>OZ024911.1:78851877-78976062 GCA_964017125.1 Flabesymbios commensalis
AAAACAAAAAAATATACATACAACTTATAAGATCTAGTATGCCTGATATAGAGATATAAAGATATGCACGACACTAATAATAAAAACATAGGTATTGCTGTATGAAAATAACTATTTTAGTGAGGGCGTCGTGTCCAGTTTATCGGTCTGTAGCACTTTTGCGCAGTATGGTCCCAGGGTTATACCGGAGATAATGTATGGTCTCTAGTTATACAATTAATACATAACTATGTGTATATTGCATTCATGTACAGTAATAATACTAATACTAATACTAATACTAATACTAATACTAATACTAATACTAATAATACTAATACAAATACTACTACTACTACTACTACTACTACTACTACTACTACTACTACTACTACTAATAATAATAATAATAATAATAATAATAATAATAATAATAATAATAATAATAATAATAATAATAATAATAATAATAATAATAATAATAATAATAATAATAATAATAATAATAATAATAATAATAATAATAATAATAATAATAATAATAATAATAATAATAATAATAATAATAATAATAATAATAATAATAATAATAATAATAATAATAATAATAATAATAATAATAATAATAATAATAATAATAATAATAATAATAATAATAATAATAATAATAATAATAATAATAATAATAATAATAATAATAATAATAATAATAATAATAATAATAATAATAATAATAATAATAATAATAATAATAATAATGATAATAATAATAATAATAATAATAATAATAATAATAATAATAATAATAATAATAATAATAATAATAATAATAATAATAATAATAATAATAATAATAATAATAATAATAATAATAATAATAATAATAATAATAATAATAATAATAATAATAATAATAATAATAATAATAATAATAATAATAATAATAATAAAATATATTTATTCAGGGTAGAATTATTAGCGAAAACACTATTTTACATAACTGCCCTGACTAGGCATCTGGGCACCATGGAAAACAGTGCATACGTGTAAAAAGTAAAATTATAATATTGCAAACAGTATGATGAAAACATTAATCTTTTACATAATTATTGCTGACTAGGCCTTTGTGTAACATACAAAGCAGTGTATAATTGTAAAAGGAAAAGCATAATATTACAAAACTATATAAAAACATTATTCTGAGCTAGTTAAAAACTGTCTTAATGTTTGTTTAAAAACATTAAACGTATCAATGTTTCCTATAATTTCTGGTAAATTATTCCAGATAATAGCACCAGAATATTGTAAGAGGCATTTAAAAGAGCTTTCGTTAGCTTTGGGTAAAAACAATGTATTTGTACAGCATGATATAGTTATACGTGTCGCAATATCTCGAGATAGATTAAACAGGTCTGTTATATAACTCGGTTGCAACCCTACTAGAAATTTATATACAGTAATAGCGGTAAAATAATCTCTTCGTTGACAAACATTTAACCAACCAAGATATTTAACACTATCTATACCTATTACATTCCAGTCACAATTGTCACTAATAATCCGTTCCGCTCGATTCTGTAGTCTTTGTAATATTCTACAGTTGGCATCGGAAGAATATCCTCAAACAGATAAACAGTAATCGATTTGTGATTGAACAGTTGCAATATAGTATTTAATTAAACAGTCTTGGGGTACAATATGTTTCAGTTTTCTTATAAGTCCAACTTTGGGCGAAATCTTTTTCTTGACATTAAAAACATGTTCACGCCAGTTCAGTTTAGAATCGATAAAAGAACCTAAGTATTTCGTCTAATCAACCTGTGAAATATTAACATCATCAATGTATATATTAACAGTATTTTGATTGGTATGTGAAAAAATGATCATGCAACAACACTTAAGATTATTAATAACTAGCCTATTGCTATGAAACCATTGGACTACTTTTTCAACTTCTTCTTGAAGTCTCTTCTGTATATTTTTAAAATCTGTACAACAAACATGAATAGCGGTATCATCAGCATGAATATTCATAAGCGTATTTCCTAAACAAGTGGGTAAATCATTGATAAATATTAAAAACAACAGTGGACCTAAGACTGATCCTTGAGGAACTCCAGTATTATTATTAGAAAAACATTAACAGCTTGTGATCTATCAGACAAATAGTCAGTAAACCACAACAGTTCATTATCTTCCACGCCATACTTTTGGAGCTTTGACAAAGGAAAGTCATGATTAATGGTATCAAAACATTTCTTAAGATCAAAAAAACAAATAGCCCTCATCATTCCTTCATTAATATTATCCAGTAAATCATCCACCAACTTATGAAGGGCCGTTCCTGTGGAGTGACCTTTTCTGAAAGCTGATTGGTCATGACGTAAAGAAGAGTGACTTTCAAAATATTGTAATAATTGGTGATTGATACATTTTAAACATTTTAGATATATGAGATACAACAGAAATTGGCCTATAATTGTTCGGTTTATTCACCTCACCAGTACCTTTGTAAAGAAGTGTTACTCTAGCTTTTTTCCAATCGGCTTGTAAATGATGAGTGCGTAAAGATATATTGGTTAAACTTGTCATACTTGAGGCTAGGGAATCCGATGCGTCTCCTAGAAGCCTAGAGTCAAATCCAAGTACATCTTGCTTAGATTTATGCGAAAGTTTATTTCAATTATTTGAAACTTCGTCTTCTGAAATTTGTTGGAACCTAAACCTATGATTCGATTCTGGTAAAGACCAATGTAACTTAACATCATCAGTGAAAACCTTAGTTA
The DNA here is from genome assembly GCA_964017125.1 of Flabesymbios commensalis. Taxonomy (NCBI): domain Eukaryota; kingdom Metazoa; phylum Annelida; class Polychaeta; order Terebellida; family Flabelligeridae; genus Flabesymbios; species Flabesymbios commensalis. Next base: position 78,854,643 of record OZ024911.1, read on the forward strand.
AATCAGATCTAATATTAGTAAAATATGTATTAAAAATTTCAGGGGAAATACCATGTGAGGTAGCCATTTTTCGTGTATTGAGCTATGTACTTATGGCTCTCCACATTGTCTTTGGATTTGTATTATTGCAAATTTCACCACTAAAATAATCTTGTTTAGCTTTCCGTATCTGGTCAACAACTTTATTCCTTAATATTTTATATTGTTTAAATAATTCATCATTTTTGGTCATTTTAGCTTTGTTATAGATACAATCACGTCTGTGCATTAAAGATATAATATCTCGTGTAATCCACGGACTGGATGTTGATGTTTTTAAAGGAGCATGCTTGTTAATTATATTACTAACTGTACAGGAGCATGTGTTCCAAGCATCAATAATATTGCCACAGTTATCAACATAATCATATAGATTACAGTCCATTAAATCCTTGTTATATTTAAGGCTATCAAATGTTTTAAAATCTCGAATAGTAATTACCCTTGGTTGAATCTTAGTTTTATATGAATGATTTAAAATAGTGTAAATAATATCATGGCTACTAATCGAGCATGGTATAACACCTGAAGAGACATGTGTGGTGAGCTGGTTTCGTGGAAAGCGTTTCATCAATAACAAACTTAAAATCTCCAACAATTATTATTTCATTATCTGATAAAGCCAATTCAAAATTATTTAACATGTTATAATAATGGTCATCTCTGGCAGATGGTGGACGATAAAACGAATATATATTCAATGATGCAGAGTTTGGTAGTTTAATTGTCACCCAAATGGCCTCAATATTTGAATTTTTGGTTAGCTTATCAGAATATTCATGTCGAATGGAAGACTTAACATATAATGTTACTCCACCACTTCTCTGCTCAGAAACTCGATCTTTATGGTACAAGGTGTAAACATCAATACATACTTCCTCGTCGGATACATTTGGCTTGAGCCAGGTCTCAGAGAGGGCTAAAACATCAATTGTTTTACCTTCTAAAAGTATACGAACTTGGTCAATTTTGTTCAGTGTTACACTATTTAAGCTACGTATATTCAGATAGGCAAATCTGATACATTATTAAAAACCTCATCAGAACATCTATCTCTGTAAATAATTAAATCTGTATCATCTTGAATATAATCACAAACATCGTTATTCGGCTCACATTCTTCTTGTCCAACTTTGCTAGTTTTATGTGAGGAGGTTTTTTTCTAAAGACAAGGATGGTATGGCGGCCCTATCATCATTGCCATATTCCTAGATATAAACTGTACAGCTTTTTTGTTTGTGTCCCTTTTTCTTACATCTCTGTCATGTGATGCGGTAACCATGACGGCAGGAGTCTGCTATGTGTCCAGTCTCCCCACAATACCAGCAGCAGGAATCTCTGTTTTCCCTGGAGTGCTGTCTTTTATTGTTTGAAAGGGGCATTTGGGCATAATTAAATTGTACACTTCGTCGAATCACTGGATGATGTTTGTCTTTGCTTCCTGGTTGCTTTCTCGTCTTAGTCTGTCTTTTATTTGTGCTGTGATTCTGCTTTGACTTCTTCTTACTAGAGTTGTTCAAGTTATGAAAGCCCCGATTCTTTAGCAGTCTTGTGGTACCGGCAGCATCCAGCTGGATACCATCATCAGCCAGCACTAAGTCTTCGACTGAATTGTCGGCCAGTCTAAAATTATTATCATGACTAACAAATGTGACACCCGTTTCCTCACAAAGCACACTAAGGGCGACATTCACTTGGTCGGCAATCTCCTGGCGTTCAAAAATACTGGCTCCACGAGGACACTCCACTTTGGTATTTCTTGATAAGTTATCTAAATCAACATTACGTAGTAGAGAGTCGCCTATTAGCCAGTCAGTCAGATTCGAAGCATTAGTTGCTAGTTAGTTCATACTGGCAGTATTGAGCGTTTCAGATTTTATTACACGTTGTTTTAAACTAGCATTTTCATGTTTCAGCTTATCGCATTGTGCTATCTTTAGAGCGAGCTGTTTACCAGATCACGGTTACTGTTTTCCAAGCTGTTCAGTGATCGCTCCTGAGTTGAGTTAGATCAGCTAGCAGTTGGGACAAGTGTAATGGCATCTGACGACACTGAGCACATGTCCAGGCTCCCTGATGAGCTGCGTCCTCCTGACTGTCACCAGCACATATAAGGTGTACCCAGTGTATGCACATACCGCAGCGTAACAGTTCAGCTGCAGCTGTCTCCATCCCATTGTATTCACAATAGGGTATACAGTACTTGGTACGAGATCCTTTAGGCACCGCACCAGTTCCGTTTTGACTAAGTTTATGTTTGTGTGCTGCTGCAGTTATGTTAGACTTAGAATGACTTTTTTCTTTTTCTTGTCCTGGTTTGGAGTGACTGTCTCTTAGCATTGATAGTGCTGCCCCGCACACTCTTTTTCTGTTTTTTGTTCGCCTGCTGCTGGCTGAGACTTGAGAAGGGGCAAGCGATTGTCGATGACAGGTTCGTCTTCTTGTCACTCTTTTCTCTTTGGGAGAGCTGGAATCTGTATGACTAGTCGTGGAGTCTTCTATACAAGTGATGTTATCGACAGTTACTTCACATTCTTCAGATAGCTGTGATGGTAAGTTTGCCAGCAGTGAGTCTGCGATATCCTGTTCCCAAACAACACTACAGTTGACATGACTTGGCTGGGAGCTGAGTAACAGCTCAGATAGTGACTCACTGCTAACAGCTCTGGCTATTGTGGTCTCGTGCCTGCCACGCGTCAATGACTTCTGTAGTTTCTGTCTGATAGCGTTAGCTGGTGTGGCGGTTGACTTGATCAGAGGCTCGTTTGGCTGGTATGACTGTATGGTCAGTCGTGAATGAACATGTGCACTGAGTAGTTCACACAGCTTACTGCATTCCAGCTCAATCACCCGTAAAGGCAGTGACGATATATACATTAAGAATACATTATCTATATTATCGCATAGACATAATTATATGCATACGTATAAATACAAAATTTCAATGCAAATCCAGCATGTTGATTTTTTTAAAATAAAAGTAATTTAAATAAATCTAGCGACATGAACGTCTACTCGCCCGCTAGGATTGAACAAGATATTAAATTGTGTCACGGTGTTTTACTTCATTAAAATATGGCAATGTCGTTGAAACATTATCAAGGAATGTTTTACGCAAATTGTAGCATAGTGAGCAATTTAAAAGGAATTGTTTTTTATCTTCATTATCCACATTACAGAATTAACATATAAAATTGGACACATCGTGTATATAATTTACCATAGTCGTGTAGTTGATTGTATCTGCTTCATACGTACGCAATTTATTGGCAGTGCCTATATTAACATTATCGTAGAATAATGTGTTGTCATTGCGTTGATTTAATCGATCCAACAGACCCTGTCTAAACTGCTCAATATTGAGTAGATTTGAGTCGATAAGCAAAGTATTTCCCCACTACAAGTCTTTAAAAAGTGCATATGAATGGATTCTGTTTTGTCTAGATGTATAATATTTAAAACATGTGGGTCACACGTAGGGCCTACTTGCTAGCGTTTCTCCATCCACCTGAGCCCACATCTCGCAATTATTATATCATAATAGGTTTGATGTAGGCGTCGAAATTTTTTAGAGCCGTTGTGGGTTTACTTGCAAATTCTCGATGTCTTATAAGTCCCATTTTAATCATATTACGTGCTGAGCTGGCTTTTTGTGCTTGTCGTCTCTGTGTGGGTGTAAAAATGCAATTCCCAAGTAGACAAACGTGTCTTATGTCTCCATGTTAATATTCTGGTATGTAAAGGTATCCGCCATTATTATCTCAGATTTGTTAAAAATCGTTATCTGTGTTTGATTGGTATCTTTGCATTGTTAGCCATCAATAACACAATGTCTGCAAAGAGGAGCTTTCATATTTCTCTCTTTCCAATTGAAATACCGTGACGAACTATCTTTAGAAACTCTTCCAAGTCATTATTGTAAATATTGAATAAAAATGAACTTAGTGGACACCGTTGTTTTAGACCAACAGTTTGAGGAAACGTATCAGCTACTCCATCTGGTAATTTACCGACAGACTATATGTCCTCGAATACATATTATTTATTACATTTATTGCAAACATTTTATATTATTGAAAATAGTTGCAGTGGGTGTTGCTAAACGTTTGCATCCGTATTTAGGCAATTCATTTTGAATACCATCCGGACCTGTGCCTTTATTTAAGTTGAAAATTATTTAGGTATCTGTGTGCTTGTTCTGGGGTAACTTGTGTAAACGGTTTATTTCGGTCATTGTTGCTATTGATATTTTGAAGTAAAATATCTACATCTTCAGCGACATCTAGTGAGTGAAATATCTGGAGGTTTTTTAGTATTTCGTAGATCACTGAAATATTGCTGCCACTGTTCTGGGGATATTTTGTCTGTATTTTGTGGTTTGTCTCGTCCTATAAGTGAATTCACACCATTCCAAAATGGTTTGTTGTGTTTTTATATTACTGTGCATTTTCTACACGTTGAATCACCTTCCATTTAATTTATGCAATGACATATAAATCCTATTTGTAGCCTTCTTAATGTCAACACATTATTTATCTATCTGTAATATTGAGATGGCATCGAAATGTCAAAACAGACGAGTTTATCCATTTTCAGGACACACATACACAGTCTAAAGGAGTTTACGTCACATCTAACAAGAGAACAATGGATGTTGGTCTGCCATCTCAACGTACGTCATGGAGTCATATCCCATTCTATCCTGCTATTCTAGGCGGCCGTGGTGGAATCCCCACTCATATTCATACATTGGCGTATTCAGGACAAATGCGGCCCTCAGATGGCGGTGGCCTGATGCTTTATTTTTTATCCATTGTTAGTGACGTATTCAGGCTCACGATGACAGAGCCTGAAAAATAACAATAACTGTTACCATAGTCACGTGAACTATGCATGTATACTGCAGCAAATGAAATGGAATACTGCAGCGGACAATCCTGTAGTCACGACTTGAATGCACAATTATGCATTGTTGACACATGTGATGATCAGGCTTAACCGCCAATATTATAGTGTTTTCCCGCAATGATATCTAGCCCTTGTGATTTAAAAGGGGAATAGAGATAAAATGTTACATGCTGATCTGTCAACAAGTATGTGGTTTCAACTAAGCAAACGCTTACAACCAAATAAAAATAGGACTTTTAGAAAACCACAAAAAATATCAGTCATCAAAATTAACCGGAATATTAGTTGGTAATCTCTCTCATACAGGTCCAATATTAAGGAATCTATATCATCAAATAATGACATATAGCGCCTTCAATTGTTAAAACTGTATTTAAATGCAAAGAAAACCTTCTTTCTGTCTACTTTGATACTTTTGATGTGACACTTAACTGTGAAATTCAGGAACATAACACACAAAATATAAATAAAATACACGAGCCTTAGTAAAAGGGACACGACATGTAGCCCATTCTTATAAATAAAACACCACCATCCATTATGCAAAAAGTAAACACGCACAGCCTTAAGGGGTTTCGCACTTAAAACCAAAGCCTTTTTATAGACAGCTACTCAACTACTTGTGTCCCAAGTTCTTACTCTGGTAATAGTTTTTGTCATCAAATTTGATAAACAGACTGCATTTGCTCCTTCACTTTGCATAGATTAAATCATTAACACGCCGATATAATATCCCTAACCTGAACTTGTAAATTGTCAAATACTACATCAATAAAAAAAAGTAAATAAGACGGGTGATAAAACACAAAACAGTTTTACTCCGTTTTCTACTGAAAATGAGTCTGTTTTAGAATCTGCCTATTGAACATGCATTTCCTGTTGTCTAAAGAAAGCAGTCATGTGCTGTTGTCTTACCAATCCAGTAATATCAATGGTCACATGAACATCGGCTTTGTCCATTCCGGCAGGACCTAACTACCACGTTTATTAAGCCTACACAGTCTGTCTCAGACAAACCCTCGTTATTTCACACAAACCGGTAAGCGCGATACATTGACCCAATGCTGGTTTAATGTTGGGCCAGCGTCACAGACGGTGGTTCAGCATTAAGCCAATATTAAGGCAAAGTCATGTTAGCATTAAGTGCTCACATCAACTGTGTGTCAATGTTGGGCCAAAGTGTACCAGCGTTGGCCCTCCGTTGCCAAACCACTGAGTTGATCACACTGTGCATAGCGTGTTTAGCAAATCCTGCCGTGCAAAGACAAACAGCAGTAACTGCTTAACTGGAAAATAAGCAGTTACTGCTGTTTGTCTTTGCACGGCCGCGGCATTGCGTCGTCAAATGGACGCTGTAATGAAGCAAATAACAGCAGGTTTGCCATTAGCCGGCAAGAAAACAAGATGGCGCATGCTGTGATTTGGTGGCTGCCGTGTTTTCATCTCGGGCTATTTGCTATTTGCGGGCTATTTGACGTGCTGCGTACATTGTATTACTTACTCGTTTACTGTGCTTGTGATGTTTTTTTTTTTCTACGCCCTGCTTCTGTCACCATGGTGATCGGGCCGGGAGAGGCCAGCAACAGAAGTAACTGAGGAAACAGACTCTGCTGCCTGCCTCACCATCCTCAAGAGGTTCTCGTTAACCTATATGCGCACAAAGATGGCCTAAACACAATTCAATTAATTTAATTTAATTTGTGCTGCAGCCAATCTCTGTCCGAACACGGGGCGTTTTATTTTTCATCCTTTTCACATCCATTAAACGGCCGGCCACGATGGCGCATACGGTCCGGTTATTGCTCTAAACTCGGAGGTACTGGGTTCTATTCCCAACAGGAGCGGATGTTTGCCATCGAGACTGTGCAAGTAATATAAAACAATATTCACTAGCTCACATCCATGAACCATGCTGAGATTGTATTATTTATTATGGGGATTTTAACGATCGCTTTACAGACGTGTGCTCCTAATCCCCCCAAAACAACAATATGCAGGGAGCTGATACTGGATTGCTCTAATTTCCAGAAAGTTGACAAACACTGCCACCTCGGTGCAGTTTTCAACAAATCTCTCATCTGGGAGTCGCATATAGATTATATTTGTAATAAAATTAATACAACTTTATATGCAATGAAAACATTGAAATAGATTCCGTCACGTAAAGCTTTAGAGAAATTGTACACATATTGAATTTGACCAGTAATATCATAAGGTCATTTTATTTGCGATAACTGTTCTAAATACCTTGGTGATAAATTACAACAGCTACAGATGGATGCTGCTCGCATATGTACTGTTGCCATGCGTAAAACAAGTGTTAGGTTGAAATATATTCTATATATCATTTATTTATTTGATTTTTTAGTTGAAAACATGTAAAAAATGGTACAATATCATTATTAATCATTCAGTAAAATCTACCACAAGTTATCAACTTTGGTTGACAGGAACAGGTGGAGACGACCTCTACCAGCCATGTCAACAGTGGAAATTAATTCAAATCATCTGATGAAAAAATATATAATATAAAACCAACTGTTGACCAGTTTTAGGTGTAGACATAGTTATCATGTAAGTGAGTTTAAGATATAATGGAGTTAAAAAAAATTAATTGTTAAAAATATACACAGTAGATTATAAATGTTGTGATATGTACAGATATCAGATAACTGACAAGTGTATGTTATCAGTTTCTCATATCAGATAACTGACAAGTGTATGTCATCAGTTTCTCATGTCAGATAACTGACAAGTGTATGTCATCAGTTTCACATGTCAGATAACTGACAAGTGTATGTCATCAGTTTCTCACATCAGATAACTGACAAGTGTCTGTCACCAGTTTCTTATGTCAGATAACTGACAAGTGTCTGTCATCAGTTTCTTATGTCAGATAACTGACAAGTGTATGTCACCAGTTACTCACATCAGATAACTGACAAGTGTATGTCATCAGTTACTCACATCAGATAACTGACAAGTGTATGTCATCAGTTTCTCATGTCAGATAACTGACAAGTGTATGTCATCAGTTTCACATGTCAGATAACTGACAAGTGTATGTCATCAGTTTCTCACATCAGATAACTGACAAGTGTATGTCATCAGTTTCTTATGTCAGATAACTGACAAGTGTCTGTCATCAGTTTCTTATGTCAGATAACTGACAAGTGTCTGTCATCAGTTTCTTATGTCAGATAACTGACAAGTGTATGTCACCAGTTACTCACATCAGATAACTGACAAGTGTATGTCATCAGTTTCTCATGTCAGATAACTGACAAGTGTATGTCACCAGTTACTCACATCAGATAACTGACAAGTGTATGTCACCAGTTACTCACATCAGATAACTGACAAGTGTATGTCACCAGTTACTCACATCAGATAACTGACAAGTGTATGTCACCAGTTACTCACATCAGATAACTGACAAGTGTATGTCACCAGTTACTCACATCAGATAACTGACAAGTGTATGTCACCAGTTACTCACATCAGATAACTGACAAGTGTATGTCACCAGTTTCTCACATCAGATAACTGACAAGTGTATGTCATCAGTTTCTCATGTCAGATAACTGACAAGTGTATGTCACCAGTTACTCACATCAGATAACTGACAAGTGTATGTCACCAGTTACTCACATCAGATAACTGACAAGTGTCTGTCATCAGTCTCTTATGTCAGATAACTGACAAGTGTCTGTCATCAGTCTCTCATGTCAGATAACTGACAAGTGTCTGTCATCAGTCTCTTATGTCAGATAACTGACAAGTGTCTGTCATCAGTTTCTCATGTCAGATAACTGACGAGTGTATGTCATCAGTTTCTCATGTCAGATAACTGACAAGTGTATGTCATCAGTTTCTCATGTCAGATAACTGACAAGTGTATGTCACCAGTTACTCACATCAGATAACTGACAAGTGTATGTCACCAGTTACTCACATCAGATAACTGACAAGTGTCTGTCATCAGTTTCTCATGTCAGATAACTGACAAGTGTCTGTCATCAGTTTCTCATATGAGATAACTGACAAGTGTATGTCACCAGTTTCTCATGTCAGATAACTGACAAGTGTATGTCATCAGTTTCTCATGTCAGATAACTGACAAGTGTATGTCATCAGTTTCTCATGTCAGATAACTGACAAGTGTATGTCACCAGTTACTCACATCAGATAACTGACAAGTGTATGTCACCAGTTACTCACATCAGATAACTGACAAGTGTATGTCACCAGTTACTCACATCAGATAACTGACAAGTGTATGTCACCAGTTACTCACATCAGATAACTGACAAGTGTATGTCACCAGTTACTCACATCAGATAACTGACAAGTGTATGTCACCAGTTACTCACATCAGATAACTGACAAGTGTATGTCACCAGTTTCTCACATCAGATAACTGACAAGTGTATGTCATCAGTTTCTCATGTCAGATAACTGACAAGTGTATGTCACCAGTTACTCACATCAGATAACTGACAAGTGTATGTCACCAGTTACTCACATCAGATAACTGACAAGTGTATGTCACCAGTTACTCACATCAGATAACTGACAAGTGTCTGTCATCAGTTTCTCATGTCAGATAACTGACAAGTGTATGTCATCAGTTTCTCATGTCAGATAACTGACAAGTGTATGTCACCAGTTACTCACATCAGATAACTGACAAGTGTATGTCACCAGTTACTCACATCAGATAACTGACAAGTGTATGTCACCAGTTACTCACATCAGATAACTGACAAGTGTCTGTCATCAGTCTCTTATGTCAGATAACTGACAAGTGTCTGTCATCAGTCTCTCATGTCAGATAACTGACAAGTGTCTGTCATCAGTTTCTCATATGAGATAACTGACAAGTGTATGTCACCAGTTTCTCATGTCAGATAACTGACAAGTGTATGTCATCAGTTTCTCATGTCAGATAACTGACAAGTGTATGTCACCAGTTACTCACATCAGATAACTGACAAGTGTATGTCACCAGTTACTCACATCAGATAACTGACAAGTGTCTGTCATCAGTCTCTTATGTCAGATAACTGACAAGTGTCTGTCATCAGTCTCTTATGTCAGATAACTGACAAGTGTCTGTCATCAGTCTCTTATGTCAGATAACTGACAAGTGTCTGTCATCAGTTTCTCATGTCAGATAACTGACAAGTGTCTGTCATCAGTTTCTCATATGAGATAACTGACAAGTGTATGTCACCAGTTTCTCATGTCAGATAACTGACAAGTGTATGTCATCAGTTTCTCATGTCAGATAACTGACAAGTGTATGTCACCAGTTACTCACATCAGATAACTGACAAGTGTATGTCACCAGTTACTCACATCAGATAACTGACAAGTGTCTGTCATCAGTCTCTTATGTCAGATAACTGACAAGTGTCTGTCATCAGTCTCTTATGTCAGATAACTGACAAGTGTCTGTCATCAGTCTCTCATGTCAGATAACTGACAAGTGTATGTCATCAGTTTCTCATGTCAGATAACTGACAAGTGTATGTCATCAGTTTCTCATGTCAGATAACTGACAAGTGTCTGTCATCAGTTTCTCATATGAGATAACTGACAAGTGTATGTCACCAGTTTCTCATGTCAGATAACTGACAAGTGTATGTCATCAGTTTCTCATGTCAGATAACTGACAAGTGTATGTCACCAGTTACTCACATCAGATAACTGACAAGTGTCTGTCATCAGTTGCTCCTATCAGATAACTGACAAGTGTATGTCATCAGTTACTCGACCAAAACCAGAGATAAAAGACATGTTACGGATTGCCCAGAAGATCCGTAATAGACAAATAAAACACAAAACATTCAAATTTCCATCTTGTTTTTCCTTTCACAACAAATCAATACACACACAATCTTAGGATTCACAATATATCTTACCATCCCGTACAAATCAATACACAAACAATCTTGGGACTCACAAAGTATATTATCATTCTGTAACAAGACACACTGGAAAGCGTAAAACTTAATTAAATCCTCTGACCACTGTAGTGGTTTATATATATAATGACTTATAATTAGAGTATGTATAAAACAATACAAAGCATATAAGATATTCGGCAGAGCCATTTTAATATATGCATCGATTATGTGCAAGTATACCTAGATAAAATTATTACAATTATCCTATGACGACAGCTCGTGAAGCCGGATTACGCTACCTGGATCGGTATTCAATATACTAGCATCTGTCAAGACCTGAGTATCGACAACAGAACTCTTCCTTTTTAGTAATGATCATTGTGTGTGTGAGCCGGTGCTAGCTCAAACAACTTAAATTACGCCGAGGCAAATTATACAATATTCTTGAAGACATACAAAAATATTCAAATGAAATAACAAAAAATAGAGGTGGGCGGGAGCCTCTGAAATGCAGACGAAATTTGGATAAATTAATTATGTTTTATAAAATTACAAACAATGTAGTCCCACCGTATTAACCACCAATATGCCCACCTACAATTATTTGCCAGCACCAGTGTGACCAGATGCTGCCAAATGATACCCAGGTGAAGAACATCAATTTAAAATATTATCATCGATAAGACGCTGGAATGGCTTGGACATCGATGTGAGAATGTCAAGCAGTTTAATTAAGTTTAAACTAGAATTGTCATTGTCTTTTCGGTTTTTCCCACCACTGAATGATATCTGCATATATTAGGTACCGGTTTGCTTGGTATGTCATCACTGGCTGCCCTACGACTCGTAGTCCAGTAAGATAAGAAATGACATGAACCCGGACATCTTCGATAAAAAACAAGTATTGTTTGCATTGATCAAAATAATACGATTTATTGTTTTGTATGATGACGGTATTTAATTATCTTTTGAATTATCTTATCTTTTGGATATCGAATTAAAAGCTGACAAATATCTAGCAATGTGCCCCCCATAAATCTCATTAGAGCTGCATAATTACGTTATTACAAGTTTGTAATTATGTTCATTTATGTTCCAATTATTTTCAATTAGGCTTATTTTGATACGGAAATGATGTATATATTGCAGAGAATAATACAGAAATGATGCTGATGTTGCAGAGAATAAGTGAAGAACTGCAGCAATAAAGCCCACACGAAATCAAGGTATTGTCGTAAAAACTAAGTTACTTATTTTCTTTATATTTTTTAATTAGTTGGTTGTTTTTTTGTTATTTTGGTTGGTTGGTTGGTTGGTTGGTCGGTTGGTCGGTCGGTCGGTCGGTCGGTCGGTCGGTCGGTCGGTCGGTCGGTCGGTCGGTCGGTCGGTCGGTCGGTCGGTCGGTCGGTCGGTCGGTCGGTCGGTCGGTCGGTCGGTCGGTCGGTCGGTCGGTCGGTCGGTCGGTCGGTCGGTCGGTCGGTCGGTCGGTCGGTCGGTCGGTCGGTCAGTCTACAGTCTGTCATTCAGTCACGACGTTGTTGCGATGTTGAATCAACGTCAATGCCTTTAAACTGGCATATCATCACCGCTGGGATAGGTCTTTTTAACAATAATATTTTACAGCGCCTCCGAGATCAGTTCATACAACAATGGAACTCCGATATTAATAATAGCTCCAAATCCCTTAACTTCAGAATGTTCAAACTAAATTTTGAAAGAGAAAATTACCTAATCAGTCTACCAGCAACACTGAGGATTCCGATCTGTAAATCTACATGTCGAAATTATAAACTCTCTGTTGAAAAATTCAGACAAAATTCAGAGGACAGAAATTTAAGATACTGCACTTTATGCCACATAAATGAAGTGGGAGACGAGTTTTATTACGTATTAAAATGTCCTTTCTTTGCTGAGCAGAGAATGTCTTTATTACTATTACGCACATTTACACATCCCTCGATTTTTACTTTTAATCATGTTATGAATTCTAGTGGAAATAATGTACTAAAACTATCCAAACTTATACAAATTATCGTTAAGAATGTGAACGGATAAAAAAAATGTTGTATTTTTACTGTATGCCTTTCTGGTAAACACATGAAAATGTATATATCTTACCTATATCTCACATGTCTTGTAACAAGATTAAGAGAATAAACTTACAATTTACTTTATTTTGTGTTTTCTTATAGTCACTGAAGTATATCATATAATAGTATTTTTCAGAAACATTAGGGGTGATCAAATATTGTATTGATACCACATTCAATATTACTAATATTAGTCAACTTAAAAAAAATCCAGAAAACAGTCATAATTTTATTTTTTCGGGATTTTGGAGATATTTCACATTTACTGATAGCCAACAGCATCATTTAAACTCTCAGAATCACGAAGTTAGATCATGTGATAAGGTTGAAAAAAATCAATTAGATTGGTTAAAGCTCAAGGTCACAAGAGGTCAAGATGTGGCATAACATGATCCCTGATCAAATTTCAGCATCGCTGAGAATTAAAACATCCCCAATTTGCAGGGATGATCATATATTTTATTTGTATCATCAGGGCTTTATTCAATATGCGCAAGTGTAATGTATTCTTGATATTAGTAATATTACGAGGAATTTCATACAGCTGCTTGGTTGATATGGCTTATACATGACTTTGCTTTTAAAACACACCCCTACATCATTTTCTTTGTCCGAGGCACAACTTCAAATTGGTGAAAAACAGAGTTAACTCTTACAGCGCGGGGATCAACTTTAGTCGTCAGAATCTGACGTCTGTAGACGTCAGATTCTGACGTCTAAAGTCGATTCCAGCGCTGAAAGAGTAAACATATTTCTAATAGCCCCAGACCCATGACATAGGTATTCAAATGAATCGGAAAGAGCTGAATGAGACATATATGATGATTTCAAATTGAAATAAACCCCTTGGTCTCCAAGGTATTTTTAATTTTTTTTTAGCGTTTTAAGAGTTAATCTTGCTCAGCATAGTGCTAGCCCTGGTTGTCATAATTTCAAACCTTGTCAGCTAGTGCATCAGCATTTATTCAATGCTAACTTTTATTGTTGAAATAAATAAATAGTCGAAAATGTTTTAACAGCAAGAAAAACAATTCACCAATTCTTGAATTCACCAGACAAGTTTATATTTTTGACAACCATGACTAATTCAGACGCTATGCCAATCCACTTAATAGTCATGATTACGTATTAGGCGAACTCAATTGAGTCGTGCTTGTTCAATTACTATTATGATCAAATATAATTTTGCCTAATCACACTCCTGACGTCAATGTGCATAACCCATTGTACCGTATGTCTTTATCAACACAAAGCCAAGGTGCAGTGACTGTTGCAAGTCAACAATTACTCTATTTGCCCAAACAGTAGTAACGTATTACCTTTCAAGTAAGCAGTTTTTGTTGTTTGACTCAAACACCAATACCTGCTTATTTTACTGTTGTTCATTTAATTTAAAATCTCTATAAATATCTTAGTTGGCTCTTTACGCTTCATTTGAATACATTTGTTATGGGTCTACGGCGATTACGAATATTTCACTCTTTCAGTCAAGGAATCGACTTTAGACGTCGGAATCTGACGTCTATAGACGTCTGATTCCGACGTCGGAATCTGACGTCTATAGACGTCTGATTCCGACGTCTAAAGTCGGTCCCCACGCTGAAAGGATTAAGTGAGCAGATACTGCTGTTAAGTCAGTAACTGCTTACATTTCCCTTGTTAGCATTTGACCTGCATGTCTATTAGTACTAGCCGGATTCAAGCATCTAAGTTAATGACCAATCAGTTTTGATTGGCATTTCGTGACAGGATGTCGTAATCGCTACGTCAGTGGTTTTATTCTTCGTCAACAGCAAAATTCGATGTGATCCACAGATCAACTGACTATGTAAAGGATAAAGCCCGAGGAGTTCTCAATTCTTAGCTGTGAAAAAGCTCGAAAGGTCATTATTTTCTTTGTCCGACCACGACATAATCAGTCAGGTGTGACGGAGCTGTTGATCATGAGGTATCCTCATTATGGTCGGATGTTTCTCAAGTCAGCTGAAACCCTCGGAGCTCTACATTCTCAGCGAGGCCTATTTAACAATACCGAGCGTTGATAGATTTAATGAGTCAATGAACGTTCGGTAAATATGTCAACATAGTCTTATGTTAACAAACACTTGCCTAAAAGATCTGTCTCCTCAGATATTCCGCAGAATACTAGATTTGTTAAAAATGTCCATGTGTTGAAATATGCTAAACTTCAATCTTTAATATAGTGTTATATTCAATTCGACAACGCTCAAATGTAAAAAAAAAACACAAAGTGCAAGTAGTCAATAGTTTTCTGTGTAAGCAGTTAATAATATAGTACCCGGTGCACCCGTGAAGTAGTGCTGCCGACTGACCCCTTTAACCCCAGGGTTTGCATTGTGACATTGTGGAAACAATATTGGTCACTGCACAGTAATCTATCGCCTCGTGGACCTCATGCGTCATCTGCCGAGCCGGATATACGTGGAAAATAACAGATTGTGACGAAGATCATTTTTTTCACTGATATTCGTATCTTTATCAGGGTATTATTATGATCTTACAATGCTGCACGTGAGGACATCTTCCCGTTTGTGGTAGTAATGGAAACACAATGCCACAGTTGTTTTCCCTTTACGCTTCAACGCTAAGCATTTTTTCTTTTGATTTTACACCGCAAACAAACACGAAACATTGAGCCATCACTGGATCAACGTCTCGTGTTGCCATGACGTAGAGCGGCTACATTTTCATGGCAACAATATATGAATGACAGGTTGTCTCCGGTGCCCTGATTGGTCAGTGTTGTGTTGTCACCAGCGACAGGTTGTCTCCGGTGCCCTGATTGGTCAGTATGTTGTTGTCACCAGCAGCTCTGTCTATATCTCAGCCTCCCGCGTGGCGCCGGTGACATCTCCTGGCGTCACAGCCCTCAGCTGCAGGATAACTTATCCGGGGTGATGCTAGCGCCACCAGCGTCATCTTATTGAATTGTCAGGTTGACTCACCAGACACCCGCTTGTAATTACGTGTGACTGCCTCCTGGTCGCCGCAAGGTGATCAGAAGTCTGTGAAGTTACAAATGAGTCACTGAAGAAAGGCAGGGCTGGTCGGGATTCATAGACGATCACAGGACAAACAAACACACTCCAATCATGGTGGGTGCCTCGTTATCATAGACGATCACAGGACAAACAAACACACTCCAATCATGGTGGGTGCCTCGTTATCAGCATCTCACATTTGTGTTCAATGTGAGATGAGAACTGCCTTGGCAGGCAATTCTCACCTCACATTGAACACAAATAACCCTCGTCCTGCTGGATGAACACGTTATTATTGTGTATTTTATTAATTTGATTTGGGAGTTGAATTGCTAATGCAATTTATTATTACAGCTTCAGATTACGAAACCAAAGGAAATTAATTTATGAGAAATAGCTTAATCCCAATCTACCAGCTGTCATGTCATTATTGTCAGTTGTACATTATTTGGTTAGAAACTTTTCTGAGCCCGAATATATCCGGGCCTATCTGGACAAGTTAACTATATTTTTGAATAGAATTTTTCAATGATGGTGCTTATATGTGTTTGCACACACCATAAACAGTACATCACTGCTCTGCAAAGCCAAAATGTTGTATCTGCTCACAGACACCTCCTCCTGGCCCTGCACAGCAGACGAGGACGCTACACAGGACGGACAATATATTGATACAACCTGTCCTTTCCAAACAGTATGAGACTTAAATTAGTTGAATGAGGCAGGACACATATATCCCCCGGAAATGAAAGTGTGTATCTGCCACTTTGCAAAGTAGCGGATACACACTTTCACATCCAAGGATGAAAAAATAAGATAATCATTGCAGTGCATAAAAAGTATTATTCCTAATTTAATATATCTGGTACAACATATACATATTTTTCATTAAAAACGTATCGTGTGTATTATTCTCTGCTGCGAAAAAGTGTCTGTATATATTTAAAAATGTTATGATTAATACTTTCGAACGAAATTAATTTTCCATTCTGTAAATATGTATAAATAATAATAATATAATTTATTCAGTACCAAAATCGTGATCAGCACCAAAAAGAAAATGTATTTTGCAGAAGTAAAGTAGGCTCATAATATGTCACATATAACACTGTCATAATATGTCACATATAACACTGTCATAATATGTCACATATAACACTGTCATAATATGTCACATATAACACTGTCATAATATGTCACATATAACACTGTCATAATATGTCACATATAACACTGTCATAATATGTCACATATAACACTGTCATAATATGTCACATATAACACTGTCATAATATGTCACATATAACACTGTCATAATATGTCACATATAACACTGTCATAATATGTCACATATAACACTGTCGTACATTTTGCCTGTTAATATTGATTTTTCACTCGATTCTGACCCAAAAATTTATGAAGATTAAGAAAAAAGGGTTTGCATTTTTCTAGGTCGATATAATTGTGCAACTACATAATATGCTAGAGACTTCTAATGCGCCTAAATCCTTCGTGTCCCGAACTCAGAGGCGCTGCAAATCCGAATCAGGTTCGTCATCATTGTCTGTTTGCCGTTCCAATTCGTAGATCCAGCATGATTTATGACACAGAGGATTTATGATGGAGAAGCTTGGCCGAAATATAAAGTCTTCAATTTTCTCCGAAATGACTGTGTAGATTTAGATTTTTTAATCTCAAGAGGGATACAATTCCAGAGCTGGGGGCCGCAACCGAGAAAGCCCTTTCACCCATCTTAGAACTCACTCTGGGAACAACCAGCTGATCATTATCTGAGGAGCGGAGATTACGGGTTCTGTTTAAAGGTTTAAGCAGATTATGTAGATATACTGGCTGACATGTATGTATTACTTTATATGTGAGTGTGCATATATTGTATTTTGTTCTGAATTGAACAGGGAGCCAGTGTAGGGATTTTAACAAATGTGCAACACTGCAGAATCGTGGTGAACGGGTCACAACCCTGGCTAAGCAGTTTTGAACGCTCTGCAGCTTGTTTATTTCGCGATTTGGGATGCAATAGAGGATGGAATTAGGATAGTCTAGCTTGCTCGACACAAGTGAAGTTGCTATTGTTAAAATTGAAATTCTTGTCAAATTCTACCCCCTAGATTTCGTGCCGAATCAGATGGTGTTACATCCTGATCAAGTAATTTTCTAGGGAAATATTTCTTGAATGTGTCTTGTTGTGATTTAGTGCCGATTAGTATGAATTCTGTCTTGTCAGGATTCAATTTGAGTTTGCGAGCTATCATCCAGTCGGAGACGTCTTGCTAGCACTGCTGGACAAGCGACAGTGACAACTCAGTGTCTGTCTTGGAGAGAAAAATATGCATCTGTGTGTCATCAGCGTACAGATGGTGGCAGATGTTATGCCTACTGATCACACTACTTAGGGGCGTTGTATATAGAGAGTATATAAGAGTGTCAAATAATAATCCCTCTTGAACGGTTCCCCAAGTTTATCCAGAAGTTAAACTCTTTGCACTTGATTTGATAGGTAGGAAAGGACCCAATTTAGAGCTGTTCCAGAAATACCATACCAGCCGGACAAGAGCTCAATGATGCTGCTATGGTCCAAGGTGTCAAAGGCTGCGGACAGGTCAAGCAAAACCAATGTTGTGGTCTTGCCACTGTCCATTATCATACAGATTTCGTTGTGAATTTTTAGCAAGGCTGTTTCTGTAGAATGAAGAGGTTTATATGCTGATTGATTGGGGCTTGATAGGTTGTTTTTGTCTAGATGGGACCAGATACGATTCGAAATTATTTTTTCAATTTTTTTAGAAATGAAATTTAAGTTCAAAACTGGTCTATAGTTTTTCATGTCATCCTTAGACAGTGATGGTTTCTTTAATAACAGTGTGATGTGTGATACTTTCAATACGTCTGGGAAAGAGCCGGATTCCAAAGACAAATTGACAATGCTCGTGACGGGAGAAATACATCTAGACAAGATTTCAATAATTTGGTAGGCAATGTGTCAAGATCACAGGACTTGTCCTGGGAAGAAAGGATTAATCTCCTAACCTAATCTGCAGTGTCTGTTTCGAACGATGACATTGGAAAATGAATTTCTGGTGGTGGAATATGAGGCACAGTGTGTTTACGATCTCAAAATTGTATTCCTATTTTACAAAAAAGGTGGAAAAACTATGGCAAAGTGTGGTGGTATCACTTGTGGTAGGCACTGATTTAGTGGGAGCTCGGTGTAGTACCGAGTTGACCGACCTCCAAAGTTTTCCAGCGTCATTCTCATTTTCATGAATGTAATTTTCAATATGTTCTCGCCTAGCTCTCTCCATCATTCCATTGCACAGGTGGGCTCGCCTAACATATTTTGATCTATCTGATGGAAAACTAGATTTCCGCCAGACGCGCTCAAGATATCGTCGTGTCCGTTTGAATTGCTGATGTAATCCAAGGATTCGGCGGTTTAGGAGAAACTGATTATGTTTTGAAAGGAGGATGAGTATTCAAAATGGATGACATTGTATCGTGGAATTGTTTATAAAGACTGTCTGCAGACAGTTTTAGATGATTTTGAGCATTAATTGAGATTGAGATAAATTAAAAAAAATCTCCAATCAAATGTCAAAAACATAAAAACCGCAATTGTTTTGTGTCGAGTTACCGATGTAATTACTCCAAACAACTGAATATCAACCTTATAACGGGTATCTATTTTTTAATATTTAGATATTTACACAGGTCAACAGCATATGGATTAGTAGCTCAGTGCTATATATGGTTTATTTGCAAAAGGGCAACAGCAATGTCATACCATCTTGGGTTTTTTCCACCCCCGACCGAATGCACGCGCACAATTTAACGAAAAAACGTAGTGTTTTACACACTAATGGAAAGCGGTATGCCAAAGAAGATAAAGATTTCTATCAATATAATTCGGGTTGCTATATTGGCCTTCACAGTAACAACCAACTATCATATCAACGACAACCTTAGGCAAAGTTCAATTATAGCTCATCGTGCAGAAACAATTATTACGCAAATTCTCAAAATTCTGGCATACAGTCTCTTTCCGTGCTGCTGACGCTTATATACAGTCTCTCCACCCTTTCCGTGCTGCTGACGCTTATATACAGTCTCTCCACCCTTTCCGTGCTGCTGACGCTTATATACAGTCTCTCCACCCTTTTTGTGCTGCTGACGCTTATATACAGTCTCTCCACCCTTTTTGTGCTGCTGACGCTTATATACAGTCTATCCACCTTTTCCGTGCTGCTGACGCTTATATACAGTCTCTCCACCCTTTTCGTGCTGCTGACGCTTATATACAGTCTATCCACCCTTTTTGTGCTGCTGTCTATCCACCTTTTTTGTGCTGCTGACGCTTATATACAGTCTATCCACCCTTTCCGTGCTGCTGACGCTTATATACAGTCTCTCCACCCTTTTTGTGCTGCTGACGCTTATATACAGTCTATCCACCCTTTCCGTGCTGCTGACGCTTATATACAGTCTCTCCACCCTTTCCGTGCTGCTGACGCTTATATACAGTCTCTCCACCCTTTTTGTGCTGCTGACGCTTATATACAGTCTCTCCACCCTTTTTGTGCTGCTGTCTATCCACCTTTTTTGTGCTGCTGACGCTTATATACAGTCTCTCCACCCTTTTTGTGCTGCTGACGCTTATATACAGTCTATCCACCCTTTCCGTGCTGCTGACGCTTATATACAGTCTCTCCACCCTTTTTGTGCTGCTGACGCTTATATAGTCTATCCACCCTTTCCGTGCTGCTGACGCTTATATACAGTCTATCCACCCTTTTCGTGCTGCTGACGCTTATATACAGTCTCTCCACCCTTTTTGTGCTGCTGTCTATCCACCCTTTTCGTGCTGCTGACGCTTATATACAGTCTATCCACCCTTTTTGTGCTGCTGTCTATCCACCCTTTCCGTGCTGCTGACGCTTATATACAGTCTATCCACCCTTTTTGTGCTGCTGACGCTTATATACAGTCTCTCCACCCTTTCCGTGCTGCTGACGCTTATATACAGTCTCTCCACCTTTTTTGTGCTGCTGACGCTTATATACAGTCTATCCACCCTTTCCGTGCTGCTGACGCTTATATACAGTCTATCCACCCTTTCCGTGCTGCTGACGCTTATATACAGTCTCTCCACCCTTTTCGTGCTGCTGACGCTTATATACAGTCTATCCACCCTTTCCGTGCTGCTGACGCTTATATACAGTCTATCCACCCTTTCCGTGCTGCTGACGCTTATATACAGTCTATCCACCCTTTCCGTGCTGCTGACGCTTATATACAGTCTATCCACCCTTTCCGTGCTGCTGACGCTTATATACAGTCTATCCACCTTTTTCGTGCTGCTGACGCTTATATATATAGTCTCTTCCATAAATTTGCGTCAGAGAACTTCAATTAAAAATGCCGTCAAAGTGTACATTAGTAATTTGGGGTTCTCAGTAACTGTCAGCTGTGCATTGCTGGTGCACTTTATAATTGAGAGTTACTTATGAGAATTTAATATGATGACATGTCTTGGTACATAAAGTATCATGACAGTGTACTCGGTGCAGAGAATTAAATATGACAGATAAAAATGGTAATTATATCTCGATATTAATGACCTTTGAAATTAAATAAAACAGGCTGGTCGACTAATTGATTAGTCCAATCTCCCTTGCCAGCGTGTTTTCCTGTGTGCGAATGATTTTTCTGCAGTGAGTTCATTTTTCATTAAAACAGAGCAATATGATCCTGAAAGCCTTAATTGTGTGAATGTGACATCAGTATCCGTAGTTGGAATAGGCCGACACACGGCGGGGGGGGGGGGGTGCATATGAGCTGTCATATGCTATAAAATATAATGACTAAATTCTGCATTATTTATATTTACATCACATATATTACAGACATGCAACACTATTTATATGTATATTACAAACATATAGCACTATTTATATTTATATTATAGATATACATCATTATACATCATTATCAACACCTTATTCATTGAACATGTGCTGTATCTCGGAAAAAGTGTGCAATGTATGAGCCAAGAGTTCGCATTATGACGTGAATTGAATTGTTCATGCATGAATTGTTCGCATTATGACGTTGTATGAACTGTGAGTGCGCATTATGACGCTGTATGAGCCAAGAGCTCGCATTATGACGTTGTATGAGTCAGGAGTTCGCATTATGACGTTGTATGAGTCCGGAGTTCGCATTATGACGTTGTATGAGCCGAAAGTTCGCATTATGACGTTGTATGATTCGGGAGTTCGCATTTTGACGTTGTATGAGTCTAGAGTTTGCATTATGACAATGTATGTGTCTATAGTTTGCATTATGACGTTGTATAAGTCTATAGTTTGCACCATGATGTTGTATGAGCCGAGAGTTCGCATTATGACGCTGTATGAGCCGAGAGCTCGCATCATGACGTTGTATGAGCCGAGAGTTTGCATTATGACCTTGTATGAGTCTGGAGTTCGCATTTTGACGTTGTATGAGTCAAGAGTTTTAGTGTTTAATTATTCAGACTTGCTTCAGTTGGCCCATCATAGCTGTAGGTCGAGAACAGCCATCTTATCTTTTTAATGTAAGAGATCAGTTGCTTCTCAGAATCTCTTTCCTGTCCTGGGTTGTAGACACAACACTGTTGATACACAAAGGCTTGTTTCACACACGGAAGCTAATTAAACACATTAATGTATTAGAAGGTGGGGGTCGAGCGGAGATCTAATAGAGGGGAGTGTGTACCGAGGTGTGTGTATGACAGGAGTAATTGCCACTCCGGACTCTCAATCTCATGGATCACCTCTTTCGCTACATAGGAAAAACACAGGCCTCTTAATCTCAGGGTCAGTGGTTTGATCCCTGGGCTAAGCAGTTTTAGCGCTGTTACACCAGTTATATATATAATAATAGACTACCAGAGTATACTAATCAATTATATCATTAATGTAATAGTCACTATCGATCGATAAAATCAATCAATCAATCAATCAATAAAACTTCTATAGCGCCTATATCACCAGCGGACCGAGCTCAGAGGCGCACAAATCCTTAGCGTGATCATGTGTCATAATCGAGGCCAAAGCAGGTTCGTCAACAGGAGCCGGGCTGCTGAGGGTATGGGGTGGGAAAGCCAGGTCAAATAGGTGGGATTTAGGTAATTTCCGGAATGTTAAGATTGTTTTGGCATTACGTATTGGCACAGTCCATATAGAGAAAGCTCTTGACCCAATCTTAGTCTTTATACGAGGAACAACAAATCTATTTGAATTTGTGGAGCGTAGATATTTTGAGCATTTTGAACAAGTGAGTCAGCCAGATATGCAGGTTGGTTGTCTGTTAGGGTTCGGAAAGGTATTGCGCATATTTTAAAATGAATGCGAACCTTGACAGGAAGCCAATGTAATGGTTTTAGAATTGGAACGGAACGACTAAATCGTGGGGCCTTGGTTAACATTCTTGCAAGGCAGTTTTGAATGCGTTGTAATCTAGCGATATCCTTTTCTGAAAAAGTGAGTTACAATAATCTAACTTACTATTGATGAGTGCCACTGCAATTTGCTTGGCTAAATCTAAAGACAAATCGACGCAGATCACTGATATGATAGAATCATGCCTTACATGTTTGGGATATGTGTTTTCCGAAATTCAGGCTACTGTCGAATACTACACCAAACATTTTAGCTGATGTAGATGGATTTGTGTTTTTACCTAGAATTAAGCATGGGAAATTATTCAAGAAGTTTTCTCGTTGAAGTTTGGTCCCAATAAGAAGGAATTTTGTCTTGCTACGATTAAGCTTCAGCTAAGCTTTAGCTTAGACCCTGTCATCCAGGACGACACACCCATTAAACAATGCTGCAACTTCTCAAGAGATTCCTTAGCGTTTGAAACCGATAAAGACATGTAAATTTGAGTATCATCGACATAAAGATGGTGGTTTATATCAAAACTAGAGATAATAGCGCTTCGTGGTGTATTGTATAAAGTAAATGCACTGGTCCTAGCCCTGTGGAAATCCATATGAGAGTGTGACTTTATCTGACAGAGTGTCTTTAATTTTTACGGGTTGGTGCCTATATTGCAAATAAGAAGAAAACCAAATTTTTAGCCTGGCCAGATATTCCATACCAATCAGAAAGTCCATCTACCAGAATATACTAATCCGATCTTTCCAAGATGATATAATAATAAATAGTATACAAAAAAGCCGGAACGTGGTATTGTTCATATATAGTGTAGTGGTTAAGCTCCCATAATGAAACCATTGTGCATTCTATGATTAAAGCTTGAAACTTCTACCATTATTAGTACATATCCTGGGGCTTATTTTAAGATGTGGAAGTAAGTTAGATTTGACCCCTGGTGACCTCTAGAGGTCATTGACCTCGAAAGGTCAAAATATCCAATTACGAAGCCAAAAGGTGGTGAAAATTGCGTATTACAAGATCTATAAAATGTTTTTGTATTCCAGAAGTGTGCCAAATACTCTAAGAGACTGCTGTTAATAATAAACATAACACCAAGGTCACGTCAAGGTTAGTTTAGGGTCATTTAAAGGTCTAAATGGCAACAAATAGTGAAAATATACACTTTTAAACAATACTAGTGGTGCAGTCATCTATTACAAAGGATTGGTTTTGACACAATCTTGGTCACATATCTTTTCTACGCTCCTTGAGGGCAGTATCTAACTTGGGAGGGGAAATATACCCTAAGTATTCCCCTTACTACACCCCTTCCTAAATGTTTAATTGGACGAGAAAATTGTGCAGCAGCTGTTAAACATCAGTTTGGGCTCCTATGGCAAACTATGGATGCACAATCGGGCTATGAAGTCTGACATGGGTTAAGATTATGTATTACTAGGGTACCGTCGAACAACAACGCTAAGGTGGTCACATGAAGGTCATTTAAAGGTCGAACCGTCAAAAATAAAAAAAATAAAAATTTACTTTCATACCGGATACCAGAATTTATTTCTAGGCGGCATCAATTTTTCAGAAAGTTCGGCAAAATACACAAAATACTACAAAATATTGTAGTGGTTAAGCTCCTGCAATGAAACAATTGTGCATTTTATAATTAAAGCATGACACTTCTACCATTAGCGGCACATATCCTGTTCTTTATTTAAAATTGTGGAGGTAAGCTAGATTTGACCCATGGTGACCTCTAGGGGTCATCGACATCGACAGGTCAAAATACTCATTTGCGAAGCAAAAAGTTTTGAAAGTTGTGTATTACCATATTTATAAGCTACTTTTGTATTCCATAAATATGTCAAATGCTCTAAGAGACTACTATTAATGATAAGAATAACACCAAAGTCATATTAAATTTACGTCAAGGTCATTTCAAGGTCATAATACAAAAAAAATCTGAAAATATCCACTTTTTTATCAGCGTGCAGCAGTGTGGAACATCAGCTTGGACAGAATATTTATTTGCAGAATATGTATCAGATAGATAATGTGGTGATAGTGATAACACACAGTCAATATATGTCCCAATATATTGTATGAAAACACACACCCTTGAAATGACCTTAATTTGACCTTGAAAGCCCAATTCCAGGAAGCCGAAGGGTACCCTGTTTGTATGTCAACTGCAGACATCTTGTACATCGATTGGTTTATACAAGAATGAGAGGCAACGTTAATCAGTATATCAAAAATATCCAGCGATATGATTTTACTCACAGTGTTATAATCCAGTACTAATATGACTGTGTTCGTGGTATCGTGACTAGGGCTATCCCACACATTTTTTCACACTCGAGCAATATGTTTATTTCAGTTTGTGTGTGGAAATATATATTTATTTCACTTCCTTATATATTTTTCTGTCTACAAATTTGGATCCCAAACTAATCCTAGCCTTGATCTGGAGGCAAACGATCCGAGCAAAACGAGGCTTCACAAATTTAAAGGTCATTTAATGATGCCAGATAAAAGAGGCTCGATTTTTTTTAGGACTATTAGATGATGTTGCTCATAAGCTAAAATCATTATTTAATTCAAATTTAAATATTATTTACACAATCAGATAATTATTTATTTCACGAAAATTTAGTTTGGAAATATATATTTCAAAAATACTCCGTCCTCGATCTCCCCTTGTAATTGAAGGTGGCCCCCTTATGTAGGATACAAGTGAACAAGTAGATTATTACTGATCATTGTCTTATATGCATAATGAATAGATGTGCCATTAAGTAATTATCACGGCGTGTAATACTCTGAGAGAGGGATTTCAGATTTAGCAAAAGCATAATAATTTCGGCGATTTCTTGTCAGCCATTTTGATTGTTTTCAATTCTGAAGGATGAGAGCTCTACATCCGCCCAGATATCAATACAGGCGTGGATAATTCAAAGAGAAAAAACTATATCAAATAATAATAATAATAATAATAATAATAATAATTGGTGTTTATTCAACTAAAAAGACATGGCAGCCGAAAGGCTGAAGAATTGTCATTTTACATAAAAAATAAATACAAGATATACATGATGCGTATTAAAATTGAATGAGTTAAATAAGTTAAATAAGTTAAATAAGTTAAGTAAGTTAAAAGGCATTTTCCGGAAACACATGATCTGCAGGCACAATGCCTAGGTAGAATATATCAAGCATTATTCGATAATTTAATAAAAAACATAATTGGGCTGGAGCTGAAACGACCAGACTTGGTAGGCATAGTGGATAATTGTTTCTTATTACGGAGGTCTAGTATCACGTTATAACGGTCTTCTAATCTGTTATAACTGTCTAGCATTCCGCTATAACGGTCTAGTCTTTCGTTTTAACCTTCTACTATACCGTTACAACGGTCTAGTATTTATCACGCTATTACGGCCTACAAATCCGTTATAACGGCCTACTAATCCGTTATAACGGTCTACTACTCCGTTATAACGGTCCAGTATTACGTTATGACGGTCTGGTATCACGTTATAACGGTCTACTATTTCGTTATAACGGTTTACTAATCCGTTATAACCGTCTATTATCCCGTTATAACGGTCTAGAATCTCGTTATGACGGTCTCGTATCACGCTATTACGGCCTACAAATCCGTTATAACGGCTTACTAATCCGTTATAACGGTCTACTACTCCGTTATAACGGTCCAGTATTTCGTTATGACGGTCTAGTATCACGTTATAACGGTCTTCTAATCTGTTATAAATGTCTAGTATTCCGCTATAACGGTCTGGTCTTTCGTTTTAACCTTCTACTATCCCGCTACAACGGTCTAGTATTTCGTTAAAGTGATCTACAATCTCATCATAACGGTCTAGTATTTTGTTATGACGGTCTAGTAAAACGTTATAACGGTATACTAATCCGTTATAATGGTCTACTAATCCGTTATAACGGTCTACTATTCCGTTAGAATGGTAAAGTCTTCCGTTATAGCGGTCTACTATTTCGTTATAACATTCTAGTATCTTGTTATAACGGTCTACTAATCCGTTATAACTGTCTACTATCCCGTTATAACGGTGTAGTATTTTGTTATGACGGTCTGGTATCACGCTATTACGGCCTACAATTCCGTTATAAGGGCTTACTAATCCGTTATAACGGTCTACTATCCCGTTATAGCGGTCTACTATATCCCTTATAACGGTCTACTATTCCGTTATAACGGTCTACTATTCCGTTATAGCGGTCTTGTGTTTCGCTATTACGTTCTACCAATCCGTTATAATGGTCTAGTATTTCGTTTTAACGGTCTACTATCTCGCTACAGCAGTCTAGTATTTCGTTATGCCGGTAAAGTCTTCCGTTATAACGGTGTACTATTCTGTTATAACGGTCTAGTATCTCGTAATACGGTTTAGTATTTCGTTATAACGGTCTTATATCCCGTTATAACGGCCTACCAATCCATTATGACGATCTACCATCCGCCATAACGGCCTACTTATCCGCTATAGCTGTCAGCTAAATTTTTACAACGGTCTACTAATCCGTTAACACGGTCTAGTATTTCGTTATAACAGTTTACTATTTCGTTATAACGGTTTATAAAAAAATAATAGACCGTTATAACGAAATACTAGACCCTTATAAAAGGACCGTAGACCGTTATAACGGATTAGTAGACCGCTATAACGGATTAGTAGACCGTTGTAACGGAATAGTGGACCGTTATAAAAAAAATTGTAGGCCGTTATAACGAAATACTAGACCGTTAACGAAATACTAGCCAGTTATAACGGTATAATATAACGCTATAGCGCAATAATGAACCGCTATAGCGGAAAAGTAGACCGTTATAACGGATTGGTATACCGTTGTAGCCACATACCACACCGTTATAACAAAATGCTAGACCGTTATAACTGGATAGTAGACCGTTATAACGGATCAGTATACCGTTTTAGCGGATGAGTAGACCGTTATCACGAAATACTAGACCGGTATAGCGGAATAGTAGGTCGTTATAACGAAATAGTAGACCGTCATAAGAAATACTGGACCGTTATAAAGGAACAGTAGCTCGTTATAACAGATTAGTAAAACGTCATAACGAAATACTATACCGTTATAACCGAATACTAGACCGTCATAGCGGAATAGTAGACTGCTATAACGAAATACTAGACTGTTATAACGGAAAAGTAGGCTGTTAAAACGAAATACTATACCGTTATAACGGAATAGTAAATGTACAAAGTAGTTAATATTATATATCCTATTTGATGGCTGTGAAAGGTTTAGTCTAGTTATAATGCAACTGTTGTCGACAAGTCATGGAAAAGCGTCATGTCCTAATTGAAAATAATGGAGTGTATTCAGAATGAATTGAATACCGAACGATATCAGTTTTTATCAGTTTTATATATATCGTGGTGACAGGGTCTTAATTTGACAAGAAAATTATTTGGCAGTCGTGACATCGATATTTTGCCAAGCTTTCTGAAAAATTGATCTAGCCTTAATTCTAGTATCCGGTATGTTTGAAAAATCACCTGCACAGCTCTATATCGTGGAGAATATGATAGTAAAATTTGCGGCACAATAAATTATGAAGTTGATTTGTGGCGACCATTTTACATTTCATCGAAGTCTTGAACAAATTGCCTGTACATCTCCATATCGTCACATTCGTGGGGAATGTGATTGTAGGATTTGGATAATTTCTGATTAAGGTTTTGAGTTTTTGCGCCCACAACAAATTATGAAGTTGAACTCTGGCAGATATTTTGCATTTTGGTAGCATGTTTAAAAACTCACTTGCACATCCCCATGTTGTTGAGAATGTGATTTAAAAAAAAATAAAAATAATAACCAGTAGATTTTTAGTTAGTGCACCCACACAAATTAAGTACCGCCTGATGCCTCACGCTTGATAGATCCCAGCATGACTAAAACTCCCTTCCCCTACGGAAGGGGAATAAAACCCTGCTCTCCACTTCTATAAGAATATTAGGGTCACGCTAAGAATATATATATATACAATTCAATGTTCTAATCGAGCACTTATAATCAGTATAAATGAACCTCATTTGCTCTAAATTTATGTGATCTTCTAACAACTTCCAGCTACCTGGAACATTAGACTAGAGAGACTAGATAAAAGTGATGGCATCAACGCCATACCTATGGCTCACATGGCTTACACTATTCATCTATCTACAGTAGACCTATAGATAATAATGTGGTCCCGAATTAGAAGACACTGCTTTGTTGACCAAACTTATTGAAGGAGACATGATTGCTACACGAAGGCTAGTAAATGTATAACCAATATGTCCAAGACCAATTACATTAATGGAAGTCACGATAATAAAACTGAGCTGTCTTTAAATTATCAGATATGGCTCACCTGCATAAAGTTAGGTTGATGTAGATAGATGTGATTCTAGAAAAATTGTATACATGCCACCAGACTGAAAATCAGGCTCCTTTAAATGAAGACACGTTTAAAAAAGATATTGGAACAGCTCTGAAGAAGACACGTGATCATGGTAACAGTTTTTGCCAGTTTGACCTTGAAATGACCTTGACATAACCTTCAAATTGCTTTTGGATGGTACGCCAGTAAAACAAAACCCCACCCCATGTCAAACTTCATAACCCAATTATTTATCAATATTTTGCTATAGGAGCCCAAGCTTATGTATTACAATGCTGCATAATTGTAATTTGGCCCGTTCAACTAAATATTGAAGAAGGATTGTAATAAGTGGAATACCTGGAATACCTAGCCTCTTTCACAAGGTTGATACTGCTCTTAATATCCTAAAATGTGTGTGGAAAATACATAGGACGAAGAGTATGTCAAAACCAGTCCTTTGTGATAAATGACTGCACAACAACAGCGTGGATATTGATGAAAAGTGGATATTTTAACTATTATCTACCATTTTGACCTTTAAATGACCTTGGTGTAACCTTGATATGACCTTGGCGTTATGTTTATGATTCAAAGCAGTCTCTTCGAGTACTTGACATACTTTTGGGGCACAGAAACAAATCATAGACATTGTAATATACAATTTTCACTACTTTTTGGTTTTGCAAATGAATATTTTGACCTGTTTAGGCCAATGACCTCTAGAGGTCACCAGAGGTCAAATCCAGTTTACCTCCATATTTTAAAATGACCCTTAGAATATGCTCTACAAGTGGTACAAATTTCATGCTTTAATCATAAAATGCACAATAGGTTACCCTATCTACTAAACTAATACACTTTTTGACACTTTGACGGTTATTACTCCTATATAGTAAAATATTTTAGACATTTATAAACATTAATGACCAGTGATTAAACTTATCCGATGTGGTCACAGTTACCTTATTTTATCAGCACAAGTACATAACAAGTACAGTATGATCATCATACATATTTGATCTGTACCTCCACGTATTTGCATAAAAACGATATCAGCACGATAAAATCACAGTATTGGCACGCATTTGATTGAGGCATGCTGTTACAAATAGTTTGCATTAGATGAAGCCATACTCATATTGTAATAATTTGCAATAATTGTATATAAGCTTATATGTTCAATAATATTAGATAATCTTCGCTATTAGTAGTAGCTGATAGTCAGTATTAAGATATCAGCATTAAGATATACAATCTGATAATATAGATTATTAAACATATGTGTTGTTACCATCCATGCACATATCACTTAAAGTCAAGCGGTATCAAGCTTGAGGCAGTTTTTTGTCGTGCAATTATTGGTTTAATCACGTGATCGTGTATTATTAATTCAATAATGCATGGCTAGGCCTAACCTTACTAATCTAAAAACCACATAGCCCATGGAATCATCCTCCTCAGAGTTTATTTATGCTATAATTTCTGGACCACTCAATTATTAACCCACGGTTTATTTAATCTTGTTTCTTTTGACAGAATCACTGTTGCAAAGCACATTTTGACGACAGATTTTATCATATTAAGTGCCATAAACGACGTTTCAAATTGAGCTCAAGTGTAGTGTTGTTGAGCCAGCTAGTCTATGTTGATCTGTAGTCTATCTAGATGTTGCCATGGCCTAACGCTACGTACGTCACTTGTAGGCATGTTGTGCTGGTGTGTACTTCATGATACATACGTGTAGGCCTATATTTCGTCTAGACAGCAATTAACACGGTCCTACAGATCAACCTCTAAACCCGACTGACCCTGTTTCTAGACCATAGGCTCAGTATAGGCATAGATCTCAACTGCGCCTGGTAGGCATATCTAAAAGTCTAAGCCCATAGCCCTATATTAATCATTAGAAATAGGAAGCACGAAAATCATAGGAGCCACAACAAACATTTGTCATGTTTCTAGAGACGATAATGAATTGAGAGGTAATGTAGCCTCTGTCATGGCTGTTCATATGTTCAATGAACAGAATAAGACATCGTTGTCTGAAAATGGGAACTCGTATCGCAACGGTCAGAGCAGTTACAGCACTAGCCTGCGTCTCTTGCTGTTACTGCTCTAACCGGTACGATAATCGTTCCAATTTACAGACTCCTATTAGATAATATATGACAAGTAGGCTACGGCCACATAGACTTCAAATAGGATAGCAGCTTCAACAACACTAAAATGACATTTAGTCACATTTGAAACATAATTTAGGCCTAAGAGACTTCAGCCCGAATCGGTTTACATTGTAAAACCGATAATACCACGGTAACAAGCTGATCGAAGCTTGATCACAAAGAAGTGATATTTGCATGGAGGATAACAGCATATGGTTAACCCTTTTAGCACGGGGACCGTCTTTATATACGTCAGAGTCTGACGTGTACAGATGTTGACTTTGACGGCAGATGTTGACGTCTAAAGATGGTCGCCACACTAAGAGAATTAAAAATTAGATTGGCCATAGATCCAAAAAATAGGATTCAGGAAGAATCCGAATCCAAAGCGAAATGAGCTATTCAAGAGATTTATGATGATTTCAAATTGAGAAAAAAACATTGTTCTCCATTGTTCACACAAACATAAATCAACTGTGTAAGGGTGAACAATATCCGATGCTAATGAAAACAAAATGTAGGGTAGTCAGTATTATGATGTAGGATTGTATGGTATTAGATGATATATCATGTTACAATTAATGGGGAACACTGAGTTAGCGGTTATACTATCAGATAATGGAGCCTATTAAAGTGTTTTTTGTTTTGTATGAAGCAGTGTATCACGAAGATTGTCATTTCAATGTTTTCATTTTTTTTGATAGTTTTTTCGATCAGCTTTTACAGACGTATCTAAGAATCTGTAGATAACCCAAACAAACTATTTGTACACCTAAATGATGGTTGGATGTTAGCACAGCTTTGGGCCACATGTTGTTGCTGTCTGCCCAGCGCTGGGCAGACAATCATTGCTGCAGGTTAACCCTCCAATCCCTCACTTTCACACAACAATTAACGTCATCGGTGGCTACTGAAGTACCCGAGATCCTATCTTATATATATATTTGTGGCATAAAGTGAGTTAAAATGCCCACAGATTTTTTCTACATGGCAATATATGACTTGGAAATATAACTAGTTTAGTTTTTTTCAGTGCTTTTGAATTTTTTAGATGATTTGTAATTTTTGTATTTAAAATCAGTAGGCTATATAACTTCATATAATTGTTTTTTGTCCATACTGACATGTCAACGTAAGTGCCTTTAACATATGATATGTTATCCTATGAAATGATACTTGTAGTTAACAACAAGATAGAAGAGCTTATACCAACTAACAATACAGCTGCTTATTACAAGGTGACACTATCAGATAATAGTAAATATAACATGATATGAGTCAAAATTATTTACGCAATTTCTAAGTAGTAATTATCATGTTCAACTCGTGCTACCCACTGCATAATCTAATACATGTCTACCGTGCAAATGAAAAAAACAGTAACTGTTTACTCAAAAGTAGGCAGTTACTGTTGACCTTTGAATTGTCTGAGACACCACCCCGCGTGTTATTCTGATAAGTATAGGCCATATATCTTCCATTATACTCTACATAATTGTGACACAACTCATCTAAGTCTATTAAACCATAAGGTATAATTTATTACATGATTTTGATCTGTACAATATACATAGTGTATAATGTGTATTTAGCTGTTAGTACTAGTAGTCTGGTAGTGTATAATGTGTCTTTAGCTGTTAGTACTAGTAGTCAGGGAGTGTATAATGTGTCTTTAGCTCTTAGTACTAGTAGTTTGGTAGTGTATAATGTGTTTTTAGCTGTTAGTACTAGTAGTCTGGTAGTGTCTAATGTGTCTTTAGCTCTTAGTACTAGTAGTCTGGTAGTGTATAATGTGTCTTTAGCTGTTAGTACTAGTAGTCTGGTAGTGTATAATGTGTCTTTAGCTGTTAGTACCAGTAGCATGGTAGTGTATAATGTGTCTTTAGCTGTTAGTACTATTAGTCAGGTAGTGTATAATGTGTCTTTAGCTGTTAGTACTAGTAGTCTGGTAGTGTCTAATGTGTCTTTAGCTCTTAGTACTAGTAGTCTGGTAGTGTATAATGTGTCTTTAGCTGTTAGTACTAGTAGTCTGGTAGTGTATAAAGTGTTTTTAGCTGTTTGTACTAGTAGTCAGGTAGTGTATAATGGGTCTTTAGCTGTTAGTACTATTAGTCAGGTAGTGTATAATGTGTATTCAGCTGTTAGTACTAGCAGTCTGGTAGTGTATAATGTGTCTTTATGCTGTGAGTACTAGTAGTCAGGTAGTGTATAATGTGTCTTCAGCTGTTAGTACTAGTAGTCAGGTAGTGTAGAATCTGTATTTAGCTGTTTGTACTAGTAGTCTGGTAGTGTATAATGTGTCTTTATCTGTTAGTACTAGTAGTCAGGTAGTGTATAATGTGTCTTTAGCTGTTAGTACTAGTTGTCTGATAGTGTATAATGTGTCTTTAGCTGTTAGTACTAGTAGTCAGGTAGTGTATAATGTGTCTTTATGCTGTTAGTACTAGTTGTCTGATAGTGTATAATGTGTCTTTAGCTGTTAGTACTATTAGTCTGGTAGTGTATAATGTGTCTTTATGCTGTTAGTACTAGTTGTCTGATAGTGTATAATGTGTCTTTAGCTGTTAGTACTAGTAGTCAGGTAGTGCATAATGTGTCTTTATGCTGTTAGTACTAGTTGTCTGATAGTGTATAATGGGTCTTTAGCTGCTAGTACTAGTAGTCAGGTACGGTATAATGTGTCTTTAGCTGTTAGTACTAGTAGTCTGGTAGTGTATAGTGTGTCTTTACCTGTTAGTACTAGTAGTCAGGTAGTGTATAATGTGTCTTTAGCTGTTAGTACTATTGGTCAGGTAGTGTATGATGTGTCTTTAGCTGTTAGTACTATTAGTCAGGTAGTGTATAATGTGTCCTTAGCTGTTAGTACTAGTAGTCTGGTAGTGTATGATGTGTCTTTAGCTGTTAGTACTAGCAGTCTGGTAGTGTATAATGTGTCTTTAGCTGTTAGTACTATTAGTCAGGTAGTGTATAATGTGTCTTTAGCTGTTAGTACTATTAGTCAGGTAGTGTATGATGTGTCTTTAGCTGTTAGTACTAGTAGTCTGGTAGTGTATAATCTGTATTTAGCTTTTAGTACTATTAGTCAGGTAGTGTATAATGTGTCTTTAGCTGTTAGTACTATTAGTCAGGTAGTGTATAATGTGTTTTTAGCTGTTAGTACTGGTAGTCAGGTAGTGTATAATGTGTCTTTAGCTGTTAGTACTAATAGTCAGGTAGTGTATAATGTGTCTTTAGCTGTTAGTACTATTAGTCAGGTAGTGTATAATGTGTATTTAGCTGTTAGTACTAGTAGTCAGGGAGTGTATAATGTGTCTTTAGCTCTTAGTACTAGTAGTTTGGTAGTGTATAATGTGTTTTTAGCTGTTAGTACTAGTAGTCTGGTAGTGTCTAATGTGTCTTTAGCTCTTAGTACTAGTAGTCTGGTAGTGTATAATGTGTCTTTAACTGTTAGTACTAGTAGTCTGGTAGTGTATAATGTGTCTTTAGCTGTTAGTACCAGTAGCCTGGTAGTGTATAATGTGTCTTTAGCTGTTAGTACTATTAGTCAGGTAGTGTATAATGTGTCTTTAGCTGTTAGTACTAGTAGTCTGGTAGTGTCTAATGTGTCTTTAGCTCTTAGTACTAGTAGTCTGGTAGTGTATAATGTGTTTTCAATACAAATATGTTCGCATATGTGGAGTCGTTAACAATTATATCCTCAAATAAATAAAAAGTATAAAAAATATATAGCACGACACGGACTACTAACTTGTTTGCCAGGGAATGTTTACACATCATTTATAATTAGATGTATACCAACCTGGAGACGCTTTAGGCATAGATTCTGAACTCATGTAGCAAATATGTGAAATGTAGAATGTCCAAAATATGTCGAGAACCAACCAAAAAGTGAAAAAGTGGACGTTTTAAAAAAAATTACATCTAGTAAATTCCGAAGCCTGATAGGCAGGAAATAATTCTGAAATGTGTGGCGTGGGCGAACCAAAAGATGTGATATTTTTTATGCTTATGTGGCATTTACATACATCTCTATCTCTCAGGCAGTCATAGTAATAAATAAAGCAATAAATTGATAAAGCCATAGTAATAAATAATGATTCGCAGTGTACTATAACATAAATTAATGAAAATAAATGATGAAGTTATAAATTGATGAAGCCATAGTAATAAATGGTGATCTATTCTTGTTATAACTTAGATTGATTAAAATGTATTATGAAGTAATCCATTGATGAAGCCATAGTAATAAATGATGACTTTCATTCTTACTTTAGCATGAATTAATTCATTTGTCTAAGTAATAATAAATTGTGAAATGTCGTCACATTATTGATTGCTGTCAGACGAGACGCAGTGTACTTTTTTCTGCAACTTAACAATATCAGTGACAGTTAGCATCTGACGTCAACGAGTAAAGTCGGTCCCCGAGCTGTAAGGTTAAAAAACATGTATTCCAATTTCTTGACTTAGCTCACCAGCAATCAATAACTTTATATCACATTAAGTATTTCTCAAAATGTCAATGTCATTTGTTTCATAACTATACATAGGCTAATACTAATGCTTTTACTGACGGATGTCTTACTATACCCGTACATACATGCAGGCTTACACAAATATACATATACTAAATACTTGTCGTACTAGGTCGGTATATATTTACCCATACACAAGAAATTTGCAAAACCATCATGTCCTGCCCCACATCACGTGTGCTAGATCCACTTCCAACGCAATTGTTATAAACAAATGTTGATATTTTATCACCTGTTATCACACGAATAGTCGATTTATCTCTAACCACTGTAAAATGTCCTTCTTCACAAAAATCAGCAATAATAACACCATTGCTAAAGAAGGCCTCACTCGATCCGGAATCATTGAAAATGATCGTCCTGTGTCTAGTCGAACATTTGTTTCAAAATTACTTGAGAGAATGGTAGCAAAACAACTGCATGATCATCTTTCACAACACCAGCTGTATGAGAAGCATCAGCATATCGGAAACGCCATAGCACTGAAACGGCATTAACACGTGTTCAAAATGACATTCTGAAAGCTATGGATGACAGTAAGGCGACAGTCTTGGTGTTACTTGATCTCTCTGCAGCTTTTGACACCGCTGACCATAATTTCTTGTTGGAGAGATTGAAACAGTGTGGTATTTCAGGTACAGCTCAGTCTTGGTTCAAATCTTACTTGGATTCAGACTCGGTGCTCCACAAGGGTCTGTGCTGGGTACAATTTTATTCACGATCTATACCATCCCCCTGGGTGAGATATGTTGTCGCCATGGTGTCTAATATCATCTCTATGCTAATGACACTCAACTGTATGTATCCTTTAAGGTTGGTGATACAGTGGATCTCTTGGAGGTTCAACGTCGAATCGAGATGTACATAGCTGAGATAAAAGCATGGATGGTGATGTCCATGTTGAAGTTAAATGATGATAAAACAGAATTAGTTATCATAGCACCACCATATTTTCTTCATCACAATAAGGTACCACTATCTAGTGTGCAAGTGGGAGATAGTGGAATATCAACATCTAAATGTGCCGTAACATCGGCGTAATGTTTGATCATCATATGGATATGACTACACAGGTCACTAAGATGTGTCAAGCAGCATGGTTCCAGAAACATTATTAGAGGCGACACTGAGGCTTGTTTGTTCTCTGGTGATGTCTCGCCTTGACTATACGCAGTGACCATATCACTCCTCATCTCCGTGATCTACACTGGCTACCAGTCAGATCCAGAGTAAAGTACAAGATCCTTGTGAAAACATACCGTGCTCTTCATAACGAAGCGCCGGCCTACATTTCTGACATGCTGACTCCTTATCCTCCACCAAGAACCCTAAGATCTACCAATACGTCTCTAATGACTGTGCAACAACACACACCAAACACGGAGACAGAGCATTCTCCTGTGCTGTTCCCAGGCTATTGAATGAACTGCCAATATCTATAAAAAAAACTGTCCAAACAATCTGTCAAGACTTATCTTTTTAATCGAGCGTATTGCTGATGCCTTATTGTGGACTATTTAGAGCGCCTGCGAACGGCCGAAAAGGCTGATGTATGGCGCTATATCAAATGCTTTATATTATTATTATTATTATTATTATTATTATTATTATTATTATTATTATTATTATTATTATTATTATTATTATTATTATTATTATTATTATTATTATTATTATTATTATTATTATTATTATTATTATTATTATTATTATTATTATTATTATTATTATTATTATTATTATTATTATTATTATTATTATTATTATTATTATTATTATTATTATTATTATTATTATTATTATTATTATTATTATTATTATTATTATTATTATTATTATTATTATTATTATTATTATTATTATTATTATTATTATTATTATTATTATTATTATTATTATTATTATTATTATTATTAATATTATTATTATTATTATTATTATTATTATTATATAAAGCGTTCGATAAAAAAATGTCACAAAAAACATTTAAATAGTTTGTGGTAGTTATTCATTAATTCAGTTATTCGGACCACCGAGGATTTAAGTCGGAAAAGCCTGACCAAAAAAATACGTTTTCCATACTTTCCGAAAAATAATTTGTGTTATTGCAGATAGAATTTCTAAAGGAAGTTCATTCCAAAGTCTAGGTGCAGCAACAGAAAAGACCCTGCTGCCTGCCGCGGTTCTGACATTCAATACTTGCCTACGATGTACCTCGCCCAGCAAACATGAGGTGTTGGCCCAATGTTGGGCTTATGTTGGCTCATCGTCTACGACGCATACCCAACTCAAGCCCAACATTGGGCCAACGCCTCGTTTTTGCTGGGCGTACAAAGGATGTAGGCCTACCCACCAAATTCTGGTTCAATGTTGGGCCAGCGTCAATCGTCTACGACAATCGGCTACGACGCTGGCCCAGCACTAATTCATCACTGGGTCTGCTGTATACTTTGCGCAAACATGTGGCATTCACCCAATACTGTTTCAATGTTGACCCACAGTCTTCGACGCTGGCCCGACATTGAAACAGCATTGGGTGATTGTACCGTGTTTACTGACCGCTGCATTGTAATGCGGGTGACGCTTGCCATCCCGGCGCCAGAAACACCAGATAGCACGATACATTCGCCCAATGCTGATGTAATGTTGGGCGACTGTCTACGACGCTGGGCCAACATTATTTCAACCAAAAGCCTTTAAGTTCTAATGACTATTTTTAATCGTGAATGTATTTCTTCTGTACCCTTTTTTAAAGAAGAAAGTACTTAACCTAGGGATCTAAAATGTTATATTTGTTATGTTCGTAAAGACTGGTGTACAGAAATATAAACCGTTTCCCACACAGAGCACCCCACTTTCCCCTGAATAGGACACAAACTCGAGCAAAATAAATTTAATAGGCTCCTGGCCTACGGCCAAGCCTAAATATAAACTAAAATTGTAGCACCACAATTGTCTATTTTCTTGTTGAAAACGCGTGACAGATTTAAATCCATACAAAACTACTGCTTAATCGTGAAAACAACAAACAGATCTTTGTAACAATATCACAACTGGATAACCAGTTGCTCGTGGATATGTGCTGCACATATCTGGACCATTATCGCATGTTAGGCCGATACTTACTTTCTATGTCTTGCTTAAAAACGCGTGAAATATATATTTCATGTTTAATTATTCATTACCAACGTTAATTAACCCCTTGAGCGCTGAATACTTGTTATATAAACCACAGAGACCAAAAGGTTTTGTTCATTTCGACATCACCATAAATGTCTTAGTTAGCTCTTTCTGATTCATTTGAATACTTATGTTATAGGTCTAGGACAAATAGAAATATTTTTAGTCTTACAGTGCGGGAATCGACTTTATAGGTCAGAATCTGACGTCTGCACACGTGAGATTCTGACATCTAAAGTCTTTCCACGCACTGTAAGGGCCAAATTGATTCAATGTTGGTATAGCGTGGTTAGGCCATTGCATACATACTGAGACACCCTACGTGAAATAATTTGGTGAAGTATCAAACGTTTATTATCTGATAATCCACCGTTCGGAATATGCCACATCACTCTGAGAAATTAATTAATTAACAGCACTTGTCGTAAAAGATACCGGCTGCTTACGTGCTAAGCTGTCAGCTGGGCTACAGCTAAGCTGTTTCCTGACTCACGTTCTATGATGTACGGCTTTTTACAATTTCTTTGAACCTTATTGTTTCTTAGAAACTTATTTAGGCTGCATGCAGCCTTTTATACCAGAGCTGACATGCTGAATGGGCATCATCTACCCTTCTAAACAAAGGTGTTCCAGCACATGTTTGTTTACCAGGGCTGACATGCTGAATGGGCATCATCTACCCTTCTAAACAAAGGTGTTCTAGCACATGTTTGTTTACCAGGGCTGACATGCTGAATGGGCATCATCCACACCCTTCTAAACAAAGGTGTTCTAGCACATGTTTGCTTACCAGAGCTGACATGCTGAATGGGCATCATCCACCCTTCTAAACAAAGGTGTTCCAGCACATGTTTGTTTACCAGAGCTGACATGCTGAATTGGCATCATCCACCCTTCTAAACAAAGGTGTTCCAGCATATGTTTGTTTACCAGGGCTGACATGCTGAATGGACATCATCCACCCTTCTAAACAAAGGTGTTCTAGCACATGTTTGTTTACCAGGGCTGACATGCTGAATGGGCATCATCCACCCTTCTAAACAAAGGTGTTCTAGCACATGTTTGTTTACCAGAGCTGACATGCTGAATGGGCATCATCCACCCTTCTAAACAAAGGTGTTCCAGCATATGTTTGTTTACCAGGGCTGACATGCTGAATGGGCATCATCCACCCTTCTAAACAAAGGTGTTCCAGCACATGTTTGTTTACCAGGGCTGACATGCTGAATGGGCATCATCCACCCTTCTAAACAAAGGTGTTCCAGCACATGTTTGTTTACCAGGGCTGACATGCTGAATGGACATCATCCACCCTTCTAAACAAAGGTGTTCCAGCACATGTTTGTTTACCAGGGCTGACATGCTGCATGGGCATCATCCACCCTTCTAAACAAAGGTGTTCCAGCACATGTTTGTTTACCAGGGCTGACATGCTGAATGGGCATCATTCACCCTTCTAAACAAAGGTGTTCCAGCACATGTTTGATTACCAGGGCTGACATGCTGAATGGGCATCATCCACCCTTCTAAACAAAGGTGTTCCAGCACATGTTTGTTTACCAGGGCTGACATGCTGAATGGGCTTCATCCACACCCTTCTAAACAAAGGTGTTCCAGCATATGTTTGTTTACCAGGGCAGACATGCTGAATGGGCATCATCCACCCTTCTAAACAAAGGTCTTCCAGCACATGTTTGTTTACCAGGGCTGACATGCTGAATGGGCATCATCCACCCTTCTAAACAAAGGTGTTCCAGCACATGTTTGTTTACCAGGGCTGACATGCTGAATGGGCATCATACACCCTTCTAAACAAAGGTGTTCCAGCACATGTTTGTTTACCAGAGCTGACATGCTGAATGGGCATCATCTACCCTTCTAAACAGAGGTGTTCCAGCACATGTTTGTTTACCAGGGCTGACATGCTGAATGGGCATCATCCACCCTTCTAAACAAAGGTGTTCCAGCACATGTTTGTTTACCAGGGCTGACATGCTGAATTGGCATCATCCACCCTTCTAAACAAAGGTGTTCCAGCATATGTTTGTTTGCCAGGGCTAACATGCTGAATGGGCATCATCCACCCTTCTAAACAAAGGTGTTCTAGCACGTGTTTGTTTACCAGGGCTGACATGCTGAATGGGCATCATCCACCCTTCTAAACAAAGGTGTTCTAGCACATGTTTGTTTACCAGAGCTGACATGCTGAATGGGCATCATCCACCCTTCTAAACAAAGGTGTTCCAGCATATGTTTGTTTACCAGGGCTGACATGCTGAATGGGCATCATCCACCCATCTAAACAAAGGTGTTCTAGCACATGTTTGTTTACCAGGGCTGACATGCTGAATGGGCATCATCCACCCTTCTAAACAAAGGTGTTCCAGCATATGTTTGTTTGCCAGGGCTAACATGCTGAATGGGCATCATCCACCCTTCTAAACAAAGGTGTTCCAGCACATGTTTGTTTACCAGGGCTGACATGCTGAATGGGCATCATCCACCCTTCTAAACAAAGGTGTTCCAGCACATGTTTGTTTACCAGGGCTGACATGCTGAATGGGCATCATCTACCCTTCTAAACAAAGGTGTTCCAGCACATGTTTGTTTACCAGGGCTGACATGCTGAATGGGCATCATCCACCCGTCTAAACAAAGGTGTTCCAGCACATGTTTGTTTACCAGGGCTGACATGCTGAATGGGCATCATCCACCCATCTAAACCAAGGTGTTCCAGCACATGTTTGTTTACCAGAGCTGACATGCTGAATGGGCATCATCCACACCCTTCTAAACAAAGGTGTTCCAGCATATGTTTGTTTACCAGGGCAGACATGCTGAATGGGCATCATCCACCCTTCTAAACAAAGGTGTTCCAGCATATGTGTGTTCACCAGGGCTGACATGCTGAATGGGCATCATCCACCCTTCTAAACAAAGGTGTTCCAGCATATGTTTGTTTACCAGGGCTGACATGCTGAATGGGCATCATCCACACCCTTCTAAACAAAGGTGTTCCAGCATATGTTTGTTTACCAGGGCAGACATGCTGAATGGGCATCATCCACCCTTCTAAACAAAGGTGTTCCAGCATATGTTTGTTTACCAGGGCTGACATGCTGAATGGACATCATCCACCCTTCTAAACAAAGGTGTTCCAGCATATGTTTGTTTACCAGGGCTGACATGCTGAATGGGCATCATCCACCCTTCTAAACAAAGGTGTTCCAGCACATGTTTGTTTACCAGGGCTGACATGCTGAATGGGCATCATCCACACCCTTCTAAACAAAGGTGTTCTAGCACATGTGTGTTTACCAGGGCTGACATGCTGAATGGGCATCATCCACCCTTCTAAACAAAGGTGATCCAGCACATGTTTGTTTACCAGGGCTGACATGCTGAATGGACATCATCCACCCTTCTAAACAAAGGTTTTCTAGCACATGTTTGTTTACCAGGGCTGACATGCTGAATGGGCATCATCCACCCTTCTAAACAAAGGTGTTCCAGCACATGTTTGTTTACCAGGGCTGACATGCTGAATGGGAATCATCCACCCTTCTAAACAAAGGTGTTCTAGCACATGTTTGTTTACCAGGGCTGACATGCTGAATGGGCATCATCCACCCTTCTAAACAAAGGTGTTCCAGCACATGTTTGTTTACCAGGGCTGACATGCTGAATGGGAATCATCCACCCTTCTAAACAAAGGTGTTCTAGCACATGTTTGTTTACCAGAGCTGACATGCTGAATGGGCATCATCTACCCTTCTAAACAAAGGTGTTCCAGCACATGTTTGTTTACCAGGGCTGACATGCTGAATGGGCATCATCCACCCTTCTAAACAAAGGTGTTCCAGC
Organism: Flabesymbios commensalis; assembly: GCA_964017125.1. NCBI lineage: Eukaryota > Metazoa > Annelida > Polychaeta > Terebellida > Flabelligeridae > Flabesymbios > Flabesymbios commensalis. Next base: position 78,898,219 of record OZ024911.1, read on the forward strand.
ATATGTTTGTTTACCAGGGCTGACATGCTGAATGGACATCATCCACCCTTCTAAACAAAGGTGTTCTAGCACATGTTTGTTTACCAGGGCTGACATGCTGAATGGGCATCATCCACCCTTCTAAACAAAGGTGTTCTAGCACATGTTTGTTTACCAGAGCTGACATGCTGAATGGGCATCATCCACCCTTCTAAACAAAGGTGTTCCAGCATATGTTTGTTTACCAGGGCTGACATGCTGAATGGACATCATCCACCCTTCTAAACAAAGGTGTTCTAGCACATGTTTGTTTACCAGGGCTGACATGCTGAATGGGCATCATCCACCCTTCTAAACAAAGGTGTTCTAGCACATGTTTGTTTACCAGAGCTGACATGCTGAATGGGCATCATCCACCCTTCTAAACAAAGGTGTTCCAGCATATGTTTGTTTACCAGGGCTGACATGCTGAATGGACATCATCCACCCTTCTAAACAAAAGTGTTCCAGCACATGTTTGTTTACCAGGGCTGACATGCTGAATGGGCATCATCCACCCTTCTAAACAAAGGTGTTCTAGCACATGTTTGTTTACCAGGGCTGACATGCTGAATGGACATCATCCACCCTTCTAAACAAAGGTGTTCTAGCACATGTTTGTTTACCAGGGCTGACATGCTGAATGGGCATCATCCACCCTTCTAAACAAAGGTGTTCCAGCATATGCTTGTTTACCAGGGCTGACATGCTGAATGGACATCATCCACCCATCTAAACAAAGGTGTTCTAGCACATGTTTGTTTACCAGGGCAGACATGCTGAATGGGCATCATCCACCCTTCTAAACAAAGGTGTTCTAGCACATGTTTGTTTACCAGGGCTGACATGCTGAATGGACATCATCCACCCTTCTAAACAAAAGTGTTTCAGCACATGTTTGTTTACCAGGGCTGACATGCTGAATGGGCATCATCCACCCTTCTAAACAAAGGTGTTTTAGCACATGTTTGTTTACCAGGGCTGACATGCTGAATGGGCATCATCTACCCTTCTAAACAAAGGTGTTCCAGCACATGTTTGTTTACCAGGGCTGACATGCTGAATGGACATCATCCACCCTTCTAAACAAAAGTGTTCCAGCACATGTTTGTTTACCAGGGCTGACATGCTGAATGGGCATCATCCACCCTTCTAAACAAAGGTGTTCTAGCACATGTTTGTTTACCAGGGCTGACATGCTGAATGGACATCATCCACCCTTCTAAACAAAGGTGTTCCAGCACATGTTTGTTTACCAGGGCTGACATGCTGAATGGGCATCATCTACCCTTCTAAACAAAGGTGTTCCAGCACATGTTTGTTTTATGAATCCACCCCGCGCTCACACATCGTTAACCCTTCCTCCTTTTATCTGTAATAACATTTTTATTCTATTTTATTAGACGACAAAATCACAGAAATGTGTGTTTAAACATCAAGATTAGGAAATGTTTGGCCTCAAATTAAATACAGATGAGAGTAATTGTCACTCTTTTGACGTTGTGGGTCGCGGTAGCGAAACACAACGTCAAAAGAGTGACAATTAAATTATCTAACCCAGCGCTTTAGGAATCAAGGTATTCCAATTCTGACCCTGGGCCCGTATTCTCGTACAAGTTACGATATATGGTAGGCTTCGGATCGGTCAAGATGTTCATCTCGTCCAAGTTGCGATATATCGTAGGCTAGGGATTTGTCGAGATGACCATCTCGAACAATTCGAAGCCTACGATATATCGTAACTTGTACGAGAATATGGGCCCAGGGCAAACTATATCAAGCCTGACATTCCAGATATCAATCAATCACTGCCTTACAAATACAGAATTAGCAAATAATATATTCCCAACAAAAAAGGACAATCAGCCAGCGTTGTAATTCAGTTGGTATAATAAATACAACGTTGGCCCACAATCAACACACCATATCTACATCGCATGTCTAGCCCATTGAAAATTTACATTTTCTATCACTTGAGCAGGTGAATGAAAATGTATGTGATTTGTAAAAGTTAGGTCTCAATATATAGCAGTATTCATAAATTCTATTACATCCTTTATTTTTAAAAACTGATTATACAGGTGCTAATAAAAATACAGATTGGCCTCTGTGGTCGACAGCAGTGCTGTATTGGGTTATTCTATTGGTTATTCAATTTTTTGGTATAGACAGCTAATATAATATGGGCAGACTCTGGTGATGTACAGACAATATCATCTGTAAATAACATATACTGAAACATTTAACTTACTACGAATTACGAATAATTGTAGAATGGATTGGCATGATCACGTCACCAAGACTTCTTGTAAAAGAGTTCAAATTGGATGTAGTATTAACAAACATATTAGTTCAACATGTTTCACTTCTAATTTACAAAACCATTGTTTCACGACATGTCAATTATGTTATAATTATATGGGGTTATCAACATTATAAAATCAGTCTGGCTCAAATGACAGTTATACGATCAGTAACATGTAGTCAGTATATATCAAATGACAGTTATACGATCAGTAACATGTAGTCAGTATATATCAAATGACAGTTATACGATCAGTAACATGTAGTCAGTATATATCAAATGACAGTTATACGATCAGTAACATGTAGTCAGTATATATCAAATGACAGTTATACGATCAGTAACATGTAGTCAGTATATATCAAATGACAGTTATACGATCAGTAACATGTAGTCAGTATATATCAAATGACAGTTATACGATCAGTAACATGTAGTCAGTATATATCAAATGACAGTTATACGATCAGTAACATGTAGTCAGTATATATCAAATGACAGTTATACGATCAGTAACATGTAGTCAGTATATATCAAATGACAGTTATACGAGTTATACGATCAGTAACATGTAGTCAGTATATATCAAATGACAGTTATACGATCAGTAACATGTAGTCAGTATATATCAAATGACAGTTATACGATCAGTAACATGTAGTCAGTATATATCAAATGACAGTTATACGATCAGTAACATGTAGTCAGTATATATCAAATGACAGTTATACGATCAGTAACATGTAGTCAGTATATATCAAATGACAGTTATACGATCAGTAACATGTAGTCAGTATATATCAAATGACAGTTATACGATCAGTAACATGTAGTCAGTATTTATTTCTTCAGAACCTCTTTGTAAAAAACGTCTGGAAATTGACGATATTTTTGAAAAAGGAAAAACATTGCTACAGCTAGTATTGTTTACCGTCATAACATTCCTGTCATGACATTACTGGAGATTTCCTTTTTAAATTTATTAAATAAATGCCTTAACGTTATATTATGATAATTATTGGAAACTGTTTATCTTTGAGCGGATAAGATAAAATGATTATTGTAATATGGAGATATTTAACATGTTTAACTTATAATGATTTTTTAAATAAATTGGTCACACACAAAATCGCCCCTCTCCTCTACACTATATAGTGAGGTTGGGTGTGGGAATGAGGTGCCTATGATCAATCATATATTATCGGATTATGTTTAATTTAACTATGTATTGTAATTGTATTATTTTGTCCTTTTCATCTGGATGGAGCGCACGTCAGCGTCCTTGTCAGCACTGAGTGCGAGTCTCCCGGCCATCAACTCTTAGTTTATGGTCAAATAAATAAATACTGAGTCCAATGAACTATGATTGTCAACATCACCAGTCTAAGCAGAAGGCAAAGTTGATGACTGTACCATTTTGTCAGTAGTGTTCGTAACGGGCCAGATGCCCATCGATGGTTCAATTTGTTTTGTATTTTTAGTGAGTTATTACCAGGCTCGACATTTCTTGGGATCCACTTCGCTATTTCGTCTATTTCGGCTATTTCAAGTCTGATTAGCTATTGGCCACAATAGTGTAGCTTTTCGCCACGCAATACCAAAAAAATGAACCCTGCCAACCCACCAAAATTGTCACGATGGTTTTCACGTTTCTAATGGGAATAAGAGAAGATACTATCATGTGAACCTGAAGGTTTTTAGTCTTTTGGTCCTGGCTTATACTTGAGATGGATGAACATTACGCTTTCAAATAGTAACAATATTAACTAACTATATTTTGATTTCATGTGTTGTTGATCAAATATGGACATGATGTTTACCGTGTCGGAGCTCCGAGTATATTCAGATCTACGAATATATCGTAAAACCTACCAAATATGTACATATATATTGTGCCCTACCCGACCAGTATAAGCATAATAATCTACTGGTTTAACAATACATTTAGTCAAAGGTATATTATGCTATTTCACAGGTATATTTACATCTATATAGTAACAGGTATATTTTAAGTTTAATTCAGACAGGACGGCTTGAAAAATTAGAGAACTAGTGAATGACAAGTCGCCCAGTCCATTATGTCACTGTTGGCCTACATCATACAAATATATTCTGCAATGTACAATAATGCAAACGACTTCTTTTATAATAGATTTTACAGAATGTGTAATTATCTTTGTTTTATCTGTTTAAGCAAAACTGGTGGGCGTTCTACCTTGAAGAAATATGGAACAATGAGATGAAGAACGACAGGTATTTGATGTGAATACGGGTTTGATCGTCTGGACGTATTGATTATTTGAACAGACTGACAATTCATTCAGTTTGGTAGCAGTTGTAACATATTGTGGATGTAAAGTGACAAAGTAGCTGCCTCCACAAAGTGACAAAGTAGCTGCCTCCACAAACTGATAAAGTAGCTGTCTCCTCTCCACAAAATGACATAGTAGCTGCCTCTACAAGTGACAAACTAGCTGCCTGCACAAAGTGACAAAGTAGCTGCCTCCACAAAGTGACAAAGTAGCTGCCTCCACAAACTGACAAAGTAGCTGCCTCCACAAACTGACAAAGTAGCTGCCTCCACAAAGTGACAAAGTAGCTGCCTCCACAAACTGACAAAGTAGCTGCCTCCACAAACTGACAAAGTAGCTGCCTCCACAAACTGACAAAGTAGCTGCCTCTACAAAGTGACAAAGTAGCTGCCTCTACAAAGTGATAAAGTAGCTGCCTCCACAAACTGACAAAGTAGCTGCCTCCACAAACTGACAAAGTAGCTGCCTCTACAAAGTGACAAAGTAGCTGCCTCCACAAACTGACAAAGTAGCTGCCTCCACAAAGTGACAAAGTAGCTGCCTCTACAAACTGACAAAGTAGCTGCCTCCACAAAGTGACAAAGTAGCTGCCTCTACAAACTGACAAAGTAGCTGCCTCCACAAAGTGACAAAGTAGCTGCCTCTACAAAGTAGCTGCCTCTACAAACTGACAAAGTAGCTGCCTCCACAAAGTGACAATGTAGCTGCCTCTACAAACTGACAAAGTAGCTGCCTCCAAAAAGTGACAAATTAGCTGCCTCCACAAACTGACAAAGTAGCTGCCTCCACAAAGTGACAAAGTAGCTGCCTCTACAAACTGACAAAGTAGCTGCCTCCACAAAGTGACAAAGTAGCTGCCTCTACAAACTGACAAAGTAGCTGCCTCCAAAAAGTGACAAATTAGCTGCCTCCATAAAGTGACAAAGTAGCTGCCTCCACAAACTGACAAAGTAGCTGCCTCCACAAAGTGACAAAGTAGCTGCCTCTACAAACTGACAAAGTAGCTGCCTCTACAAAGTGACAAAGTAGCTGCCTCCACAAAGTGACAAAGTAGCTGCCTCCACAAACTGACAAAGTAGCTGCCTCCACAAAGTGACAAAGTAGCTGCCTCTACAAACTGACAAAGTAGCTGCCTCCAAAAAGTGACAAATTAGCTGCCTCCACAAAGTGACAAAGTAGCTGCCTCCACAAAGTGACAACGTAGCTGCCTCCACAAAGTGACAAAGTAGCTGCCTCCACAAACTGACAAAGTAGCTGCCTCTACAAAGTGACAAAGTAGCTGCCTCCACAAAGTGACAAAGTAGCTGCCTCTACAAAGTGACAAAGTAGCTGCCTCCACAAACTGACAAAGTAGCTGCCTCCACAAAGTGACAAAGTAGCTGCCTCCACAAAGTGACAAAGTAACTGCCTCCAAAAACTGACAAAGTAGCTGCCTCCACAAAGTGACAAAGTAGCTGCCTCCACAAAGTGACAAAGTAACTGCCTCCACAAACTGACAAAGTAGCTGCATCCACAAACTGACAAAGTAGATGCCTCCACAAAGTGACAAAGTAGCTTCCTCCACAAAGTGACAAAGTAGCTGCCTCCACAAACTGACAAAGTAGCTGCCTCCACAAACTGACAAAGTAGCTGCCTCTACAAAGTGACAAAGTAGCTGCCTCCACAAAGTGACAAAGTAGCTGCCTCCACAAAGTGACAAAGTAGCTGCCTCCACAAAGTGACAAAGTAGCTGCCTCCACAAAGTAACAAAGTAACTGCCTCCACAAAGTGACAAAGTAGCTGCCTCCACAAAGTGACAAAGTAGCTGCCTCCACAATGAGTGAGCCTCGGTTTCAGGTGAACTTCACCAAGTCGTTGACGGTTTATAACTCCACAGTGCTTGACATAAAGGACATTATGACCGAAGGTATTACAAGCAACATATCTGACAGCAATGTGTTTAGTATGGAGTCAGATCAATTCATAGAGGCTACACACATAATACGTCATGTCATTCTGCCCATCATCTGCGCTGGTGGCATACTGGGTATCATCCTCACCATCATCGTATTAAGCCATAAAAACATGTCTACGTCCACCAACTGTTACCTGATGGCTCTGGCTATAGCTGACCTCATCTTCTTGGTGCTCCTCATACCTCGCCTGGCTGAGAATCAATTCAAACCCCCCTCTCAGCCGTATTACACCTTCCTGGTGTATGCCACCTACTCCACTGACATAGGTAACATCTGCCTGCTGGCCTCCATCTGGATCACTGTAATGCTCGCCGTGGAGAGGTACATAGCCATCTGCCGACCATTCCTGGCGGCCAAACTCTGCTCTGTAACCCGAGCCAGGCTCGTCATCATCATCATCTTCGTCACCGTTACTTTCCTACGTCTGATCAACTTCTGGCAGTACAGGGTGAAATATCAGTATGATGACATTAAAAATAACAGCGTGCACTTCATCCAGTACACTGACTTCTCATACAGTGTGTTCTGGCTGGGCTACGCCTGGTTGGTAGATTGCTTCATCGCATCTGTCATTCCCTTTATTATTCTCCTGTTGACCAACGCCTTGTTGATCTACACCGTGAGAAAGTCAACCAGGTACATCCAGAGCAACCAGCTACAAGGAAACGGTGCCAGAAAGACCCCCAGCAACGCTCAGAAGGAGGAGTTACAGATCACGATCATGCTGATCAGTGTGATCGTCATCTTCTTTGTCTGCCAAGCGCCTTATGTCATCTATGTGGCCATGGCCAGCACCAATAACGTGCCCGTCGCCTCATTTGTCCTGTTCAGAGATATCGCCATGCTTTTGCTGACATTTAAATCTGCCATTAACTTCCTTATTTATTGTTGGTTCAGCGAGAGATTCAGAGCTACCCTGAAGCGTACATTCTGCACCAAGAGATGCCTGGATGCTTATAATAAAAACGACCCAAACTCCAGCTATTATAGTCTGAGACGCATGTCTGCCTCTCATACTCAGAATCAGACAGTCTGAATGCTTACACACACAGAATCAGACAGTCTGAATGCTTACAAAACGAACGACCCTAACTCCAGCTTTTATAGTCTGAGACGCATGTCCGCATCTCATACTCAGAATCAGACAGTCTGAATGTTTACACACTCAGAATCAGACAGTCTGAATGCTTACACGCACAGAATCAGACAGTCTGAATGCTTACAAAAAGAACGACCCTAACTCCTGCTATTATAGTCTGAGACGCATGTCCGCCTCTCATACTCAGAATCAGACAGTCTGAAAGCTTACACACTCAGAATCAGACAGTCTGAATGCTTACACGCACATAATCAGACAGTCTGAATGCTTACAAAAAGAACGACCCTAGCTCCAGCTATTATAGTCTGAGACGCATGTTCGCCTCTCATACTCAGAATCAGACTCTCTGGATGCTTACGATAAGAACGACCAAGCTATTATAGCCTCAGATGCATGTCCGCCTCTCACACTCAGAATCAGACAGTCTGAATGCTTACATACTCAGAATCAGACAGTCTGGATGCTTACAACAAGAACGACCCTAGCTCCGGCTACTATAGCCTCAGAAGCATGTAAGCGCCTCAGAATCAGACTGTTCAGACATAGAGCACATTGTTCCCGTATGTGGAAGCTCGACTCACATTGACATAGCTTTGTAAACACAGATATATAAAGCAAAGGCAAAGACTGCTTGCTTTAAACGTGAACAAGTAACACTGTTTGTATTCAAGGTCCATGCAAAAGCAAACAGCAGTAACGGCTTACATTAAAAGAGAGCAGTTACTTGTAGTAACTCTTTCTTTTGTAAATGAGCATCTATTGCTTTTTGTCTTTCACGTCCATGCAAAGACAAAGACAAACAGCTTCTTACATTAACCCTTTAGCCGCCAAATTATTCAATTTGAATTTTCACCCACTTGTAGTTGTGTCTCGCTGACGCGATCCACACTTCAAGTGAGTGAAAATTATTAAGATTTGACAAAATGGAGGTCAACACTTTTCAAATCCTGCTGGTTTATGTCACATTTTATCTTTAACGTGTTTAAAAGGTGGTAGGCCTAATTAATGTGGTAATAAAAAATGAAAACCCGAATATATGCGGCACCGGCGGTTAAAGGGTTAACGGTGGGCAACTTGTTCACTAAAAATAATAATTTTGTTCTTGTTTAGTTCTCTGTTATTTCCATTAAAGCCTAACTTTTCTAATGGAAATAATAGACAGAAGTGTTTTTAGTCGGATGCTCCCTTCCTGTTGTTTCTCTATGTATTTAACTCTTTCATACAAAAAGCAAGTAGTTGTACCTACAGTTACCATGGTAACTACTTACTTTTCAAGTAAGTACATGCAGCTACCGTGGTCACTTATGTGTGCATTTGCCGTCCATGCAAAGCCACACAATATTAACTAATCTATTTGAATGACATTTTATTTTCAATCGCAATGTTTAGCAATGTTTAGCAACAACAATATCACATAGTATGTAGCACAAGTCACACATTTGTCATGCGCGAAGAAAATAAAAACATATAATTTTTCCCATTTAATGCACCATATCAGACAGATATATCTAGTCCTCATATCACCGTATCCTTATTAAGTTATATTATTTTATATGTTTATATCACATTGTTCATACCACAGTTCAAGTAAGCAGATTTCTCCTTTTGCCTTTGTATTTCATGCAAATGCAAACACTAGTAACTCCTTCCTTTGACAATCAGCAGTTACTGCTGTTTCCTTCTTGGTTTGTCTTTTGTGTGACAGAGATAATACATACAATAAGAAGGAACCCAACCCCGGTGATCATTACCAGAGAAGCCGCATCCCACACGTCACATAATATCAGGCTGTCTGGCCACAGATAATGCCAAGTCTGTGGTTACAAATCCTCTAAACCTTTCAGTGCGAGGATCCACTTTAGACGTCAGAATCTGAAATCGATAGACGTCCGAATATAAAGTCAATCCCCGCACTGAAAGAGTAAAATATTTATAAAGCCCGTAGACCCATAACATAGGTATCCAAATGAAGCTGCAACAGCTGACTTAGACATTTATCATGATTTCAAATTGAAAAAACCCTTTGGTTTCATACAATAACAATTCAGGGCTTTAATTGTTTACCCACAGAACACTGACGTCCACTATACTGACTATGCGTTGTTATTCTCGCTTGTGTTGCCAGTTGCTTAGAAGTGGAAAATGTCTGCTAATCTGTAAAAATTATATACAGTGTGATTAATTAAAAACAAGTCACCTTAAGTTGTGGATCGCGGTAGCCAGAGACAACTTTAAGTCAGAATCAAAGACTGAAAATGTCAATTGAATGGCTCTGAGCTAATCATAAGATTTATCTGAGCATTATAATTTATTTTATTAATAAAAAAATGATATATATGGTTTAACCCTACGCAAATGATGACGTTGTAAGTTTTCTTGATTTTTTTGGTAATTTATATAATTGGCTGATTTTCTGTCACTCGTGCAGGAGATTGTGGTAGCAGTGCTGATCATTCCCATGTAGTAAAACAGATGTTTAGCATTTAGCTGGAATACAATCTCTATCCAGAATTACAACAAACGTGTTTTTTTTCAAATCAGATCACGCCATGTTTTTAAATCTATGTGGTCCATTTTACCCTATCGTGTTCAACATTATGAAGAAAACCATCCGAATGAAGAGATTGGACAAAACGTCATGATTAACTAAATATCAGTGATACATAGCACGAAATGATTCAAAGATGATAACAGAAGTCGTGATTCAATCTTATTTTTATACATAGTATTCCTGTCCACGGGTCAAAAAGAAACAAAATACCTGCATTAGGAGACATAAGATGAAATAAATAGGTGTGTCTGTTGGGGCTAGGTGTTTACCTCACACAGAATGGCATGTCAGGTCAGACAGTCTATATTTTGTTAAAGGGACAATCCACCATCCAGTTTTAGTCATCATTGATAAGCCTTCCAAACTTGTCTGCTTCTTTTAATCAACAACGGGTGAATTGTGCTTCTTTTTGTTACAATGTTGTTACAATGTTGTTAAGTCGAAGTATTTTACCAGTTAATCCGTTTGCCACCTTTTTTTTTATTTTTCTCAGCACATTAACTACTGGCTTTCAAACATGTTTAAGATAAAACGTGACATCAGTCACCAAAATTTAAAAATCGTTGACCTCCGTTTGTCCAATCTAAATCACTCGAAATTGTGAATCGCGTCAGCGAGACACAACTTCAAGTGATTTAGAATTCCTATTTATTAACTTGGCGGTTAAAGGCTTAAAATTTATTATTTAATAGCTGTTGAAATACCTGACATTGTCAGATTTTGTGACATCCATGAATAAAAGTAGATGCTATACTAGGCTGTTGAGCAATTGCATATTCTGTGAAACTCAATGACCTCGAACTCCTTTTTTCACCGAGCTGACTAATACAATGAAGTATGGGGGAGGGTTCTTATACAGCCTTGTTTTCACAGACTGCGTTTCACAGAATGAAGTATGGGGAGGGAGTGTTATATAACCTTGTTTTCACCGAGTGACGTCACTGCGTTTCACAGAATATGATCACATTTTTTCTGCAAAGAAAAACAACAATAACTGCTTACTTTTCAAACAAGCAGATATTGCTATTTGCCTTTGCACGATAGTTCTATTAGCATATATATATAACATGTTATATCAGAGATTGCATGTTTTATGTTCACCCTTTGCGACTGGGAGTGTATATATACAGTTCACAATCAGGTTACCGATGGTGAAACTTTGCAGACGGGTATATACAACTTGCTTGCGGATTATTGATGCATGAAATGTCTAGATTGATATGAACAAGGCTACCAGACTGGTATTTTTGGGTACTTTTAATTCTTACTGAAAAATAAAAACGGCTCCATTCAACAAAAAATAATCAGAGATGACATGTATTCTGTGAATCCCTTCAAGGACCGTATAGATACAGTTTATCACAGATAACATGTATTTTGTTAACCCCGTCTTACAGGGACTGTATAGACACAGTTTATTTCAGATGACATGTGTTCTGTGAACCCCCTACAGGGACCACATAGATACAGTTTATTTCAGATGACATGTGTTCTGTGAACCCCCTACAGGGACCACATAGATACAGTTTATTTCAGATGACATGTGTTCTGTGAACCCCCTACAGGGACCACATAGATACAGTTTATCTCAGATGACATGTGTTCTGTGAACCCCCTACAGGGACCACATAGATACAGTTTATCTCAGATGACATGTGTTCTGTGAACCCCCTACAGGGACCATATAGTGTTCTGTGAACCCCCCACAGGGACCACATAGATACAGTTTATTTCAGATGACATGTGTTCTGTGAACCCCCTACAGGGACCACATAGATACAGTTTATCTCAGATGACATGTGTTCTGTGAACCCCCTACAGGCACCACATAGATACAGTTTATCTCAGATGACATGTGTTCTGTGAACCCCCTACAGGGACCATATAGATACAGTTTATCTCAGATGACATGTGTTCTGTGAACCCCCTACAGGGACCACATAGATACAGTTTATCTCAGATGACATGTGTTCTGTGAACCCCCTACAGGGACCATATAGATACAGTTTATCTCAGATGACATGTGTTCTGTGAACCCCCTACAGGTACCATATAGATACAGTTTATCTCAGATGACATGTGTTCTGTGAACCCCCTACAGGGACCACATAGATACAGTTTATCTCAGATGACATGTGTTTTGTGAACCCCCTACAGGGACCATATAGATACAGTTTATCTCAGATAACATGTGTTCTGTGAACCCCCTACAGGGAACATATAGATACAGTTTATCTCAGATTACATGTGTACTGTGAACCCCTACAGGGACCACATAGATACAGTTTATCTCAGATTACATGTGTTCTGTGAACCCCTACAGGACCATATAGATACAGTTTATCTCTGATGACATGTGTTCTGTGAACCCCCTACAGGGACCACATAGATACAGTTTATCTCTGATGACATGTGTTCTGTGAACCCCCTACAGGGACCACATAGATACAGTTTATCTCTGATGACATGTGTTCTGTGAACCCCCTACAGGGACCACATAGATACAGTTTATCTCAGATGACATGTGTTCTGTGAACCCCCTGCAGGGACCATATAGATACAGTTTATCTCAGATTACATGTGTTCTGTGAACCCCCTACAGGGACCATATAGATACAGTTTATCTCTGATGACATGTGTTCTCTGAACCCCCTACAGGGACCATATAGATACAGTTTTAAGCGAGTAGATGCTCAGTTAATCAAATAATGCCATTTTAGAAGTGTCTATTTTCATGCAAAATAAATCACTTTCGTCATTTTGGAATTGCATTATAAATTCTAACTACAAGTGAATTAAAGGCTGAGACCAAATACATGCAGCAACATATGAGTGAACATAATGCCTGGTATATAAAATACACATTTAACGCCAGTCTGTTATTAAAACAGTAGAATTGGACCTTAAAACAGTAGAATTGGATCTACGAATCTCCACTTCTAGTTATTGCTGACCATGAAGTAGGGGTTGTCTCTTAAATTTTGGAGCCTATTTTAAACACTTGACCAGCGCAGCAGGATGTGGTCCTACTATAAACTAGCATTAGTTAGCGGCGTGTGCTGCTAAGATCATATATATACGGTTTCAAGCATTTTTTAGATCAATGGGAATATCACTTAATCACTAATAGATTTGGGTAGATACTCAGTTAAAGTGACACAAAAATAACACGAATCATCATTTTTATTTTGGCTCATTGATATGTCCATACTATATCAACTTGTCCATTGACTAGAATTGTGCAAGTGTTTTAAATTTTGTTTTGCGCATTTACCAGTTAAAAGAGAAATAAGAACGATATTTAATTTTAAAAAAGGATATACGGGAATAACTGTTAAACGGGTTTTCATTCCACTTGCTTTGTTGTCACAGCAGACAAAAAATATAAAAGACTTCCCCAATTCTAGTCCATGGACATGTTCACTACAATGGACAAGGAGCCAAAACGAACATGATTTTAAGCCTGATTGTGTCGCCTTAATCCATTAATTCAATATTGCAGATGTCTATGTGCCCTAAATAGTGATATTCATAAAATTTGAAGCTGGAAATTGCGTTAGCAAATCCAGCTTAAAATGAAGGAAAAATGGACAAAAACAGTTTAACAGCACAAGAGTTAGCGTCGTGGGTCTGTTTGGATCGTGTATATTATGTGTATTGTAAGTCGAAGGAAGTTGTATATAAGCAAATAAACACTGTTATATTACTAGTCATAACATTATATGTCGTTCAATGATAATTTATCAGCTATGATTTGTATTGTTCAGCTATGTTTTGTATTGTTGTTCACATATCTATTTTTCGGTTGTAAAAGATATGTGGGATATGTTAACACTCGATTTTTTTACATTCTATTTTGGCACATATAACTAATCTTCGTTTTAATGGATGCTGTTGACAAATATTTCCGAGCTTGTGTGAAAACTAAAATAAACGTTAGGTTATGAAAAATGTTGGATTGTTTTATCTGAGCTAGTTTCAATCAGTGTCATAGATACCTTAGCAATCAGTGTCACAGATACCTTAGCAATCAGTATTACAGATACCTTAGCAATCAGTGTCATAGATACCTTAGCTATCAGTGTCACATATACCTTAGCAATCAGTGTTACAGATACCTTAGCAATCAGTGTTACAGATACCTTAGCTATCAGTGTTACAGATACCTTGGCAATCAGTGTTACAGATACCTTAGCAATCAGTATTACAGATACCTTAGCAATCAGTGTCATAGATACCTTAGCAATCAGTGTCACATATACCTTAGCAATCAGTGTCACAGATACCTTAGCAATCAGTGTTACATATACCTTAGCAATCAGTGTCACAGATACCTTAGCAATCAGTGTTACATATACCTTGGCAATCAGTGTTACAGATATCTTAGCAATCAGTGTTACAGATACCTTAACAATCAGTGTTACAGATACCTTAGCAATCAGTGTTACAGATACCTTAGAAATCAGTGCTACAGATACCTTAGCAATCAGTGTTACAGATACCTTAGCAATCAATGTTACAGATACCTTAGCAATCAGTGTTACAGATACCTTAGCAATCAGTGTTACAGATACCTTAGCAATCAGTGTTACAGATACCTTAGGAATCAGTACTCCTGATACCTTAGCAATCAGTGTTACAGATACCTTAGCAATCAGTGTTACAGATACCTTAGCAATCAGTGTTACAGATACCTTAGCAATCAGTGTTACAGATACCTTAGCTATCAGTATTACAGATACCTTAGCAATCAGTATTACAGATACCTTAGCAATTAGTGTTACAGATACCTTAGCAATCAGTATTACAGATACCTTAGCAATCAGTGTTACAGATACCTTAGCAATCAGTGTTACAGATACCTTAGCAATCAGTGTTACAGATACGTTAGCAATCAGTGTTACAGATACCTTAGCAATCAGTGTTATAGATACCTTAGCAATCAGTGTTACAGATACCTTAGCTATCAGTATTACAGATACCTTAGCAATCAGTATTACAGATACCTTAGCAATCAGTGTTACAGATACCTTAGCAATCAGTGTTACAGATACCTTAGCTATCAGTATTACAGATACATTAGCAATCAGTATTACAGATACCTTAGCAATCAGTGTTACAGATACCTTAGCAATCATTGTTACAGATACCTTAGCAATCAGTGTTACAGATACCTTAGCAATCAGTGTTACAGATACCTTAGCAATCAGTGTTACAGATACCTTAGCAATCAGTGTTACAGATACCTTAGCTATCAGTATTACAGATACCTTAGCAATCAGTATTACAGATACCTTAGCAATCAGTGTTACAGATACCTTAGCAATCAGTGTTACAGATACCTTAGCAATCAGTATTACAGATACCTTAGCAATCAGTGTTACAGATACCTTAGCACCAAAAATGTAAAACGTAAAAATATGTAAAGACTGGATCAATTATCCGCACTCTCTTTAGCCCTTTAAGGGCTGAGAACGGCCATAGGCGTTTTAAATCTCTTTTATTAACCGATTAAATCACTGTTATTGGGATGGAAATGTGTGTTTATACATCAATATTTGCAAATAATTGGTAGCAAACATAATGCCTGGTATATAAAATACACATTTAACGCCAGTTTGTTATTAAAACAGTAGAATTGGACCTTAAAACAGTAGAATTGGATCTACGAATCTCCACTTCTAGTTATTGCTGACCATGAAGTAGGGGTTGTCTCTTAAATTTTGGAGCCTATTTTAAACACTTGACCAGCGCAGCAGGATGTGGTCCCACTATAAACTAGCATTAGTTAGCGGCGTGTGCTGCTAAGATCATATATATACGGTTTCAAGCATTTTTTAGATCAATGGGAATATCACTTAATCACTAATAGATTTGGGTAGATACTCAGTTAAAGTGACACAAAAATAGCACGAATCATCATTTTTATTTTGGCTCATTGATATGTCCATACTATATCAACTTGTCCATTGACTAGAATTGTGTAAGTGTTTTAAATTTTGTTTTGCGCATTTACCAGTTAAAAGAGAAATAAGAACGATATCTAATTTTAAAAAAGGACATACGGGAATAACTGTTAAACGGGTTTTCATTCCACTTGCTATGTTGTCACAGCAGACAAAAAATATAAAAGACTTCCCCACTTCTAGTCCATGGCCATGTTCACTACAATGGACAAGGAGCCAAAACGAACATGATTTTAAGCCTGATTGTGTCGCCTTAATCCATTAATTCAATATTGCAGATGTCTATGTGCCCTAAATAGTGATATTCATAAAATTTGATGCTGGAAATTGCGTTAGCAAATCCAGCTTAAAATGAAGGAAAAATGGACAAAAACAGTTTAACAGCACAAGAGTTAGCGTCGTGGGTCTGTTTGGATCGTGTATATTATGTGTATTGTAAGTCGAAGGAATTTGTATATAAGCAAATAAACACTGTTATATTACTAGTCATAACATTATATGTCGTTCAATGATAATTTATCAGCTATGATTTGTATTGTTCAGCTATGTTTTGTATTGTTGTTCACATATCTATTTTTCGGTTGTAAAAGATATGTGGGATATGTTAACACTCGATTTTTTTACATTCTATTTTGGAACATATAACTAATCTTCGTTTTAATGGATGCTGTTGACAAATATTTCCGAGCTTGTGTGAAAACTAAAATAAACGTTAGGTTATGAAAAAGGTTGGATTGTTTTATCTGAGCTAGTTTCAATCAGTGTCATAGATACCTTAGCAATCAGTGTTACAGATACCTTAGCTATCAGTGTTACAGATACCTTAGCAATCAGTGTTACAGATACCTTAGCTATCAGTATTACAGATACCTTAGCAATCAGTGTTACAGATACCTTAGCAATCAGTGTTACAGATACCTTAGCAATCAGTGTTACAGATACCTTAGCAATCAGTATTACAGATACCTTAGCAATCAGTGTTACAGATACCTTAGCACCAAAAATGTAAAACGTAAAAATATGTAAAGACTGGATCAATTATCCGCACTCTCTTTAGCCCTTTAAGGGCTGAGAACGGCCATAGGCGTTTTAAATCTCTTTTATTAACCGATTAAATCACTGTTATTGGGATGGAAATGTGTGTTTATACATCAATATTTGCAAATAATTGGTAGCAAACATAATGCCTGGTATATAAAATACACATTTAACGCCAGTTTGTTATTAAAACAGTAGAATTGGACCTTAAAACAGTAGAATTGGATCTACGAATCTCCACTTCTAGTTATTGCTGACCATGAAGTAGGGGTTGTCTCTTAAATTTTGGAGCCTATTTTAAACACTTGACCAGCGCAGCAGGATGTGGTCCCACTATAAACTAGCATTAGTTAGCGGCGTGTGCTGCTAAGATCATATATATACGGTTTCAAGCATTTTTTAGATCAATGGGAATATCACTTAATCACTAATAGATTTGGGTAGATACTCAGTTAAAGTGACACAAAAATAGCACGAATCATCATTTTTATTTTGGCTCATTGATATGTCCATACTATATCAACTTGTCCATTGACTAGAATTGTGTAAGTGTTTTAAATTTTGTTTTGCGCATTTACCAGTTAAAAGAGAAATAAGAACGATATCTAATTTTAAAAAAGGACATACGGGAATAACTGTTAAACGGGTTTTCATTCCACTTGCTATGTTGTCACAGCAGACAAAAAATATAAAAGACTTCCCCACTTCTAGTCCATGGCCATGTTCACTACAATGGACAAGGAGCCAAAACGAACATGATTTTAAGCCTGATTGTGTCGCCTTAATCCATTAATTCAATATTGCAGATGTCTATGTGCCCTAAATAGTGATATTCATAAAATTTGAAGCTGGAAATTGCGTTAGCAAATCCAGCTTAAAATGAAGGAAAAATGGACAAAAACAGTTTAACAGCACAAGAGTTAGCGTCGTGGGTCTGTTTGGATCGTGTATATTATGTGTATTGTAAGTCGAAGGAATTTGTATATAAGCAAATAAACACTGTTATATTACTAGTCATAACATTATATGTCGTTCAATGATAATTTATCAGCTATGATTTGTATTGTTCAGCTATGTTTTGTATTGTTGTTCACATATCTATTTTTCGGTTGTAAAAGATATGTGGGATATGTTAACACTCGATTTTTTTACATTCTATTTTGGAACATATAACTAATCTTCGTTTTAATGGATGCTGTTGACAAATATTTCCGAGCTTGTGTGAAAACTAAAATAAACGTTAGGTTATGAAAAAGGTTGGATTGTTTTATCTGAGCTAGTTTCAATCAGTGTCATAGATACCTTAGCAATCAGTGTTACAGATACCTTAGCTATCAGTGTTACAGATACCTTAGCAATCAGTGTTACAGATACCTTAGCTATCAGTATTACAGATACCTTAGCAATCAGTGTTACAGATACCTTAGCAATCAGTGTTACAGATACCTTAGCAATCAGTGTTACAGATACCTTAGCAATCAGTGTTACAGATACCTTAGCTATCAGTATTACAGATACCTTAGCAATCAGTGTTACAGATACCTTAGCAATCAGTGTTACAGTTACTTTAGCAATCAGTGTTACAGATACCTTAGCAATCAGTGTTACAGATACCTTAGCAATCAGTGTTACATATACCTTAGCAATCAGTGTTACAGATACCTTAGCAATCAGTGTTACAGATACCTTAGCAATCAGTGTTAAAGATACCTTAGCAATCAGTGTTACAGATACCTTAGCAATCAGTGTTACAGATACCTTAGCAATCAGTGTTACAAATACCTTAGCAATCAGTGTTACAGATACCTTAGCAATCAGTGTTACATATACCTTAGCAATCAGTGTTACAGATACCTCAGCAATCAGTGTTACAGATACCTTAGCAATCAGTGTTAAAGATACCTTAGCAATCAGTGTTACAGTTACCTTAGCAATCAGTGTTACAGATACCTTAGCAATCAGTGTTACAGATACCTTAGCAATCAGTGTTACAGATACCTTATCAATCAGTGTTACAGATACCTTAGCAATCAGTGTTACAGATACCTTAGCAATCAGTATTACAGATACCTTAGCAATCAGTGTTACAGATACCTTAGCAATCAGTGTTACAGATACCTTAGCAATCAGTGTTACAGATACCTTATCAATCAGTGTTACAGATACCTTAGCAATCAGTGTTACAGATACCTTAGCTATCAGTATTACAGATACCTTAGCAATCAGTGTTACAGATACCTTAGCAATCAGTATTACAGATACGTTAGCAATCAGTGTTACAGATACCTTAGCAATCAGTGTTATAGATACCTTAGCAATCAGTGTTACAGATACCTTATCAATCAGTGTTACAGATACCTTAGCAATCAGTGTTACAGATACCTTAGCAATCAGTGTTACAGATACCTTAACACCAAAAATGTAAAACGTAAAAATATGTAAAGACTGGATCAATTATCCGCACTCTCTTTAGCCCTTTAAGGGCTGAGAGCGGCCATAGGCGTTTTAAATCTCTTTTATTAACCGATTAAATCACTGTTATTGGGATCGAAATGTGTGTTTATACATCAATATTTGCAAATAATTGGTAGCAAATTAAACAAATGTACGTGAGTAATTTTCATCCACTTGAAGTTGTGGGTCGCGGCAGCGAGACACAACTTCAAGTGGATGAAAAATTAAATTAGATACCTTTTCGGTTAAAGAGTTAATATGCGTGTCAATACATCAGCATGACATAGTTAACAGCTGGAGTAATAGGCGTGGCAATACATCAGTCTGACATGGTTAACAGCTGGAGTAATAGGCGTGGCAATACATTAGCCTGACATGGTTAACAGCTGGAGTAATAGGCGTGGCAATACATTAGCCTGACATGGTTAACAGCTGGAGTAATAGGCGTGGCAATACATTAGCCTGCCATGGTTAACAGCTGGAGTAATAGGCGTGGCAATACATTAGCTTGACATGGTTAACAGCTGGAGTAATAGGCGTGGCAATACATCAGTCTGACATGGTTAACAGCTGGAGTAATAGGCGTGGCAATACATTAGCCTGACATGGTTAACAGCTGGAGTAATATGCGTGGCGATACATCAGCCTGACATGGTTAACAGCTGGAGTAATAGGCGTGGCAATACATCAGCCTGACATAGTTAACAGCTGGAGTAATAGGCGTGGCAATACATCAGCCTGACATAGTTAACAGCTAGAGTAATAGGCGTGGCGATACATCAGCCTGACATAGTTAACAGCTGGAGTAATAGGCGTGGCAATACATCAGCCTGACATGGTTAACAGCTGAAGTGATAGGCGTGGCAATACATCAGCCTCACATAGTTAACAGTTGGAGTAATAGGTGTGGCAATACGTCAGCCTGACATAGTTAACAGCAAGAGTGATAGGCGTGACGATACATCAGCCTGACATAGTCAACAGTTGGAGTAATAGGCGTGGCAATACGTCAGCCTGACATAGTTAACAGCTGGAGTAATAGGCGTGGCGATACATCAGCCTGACATAGTTAACAGCTGGAGTAATAGGCGTGGCAATACATCAGCCTGACATAGTTAACAGCTGGAGTAATAAGCGTGGCAATACATCAGCCTGACATGTTTAACAGCTGGAGTAATAGGCGTGGCAATACATCAGCCTGACATAGGCCTAGTTAAAAGCTGGAGTAATAGGCGTGGCAATACATCAGCCTGACATAATTAACAGCTGGAGTAATAGGCGTGGCAATACATCAGCCTGACATAATTAACAGCTTGAGTAATAGGCGTGGCAATACGTCAGCCTGACATAGTTAACAGCTGGAGTAATAGGCGTGGCAATACGTCAGCCTGACATAATTAACAGCTGGAGTTATAGGCGTGGCAATACGTCAGCCTGACATAGTTAACAGCTAGAGTAATAGGCGTGGCAATACATCAGCCTGACATAGTTAATAGCTGGAGTAATAGGCGTGGCAATACGTCAGCCTGATTTAGTTAACAGCTAGAGTCTCAGGCGTGGCAATACATCAGCCTGACAAAGTTAACAGCTGGAGTAATAGGCGTGGCAATACATCAGCCTGACATAGTTACCAGCTGGAGTAATAGGCGTGGCAATGATTCAGCCTGACATAGCTAACAGCTGGAGTGATAGGCGTGGCAATACATCAGCCTGACATCGTTAACAGCTGGAGTAATAGGCGTGGAAATACATCAGCCTGACATAGTTAATAGCTGGAGTAATAGGCGTGGCAATACGTCAGCCTGACATAATTAACAGCTGGAGTAATAGGCGTGGCAATACGTCAGCCTGACATGGTTAACAGCTGGGGTAATAGGCGTGGCAATACGTCAGCCTGACATAATTGACAGCTGGAGTAATAGGCGTGGCAATACATCAGCCTGACATAATTAACAGCTGGAGTAATAGGCGTGGCAATACGTCAGCCTGACATAGTTAACAGCTGGAGTAATAGGCGTGGCAATACGTCAGCCTGACATAATTAACAGCTGGAGTTATAGGCGTGGCAATACGTCAGCCTGACATAGTTAACAGCTAGAGTAATAGGCGTGGCAATACATCAGCCTGACATAGTTAATAGCTGGAGTAATAGGCGTGGCAATACGTCAGCCTGACATAATTAACAGCTGGAGTTATAGGCGTGGCAATACGTCAGCCTGACATAGTTAACAGCTAGAGTAATAGGCGTGGTAATACATCAGCCTGACATAGTTAATAGCTGGAGTAATAGGCGTGGCAATACGTCAGCCTGATTTAGTTAACAGCTAGAGTCTCAGGCGTGGCAATACATCAGCCTGACAAAGTTAACAGCTGGAGTAATAGGCGTGGCAATACATCAGCCTTACATAGTTACCAGCTGGAGTAATAGGCGTGGCAATGATTCAGCCTGACATAGCTAACAGCTGAAGTGATAGGCGTGGCAATACATCAGCCTGACATCGTTAACAGCTGGAGTAATAGGCGTGGCAATACATCAGCCTGACATAATTAACAGCTGGAGTAATAGGCGTTGCAATACGTCAGCCTGACATGGTTAACAGCTGGGGTAATAGGCGTGGCAATACGCCAGCCTGACATAATTAACAGCTGGAGTAATAGGCGTGGCAATACATCAGCCTGACATAATTAACAGCTGGAGTAATAGGCGTGGCAATACATCAGTCTAACATAATTAACAGCTGGAGTAATAGGCGTGGCAATACATCAGCCTTACATAATGAACCGCTGGTGTAATAGGCGTGGCAATACATCAGCCTTACATAATGAACAGCTGGAGTAATAGGCGTGGCAATACATCAGCCTGAAATAATTAACAGCTGGAGTAATAGGCGTGGCAATACATCAGCCTGACATAATTAACAGCTGGAGTAATAGGCGTGGCAATACATCAGCCTGACATAGTTAACAGCTGGAGTAATAGGCGTGGCTATACATCAGCCTGACATAGTTAACAGCTGGAGTAATAGGCGTGGCAATACATCAGCCTGACATAATTAACAGCTGGAGTAATAGGCGTGGCAATACATCAGCCTGACATAATTAACAGCTTGAGTAATAGGCGTGGCAATACGTCAGCCTGACATAGTTAACAGCTGGAGTAATAGGCGTGGCAATACGTCAGCCTGACATAATTAACAGCTGGAGTTATAGGCGTGGCAATACGTCAGCCTGACATAGTTAACAGCTAGAGTAATAGGCGTGGCAATACATCAGCCTGACATAGTTAATAGCTGGAGTAATAGGCGTGGCAATACGTCAGCCTGATTTAGTTAGCAGCTAGAGTCTCAGGCGTGGCAATACATCAGCCTGACAAAGTTAACAGCTGGAGTAATAGGCGTGGCAATACATCAGCCTTACATAGTTACCAGCTGGAGTAATAGGCGTGGCAATGATTCAGCCTGACATAGCTAACAGCTGAAGTGATAGGCGTGGCAATACATCAGCCTGACATCGTTAACAGCTGGAGTAATAGGCGTGGCAATACATCAGCCTGACATAATTAACAGCTGGAGTAATAGGCGTTGCAATACGTCAGCCTGACATGGTTAACAGCTGGGGTAATAGGCGTGGCAATACGCCAGCCTGACATAATTAACAGCTGGAGTAATAGGCGTGGCAATACATCAGCCTGACATAATTAACAGCTGGAGTAATAGGCGTGGCAATACATCAGTCTAACATAATTAACAGCTGGAGTAATAGGCGTGGCAATACATCAGCCTTACATAATGAACAGCTGGTGTAATAGGCGTGGCAATACATCAGCCTTACATAATGAACAGCTGGAGTAATAGGCGTGGCAATACATCAGCCTGAAATAATTAACAGCTGGAGTAATAGGCGTGGCAATACATCAGCCTGACATAATTAACAGCTGGAGTAATAGGCGTGGCAATACATCAGCCTGACATAGTTAACAGCTGGAGTAATAGGCGTGGCAATACATCAGCCTGACATAGTTAACAGCTGGAGTAATAGGCGTGGCAATACATCAGCCTGACATGGTTAACAGCTGAAGTAATAAGCGTGGCAATACATCAGCCTGACATAGTTAACAGCTGAAGTGATAGGCGTGGCAATACATCAGCTTGCCATGGTTAACAGCTAAAGTAATAGGCATGGAATACGTCAGCCTGACAGAGTTAGAATCTGGAGAACTCGCTATGACCTCGAAATTGCCTTTGCACGAAGATTGCAAAGACATACAGCAGTAACTTCTTATTTTTCAAGTAAGCAGTTCCTGCTGTTTGCCTTTGCTCGGTATTATTACCCACATTGAGTAATACAGTGATTGTACTTGCCACTTGTATGTGATTGATTGTCATATCATTGGCGGAGGTGAATGTATTTATCGTCATGAGAGGTAATAAGTGATTCACTCTCATAGACAATCAACTTATAATTAATTTAACCAGTTCAGGCCAAACAAACTTAATCTCTAGTTTTATAGTATTAGAGAATAACTAGACAGTATATCCAGTCTTCAATAACTGAAACCTTACAGCACGAAATTAAACAATTTAATTTCTAAATATGTTTAATAGATGTATTGCTAATGACGTTCACATAAACGTTCACATAGTTGTGAAATTACACTATATTCAACTCATCCCTCGACCAAACTTGGTTCATCAAATTAACCTAATTTTGTTTACGGTTGTCACAAAATCTAAACTTGTCAGTGGATTGAAAATTTTCGAAATTTAACATTTTTTATAAAATTCATTAGCCTAATAATATGTCTAAAATGAAAAAATAGCAAATGTTAACACATGTTTAGACTTTTGAAAATCATATAAAATCATATAAATTCATTATAATTTAGTCAGCATTTGATGTCTAATAAGTTGAAATCCAATTATTTACAATAGCAACATTTTAGGATTGCATCCAAACTGGAATATCATGTAATATCCCTAATAGAGGGCTCCAGTAGTACAGACCATGTGTACTTATGTGCACACAATTTCTCTACATTGAATATACATGGTTGTGGAGGGAAAGCTTTTTATGTGTTGAGTGTAAATAATCACTTTCCCACAAAAATTGCCTCTATAATATCAGTGTAATATTTGATGTATCATCATCGGCATTCCGCTCTGGTTATAGCTAACTGCTAATTCTGGCTCTTATTGAAAAATAAAATGAGCTTATTCTGTGAAACCGAATAGCCTTGACCTCCAATGTTTTCACAGAGCTATAGTTAATACAATGAAGTATGACAGAGGGGGTCTTGTATAACATTATTTTAACCGAGTTGCCATTCAAAAGAGTTTCAGGTGACGTCTCTGCGTTTCATAGAATTAGAGAATAACTAGACAGTATGTCCAATCTTTATAAACTGAAACCTTACAGCACGAAATTAAACAATTTAAACTTTCCCCCATTTGTGTCTCGCTACCGCGATCCACAACTTCAAGAGAGTGAAAATTTTCATAATTGTTTAATTTGATTCCAAAGATTTGCAAATATTGATGTATAAACACACATTTTGTTCCCAATAATTTCCCACGATCTCCTACTGGGAAAATAGAAAGCATAATTATGGTATGTCCGACAACAGCATAGCAGTTATTTGTCTTGTACCTAAAAGGCCGACAGCAGAGAGTAAAGGAGGGCATCGAGTTTAGCGAATGGGTTGATGTCATCAAATCTCTTACACAGGGATCTATTCTCGGAAAAATGTTTTTATTGTTGACACGTTTAAAAAAATCCTGATCCCCTAGTTATTCCTGAGTATATCCAGGGTGGCCACCCCGCTCAGAAATCCACACAGCGAATTTTATAAGGATTTTTGTGAACGACCCACCTTCTCCAGCCGAAATATCCCGAAATACATAATTGATCATATTTTGGCCTTTAATCTACTAAGAAATATGATTTTGGATGATAATCATACATTTTCAGAGCTAAGAAATAGATTAAATATACTTTGATTGCAAACTGATAATATGTTTGGTGTGAAATCCAAGATGGCCGCCAAAAATAACGAGAAATCACATATTTTATCACTATAACCCATGAACTAATACATATAAAGTTAATATACCCCTAGTACCCTCCATGAGTGGCATAATTTAGCTCCGAGACCTCTCCTGTCTGAGAAGCAGCCACTTAACACGTGACCCGTATGGAGAAAGTTCCCAATATGGCCGACTTTCAAAATGACTACCATCAAATACCGACATCACCTGAAATACATAAATAATCGTATCCTGGCTATAAATATACTTGGAATTTTTTTTTTAGTGGCTAATCATACATTGTCACATCAAAAGAATCCATCAAAATTACTTGTGATTGCCAACTAATAATATTGATGGTGTTAAATCCAAAATTGCCGCTAAGAATAACAAAACATCACATATTTTACATTATACCCCAATAAGCTAACTCATATACAGTTAATATAATCTCGGGACCCTCCATGAGTGGCATAAGTTTGTTTAGATACCTCTCCTGGGTGAGAAACAGCCAATTGACACGTGATCTGTGTTGAGAAAGTTCCCAATATGGCCAACTTCATAAAGGCTACCATTTTTTAATATCTAAGGAATCGGATAAATTGGTAACATTATGACTTTTCGAACTATTTTGTGGCCATCTTGGATTTTACAAAAAAAGGCAATTGAAAATAATTACATATTCTACCACTGTAACCTACTGAACCCATGAATTCAAAGTTAATATATCACCAGAATCAGTTTCGTCTAACCTCACATGGGCGAAAAGCAGCTAGATCTCTGGCAAGCATCTGATATGGACTCAATCATAATATATGGGATCAAAGACGGCGAGCAGCTGCTTAAGCTTTAGGAATTGTACAGGGTACCTTACACCAATTTGTTAGATATAGAGACAAATCCATTGTAATCCCCGGATTCACTGCATTTTGTGAAAGCATATCACCCTCAGCTAAGTCTATTGATATTTGATACATCCCAATCATTACCTCTTCTCCCACTGATGCTGGTTAGGTTAGGTGTAGTGAAAAAGACAATGCAAATATTAGTTAAGGCAGCTGAGGCAGTAAACATGAAACACACAGTGATCACATGTGATTTAGCATTCTACGAGATCGCATATATACTTTAAGACAAAAATATTCAAATATGTTTCACAAATGCTGTTCTTTAGCTTGAGGATTCCATTTATCAGTTTATGTAACAATGATAAAATCGATCACAAAGTTATAAAAGGTTATGAAAAAAAAAATCCGCGACAAAAAATACAGCCTCCACCCCCCCCCCCCCCCCCCTGAGGAGGATTAGATGGTGGCAACCTTACGTAAGCACTGATATAGTGCGTTAGATGTACATGGCGATGGGTTGAGAGACACCCTAAGGGAGCTTGAGTGTGATCTGGTCACGTTGGTAAACCTGAGTTCTTGTACCGACAACACACTGTGGGGAACATTTATGGTCATGGCCGGTATAGCCTACTTCTGCTGTTTCTGCATTCTCAACTTAGATGAATATCTGGCAGAACTAGGCAAAATGGTTCTGTACATTATAACAGCATGGCACTATATTAGTATGTCACTTGCTTCCACCCTATCTAAAGAAATGCATGACCCGAGAGATACAGCACCAGAAGTGTATGAAATATGCTAACCATGGAGACCTTACTGTGAGAAGAAGTGACGAAAACACAATGGTGTTGCACCAGACATGGTTATTGAACAGACGTACAATGTGGCTATAAAACACAAGCAAGGACTTTGTGGAAAAACACTAAAGCTTAAAGCTCAAAATAAATGGCTTTAACCAAAACATGTCACTGCTGCTTAGCTGGGGAATTTCGAAAAATGTTGCTAATAATTCCAGACCCAAATTTAAAGCAACATAAAGCTGAACTGACAGCTATACTTAGAGATAGCGATGATGTGCAGCAGAGCCTTGAACTTATTTCTGTACATATGATCAATCCATTTCCAGATACAGGAAACTCTGAATTCGTCAATATTGCCATATTAAAGACTTAACACATGTCAAATAGAGAAAGAAATGAGAACTTTTCTTGATACTGGAGGAAAAAAACTGTCGATTGTTTATGCTAGATACATATCATTTCAACCCTTACAAGCAAAATACAACAACAGAAAAATACTACAGAGAAACCTCCAGAAGTTGGTATTTTACAGAGGATCTCTCAAGTACTAGCCATCGGTGGAGATGTAAATGTACAAACGTTAATTGGCAATTAGGAATGTTTACCAATATCACTGTTTCTTTTTGATACATCGGGTGATCTAAGAAATGGAGTCAAGTCCACACTAACACAAATTATGCTAGAAGAAACTAACGTTAGGGTTGAAAAGAACCTGCTTTCGTGCATGAGCACCGCTTGGTGTCATAAGCGCCCTCCCAGTTACATGGTGTGACTGCTTCAACTACTTCAGCTATTGGATAGAGTGTCATCCTGAAAGGAGCTAGCTCTAGACCCATATCTCCGTCTTGAAGAAAACTCCACTTTCAACGGGAGAGACTGGGTTTGAGTGGTCGATTTGATAAATCATTCTAACTCATTTGCAAGAATATTGTCTTATGTTGGGCATGACTTGTTCACGTTAGGTGTCCGGGGCGTCTGAACAAATATGATTTTTAAGAAATAATGTAGGAAAAGCTTGAAAAGTAGGAGAAGTTGGATCGCTGGACATCCTGACAAAGTGATTCTGGAGGCCTGTATTGTTTGCTTTCAATGAGAGCAATAATTTGCATTCCTTCGCATCATTGCCACCATTTGAGAATGCTGCTATGAAAATGATGGCATAATGATATAGGAACAGGTTTCTTCGTATTTTAGTTTTTCTAAGGTGTGGTACTCTCAGTTGTTGTTGATTGCGCGACAAAATTTCTGCTGGTAGGGCCTACCATCCT
Source organism: Flabesymbios commensalis (assembly GCA_964017125.1). Taxonomy (NCBI): domain Eukaryota; kingdom Metazoa; phylum Annelida; class Polychaeta; order Terebellida; family Flabelligeridae; genus Flabesymbios; species Flabesymbios commensalis. Next base: position 78,926,856 of record OZ024911.1, read on the forward strand.
TTGTGGATGTTTCCACATGATAAGCACCATCATCTAGATCCAATCCTGAGTAAAGTAACTGGAGTAAAGTCAGAATGTTATGATTAATTTTGTGCATACAACGCATGACGTCTACAACATACTGGGACTCCTCGGGTATGATGTGGATTGAAATAAGAGGTACCAGGTTGACATAGTCCAGAATGAGCATTACTGATGTTTTGAACTTGTTCGCATGATCTTCTCAGTAAACAAATAGTGATATTGGTATTGATGATACATCACACTTCACAACCACTGACAAAGCCCATTATATAATTAGCTATGGATATTTGAAGTACATTTCTACTCACATTCCTAACCTTCTTGACTGGTAGATCGATTGACTTCTCTACATCGAACAGATTGGCGAAGGGGGGAGCTCAGCCTAGTTGAACGGCATAGCTGGTTTATTGCTGAACCAGCCAGTCGTTGGTTAAGAAAATCCAGGATATATACATGTCATTATGACCAAGAATGGAACATAAAATCTCAAAGACTCAAGGTCGTAGTAATTGTCAAGTTAGTTATAGATATAGACAAAAAACACCACTTTGAACATTGGATTGTGTTCCATTAAGAAAAGGCAAAAACAATTAGCATAAGCATGGAAATGAGGTATCAACGGTTGTCAATGTATACCATATATCTTGCTGATGCACAACCATATCAATTCACATTCATTCATTGATACCTGGTGTAAGGTGTGGGCATGCCATAAAACGATCTTACGACTTAAACGGTCGCAAAATGTATTCATCATCATCAATAAACAAGATAATGAGTACAATATGCCCTGATACAGCACCAACAGGAAAAATAAAAATCACCTCAGCACACAGTCTGTCAGGAGACAACAACAACAATCAACAAAACGTTAGCATTTTCACATTTTATTACAAGACGTGTATATCCATCAACGATTACAGACAAGACAAAGCTCGATTGGATAAAATTCTTTTTTTTTATTTAAGAATATACCCAAAATACAACTGAATATTTGTAACTAAAATAAAACTAGATTAACTACATGATATCACAGCTCGAGCTGATTCTTTAAAAAAACGTTTTTTTATACTTGAAGTACAATGAAAGGAAAATAAGGATTACATTAGATAAACATCTCTGTCAAATGCCAAGTTGTGTTTGGTTTCGTATTTGGGTTTAATGATCACCTTACGTTGGCATCTCAATATTTGATTAGATATCATTAATGACACTAGCTGTTAAAATTCAAAAATTGGAACTCGTAATCTTGGTGATTTAAAAGCAAGAACAGGTACATTACATTATCATTAGTGAAGCACCAAAGAAAGCTGCGTATCATTCAGATATGCGAACATTTATAAAAACAAGAAGCTGTAAAGAGACTACTAAATATACCCTATTCAACAAATTACCAGGGTATTCCATTCAAATAGGCATACAGAAAAAAAACTATTCGAAAATGCTCATATATTAAGCGAAAAAAAAAAATGCCAATGCATCCACCGTCTTCAAAGTACACGCAGTTTATAATTAGGTATCAAATTAAATTCTTGATCTATTTTGCTTAGAATATACAAGTTGACAATAGTCGCTTGTAAAATCGGATGATTTTCATGTCGGGCATTGACAGCCATGTCGGTTTTGAGAGCTAGATGATATTGAAACGTAAAATAACTATTTCAACGTAGTCAGTGTACGTAAATGGTCAAAAAATGAGGTATTACATTAGATTATATGCCTATTATGTCAAAAGGTAATTTTCAAGTTGGCCACTGATTGTGATTTGGACCTCTAGATGACCTTGAAAAATAAAATAACTATTTGATTGCAATCAGCTTCTTCAAATTAGTTTTAAATGAGGTATTAAACTAAATCCTGGACCTAATATTTCAGAATACACGAATTAACCATGTAAACGATAGTCGCTTGTAAAAATGGCTGATTGTATTGTCGGATTTTAGCAGCCATCTTGGTTTTGACCTGTATATGACCTTGAAATGTTGAAAAAACATTTCAACGTAATGAGTGCACCCTAATTATTCGATGAGATATTACATTAAATTCTAGGGCTGATATGTCAAAAGTTAAAAAAATCCAGATGACGAAGTTTATTTTGGCGGCCATCTTGGATTTGGCGGCCATTTTTTAATGATTGATGACTTTGAAAAATAAAAATAACCATTCCAACGTAATCAGTGTACCAAAAATAGTTGAAAATGAGGTATTACATTGGATTCTAGGCCTATTATGTCAAAAGTATTTTTTTCAAGATGACCACCGATTTTGGTTTGACCTCCAAATGACCTGTGGATGACCTTCAAACGTAAAGTAACACTTCCACTGCAATCAATATCTTTAACGTAGTTTAAAATTAGGTATTACATGAAATTTTAGAATTAATATTTCAGAGTATACAAATTGACAATAGTCGCTTGTAAAAATAAATGATTTTCATCTCGGACATTGGCGGACATCTTGGTTTTGCCCTCTAGATGACCTTGAAACGAAAAATTACCCATTTCAACGTAATCAGTGTACCCAAATTAGCTAAAAATGAGTTATCACATTAGATTATAGGACTATTATGTCAAAAGTTAAAAATCAAAATGACAACATAACTGCTGGCGGCCATCCTGGATTTGGCGGCAATTTTGAATGTGTTTTGATAACTTTCGTTTTGCTACCGGGCACCATTCGATTCAGCATATGAAAAATATATATTTGTCCTGGCTATTATAGCCATTTTAAGTGACAATTACTAGTATTTGGCGGCCATCTTGGATTTTAGGCTCTAGCACCTTCTGTGTGGATTTTCTGTGTGGGCCCGGAATTTTATCTGTAAAAGGGCAATTAGACCCTTGGTCAAATTTCCCCTTTACATATCAGCATAGGGATACGCCATTACTTTATAGTGTTGTAATCAGAAGGATCTCAACGGTAATCGTGGATGTATTGTATATTGCACATATCACATATCACATTGCACATATCACATATAATTTTATGTGAAATCTATTTCAGGTCCGTGGTTTCATGGAAAGATACATTGAGATTCATATATTGTGTCAGTTTGGGTGAAACAAGATGTATTTAATAACTTTGGTGATAGCTGTGTGCAACTAGCGAGCTGCCATGTCTGCCCTTTCATCTCAACCAGCGACCTGCCATGTCTGCCCCTTCATCTCAACCAGCGACCTGCCATGTCTGCCCTTTCATCTCAACCAGCGAGCTGCCATGTATGCCCTTTCATCTCAACCAGCGAGCTGCCATGTCTGCCATTTCATCTCAACCAGCGAGCTGCCATGTCTGCCATTTCATCTCAACCAGCGAGCTGCCATTTCTGCCATTTCATCTCAACCAGCGAGCTGCCATGTCTGCCATTTCATCTCAACCAGCGAGCTGCCATGTATGCCATTTCATCTCAACCAGCGAGCTGCCATGTATGCCATTCCATCTCAACCAGCGAGCTGCCATGTCTGCCCCTTCATCTCAACCAGCGAGCTGCCATGTCTGCCATTTCATCTCAACCAGCGAGCTGCCATGTCTGCCATTTCATCTCAACCAGCGAGCTGTCATGTCTGCCATTTCATCTCAACCAGCGAGCTGCCATGTCTGCCCTTTCATTTCAACCAGCGAGCTGCCATGTCTGCCATTTCATCTCAACCAGCGAGCTCCCATGTCTGCCCTTTCATCTCAACCAGCGAGCTGCCATATCTGCCATTTCATCTCAACCAGCGAGCTGCGATGTCTGCCCTTTCATCTCAACCAGCGAGCTGCCATGTCTGCTATTTCATCTCAACCAGCCAGCTGCCATGTCTGCCCTTTCATCTCAACCAGCGAGCTGCCATGTCTGCTATTTCATCTCAACCAGCCAGCTGCCATGTCTGCCCTTTCATCTCAACCAGCGAGCTGCCATGTCTGCCATTTCATCTCAACCAGCGAGCTGCCATGTCTGCCCTTTTATCTCAACCAGCGAGCTGCCGTGTCTGCCATTTCATCTCAACCAGCGAGCTGCCATGTCTGCCATTTCATCTCAACCAGCGAGCTGCCATGTCTGCCCTTTCATCTCAACCAGCGACCTGCCATGTCTGCCATTTTATCTCAACCAGCGAGCTGCCATGTCTGCCATTTCATCTCAACCAGCGAGCTGCCATGTCTGCCATTTCATCTCAACCAGCCACCTGCCATGTGTGCCCTTTCATCTCAACCAGCGAGCTGCCATGTCTACCCTTTCATCTCCACCAGCGAGCTGCCATGTCTGCCATTTCATCTCAACCAGCGAGCTGCTATGTCTGCCATTTCATCTCAACCAGCGAGCTGCCATGTCTGCCCTTTCATCTCAACCAGCGAGCTGCCATGTCAGCCCTTTCATTTCAACCAGCAAGCTGCCATGTCTGCCATTTCATCTCAACCAGCGAGCTCCCATGTCTGCCCTTTCATCTCAACCAGCGAGCTGCCATGTCTGCCATTTCATCTCAACCAGCGAGCTGCCATGTCTGCCATTTCATCTCAACCAGCTAGCTGCCATGTCTGCCATTTCATCTCAACCAGCGAGCTGCCATGTCTGCCCTTTCATCCCAACCAGCGAGCTGCCATGTCTGCCATTTCATCTCAACCAGCGAGCTGCCATGTCTGCCATTTCATCTCAACCAGCGAGCTGCCATGTCTGCCATTTCATCTCAACCAGCTAGCTGCCATGTCTGCCATTTCATCTCAACCAGCGAGCTGCCATGTCTGCCCTTTCATCTCAACCAGCTAGCTGCCATGTCTGCCATTTCATCTCAACCAGCGAGCTGCCATGTCTGCCCTTTCATCTCAACCAGCGAGCTGCCATGTCTGCCATTTCATCTCAACCAGCGACATGCCATGTCTGCCCTTTCATCTCAACCAGCGACCTGCCATGTCTGCCATTTTATCTCAACCAGCGAGCTGCCATGTCTGCCATTTCATCTCAACCAGCGAGCTGCCATGTCTGCCATTTCATCTCAACCAGCCACCTGCCATGTGTGCCCTTTCATCTCAACCAGCGAGCTGCCATGTCTACCCTTTCATCTCCACCAGCGAGCTGCCATGTCTGCCATTTCATCTCAACCAGCGAGCTGCTATGTCTGCCATTTCATCTCAACCAGCGAGCTGCCATGTCTGCCCTTTCATCTCAACCAGCGAGCTGCCATGTCTGCCCTTTCATTTCAACCAGCGAGCTGCCATGTCTGCCATTTCATCTCAACCAGCGAGCTCCCATGTCTGCCCTTTCATCTCAACCAGCGAGCTGCCATGTCTGCCATTTCATCTCAACCAGCGAGCTGCCATGTCTGCCATTTCATCTCAACCAGCTAGCTGCCATGTCTGCCATTTCATCTCAACCAGCGAGCTGCCATGTCTGCCATTTCATCTCAACCAGCGAGCTGCCATGTCTGCCCTTTCATCCCAACCAGCGAGCTGCCATGTCTGCCCTTTCATTTCAACCAGCGAGCTGCCATGTCTGCCATTTCATCTCAACCAGCGAGCTGCCATGTCTGCTATTTCATCTCAACCAGCCAGCTGCCATGTCTGCCCTTTCATCTCAACCAGCGAGCTGCCATGTCTGCTATTTCATCTCAACCAGCCAGCTGCCATGTCTGCCCTTTCATCTCAACCAGCGAGCTGCCATGTCTGCCATTTCATCTCAACCAGCGAGCTGCCATGTCTGCCCTTTTATCTCAACCAGCGAGCTGCCGTGTCTGCCATTTCATCTCAACCAGCGAGCTGCCATGTCTGCCATTTCATCTCAACCAGCGAGCTGCCATGTCTGCCCTTTCATCTCAACCAGCGACCTGCCATGTCTGCCATTTTATCTCAACCAGCGAGCTGCCATGTCTGCCATTTCATCTCAACCAGCGAGCTGCCATGTCTGCCATTTCATCTCAACCAGCCACCTGCCATGTGTGCCCTTTCATCTCAACCAGCGAGCTGCCATGTCTACCCTTTCATCTCCACCAGCGAGCTGCCATGTCTGCCATTTCATCTCAACCAGCGAGCTGCTATGTCTGCCATTTCATCTCAACCAGCGAGCTGCCATGTCTGCCCTTTCATCTCAACCAGCGAGCTGCCATGTCAGCCCTTTCATTTCAACCAGCAAGCTGCCATGTCTGCCATTTCATCTCAACCAGCGAGCTCCCATGTCTGCCCTTTCATCTCAACCAGCGAGCTGCCATGTCTGCCATTTCATCTCAACCAGCGAGCTGCCATGTCTGCCATTTCATCTCAACCAGCTAGCTGCCATGTCTGCCATTTCATCTCAACCAGCGAGCTGCCATGTCTGCCCTTTCATCCCAACCAGCGAGCTGCCATGTCTGCCATTTCATCTCAACCAGCGAGCTGCCATGTCTGCCATTTCATCTCAACCAGCGAGCTGCCATGTCTGCCATTTCATCTCAACCAGCTAGCTGCCATGTCTGCCATTTCATCTCAACCAGCGAGCTGCCATGTCTGCCCTTTCATCTCAACCAGCTAGCTGCCATGTCTGCCATTTCATCTCAACCAGCGAGCTGCCATGTCTGCCCTTTCATCTCAACCAGCGAGCTGCCATGTCTGCCATTTCATCTCAACCAGCGACATGCCATGTCTGCCCTTTCATCTCAACCAGCGACCTGCCATGTCTGCCATTTTATCTCAACCAGCGAGCTGCCATGTCTGCCATTTCATCTCAACCAGCGAGCTGCCATGTCTGCCATTTCATCTCAACCAGCCACCTGCCATGTGTGCCCTTTCATCTCAACCAGCGAGCTGCCATGTCTACCCTTTCATCTCCACCAGCGAGCTGCCATGTCTGCCATTTCATCTCAACCAGCGAGCTGCTATGTCTGCCATTTCATCTCAACCAGCGAGCTGCCATGTCTGCCCTTTCATCTCAACCAGCGAGCTGCCATGTCTGCCCTTTCATTTCAACCAGCGAGCTGCCATGTCTGCCATTTCATCTCAACCAGCGAGCTCCCATGTCTGCCCTTTCATCTCAACCAGCGAGCTGCCATGTCTGCCATTTCATCTCAACCAGCGAGCTGCCATGTCTGCCATTTCATCTCAACCAGCTAGCTGCCATGTCTGCCATTTCATCTCAACCAGCGAGCTGCCATGTCTGCCATTTCATCTCAACCAGCGAGCTGCCATGTCTGCCCTTTCATCCCAACCAGCGAGCTGCCATGTCTGCCCTTTCATCTCAACCAGCGAGCTGCCATGTCTGCCATTTCATCTCAACCAGCGAGCTGCCATGTCTGCCATTTCATCTCAACCAGCTAGCTGCCATGTCTGCCATTTCATCTCAACCAGCGAGCTGCCATGTCTGCCCTTTCATCTCAACCAGCGAGCTGCCATGTCTGCCATTTCATCTCAACCAGCGACATGCCATGTCTGCCCTTTCATCTCAACCAGCTAGCTGCCATGTATGCCATTTCATCTCAACCAGCGAGCTGCCATGTCTGCCCTTTCATCTCAACCAGCGACATGCCATGTCTGCCATTTCATCTCAACCAGCCACCTGCCATGTGTGCCCTTTCATCTCAACCAGCGAGCTGCCATGTCTACCCTTTCATCTCCACCAGCGAGCTGCCATGTCTGCCATTTCATCTCAACCAGCGAGCTGCTATGTCTGCCATTTCATCTCAACCAGCGAGCTGCCATGTCTGCCCTTTCATCTCAACCAGCGAGCTGCCATGTCTGCCCTTTCATTTCAACCACCGAGCTGCCATGTCTGCCATTTCATCTCAACCAGCGAGCTCCCATGTCTGCCCTTTCATCTCAACCAGCGAGCTGCCATGTCTGCCATTTCATCTCAACCAGCGAGCTGCCATGTCTGCCATTTCATCTTAACCAGCTAGCTGCCATGTCTGCCATTTCATCTCAACCAGCGAGCTGCCATGTCTGCCATTTCATCTCAACCAGCGAGCTGCCATGTCTGCCCTTTCATCCCAACCAGCGAGCTGCCATGTCTGCCATTTCATCTCAACCAGCGAGCTGCCATGTCTGCCATTTCATCTCAACCAGCGAGCTGCCATGTCTGCCATTTCATCTCAACCAGCTAGCTGCCATGTCTGCCATTTCATCTCAACCAGCGAGCTGCCATGTCTGCCCTTTCATCTCAACCAGCTAGCTGCCATGTCTGCCATTTCATCTCAACCAGCGAGCTGCCATGTCTGCCCTTTCATCTCAACCAGCGAGCTGCCATGTCTGCCATTTCATCTCAACCAGCGACATGCCATGTCTGCCCTTTCATCTCAACCAGCGACCTGCCATGTCTGCCATTTTATCTCAACCAGCGAGCTGCCATGTCTGCCATTTCATCTCAACCAGCGAGCTGCCATGTCTGCCATTTAATCTCAACCAGCCACCTGCCATGTGTGCCCTTTCATCTCAACCAGCGAGCTGCCATGTCTACCCTTTCATCTCCACCAGCGAGCTGCCATGTCTGCCATTTCATCTCAACCAGCGAGCTGGTATGTCTGCCATTTCATCTCAACCAGCGAGCTGCCATGTCTGCCCTTTCATCTCAACCAGCGAGCTGCCATGTCTGCCCTTTCATTTCAACCAGCGAGCTGCCATGTCTGCCATTTCATCTCAACCAGCGAGCTCCCATGTCTGCCCTTTCATCTCAACCAGCGAGCTGCCATATCTGCCATTTCATCTCAACCAGCGAGCTGCCATGTCTGCCATTTCATCTCATCCAGCTAGCTGCCATGTCTGCCATTTCATCTCAACCAGCGAGCTGCCATGTCTGCCCTTTCATCTCAACCAGCGAGCTGCCATGTCTGCCATTTCATCCCAACCAGCGAGCTGCCATGTCTGCCATTTCATCTCAACCAGCTAGCTGCCATGTCTGCCATTTCATCTCAACCAGCGAGCTGCCATGTCTGCCCTTTCATCTCAACCAGCGAGCTGTCATGTCTGCCATTTCATCTCAACCAGCGAGCTGCCATGTCTGCCCTTTCATCTCAACCAGCTAGCTGCCATGTCTGCCATTTCATCTCAACCAGCGAGCTGCCATGTCTGCCCTTTCATCTCAACCAGCTAGCTGCCATGTCTGCCATTTCATCTCAACCAGCGAGCTGCCATGTCTGCCCTTTCATCTCAACCAGCGAGCTGCCATGTCTGCCATTTCATCTCAACCAGCGACATGCCATGTCTGCCCTTTCATCTCAACCAGCGACCTGCCATGTCTGCCATTTTATCTCAACCAGCGAGCTGCCATGTCTGCCATTTCATCTCAACCAGCGAGCTGCCATGTCTGCCATTTCATCTCAACCAGCCACCTGCCATGTGTGCCCTTTCATCTCAACCAGCGAGCTGCCATGTCTACCCTTTCATCTCCACCAGCGAGCTGCCATGTCTGCCATTTCATCTCAACCAGCGAGCTGGTATGTCTGCCATTTCATCTCAACCAGCGAGCTGCCATGTCTGCCCTTTCATCTCAACCAGCGAGCTGCCATGTCTGCCCTTTCATTTCAACCAGCGAGCTGCCATGTCTGCCATTTCATCTCAACCAGCGAGCTCCCATGTCTGCCCTTTCATCTCAACCAGCGAGCTGCCATGTCTGCCATTTCATCTCAACCAGCGAGCTGCCATGTCTGCCATTTCATCTCATCCAGCTAGCTGCCATGTCTGCCATTTCATCTCAACCAGCGAGCTGCCATGTCTGCCCTTTCATCTCAACCAGCGAGCTGCCATGTCTGCCATTTCATCTCAACCAGCGAGCTGCCATGTCTGCCATTTCATCTCAACCAGCTAGCTGCCATGTCTGCCATTTCATCTCAACCAGCGAGCTGCCATGTCTGCCCTTTCATCTCAACCAGCGAGCTGTCATGTCTGCCATTTCATCTCAACCAGCGAGCTGCCATGTCTGCCCTTTCATCTCAACCAGCGAGCTGCCATGTCTGCCCTTCTATCTCAACCAGCGAGCTGTTATGTCTGCCATTTCATATCAACCAGCGAGCTGCCATGTCTGCCATTTCATCTCAACCAGCGAGCTGCCATGTCTGCCCTTTCATCTCAACCAGCGACCTGTCATGTCTGCCATTTCATCTCAACCAGCGAGCTGCCATGTCTGCCATTTCATCTCAACCAGCGAGCTGCCATGTCTGCCATTTCATCTCAACCAGCGACCTGCCATGTGTGCCCTTTCATCTCAACCAGCGAGCTGCCATGTCTACCCTTTCATCTCCACCAGCGAGCTGCCTTGTCTGCCATTTCATCTCAACCAGCGAGCTGCCATGTCTGCCATTTCATCTCAACCAGCGAGCTGCCATGTCTGCCATTTCATCTCAACCAGCTAGCTGCCATGTCTGCCATTTCATCTCAACCAGCGAGCTGCCATGTCTGCCCTTTCATCTCAACCAGCGAGCTGCCATGTCTGCCATTTCATCTCAACCAGCGAGCTGCCATGTCTGTCATTTCATCTCAACCAGCGAGCTGCCATGTCTGCCCTTTCATCTCAACCAGCGAGCTGCCATGTCTGCCATTTCATCTCAACCAGCGAGCTGCCATGTCTGCCCTTTCATCTCAACCAGCGACCTGCCATGTCTGCCCTTTTATCTCAACCAGCGAGCTGCCATGTCTGCCATTTCATCTCAACCAGCGAGCTGCCATGTCTGCCATTTCATCTCAACCAGCGACATGCCATGTCTGCCCTTTCATCTCAACCAGCGACCTGCCATGTCTGCCCTTTCATCTCAACCAGCGACCTGCCATGACTGCCCTTTCATCTCAATCAGCGAGCTGCCATGTCTGCCCTTTCATCTCAACCAGCGACCTGCCATGTCTGCCCTTTCATCTCAACCAGCGAGCTGCCATGACTGCCCTTTCATCTCAACCAGCGAGCTGCCATGTCTGCCCTTTCATCTCAACCAGCGAACTGCCACGTCTGCCATTTCATCTCAACCAGCGAGCTGCCATGCCTGCCATTTCATCTCAACCAGCGACCTGCCATGTCTGCCCTTTCATCTCTACCAGCGACCTGCCATGTCTGCCATTTCATCTCTGTAATATTAAATAGACAACGATCAGGGTCATAGCATTTAACCCTTTCAGGTCTGAATTTATTATTGTCATCTTCATCCACTACAAGCCGCGAATTTTCGATCTAAAACCCTTAGTTGTAGGAAAATTAAGTCTGTTTTCAGGGATGTATAATGATGCTTTAATGCATCGTGAGGGCTTAAAGGGTTAATGCATGCGTCACAGATACAACTCGGCCGATGATTCCCCGGAAAAATATCGCCCTGTGACGATTCTTTCATTGCATCAAAAATATTGGAAAATGTTCTTTGCAAAATGAAATGAATGGGGTTTTAGGCCACCTATTGTGCACATATAGGCTAAACTGGGCCAGGAGAAATTTTATTTACAACCAGAATAAAACAAAGGACATCACAAAATACGATTTACAGTGAGGCTTAGTTCTTATACAACTGATTCCCGTCTTATATATCTGACGGACCATATCCACTTTTAAATACACAAGGGTTTCTTTACTGAAAATAATAGAGATCAGAAGACTGACATCAACAGTACTCTTTTCTGATCACAGAGTGGTTCCTTGTGGAGTACCGCAATTCTGGGACCCTTACTATTCCTCATTTATGTCTTATTTTGAATGCTTTTGGTTTCGGACAGGGATGTAGGACTAATTGGGGAAAGGCTTAGTAATGAACTCTCTTCCCTTAATGGATGGTGGTCAACAAAGGCTCTCTATCCATTTAGGGAAGAAGACGGAATGTATTCGTTTCAGAACAAAATGTAAGCTTCGCAACAATTCAGAAATTAATGCACATGTGGCGAGACACATGTATCTGCCAAACACTTTGTGCTAGGCTATATATGTGCTATATCTTGACCAATCGCTAGATTGTAAGCTTATTGATGAAGCTGTTTGTCCAGGAACGGGGTGGAATAAACTCGTAACAACAAGCTGATTTTTTCAGGAACTACTCAGAATACATTCCTAAAAAACATATTAAAAGTCCCCAAGAATCCCAGCTCGGGAAAGTATTTAAATCCAAGATGGCCGCCAAATCCAGTTTCAGATAAGCGGAATGGACTAAATACAATCATTTTTTTTCATTTACACATGTCATTGGTGGACTAATATATCTTAGTGAACTCATATATCTTAGTGCGAATCAATAGCATTTTTTTCATCAGGTACGTGAAAGCTGTAGGTCATTCTTAATATGCCAGTTTAAATTAGTAAGAAAGAGTTATCAGAATAGAAGCACGTTTTTTTACGTCGAAAACGGCGTAATTTTTTTATTTTTGGACGAAATTCCACGTTTGGCGCTTTTTCAAGATGGCGACCATGTCGGTTTCTTTAGAAGAATCTTGAAAATTCTTCTCATAGAATTAGTCTATCATTTTCTCATAGTAAGAGTTTTTTAAATGCTTTCATCCTATTAATGCCACTGTAGGCAAATAGGAAGTGGGTGTTTTCGGAAACTCATTTTTATCATTGATTGCCATAATTGGGTGACTCGATTTTAAAGTCCATAGACGAAGCCTCGTAATTTTTTCGATTTTTCAGTAAAATCGACAAAAAATTATAAATATCGCTTCGACTCGGGTAACCTTTATTAGGATTAGGGCCAAATAAAATTGTTCCCCTAAATGAATGTCAATAAACGGTCCTATTTGGTCTGTTAAAAATATTCCAAGGACCGTAGGTCAATATTTTATTACTATTATAATATGTTATTTCAGAGAATGCTGATTATTGTAAATGTATTTGGTAGGTGAGCGCCATTTTGGACGATGGTTCCCCTTGATTAGCTGATCGCCCGCCGTGGGCAAACACGTGTCCTGCCATAACCGGCATGCATTTGGATAGTGGACCTGTGTCGAAACATCACATTAGCATAAATTAGGCCGCCATTTTGATTTGGTGGAGCAGATTACTCACGTGTCAAAACTATACACGGCCTAGTTTTAAATATTTTTTTTTGATTATTTATAAATTCCCTTTTTCAAAACGGTTGAAAGAGAGGAAATATAAATAAGCTGTTTCGGAAACGAAATTATAGCACTAATTGTTAGAGATTTTTTTTAACGTTGAAACGCACCCTGGTGTTTGTAGTTGCTCTAGCCTACTTTTAGCGCCTTATTTGGGAAGGAGTAGGTAATGAATATGCTAATGTGAGGCGAGACGCGGCTGGTGTTCATTTTTCTATGTACACACTGTCTCACGCATGCTGACACAGACAGGCAGCCACATGCTGTCTGCCGCACATGTTAGCAGTACCGATAATACACCATACACACACCCACCACAGACGAAATAAACACAACCGCTACGACGACAGCCGGTTTATACGTCAATCAATGAATCGAAGCGAGCGATTGATTCGGACGTTAAAGGAGAATAAAATAGATGGATTTGAATTTCCTCAGTAATTTGTTACATTTAATAAAAATTATATGCCCAGTTTAAAATTGCCGGTAATTTACAGCTCTCGTGTATTAAATTAAAATTGGAATGCATTTGCAGTATTCATGTGATCAATGTGGATCGCCATTTTGAAGGAAAACATGGCCGCAGATGTGTCCCAGGCCCATTTTGGTCTGAGGGAATTCTGCAACTTTTCCCAGCAGCCTTTGCAGCTCGGGTCAATCTGATAACGGCACGCATGCGCAGTTACTCTTCTCTACATTTCCGCCCACAGCTTCTCACGTGCATCACTGACATTCACAGATCATAACAAACCAAGTTTCTCCGTCGATTGGTCACATAAAAACATCGACAGCGCAGCTCCACAGGTACGTACAAAGAAATATAATATCGGCAATGATTGACAGTTTTTAAATTTTGTAAAAAAGTTTTGTTGTGGATGGTGAGTGACTGCCGAGCGGCGGGTGGCACCGTCATCACTGTCATAGACATAGACTCATAGTCATAGTCATACTCACTCCGTCAGGTGGTCGGGCCTACAGTCCGTTTCACCAGGACCTGGGAGTAGCCTTTTTCCAATTTGCTCGGTCGCTCTTTATAATTTTTTAACAAAATTTTTCTCAGATTATTTTTTCACCTTCCCCCAGCATCCCTGAAAATTTGGTAGATTTTTTTTGTGTATTAGCGAAGTTAGACCATTTGGTATGTAATAATTTTTCAAAATGACAGCTCTCTTCAAAGGTGTAGTCAACTGTCAAAATTCGCGGGACAAGGGTCCCCCAGAAGGCAATAGTGCCCGTGGGTAAGCCAAGGCCCTATTCCATAATAATACTAAATATGCGTTTCATACCCAAAGCCTCATTAAGAGCAAGTTTTCAAATCACAGCAAGTTCATATATACTTGAGCGACATCTATGAGGTAATAATTCAAAGCCCTTGTCTTTTGCCCCTACTTGGTCGCCTACTTGCAAACAAACTGACTGTATTACTGCGGGGATTTGGAAACTGCTTGACCCCCAAGTTTGTATTGTCACCCAGTAAACACAAAACATTTGTATGACTTTATGCAATGTTGGACCAACGTCGTTGGCCTAAATTTAAAACAGCATCGGATCAATGTCTCGTTTGAGTAGTATCTTGTAATCAGTTCAGTGGCTATATTAATGCCGTCAATCTGTAGTCAGTAGGCTACTGTTGGCCTACACTTGACCGTCCCAGGCATGCGCGTTTTGAAGCTGAATGATTCTTTAACACATTGCCGTGAAACAAGAATCCTATTACATGCCAAATGGTCTAACTTCCAAAATACACAACAAAATTGCACCAAATTTTCAGGGATGTTAGAGGAACATGAAAAAATGATCCGAGAAAAATTTTGTTAACAAATTTTAAAGAACGACCAAGCAAATTAGAAAAAGGCTACTCCCAGGTTCTGGTGAAACAGACTGTAGGCTCTGGCTGCCTGACTGAGCATGGAGCATGGAGCATGCTCAGTCATGTCAGTGGCAGTGTCCGGCCACGGCACTGCACTGGGCCAGCGTAATTACTGTCATTGGTTACCAGGTACCGGTAGCGGATAAATTAAAATCAATATACATATAGTATATGATAGGTCTAGACTATGCTAAAAACTGCGGCATGATTGAACAGTCATTGACTGATTGAGTTGACACAGTCATTGAGTTGACACAGCGACACTGTCACTGACAGTCACTGTGTCAACTCAATGACTGAGGGCTGTCACAGTGACATGCTCTCATGACATGAGTGACAACTGCCTGGAATTAGCCATGATGTCCTCTTGTCTCTGATTCTGAAACCTGTAAAGCCACTGACAGTCACTGTACTGGGGCTAAACTGAAATAACCAAATGCCTGTAATCAGTGGTAATGGTAGGCTATGAACTCTTTATAATTTATTCTGTCCAACACCAAAGGTGACTACTAAACTGGAAGTCAGGTGGAGTAGGCCTGCTAGGATCAAATATGTGATTGTCTAAAATGGAAGTTTTATTTAGGCTTTTAGTTTTAGCCCTAGATTTCAGCCACATAGGCCTTGGGTAGGCTTGGGACCTGGGTCTATTGAGTGAAATAATTTCCATGAAATTTGTAAAGGGCTACCATTCAAATACTAGGGTGGGCGGTGCTGCATTTTTTTTTTAATTGGACAAATTATTTATTTCACTTCCGATCTGCAAAATTTTATTTTTTTGCACACTCTGCCTTAACCCTTGCGACGCCGGGAGCGACTTTAGTCGTCAGAATCTGCAATGTAGACGTCATATCCTGAAGACTAAAGTCGATCACTGCACTGTAAGAGTGAAAATATTTCTAATGGTTGTATACGGTAACCCATAACATAGGTACCGGTATTCAAATGATTCAGAAACAGCTAGGGAAACAGCTTAGGGTCAGAACATCGAGGATTTCAGCTTATAAATAGTACAAAAAACGAACCTGAAAATTTATATCTATAATTATATCATTTTTCCCTTATAAAAATTAGCGAATAGCGAGGCCAAAAAATTGGTAAAAAGTGAACTGGGAACAATCCGTTATCTTCAGGACCCATATACATCCTCATTTAATGATGCTGAGCGAAGTCAAACAAGGCGTTTTAAGGGTCATTGATTATATTTAGGCCTACAACATTTTCTTCGTAAAATTATTTATTTGATGAAAATTGAGTCTGAAAATATTTATTTTGAAAATACTCCAGTCCCCTGATTTGAAAATATAATCAGCGATCATGGTACACTATATACCCGGATAGACATAAAACACTATTCTATCAAGCGCCGACTCCCTCTATGACTTTTTTAATAAATTTAACTTTTTACTGTCTTTCTTAGCTCTGTATGGACCTACTAGAGCCTAGATGAAAAATATTATTTGCCCTGCACTGTCAGATAAAACAAATATCTAGGCTATCACTTGAAAAAAATGTATCTTTTTAATATCAATTATTTATTTGATCAATTTCAAATATACCTGGTCTCCCCTAAAGTCAAATATTAGCCTCCTTAGGCTACTTACAGTTTATCAAATAGTCCAGAAGTTTTTTTGGACTGAAATATACAATTTATGAAACGTGAATATATGGTGTACATGTATGTTAACATAGTTAAATGCCCCTCCCCTAAATTCCCATGTCTGTTCTGGAGTAGGCCTATGTTGTGTGGAATCAGATAATTAATTAGGCTTTTATTTGAAAAAAAAATGCACTTAATAGACAATCTACTAGTGACAATTTGCTCTGTCAAAAAATATACCTAAAAATGTTATTTTTTTGTATTTTGCAGGAATAATTCCATCACATTCGGCTGTAAGTTTGACTGGTTATCTTCTACTTGACTGTGCTGCTGATACAAAGCTGCTCTCTGTACTCTTCAAATACAGGCATTGCTGTACTTACGTGTGACAGAAAAAATGTTGGAAACTACAATACAAAGTTCTATAAACACCTGGTGTGATCCTTCTCAGTTTGTTATAATGAAGACTCATAGTGATTGATTTGTGATCATTTAGAAAAAATATGTTTTACTGCTATTACTGTTTTACTGTTATTGGTTATATACACTGCAATACCATAATCTAACATTATCAGGCTTTCCGCCAGTAATGTTTGAAAGGGGGGGGGGTTCAAAAAGGGTGGGGGGTCTGGGGGTCCTCCCACTGGAGAAAAAAAATTAGAGTTTCAAATTTTAGTGCCAGAAATGGCCTATTTTGACTGAAATAACAGCAAAATAAGGAAAATATTTTTATTTACTCTGCCAACAAAGGGGGGGGGGTGGTATCCCCCCTTAGAGTGGGGGATCCAGACCCCCCCCCCCCCCGGCGGAGACCCTGTGTATTTGTTAGTTATATGAAATTTAAAGCCAAATGTTTGACTGAGTCTCAGGATATATGTAGGCTATGTGATTTTAACCCTATCAGGATTCTTCATAATATATTTTAAAGAATATTCATGTAATGAAACAAGATAATAATATACCATATTAGGGATAGTTGGGCTTTATTTGAGATATGATATCATCAACTTTGTATTCACCTGCAGTTGGAAAATGTCATGTCACTAATAATCAGTTGCCGGACAAGTTTGATAATGGCTGAAAAAAATTCAAAATGGCTGATTTACTGCGATTTTTAGCAATTCACAAGAATAATTTGACCTTGAAAAGTTTTTTATGTATCCTGCTCAAATTTGTTATGCATGTTACTAACAAGTCGTGCTTGGACAAGTTCAATAATGGCTGAAAAAAAGTTAAATGACTGATTTATTGTGATTTTTGGCATTTTATATCAATAATTTGACCTTGTTAGGTTAGTTTCTGTCCGAATCTTGCCCAATTTCAAACTGATCCGAGCTATTGGTGCAATAGATATTATGGTAAAAATTTTGGAGCGAGACATAGAAAAATGTTGAGTGAATCGCGTTACCGAGAAAATTTGTCGATCAGAATTCGCTGCAGGTCGGCCATTTTGAATTTGATAAAGTTGATATTTTCCATGTTATATCCCTACCTGAAACTGCACATTTTGTTCGATAGTAATGGTTTAGCTATCTGGTCTGGTTTTCCAGATTACGCATATTAAAAAAATTATGGCCGATAATCGGCCATTTTAGCCGCCATGACCTAATTTCTGTCCGAATCTTGCCCGATTTCGAACTCATCCGAGCTATTAGTGAAATGGATGTGTGGTATAAATTTTGGAACGATACATTAAAAAATGTTGAGTGAATCACGTTAATGAGAAAAATTGTCGATCTGAAAAAAGTCAAGGTCATAGGGGTCACAGAAAGGTCAAATGTGAAATGAGTCATGATTAACCTGTATATGAAGTTTAATGAGCATTCCAGTTATGCGAAACAAGTTATAGTGCTGAAAGTGGCGGACAGACGGACGGACGGACGCGCGCGCCTGGTGACGACAATAGGCATCCGCCAAAGTTTTGGCTGAGGCCTAAAAAACTTATGCAGAACTGTCTATGACATGTTTACATCATATGGGCATGTTAGGAAGCCAAAATAAAATCACCGATTTTTTGGTGATTTTAGCCTGAGCCAGTCCCTTTAATTATGAAAAACACATGTGTTTATTGTCAGACATAATATATATATATATGTAATTTTTATCTACTTCAGTTGTGAGTCGCTGTAGCGAGACACACCTTCAAGAAAATGTAACTCTCTAGTTGGTAATGTGGATGGAAATGCCTCTACGTAATTTTATAAAAATCATACTGGTTATAATTTATAATAAATGGTTCCACTGAGATGAAATTATGTAGATTTGATTATCTCAATTGAGTAAAGTATCTCCCGCTGTGGAACTGTTTTAACCCTTATCCTATTAAGTTAATTTATTTAAATTTTCAACCACTTGAGGTTGTGTCTCACTACCTCGATCCACAGCCTCAAGTGGTTGAAAATTACTCATATTTGTTAAATCTGAGAACAAACATTTAAAAATGTTGATGTTTATTTACACAGTCATTTCATTCCCAATAACAGTGGTTTTATTGGCTAAAAAACTGATTAAAAACAACTTTAGTCGCGCTCAGCAGGCAAATGGTTAAATTATGACATGTTTACACATGTGTTTATTGTGTTCACCATTATTTTGGTTTTTCTACAAATATTTCTGATTTGATGTTTTTCTTTCTGCTTAAATTTAAACATGATAGTTTAATTGAGATGAAATCATATAATTGGATAAACCTCAATCTATATTTGTTTGTTAAAAAAAAAGACATAAAAACACTAAATAATACATGTATATATTACATGCCCACACTAAAAGCATTCGTCATGACATTTCTGTGTTTCTTGTCAGACATTTGTCCTCAAATGATGCTTGCTCATCATTCTGATTTCTCTTAGAACTTTAAATAAGTGAAAGGAAGGAACTTTTTTATATGGAATTTGTGCGCTTCTATTGCATGTTTATAGCATAGTCATATTTTGCCAATTCTAACATTTTTATATATGTGATGTGTAATCAATTGTGTGTTGATATGTCAGACAAATTGAAAATTATAATGTATTGGGAAAATGAAAAATTTCCCACTCTGGTAGTCAAAAGTGTGATTCAAAGGTGTGATATGACCATATTATGAACACATTTTGAAGTATTGATTAAGACTGTATTTGACTATTTCCTTAATCATTGTGTATTTCTGCATGCATTAACATTTTACATTTTACTACTATCCTTTTAACATTGTAATGGAATACAAACAGATATAAATTATCTAATAAACATGATAAAGGCATTTTCAGCTTGCTATTTGATATATTATTTTCCAGATTTATCTCCTAAAATCAGATTTTTTTCTTATTCACCTTGTTGGGAATTGAAATACCCCATGACCTGAATTTCACAGGGCAGGGGCTGGAGTTTTTAAATTTGATAAATTATATTTTTTTACTTCCCTACTGCATCACACTCTGCCTCAAGCAAAATGTTTATTTCAGTTTGTGTCTGGTAGATCTAGTAATTTTTGGGTGTTTGAATATTCTCGAATTTCTGTTTTTGGGACCTTTCACGAAGTTTAGAAATGTTTCTTTAGTAGCGCTATTATAATAATAATTTTCACGAGATTCTTGAATTCGCGAATTTGTCCTGATCACGAAATTCACGAAAATTAAAACCTCACGAATATTACCAGATCTGCAGTATTGATTTCACTTGCTTACAATTTGTATCTGTATACAAAGTTGGATCCCTATCTAGGCATAGTACTGTTCTGAAGGTTCAGGAGCTGAGCGAAGGTTCACGCTTCACAAATTTAATGGTCATTTCAGTCTCCCAACATGTACCTCTAACACTAACAGGTACAGTACCTCAAAATACCCAACAACATTAGACCTGCGAACTATACTGTACAGTGAAAATTTGAGCTTATTGTAAAGGCCACAGCAAATTGATTTTATGGATGACAGATTCGCCGCTTCGATTTTAGCGTGATTGAAAAAAAAAAAAAATCCATTTTATTTTTGGAGGCATAAATTTTTTTTTATCTCTACCCCTCGTCCCGTTGGGCCCGAAGGGGTATTGTTGTCCCTTTTGTGCGCCGCCGCCGCCCGCACTCTTTTGGCTACTACGCCAACATGGTGCAACAGATTGAATTCATAATTCATACAAACATTCAACCCCTCCCTGCACTTATTTTTTACCCAAGGTCAAGGTCAAAGAATAAAAAAAATTCTTGTTAACGTGATAACTTGAAAAATTATTATTGGATCTCTCTAATTTTTTTACGTGAAGGTACCCATGAGTATGGAGATACCTGATCAGATTTTCAGCTTTTCATCGATAATCGAAATGACCGCCACCTGGCAACTAATTTTTTTTTTTATAATTTTTTTTTCATAATTTCTTTGAAACCTGGTATATACAGTAGAACCTGCTATGGGCAGCCACCCTTGTGACACAGGAAAAGTGGCCTTTTAATGCAGGTGGCTGCTTACATGAGGTTCATTTGTATAGGAAATGTAATTTTGAGGAATGGCCAAGTGGCCTCCCATAGGAGGTTGGCTGCTCATGAGAGTGCCTGCTCGTAGCAGGTTTTACTGTATAGGTTTTCGGGGTCTGTGAGTCTATTAGGCAGGTCAATATATGGAACAAAAACCCTCAACCCCCAAAAAATTGCTACAAAAGGTTTTTCAACTGATTCCAGTAGGGTTTGGTGCACTTTATAACATACTAAAAGTTTACCAAAGTCGGACCCCCGGAAAATAGTTTTTTTCAAGATGGCGTCCAAGATGGCCACCGAAGCCTCTTAATGGACATAACTATGTAACTATCATCTCAAATTTAATGATTTTGATGTCTATACGCAGGTTTTGGGGGGCAAGGAAGACGTTAAAACCATTGAAAATGAAAATGGGACATTATCTAACAGGTTGACTGGGTATTTTCAATATATTGACATGAAGCGTGTGTTCACTCGAATCTAACTTGAATAACTAATTATCATCTTTCTCAGACTTGATTCAACAATGAGTGCAAGCACAGCCAGTCAAGCTTTTTGTCCAATCTGCAAGGAGGATATCCAAGACTCAAGTAATAACTGGGTTGCAGCTCAATGGAAGGGAGCGACGGGAATAAATGAAGCCGGTGTAAAGCAGAAGGACGATCTTGTAGTTGAAACCAACACTAAGGTGCATAAAAGCAGTCGTCAACAGTACATGAATTATAAAAACATTAAAAGCCATCTTGCAAAGAAAAGTAGTGTTTCTGTGCCAGCAAAGAGAAACACAAGGCAATCAAGTGGAGGTTTTGACAGTGAAAAAGATTGCTTATTTAGTGGATGTACAATTGACCTGGTCAAGGGACACTTTAGCCGGGTACGGACTGACGAATTTGTGGAGACAATTTTGGGGGTCTGTGAATCACGATCATTGGGGACTTACTGTAAAAGGTCGTATTGAATACTATTTACGAAATTTGCCTGCAGCAGATGGACTTTATCATCATTCTTGTAGTGTTTTTTTCCGGTCCTTCAAGTCTGTGCCTATGGAGTTCCAGAATGCCCCCGATGCAAAGAGCAGAAAGTCTGGTCGTCCTAAAGATGAAGATAAGCATGAAGCCTTTAAGAAAATGTGTGCTTACCTAGAACTGAACAGTGAGGAAAAACTAACGGTTACATCTTTGAGACTCATAATGGAAGGTTATTTTTGCAATCCAGATTCAGAAGTGTATGACAATTACAGTTTGAAAAATAATTCTAAAGAACACTTTAAGGACTCAATTCATTTTTGTGAAGGAGAAGGCTTTGACAAAATTGTTACGATGAGAGAACAAACATCAGTGATTATGATCATACTACAAGCAAAAGTGAAGAATCCCAAAAACGCGCTTTTATTGAAACTGCTGCTAGATTAATGAGAAGTGACATAAAATCTCAGGTTTCTACGGTGGGAAATCAGTATCCAAGTAGTGATGATTTAAAATTTGATTCATCCCTATCGTTCATTCCGACTAGTATGCGGACAGCACTGGAAACATTGTTCGTTGGGAAAGACACAAGATGCAAGGTTGCGGCAGTTGGTCTTGCCATTATTCAGGCAGTTCGCCCACGAGCTGTCATTGCACCACTACAAATAGGACTTGCTGTGCAAATCCAACATCTGTATCGTTCGAAGAACATTGTGGATACTCTTCATAAAATGGGATTCTGTTCATCGTACACAGAAGTGATCAGATTTGAAAAAAATGCAGCAGATTGTGTGGAACCTGATGTCCTAGGTGGTGATGTAGATTTGCTGGATATGTCTGTCCTCTTTGCTGCTGATAATGTGGATCACAACATCATCACTATTGACGGCAAAGGGACATTTCACGCTGTCACCCCTGGAAAACAGACAAACCATCTTATTCCGCGAAGACAGATCTCAGAGCTGGAAACTGAAAACAAGACGACAATTCCTTTCTTGGAGTACAGGTTTGCAAAGCATGCTTGTCATGAGGTAGTCTTCGAGGACCTCCCGAGATTTCTTGACAGTGACAACAGGATCGAAATTCTGTGGGAGGTCTCCCTTGGCTTCAAAGAGGCAGCACCGAATTGGCAGGGGATGATGCATATATTGCATCAGGGGAGCCAGCATTCTGGACAGTCATCAGTCAAATTCAAATTCGTGCACTGTGTCTAAATTAGACTTTATTTGCAAAAGAAGCACAATCTTCCCACCATTGTAACTTTTGACCAGCCCTTGTATTGGAAGGCTGCTGAAATTATCATTGATGTACCACACAATAGTCACCTAAAAGGTCTTGTTATGATGTTGGGGTGTTTCTATACACTCATGAACCTGCTGGGAGCCATAAAAACTCTCATAGAAGGGACCGGTCTCAAAAACATACATGAGACTGTCTATGGAGAAAATGCAGTTGTGTACATGATGACGGGGAAAGCTGTTCATAGGGCTTTGCGCTGCCATCTTCTTGTTGACAAGTGCCTATATAGCCACGTTATAACGGAAATGGTCAAAGACGACCCCGAGATTGAGACATTGCTGGATCAAGCCAAGGAATTGTACTCTTCCCATCTTAGTGGAGAGAAGACACTTACAGATGCTGCTTGTTCTGTGGCTTTGATCAAACTCGAGACAGTAATGAAGAAGAATAAATCTAAACTTGCTCAGACATCAAAGACCAGCCAATTGTGGGTGAATTATCAGCGTATGGTTGGCATGGTCAGAAAGTTGATCAAGGCGGATCCTACTGGAGCTTGGGTGATGTATTTACAGGCAGTGTCTAATTGCCTAACAGTCTTTGCTGCAGCTTGACACTCCAATCACCTGTGATTCGCTCATTACTGCCTGCAGCAAATAAACAACCTGGAGGAAAAACACCCAGATTTTATCAAAAGCTCCTTGATGGGTTTCACGTTATTCGCAGGAGCAATCAATGCTGGGAGGGGCTTAGTAGTGATCTTGTCATCGAACAAACTCTGATGAGGTCTTCAAAGAGCACTGGTGGGCTAACTCGTGGCAGTGGGATGACCGAGGACATGTGAAACCTCTGGACTTTATCTGAGTACAACACGGCAATACAGGATTTCACAAACCTAATCTATACTACAAGTGCACAACACAAAGACTCAACTGAAGCACGCATTAATAGAGATGCATATGATCTCGAGAAAATTCGGCCAAAGCTTGAAGCCTGCTCACCCTTCACACCAGATCCCACTCTGAGATACATTGTCAACGGTGTAGTGGCAGGGCCAGATGTGAATGTGCAAGACTTTGAACTTTGAATTTGAAAAGGGGATGCCATGTCATTCAGTCACCAAGGGATGCAGACGTTGATATTGTTAAGGCAGCTGTTGAACGATCGCATCATTGCACCACAACGTTGGTCGGTGAAGATACAGATTTGCTGATCTTGCTCCTCCATTATTCCAGAACAGACAATGAGGTCATTTATTTCCGTCCTGATGCAAACAAGCAGTTAAAAGAACGGAAAGTGTATAATATTAACCTCTTGAAAGAAACTTTAGGAAAAGATTTGTGCAATGAGTTGCGCTTCATATATGCCTACTCAGGATGTGATTCTACTTCAAGAATTTTCGGCATTGATAAAAAGTCAGCAATCCAGAAATTAGTGAAATCTGATCCTGTCATGAAGTCCTGTGCTAGTGCATTCATCCTTCAAAACAAATCTCCAGAGGACATATCCTATCTTGGAGAAAGCCTGATGGTTGATCTCTTTGGTGGCAAATCTAATGATACACTATCATCATTGCGTCATGTCATTTTTACCAAAAAAGTGGCAAACACTCAAGCTTTTGTCACTTCTGAACGGCTTCCCCCCACATCACCTGCAACAAGATTCCATAGCCAACGTGTTTACTTTCAAATTATGGTGTGGATGGGGATGGCAAATGAAATGAACCCGATTGAATGGGGATGGAAACAAGAAAACAGTCAGTCAACTCCAATTATGACCGAAAACAATGCTGCACCTGAGGAACTCTTACCCGGTTATGCAAATCTTCTCGATGTTGCTGTAAACGCTATGGACTCCCCTGCACTGCTGCATGTGGCCCTTGCCAAACTGAAAACTGTGACAATCCAAACAATACTAAAGAGGTCGAATCTGAAGAGGAGGATGATGATACTCAAAACTGAATATTATGAAACTTTTTCGTTGGGGTTTGTGCATGTTTTGAAAATGATTTAACAGCTCAGTGATATCAATAAACCTGAATTTTAGTCATAACTGTTTTTTTGTGTCATATATATAGACCAACATCATTTTTTATGATCTCAATGTGTTCCTTGCCCCCAAAAACCTGGGTGTAGACATCAAAATCATTAAATTTGGGCTGATAGTTACCTAGTTATGATCATTAAGAGGTTTCGGCGGCCATCTTGGACGCCATATTGAAAAAAACACTTTTCCGGGAGTCCAACTTTGGTAAACTTTTAGTATGTTATAAAGTACACTTGCCCCTACTGGAATCAGTTGAGGAACCTTTTGTAGCAATTTTTTGGGGGTTAAACTGTATTTTGACCTGACTATATTGGCATTGTCCGTTTTCGTGTGCGACTGAAAACGAGGCTATGGCGGCCATCTTGATTTTTTTAATTGAATAATTCCTTGTTAATGCGATAACTTGAAATATAATTATTGGATCTCGCCAATTTTTAATGTGAAGTTACCAATGAGTATGGAGATGACCTGATTACAATTTCAGCTTTCCACCAATAATCAAAATGGCCAACACCTGGCGAATAATTTTTTTAAACTTTTTTTCCAGAATTTCCTCGAAACCTGATGGGGCGGGGGCCTAGGGTAGTGGTTAGCACCGCTGCCTTTCACGCCAGAGCTCGGGGTTCAGTTCCGGTGTCGGCGGTTTGAAAGAAACAAAAATGTTTCTTCCCCATTCACGTGTGAGAGTCAGTATTGTGGGGAGCCTCCGTGACCGAAAGGTAGCGTGCTCGGCCTCAGACCACCAGGGCTCGAATTTCGAATCCTGTGTCTGGAGGACAGTGTCATCTCAATCATCTCACCATCCTCAGGAGGTTCTCCTGGCCCAGTTTAGCCTGTATGTGCACAAAGGTAGCCTAAAGCTAGATTCATTTCATTTTATTTCGAAACCTGATATATATATATATAGGTTTTGGGGGTCTGCGAGTCTATTAGTATTGTCCGTTTTCATGTGAGACTGAAAACGAGGCTGCGGCGGCCATTTTGGTACTATCAATTTTAATAAATCGTTCTTATTTTTAATTAATTGCCTTGAAACCTGGCATATAGAGTCACTGCATCAGCCGAGGGGTATTTGAGTGCTTGCACAGTATTTTGTTTTATTTCGCCACTTCATTTTTGTTTGAAGACACACTTTTTTTCCCCCGCCTGAAAATCACGTGTCCTCTGAAGACAATTACATTTCTTTCTTTGAAAAAGAAAAAATCGCTTCTTCGCTCGCCCCATTTTTGAGGGCTAGCTATCCCCATTTTTGAGGGCTCGCTATCCCTAACAACAAACATGATTATTCTGGTCCACATTTTTTCATCAATTTCAGCAACAAAATATTTTTGCTGTCCACATTTTCAAGAAACTTTTTTCCATCTTTTGTGCCATTGTTGCAACAAACTTTTTTCCATATTTTCGTAGACCCATCCCTTAATACCGGCCGGCTTATACTCACCGCCAAATTAACCAGGATCGCATGATTTTCGGTGATTTCTCCGTCGATTCTGACCCGGCCATTTTTTATTAAAATCCTAAGAGCGGTAAAAAATTAGAAAAATTATATTTAATATTTCAAAAGCTATACCATTTGCCATGTAATAAAATTCTAGAATTAGTTTAATGGGGTTATAGAGGGACGTCGTAATTTCAATTTAGGCCTACTACATGTCAAATGGTCTAGCTTTTGAAATACGCTATAGACTGTTTGTGATCCCAGAAATTGTGCTTTAAAAGTGACCCACGGTACGAAGCGTGCCGAAATTGATTTTACAGTGTTTTTAACCATTTTCGAGTATGCTGAATCCAATGCCGAGCGGTGCCAAGTTCAACTATTTACGCAAAGGCTCGAATTTTACGATTAAAAAATTGGTTCCGAAAATCGCTCGAAAATCTCTCAAAAACAGAGGTGTCAGCAAGTTATGAGCCAGTACAAGACACATAGGGGCCTACATGCTGCTTTATATGTGACCCACCGTATGAGGCGTGCTAAAAGTAATTTTACAATGTTTTTAACCATTTCCGAGTATGCTGAATCTGATGCCGAGCAGTGCTAAGATCAACTATTAATGCAAAGGCCCGAATTTTACGATTTAAAATTGGCGTCGAGAATCAGTAAACAAGAACACTGATGAAGGGGCCAGTAAGGGGTCTGATCCAATATACGGCCAATATATATGCTTGCTTTATATATTTTAAACTATTTTCGAATATGCTGAATATAATGCCGAGCGGTGCTAAGCTCAACTATTTATGCAAAAGCTCGTCTTTTGCGATTTAGGGTCAGTTTGATCGAAAATCGCTCAACAACAAGGGTTAGTAACATGCCTGAGGTATAAAGTCCATAATATGCCTATTTCATATGTGACCCACAGTACGAAGGGTGTCAAAAAATAAATTTTCAATGTTTTTAACAATTTTCGAATGTGCTGAATCTAATGCCGAGCGGAGCTAAGTTCAACTGTTTATGCAAAGGCTCGAATTTTAGAATTGGTCTCGAAAATTGGTCTCGAAAATCGCTCGAAAATCTTTCAACAACAAATAAAAGGGGTCAGCAAGGTATGAGCCAGTACAAGGCATATGCATGACTAGTTCATATGTGACCCACCGTATGAGGCGTGTCAAAATTAATTTTTCAATGTTTTAAACCATTTTCGAGTATGCTGAATCTAATGCAGAGCGGTGCTAAGCTCAACTATATTATATGCATAGCCTCGAATTTTACGATTTAAAATTTGCCTCGAAAATCACTCAACAAGAACACTGATGAAGGGGGCCAGCAAGGTGTCTGATAAAAAAATGGCCGATATATGCATGTTTTTATGTTTTTAAACTATTTTCGAGTATGCTCAATATAATGCTAAAGCAGTGTTAAGCTCAGCCATTCATGCAAAAACCCCAGAATTTTACGATTTTAGGGTATGTTTGATCGAAAATCACTCAACAACAATGGGCCAGCAACGTGTCTGAGGCAGTACAAAGTCCATAATATGCCTGTTTCATATGTGACCCACGGTACGAAACGTGCCAAAAATTAATTTTTCAATGTTTTAAAGCATTTTCGGGTATGCTGAAGCTTAGTGCCGAGCGGTGCTAAGTTTAACTATTTATAAAAAGGCTCGAATTTCATGATTTAAATTTAGTCACGAAAATCAAGAATAGGCCAGCAATGTCTATATATACATCCAATATCATTTCGATGGTACGAAGCATGCCAAAAGTTATTTTTCAAGGTGGTAAACCATTTTCGAGTATGCTGAATCTGATGCTAAGTGGTGCTTAGCTCAGTTATTCATTCAATGGCGCAAATTTTGCGATTTATAATTGGTCTAGAAAATCACCCTTAAACAAAGTAGTAAGCGACGGGATGTCTACCAAATATGATCCCCCAAGTTTTTTTGCCTATAGTGGTGGAGTTATGGGCGGATTTGAGGTCCCTGTGTGTTCTTTCAACATAAAATCATGGGGTTCAATTTTTCCATTATTTTGAGGTCATCTACAGCTCATTTTAAATTGCCGCATTGTTTAAGAAAAGCTTTATCTCTATCAACCGATAGGTTTCAGATGGTGGAGAATTAGACCTATTTTAGACTGGTTTAAAGGTGCTAATAGGTTGTGTTGTATAGGTCAAAGCCATTTAATATCTGAATCAAGGTCATTTAACTGTCAAAATCAACATCTAAACATTGATAATGAATTTTTTTAATTACAATAATGCAAATGATGACATGCTTCTATGTCACTCTGAGTAATCAACGTATAAAAAATGCATTATATAACTTGACTGTAGTTGTCGGGGAACATTCAAAATATGGAAATACCATTTTTCTGACCAATATCTGCTCTGCAAGGTGAAACCAAAAGGCAGCATCTGCTTGCTTTACAAGCCTTTTGGCTTTGCATGGCAGTGATATAGGTGCCTACTAACAAATTAATGGCTCAGAAGTAACGTGATCTTTGATTTTTTAATGTCATTTGGAAAAAGTTAAATACATAGGAATTAATATACTAGAATAGCTAAGCCATTCGTTTAAATTTTCGAAACATATTAATCATGTTAATTATTTTCTTTCAAAATTGACACTTTTCTTCGATGGTAAAGTGATCCAAGTCCATCAGTTGATATCTATGGACTTTTTGACTTGGATCAGTTTACCTCTGATACATGTAAATGGCATCTGAAATATTATAAAATGCTTGTGACATTTATGAAAAAATTATATTTCTAGATTTCAAAAGTTTATTTATAAAATAAAATGAAATGAATTAAACGCGAAATAGATAATTATGTTAGGGGCGTGGCGTAATGGCTAGAGCGCGGAGCTTTGCCAATGTCACTGCCTGCCGTGCGGTTTCGAATCCCGCTTGGTGCAGGATTTTCAGAGAAATATCATGTTTCTCCCCTCTCAATATTGGGACATTATTTCGATGTTGTGTCCTTAGGCAAGGCACTTTACCCTCACATGCTTCACTTGACTCAGGTGTAAATGAGTACCTGGTAGGACAGAGATGGCAATGTGTACGACTAGTTCCTAGCGCCGAAATGGCTGCAAGTGCTGTATGCTCCAAAAAGGGAGTTGAAATGGTACACGAATGAACAGGTCCAGTGACCAGGGGTAATATGTGTGAAGCGGACAGAGCATTGTATGTGCGCTATATAAGAACTCACCATTATTTATTATTTATTAATTGATTTTACCTTTGAAGCTTCCTATAGGAAAATGAACGAAGTGTATTGTTTTTGCTGATTACACTGAGAGGGGTCTGTAGAGCATATTTAGCATGTTGGCCAGAGTTTAACATTTGGGAAAACAGTGAAATATGCATAAATCCAAGATGAGCGCCATGACCTTGGTGATCTAGACGACATACAGGCACATGAAATGATGATAGAAACATAACATTTGCAGATGTTTTTCGAATAATGGGTTTTCGGAAGACTTTGTTAGCCGTTCAAAATTTTCAAATTGGCGGCATAATCCAGGATGACATCCATTATTTTCTGCAAGGTCAAACAATAAAATGGCATCATTTTTACAGAATAGCGTCAGATTTATGATTTTTTATGTCTACCATAGGATTTTCTGTATGCCCGACATAGTGGTGTGACCAAAAAGTACTTTAGACATTGCATTGTGTGTAAAATATTAATAACTGTGCACCAAACATTTTACATAATAAAAATACAAACAAATAAACATACGTACAGTAAAAAGGAAAAATACCATATACATAAAACAAATTAATGTAAATAAATTCTTATAAACATACCAAAAAAAAGGGAAATGATCCAAATGATAAAAACATTGACAATTTATACACCTTTGATATTTTCAAAGACATTAAGAGGTTAGAGTTAATTATTTATTGGGCAGCAAAACGATGACAGACATACCAATTTTCAACAATACAAATCTCTGTGTAATTTTCAAGGAGACTCAATTTAATGTATCCACAAAAACTATCAAAGGAATGCGTGAAAATTTCATTTATAATATTAGTAGAAGTAGTGTTGATATTTTTAGGTAGATTATAACGGAGACATCTTTTACAAAACTCCCGTTTGGTCGAAAAGGGCGAAGATTTTGACAATGGCGAGTGTTGTAATTGTGAAAAGTACAGTTTCTGGGCATGTTTAAGGAGGCAAAGTATTCTGGTATTTAATTATTTAATGATTGGACGCCATTAATTTTGTGCAAGGTCAAACAATAAACTAATATCATATTCGACAGAATAAAAGCAGATTTTGGTGTCTATCCCAGGGCTTCGGGTCTGCCCTACATAGTGCTGTGTCAAGTAAGTGCCGAACCTTAGACATTACATTGAGGGTATAATTCAAGATGACCGCCATTTTTGTAAGGTTAAACAATCAATTGACATAATTTTCGACAAGATTGATGATTTTTGGTGTCTGCCATAAAACGCTGCCACGTCTGTCTTCAACGCATTACATCCCCTATACCGCATTTTAATTGCCTTAAATGCCTTTTATTGGCCTTTTAACGTTTTCTCGTGGGCTTTTAGACCTCTCGGTCAACCTTTAACGCCTTTTCATTGTCATTAAGCGTCTCCCCATCTCCCTTTAACGCCGCCTTTAATTCCCCCCCCCCCCCCGTCACATTTTAATGCATCCCGTCACACTTCAATGCCATTTAACGTCTGGCTATCGCGTTTTAATACATTTTAGTCCCCCCCCCCCCCATTGCGGAGTAACACCTCTTTTTCTTTTTCCAAACCCTTTGTCACCAACAACGGTGTTAAATAAGGTGGAGTGTTATCACCAGTATTATCTACATTGTATATAGATAAATTGTTGAATCGTTTGCGTCAATCAAAGTTAGGATGTTATGTCGGAGATATTTTTATGGGCGCGTTTGCTTATGCAGATGATGTAGCACTACTGGCGCCGACTATTATGTCACTTAATAAACTAATAAATGTCTGTGTATTATTTGAGCGAGAGTATCATGTTTTATTTAATTCTATGAAAAGTAAACTCATAGCTTTTAACTGTGCTACCACTGAAGATATATATGTAACCTTTGATGGTGAAAAAATACAAATAACTTTTTAAACATGTCCACCTAGGTAATATTGTCGGTGGTTGTAATAACAAAATAAGGATCAAAGTAACAACAAATTATTATTTTATTAGACGAGCTAATACATTAATGTCACAATTTAAGTTAGCACCTCACTCAATTAAGTATAAATTACTTAAATCGTTCTGTTCTTCTTTGCATGGGTTTTTACTCTGGGATGTGTCAGCAAAGTCGATCAATACGTTTTGTATTTCTTGGAGAAAATGCATGCGACAACTGTATAAATTACCTTATAGAACGCACAATAATTTGTTGCATTACATTTCTGAAGACCAGCCAATAGATGTTCAATTATATCCACGAATATTGAAATATGTATGTCTAACCTGAAAAGCATTAACAAAATTATGTATGTTATGAAGCAGATCGTTCACATGTAAGAGTATCGATCACATTATGTCAATATATGGTTTAAATAGATTTCAAGTAAGTAATTATGACTCATGGATTACTATAAAAAATACAATAATTAATGTTTCTGAGTCGAAAGTAAAGGATGAAAGCAGGAAAGCTGCAGGTAATGTGATAGATTTATTGACAATGAGGGAAACTCTGACAATTACGAATTCTCGCATGACGAATTAAATGTTTGTACAAAATGATTTTTATATAGACACCTGACACCAGATTAATTTAGCTTTGTTTTTTTTTCCATTTTTTATTAACAATTGTATGATGTAATTTGTTCTTTGAACGAATACAGATTTATTTAATGCCTATTCGTTTCATCCCCATTGCCCATTAACGCATCACATTGACATTTAACGCCTCTCCGTCGCACTACATGCCATATGGCGCATCTTCGTTCCTCTTTAACAACTCCCCATTGACCTTTAACGCCTTACCGTCACCTTTTATCGCCTCCCAATTGATGCCTATCAGTCGCACATCAATGTTTTGGCATCGCCATTTAATAAATCTCTGAAGTACAAAAATATTAATGAAAGCAGAGTTTTTCAAAAATGAGATACTACTTTTGAAGCTAACCGACCTGTAGACTTGAAAGAAGTGGTAACTCCTGCACCTGGTAACCATCGCCATATTTGAAACCAGTTGGAACAGTCCTTCTGATGTGAAGTCAACTATGGTGCTATATGGGCGAACAACAGCATAGACCATTACCACCACAGCCTCCAGAGCAATCAACACAAGATCCTTGACATATCCAAGCGATTGGTTTACCAACAAAAGCACGCCACTTTGGATACTGAGCACATATATTTGCGTCCTCTATAATTAATCTGGGCGTGATTCCCATATGATTGTGGTGCTTGGCGCCCAGTATTTGTCCATGTATATCAAGTATAGCACACATTCTAAGAGAACCAAAAAGTCAAAGACTATAAAGGTAACTGACAGTCGTGTCAGTAGCCCTTCTCGTGTCAGTACCCCTTCCCGTGACAGACAAAGACTATATTACGTGCTTACTGAACATGAAAACAAATCTTGCCTTCAAAATTTCGTTGGAAAATGCATTATTTTCCAAGCTCCTAATAATGTAGCAGCTGATGTATTCAGGAATGTGGTATATGTAAGATGCAACAAGCAGTATATATATCTCACAAGCCTCGATGCCACCCATGAAGAGGCCGACCCTCGTGCCATTCTGCACTGTAATATGAGTATGTCCTCTACTATTGGTATTACCTCAAACGTAGGCCTACTGACATAACTGTGTTCCTTCAGTTGTTCCAAATCAGAGCAACTGCCCATGACATCACATGTATTTGGTCTTCAACTGATCTATAGCAACATTTATGTTAGCCGTGTGTGGGAATGGGTTATTGAATTACACCTCAATCTTCCTGCTGCTACTGCAGCAAAGAGTGGCTGCATGGTACGAAAATGATGGAAAACTGTCACCAATCACCATGACAAAGAAGAAGCTCTTCCACAAGCCATCAAAGTAATCCTTTATTGTGGCTGTTTATTGGGCTCTCAAACATTGAGGCGGAGGTGTTTCCGAGAAGGATTGGGGTGCACTCGGCTTTGTCATCAAAACTAACAGTTGTGCGTGTAATGACAATACACAGAGTGATAGATGTAGATAATCATTTTCCAGTGTATATATTCATTAGGAGTGAACTCGTGTTTAACATTCAACAACAGAATTACATCCGAAATGAATATAATTATAAAAACACACTTTATATACGTTTTTCAGGGCGTTAGAGATTTAATTATATCATATAACACTCAAAATGAGGACATTTTGTACTTGTCGCTCGCCAAACTACCATAAAATATATGTTTGTGGTTATTATTAGATGTTTTCGAGAGAGTCTGACGTGCACTCTGTCATCATAGATTATCATTTGGTTTTGTCGTAATATCAAGTAATAAGATAATATAATACACAAAGTAGAGTGCTGCTTCAAAAACATGCATAACTATGTTTGTTGTTGTATTATATTACCATAATTATATTTTATTACATTCTAAAATGTAATCAATTTGAAACACAACATGCCCATGCGTTTTGTTGAAGGTGTTAGAGATTTACGCCATTGTACCATTTATTACATTCATTATGGAGAATATTTTCTACTTATTTGTCGCCTAATAATATATATCATTGCTTAAAATTGCATCTTTGAGTAATTCCTACATAATTGTAAAAACATAAAGAGTTCAAGATGTATCACTGAGTCATGCATGTAGTCGTCGAGCGCACATATTTATAGCAATTTTCCAGATTTTTAGGGCTTCTTTTGAATCGAAATTTTGGAGCATTTATAATAATTTCTAAGCTTGGCACCGTTTGGCATTCGATCAAACATGCCCTAAAATTGCAAAATTTGAGCTTTTGTATGAATAGTTGAACTTAGCACCGCTCAGCATTATATTAAGCATACTCGAAAATAGTTTAAAATATATAAAGCAAGCATATATATGGGCCGTATATTGGATCAGATTCCTTTTGGCCCCTTCGTCAGTGTTCTTGTTGAGTGTTTTTCGAGGCCAACCTTAAATCATAAAAATTCGAGCCTTTGCATTAATATTTGAGCTTAGCACCGCTCGGCATTAGATTCAGCATACTCGAAAAAGTTGAAAAACATTGTAAAATTAAGTTTTGCACGCCTCATACCGTGGGTCACGTATAAAGCAGGCATAAATATGCCTTGTACTGGCTGAAACCTTTGTTTTTGCGAGATTTTCGGACGATTTTCGAGGCCAATTTTAAATCGTAAAATCCGAGCCTTTGCATAAATAGCTGAGCTTGGCACCGCTCGGCTTGGATTCAGCATACTCGAAAATGGTTAAAAACACCATAAAATCAATTTCGGCACGCTTCGTACCGTGGGTCAGCATATACTGGAATAGCAAAAAGTCTACTATATAATTTGAATAGAAAATGGCCTTTGCAAAATTTGAAGGAAATCGGTTTATAATTGACGGAGAAATCGCCAAAAAACATGCGATCCTGGTTAATCATATTTAATTTGACGGAGAGTATAGTCTTACTCTTAGACGTGATGCCTGTCTGGCACGTTTTTGTGATCGTCGACAACGCCAGCTACCAGTGACCTGCTGTCTGTCACAGTGTCAATGACATTGGTCTGGGGCCAAGCGTTGTCTGTCTTAAAGACTTGGGCCTGGCTGGCACTGACACTGTGACTGTAAAAAAAAGTCTCGTCAACCGACCACACTACAATCTACACGTCTACAGCCGCATGGCCAGCCACGACGGTACCGGCGGTTAGTAGGCAGGTACTGAGGTAGGCTGGCAGTCAGTCTTGAGGCATGAGCCATGACACGTGCGTGAGAGCACCGAGTCCGAGACTATTCTAACAGTGTAATTCTACCGGTTGGTGTTGAGTCACAACGTATTATAATGATTAGAATAAGAAAACATTATTAACAATATGAATTAAATATATAGACTCTATGATATCTCAATAAAAAGTTGAAATATGTGAATTAACCGCAGCTTTGATGTGCGAAAAACTGCACAAAGCCAGAGCAGAGCTTGTTGTGATTGTATTAAAGATTTCACTTCCGGGTCGGGTCAAGGGTCATTCACAAGACATAATATTTCGTCTGCATGAGCTTTATAAAAACGTGTTCGCACGCTATAAATTAAACATTATGAAATAAAAAAAATCAAGATATATTATCTATGAATATCGTTTATTTGGACATTTGTAAATTTAAATGGAAATTTAACTTGATTTCATCACACCAAGGCGAAATTTCTGGCCTTAATATCGTCTGCTCTCTACTGGTTATAGTGGCAGTTTTGAGGGAAGCCCTTTCCTGGGACACAACTGGATTCTCAACACCGTTTCCGGTCCTCCATTCACTCAGTGTATTAGAAAATTAAAATGGCGGATCACATGAATACTGCAAATGCATGCCAATTTTAATTTATTACACGAGAGCGGTAAATTCCCGGCAATTTTAAACTGGGCATATAATTTTTATTAAATTTAACAAATTACTGAGGACATTCAAATCCATCTATTTTATTCTCCTTTAATAAGAATGACTCAGTGATGAACGTGCCATAATAATAAAAAAAAAAGTGGAATGTTCATCACAGAAATCGTTTTTCAGCGAAATGATATACTATATCATCAATCCGCATAGACTACTGTCAGTCACGTTTTAAATATTTTTCTAAAATAAATGTAGCTGTTTTTATTCGCAGTCACATTTAGCCTATCAGTTTGAGAACGAAATTTTCTCATGATAGTTGATTTCTGAAGATTAAATTTTTATAAATACAGAAATATTCGATTTGACAGTTGCGCTATCTCGAAACATTGCCAATATTTGCATGTGTTTTTCGACTTGTGTGAATTTTTTTTTTTTTTTCACTCAGGTCGATTTACAATATACTATTATCTAAGCTTAGCATAGCATGTCATAATTGTATCTGGCATTTTTATGTACAATTTCGACCTACAGTTTTCACTATACCATTATGTATGTGTGTGAATAAGTGAAAACATTTTATGTCAAATATAGACCTACAGTTTTCACTAAAATAAATATATACGTGTGTAAACTAGTGCACAGAAATTAGGCGCAACCTCAGCGACGCATTTTCAGCTATATCGGCAACCCCTGTTTCTCGCAACATGCGACATAGCATGAACATTTTCTACAGTCTACATTTCTAAGATTTTGTCGTGCGCGGGGTTGTACGTTGTATTTGCCAGATGTCTAAACGAATAAACATGACAAGTGGAGGAAGAGTTTTGTGATTTACTTGGAACCGTCGATTCGACGGGGAGAGGAAGTTTATGTTATAATGGAGA
Organism: Flabesymbios commensalis; assembly: GCA_964017125.1. Lineage (NCBI taxonomy): Eukaryota > Metazoa > Annelida > Polychaeta > Terebellida > Flabelligeridae > Flabesymbios > Flabesymbios commensalis. Next base: position 78,963,840 of record OZ024911.1, read on the forward strand.
ATGTTGGGCAGTTTCCCTCGTCCGCCATTACGAGCCCATACTAGAGACCCTAACGGTCACTCCCAGGTATCTCCGGCGCGAGAGACCCCCCATCTTCCCATAATCTCATTCACGAGATATAAAGGACTTTAGATCTTGTAAATATATTGAGAAGAGATGCGGAGAAATTCCAGTTGTTCTATTGATTTTATCAATTTTTTTCGTCGACAAAGCAGCAATATAGTCGCTTACGCTTACTGAAATACATATCAGCTAGTGATTTTAAAACAAATAAATGATCAATGGTTGAAAAAACGGATTTAAAACCTGCTTGCTCTTCTTGTACAGTGTTGTTTTCTTTAATAAATACAGTTAATTGTCTATTTAAACAGCTTGTGAAAAGTTTCTCCTAACAACCAAATTCCGGTTTTTGAATTTAGAGATTAAATATCGATAATAGTATCTTCAATCTGATCGAATATTGAAATATCAGTGACAGATGCTCGTTTCTTAATTTTTCTGTTATTTGTAAGTATCTTGTAATTTGGAATCGTAATATCATCTAACTCGTCCAGTTTTGTTTCGGTTAGGAATATTAATTTGTATTTTTGGGTAAATTCTTCAAAGTCCAGAAGCTTCAATTTAGCCTTAAGACCACACACGTTGAGGTGAATGATATCCAATCTAGACTGCTTGGACAATTGTAAGTTATTGTTGGTGGATACCGCTCGAGTAATTATGTTATGTGGCCAATGTGGCCTGCCTGGCTACTGTCATATGAGCGTATTTCCCTTTCTTACTCAGATGAACACCTTTTGGGTCGTTTGAATCATAGTATAGTTTGATGGTATGACTTTTTGACGACCACAGCTTAGACCATGTGTCAATGAATGTGTATTGGTCTGGTTGTGCATCAGCAAGTGAGCTCATGTACTCATTGACTGTCACCTCATTACACTGCTTCTGGTAACTGCTGTTACCCTTTCTTGGAGGTATGGAACACAGTCCGAATTTTGCAGCTGGGTTTTTCTGCTTAATTTTGTCCATAGCTATCCTAACTTGACAATCACTGCTGATGCGGACATCACATCGTTTGTCCCCAAGTGTATCAAGATTTGGTCAGGTTTTAGTTCCTGGTCACTCTCTTCTTCTGCTGCGTTCACGAGCTGCTCTGACACTGGAGATTAGACTAAAGTGTCGGGCGATCACTGTGTGATCTCCGTGCGATGATCACCCGACCTTGATCCGATCTCAACTCGATTCCGATTCCTTCCCGTGCCCGACATCGGGTAAAATTTTAAGTGAGTCTTAAAATGGATCCGATGGTCATTATAATTTTGTTAAATAATAAAAAAACGGGAGTCTGGTCCCGAAAGTTTTCTGGTGAGGTGTACTTATTTCCACAACGATGCCTGGAACAGTTATCCAGGATGGAGACAGAAAAGTATGAGAGAGCATCGGTAGAAACTCTGATGTAGAGGCTTAGCCTACTACTAAAAATACATAAAATTCTAAAAAAAATTAGCATTCACGGATCTGAATGTAGCATATATAGGTTACGAGAGGTAGCGTGCTCGGCCTCAGACCGACAGGGCTCGAATTTCGAATCCTGTGTCTGGAGGACAGTGTCATCTCAATCATCTCACCATCCTCAGGAGGTTCTCCTGGCCCAGTTTAGCCTATATGTGCACAAAGGTGGCCTAAAGCCCGATTCATTTCATTTATATATATAGGTTAAACCCTCAGACATGACCCACCCACAATGCCTAGGAAACCAGAGACGCACAAAATATCATGTGCGACTCGGACATCCCACTCAATCAAAGGCAGGTCAGTGAGGAGTTATTTTCAAAATTATATCAATTATCTCAATTAGCCATCAATGAGAGATATGAAATGCCACTCATTAACCATGGAAAATGCCTTTTGTAATATAATTAGGTGCTTACCCATGCTCCGAGACATGAATCCGATTTAATACTTTAAATTCGGCAATCCCAACGTGTGATCTACAAATGTAATCGAGGACAAATCTGATTGTTTTATTTTGTAAAATGTGTAATTTTTGCTGGTAAAGTTTCTGATAACCTCCATACCATGCAGAGCAAGCATAGTCAAAATGCCATCTTCGAATATTGATTAAGAAATTGTAGGTGCAAATTGCCTTTTTAAGATTATAGTCCAAGAACATTAGCCTGATAATGCACTATAGGGTGGAATAAATTCGTAACAAGCTAATTTTTTTCATGATCCAATCAGAAAATAGTCGTGAAAAACATATTAAAAGTCCTCAAGAATCCCAGTTCGAAAAAGTACCAAAATTTAAGATGGCTGCCAAAATGCAGTTTTGAATGAACAGAACTTGCTAAATACATGCATATTTGTATGTGCATGGTCTCATTGGTGGCACAATGTATGCTAATTAGCGTATATTTGTCAGTGTGAATGAAGTAGAGAGTCGAAATATATTTGTTTTTTTGTTTTAAATAGGTTAAATTCGAGATGGCCGCCAAATTGCAGTTTTGAATGAAGAGTACTTGTTTAATACATCGATATCTTTATGTGCATGGTCTCCTTCGTGCCACAAAGTATGCTATATAACGTATTGTCAGTGTGAATGAAGAAGAGATTAAAATTATTTTTTGGTTGTTTAGGTAGGTTAGAGTAGTATAAAATTGTCAATTTTTGTTAGAAAAAAATCAGAATATTCGACAATTTCTAAATTTATGTTGACCTTACAAAAATATTTTTCGTCGGCCTATCAATCAAACGGGTTTGGGGGGGGTCAATGTTGTGCAGATACAGGCTGAACTAGGTCAGGATAAAATGTTGCGAATGTTTACCAAATCTGAAGTGAAATGGACCGCTACTTCAACAATCACATTAAACCATTTAAAATTAAAATTTACTCATTATTAACAGTAGATTATATTTAAACATCAATTATTTTCATTTATGTTATTGATTTAACAACATTTATAACATCAAGTTATTCACACACGAGGATAACAACCTTTAGTTGCAGGTGGGCTTCACGTATGGGATGAAATTTGATCTCAAGCTCGCAGCTTCATCTGCTATCCTGATTAAGTCTATATCTATATTGTATTTTACACCATATCGATTGATGTACTAATCTAAATGTTTGATATTTTTTTGAAGCAGATATGCAAATATTTCAATATATGTAGACAATATATAATGGTATGTTGTGACTTTTTCTATATTTAAATAACAAATTAAACCCATTATTACTACTATTTAAAAAGGATTGTTCTGAAAAACAATGCAGTAGAACCTGCAATGAACAGCCACCCTTGGGCCAAAGAAAAGTGACCATTCAAGACAGTTTCATTGGAGGTTCAAACAGTGACGGATCCAGAGGCTCCCCCTCCCCCGTTCATGGTTTTCAAAAATAAACAAAATCCCACATGTGGGCCAAAATATGTTTTAGAATGCACCATTTGAAACCTTAGATGTCCCTGAACCATTTACGTAGGTGGCTGTGGTGTGTATAAATTATTGTAAAAAAGTCGCCCTCCCCCCCCCCCCACTTTTCAATGCCTGGGGATAGCCTTAGTGTCAGTACCCCTCTTGTGCGCAGTCATACTGATAATTTTGCTTGTTTATTTGCGATTAGTGATATTATATGAATAACCCTCTGGGCAGTATGCATGGATGTAAACGAGGAGCCTCCCCATGACCGCTGAACCATGTGACCATCGCAGGGTCCAGCTTCGATCCCTTTTCAGTTGCTTTTAGGCAATGCAAATATATTTGGTAAACGTTAGCCTAGCATATAAGCTGTTCACTTTCCAGATATAATAAAATTATTATTGTTACTACATCCATAATTTTGTCAATAATTTACAGTTATGAACGGAAATGTAACTACAATGATGAAAATGGTAAACTATTTGCAATATTGGCCTATACATTAGCTTAGTTTTACGATGGATTATATTATTTTACTTATAAACCTTTCAGATATTTTGAATCAGTCATCACATTAACTATGTCGGAGAACTACTTACGGTAGTAAACTGAAAAAAATAAATATTTGTTCTGTATTATAAAATCAAGCTTTTTTTGTAAATTCGTTCAGTGTTGTATATGTATCATATGATCGACATATCATAGACCGATATATTCCGATGTGATATTTTATTTTAATTATTGTTTGTGCCAAAGAAAATACTTCGATCACACATTTTAAAATTGGTGAGAAAAAATACTAGGTCTGACAGCCATCTAACGTCTCAGCTCGGCCATTTTGTATTATATGTATTTTGCAAATGCCACAGGTGGTATTCACGGCTACTTTTATTATGCTAGCTGTGCTGGATATAGTAATAATTGTCAAATTAAAGGTTTGCAAGGAATTATAAAATTTGCAATATTTATTTCAGTTTTTAACACGAAATGGGTCATTTATTGACATATTGTACCATTAAAACAAAATAAATGGTTTCCTCTTTTTATTACATTCGCACTAAGATATATGAGTTCACTAAGATATATTAGTCCACCAATGACATGTGTAAATGAAAAAAAATGATTGTATTTAGTCCATTTCGCTTATCTGAAACTGGATTTGGCGGCCATCTTGGATTTAAATACTTTCCCGAGCTGGGATTCTTGGGGACTTTTAATATGTTTTTCAGGACTGTATTCTGAGTAGTTCCTGAAAAAATCAGCTTGTTGTTACGAGTTTATTCCACCCCGTTCCTGGACAAACAGCTTCATCAATAAGCTTACAATCTAGCGATTGGTCAAGATATAGCACATATATAGCCTAGCACAAAGTGTTTGGCAGATACATGTGTCTCGCCACATGTGCATTCATTTCTGAATTGTTGCGAAGCTTACATTTTGTTCTGAAACGAATACATTCCGTCTTCTTCCCTAAATGGATAGAGAGCCTTTGTTGAGAACCATCCATTAAGGGAAGAGAGTTCATTACTAAGCCTTTCCCCAATTAGTCCTACATCCCTGTCCGAAACCAAAAGCATTCAAAATAAGACATAAATGAGGAATAGTAAGGGTCCCAGAATTGCGGTACTCCACAAGGAACCACTCTGTGATCAGAAAAGAGTACTGTTGATGTCAGTCTTCTGATCTCTATTATTTTCAGTAAAGAAACCCTTGTGTATTTAAAAGTGGATATGGTCCGTCAGATATATAAGACGGGAATCAGTTGTATAAGAACTAAGCCTCACTGTAAATCGTATTTTGTGATGTCCTTTGTTTTATTCTGGTTGTAAATAAAATTTCTCCTGGCCCAGTTTAGCCTATATGTGCACAATAGGTGGCCTAAAACCCCATTCATTTCATTTTGCAAAGAACATTTTCCAATATTTTTGATGCAATGAAAGAATCGACACAGGGCGATATTTTTCCGGGGAATCATCGGCCGAGTTGTATCTGTGACGCATGCATTAACCCTTTAAGCCCTCACGATGCATTAAAGCATCATTATACATCCCTGAAAACAGACTTAATTTTCCTACAACTAAGGGTTTTAGATCGAAAATTCGCGGCTTGTAGTGGATGAAGATGACAATAATAATTTCAGACCTGAAAGGGTTAAATGCTATGACCCTGATCGTTGTCTATTTAATATTACAGAGATGAAATGGCAGACATGGCAGGTCGCTGGTAGAGATGAAAGGGCAGACATGGCAGGTCGCTGGTTGAGATGAAATGGCAGGCATGGCAGCTCGCTGGTTGAGATGAAATGGCAGACGTGGCAGTTCGCTGGTTGAGATGAAAGGGCAGACATGGCAGCTCGCTGGTTGAGATGAAAGGGCAGTCATGGCAGCTCGCTGGTTGAGATGAAAGGGCAGACATGGCAGGTCGCTGGTTGAGATGAAAGGGCAGACATGGCAGCTCGCTGATTGAGATGAAAGGGCAGTCATGGCAGGTCGCTGGTTGAGATGAAAGGGCAGACATGGCAGGTCGCTGGTTGAGATGAAAGGGCAGACATGGCATGTCGCTGGTTGAGATGAAATGGCAGACATGGCAGCTCGCTGGTTGAGATGAAATGGCCGACATGGCAGCTCGCTGGTTGAGATAAAAGGGCAGACATGGCAGGTCGCTGGTTGAGATGAAAGGGCAGACATGGCAGCTCGCTGGTTGAGATGAAATGGCAGACATGGCAGCTCGCTGGTTGAGATGAAAGGGCAGACATGGCAGCTCGCTGGTTGAGATGAAATGACAGACATGGCAGCTCGCTGGTTGAGATGAAATGGCAGACATGGCAGCTCGCTGGTTGAGATGAAAGGGCAGACATGGCAGCTCGCTGGTTGAGATGAAATGGCAGACATGGCAGCTAGCTGGTTGAGATGAAATGGCAGACATGGCAGCTCGCTGGTTGAGATGAAATGGCAGACATGGCAGCTCGCTGGTTGAGATGAAATGGCAGACAAGGCAGCTCGCTGGTGGAGATGAAAGGGTAGACATGGCAGCTCGCTGGTTGAGATGAAAGGGCACACATGGCAGGTCGCTGGTTGAGATGAAATGGCAGACATGGCAGCTCGCTGGTTGAGATGAAATGGCAGACATGGCAGCTCGCTGGTTGAGATGAAATGGCAGACATGGCAGGTCGCTGGTTGAGATGAAAGGGCAGACATGGCAGCTCGCTGGTTGAGATGAAATGGCAGACATGGCAGCTCGCTGGTTGATATGAAATGGCAGACATAACAGCTCGCTGGTTGAGATAGAAGGGCAGACATGGCAGCTCGCTGGTTGAGATGAAAGGGCAGACATGGCAGCTCGCTGGTTGAGATGAAATGGCAGACATGACAGCTCGCTGGTTGAGATGAAAGGGCAGACATGGCAGCTCGCTGGTTGAGATGAAATGGCAGACATGGCAGCTACAGTCTGTTTCACCAGAACCTGGGAGTAGCCTTTTTCTAATTTGCTTGGTCGTTCTTTAAAATTTGTTAACAAAATTTTTCTCGGATCATTTTTTCATGTTCCTCTAACATCCCTGAAAATTTGGTGCAATTTTGTTGTGTATTTTGGAAGTTAGACCATTTGGCATGTAATAGGATTCTTGTTTCACGGCAATGTGTTAAAGAATCATTCAGCTTCAAAACGCGCATGCCTGGGACGGTCAAGTGTAGGCCAACAGTAGCCTACTGACTACAGATTGACGGCATTAATATAGCCACTGAACTGATTACAAGATACTACTCAAACGAGACATTGATCCGATGCTGTTTTAAATTTAGGCCAACGACGTTGGTCCAACATTGCATAAAGTCATACAAATGTTTTGTGTTTACTGGGTGACAATACAAACTTGGGGGTCAAGCAGTTTCCAAATCCCCGCAGTAATACAGTCAGTTTGTTTGCAAGTAGGCGACCAAGTAGGGGCAAAAGACAAGGGCTTTGAATTATTACCTCATAGATGTCGCTCAAGTATATATGAACTTGCTGTGATTTGAAAACTTGCTCTTAATGAGGCTTTGGGTATGAAACGCATATTTAGTATTATTATGGAATAGGGCCTTGGCTTACCCACGGGCACTATTGCCTTCTGGGGGACCCTTGTCCCGCGAATTTTGACAGTTGACTACACCTTTAAAGAGAGCTGTCATTTTGAAAAATTATTACATGCCAAATGGTCTAACTTCGCTAATACACAAAAAAAATCTACCAAATTTTCAGGGATGCTGGGGGAAGGTGAAAAAATAATCTGAGAAAAATTTTGTTAAAAAATTATAAAGAGCGACCGAGCAAATTGGAAAAAGGCTACTCCCAGGTCCTGGTGAAACGGACTGTAGGCCCGACCACCTGACGGAGTGAGTATGACTATGACTATGAGTCTATGTCTATGACAGTGATGACGGTGCCACCCGCCGCTCGGCAGTCACTCACCATCCACAACAAAACTTTTTTACAAAATTTAAAAACTGTCAATCATTGCCGATATTATATTTCTTTGTACGTACCTGTGGAGCTGCGCTGTCGATGTTTTTATGTGACCAATCGACGGAGAAACTTGGTTTGTTATGATCTGTGAATGTCAGTGATGCACGTGAGAAGCTGTGGGCGGAAATGTAGAGAAGAGTAACTGCGCATGCGTGCCGTTATCAGATTGACCCGAGCTGCAAAGGCTGCTGGGAAAAGTTGCAGAATTCCCTCAGACCAAAATGGGCCTGGGACACATCTGCGGCCATGTTTTCCTTCAAAATGGCGATCCACATTGATCACATGAATACTGCAAATGCATGCCAATTTTAATTTAATACACGAGAGCTGTAAATTACCGGCAATTTTAAACTGGGCATATAATTTTTATTAAATGTAACAAATTACTGAGGAAATTCAAATCCATCTATTTTATTCTCCTTTAACGTCCGAATCAATCGCTCGCTTCGATTCATTGATTGACGTATAAACCGGCTGTCGTCGTAGCGGTTGTGTTTATTTCGTCTGTGGTGGGTGTGTGTATGGTGTATTATCGGTACTGCTAACATGTGCGGCAGACAGCATGTGGCTGCCTGTCTGTGTCAGCATGCGTGAGACAGTGTGTACATAGAAAAATGAACACCAGCCGCGTCTCGCCTCACATTAGCATATTCATTACCTACTCCTTCCCAAATAAGGCGCTAAAAGTAGGCTAGAGCAACTACAAACACCAGGGTGCGTTTCAACGTTAAAAAAAATCTCTAACAATTAGTGCTATAATTTCGTTTCCGAAACAGCTTATTTATATTTCCTCTCTTTCAACCGTTTTGAAAAAGGGAATTTATAAATAATAAAAAAAAAATATTTAAAACTAGGCCGTGTATAGTTTTGAACACGTGAGTAATCTGCTCCACCAAATCAAAATGGCGGCCTAATTTATGCTAATGTGATGTTTCGACACAGGTCCACTATCCAAATGCATGCCGGTTATGGCAGGACACGTGTTTGCCCACGGCGGGCGATCAGCTAATCAAGGGGAACCATCGTCCAAAATGGCGCTCACCTACCAAATACATTTACAATAATCAGCATTCTCTGAAATAACATATTATAATAGTAATAAAATATTGACCTACGGTCCTTGGAATATTTTTAACAGACCAAATAGGACCGTTTATTGACATTCATTTAGGGGAACAATTTTATTTGGCCCTAATCCTAATAAAGGTTACCCGAGTCGAAGCGATATTTATAATTTTTTGTCGATTTTACTGAAAAATCGAAAAAATTACGAGGCTTCGTCTATGGACTTTAAAATCGAGTCACCCAATTATGGCAATCAATGATAAAAATGAGTTTCCGAAAACACCCACTTCCTATTCGCCTACAGTGGCATTAATAGGATGAAAGCATTTAAAAAACTCTTACTATGAGAAAATGATAGACTAATTCTATGAGAAGAATTTTCAAGATTCTTCTAAAGAAACCGACATGGTCGCCATCTTGAAAAAGCGCCAAACACGTGGAATTTCGTCCAAAAATAAAAAAATTACGCCGTTTTCGACGTAAAAAAACATGCTTCTATTCTGATAACTCTTTCTGACTAATTTAAACTGGCATATTAAGAATGACCTACAGCTTTCACGTACCTGATGAAAAAAATGCTATTGATTTTTTTCAAAAAATCCCTCAAAATTCAAATAAAACTATCCCTGAAAACAGCAGTTTTCAATTGGCGTCTTGGTGAAAACATTGTTGCGTTGACTATCAGTCGTCAGGGGTCACCAGTATGGGAAGATGGGGGGTCTCTCGCGCCGGAGATACCTGTGAGTGACTATTAGGGTCTCTAGTATGGGCTCGTAATGGCGGAAACTGCCCAACATTCTCCATTATAACATAAACTTCCTCTCCCCGTCGAATCGGCGGTTCCAAGTAAATCACAAAACTCTTCCTCCACTTGTCATGTTTATTCGTTTAGACATCTGGCAACTACAACGTACAACCCCGCGCACGACACGTCCTACTTGACTCAGAGAGAGCGACCTACAGCCCGTCCGCAGTCGCTGAGCGTAATATCTGAAGTGCTGGAAAAGTACCAAAGCCGCATGGGCTCCGGCCCTATGCGCTCGGCACCAAAGTACCGAAACGAGGCAGTCGTCCACAGATTCTCGCGTCCGGGAAACCGGGGATAACTGCCACATTAACATAACGAGGTAGGGATCCTACAAGATGGCTTATAAGACATAGAAAAGATGCAAACAGAGCATCTTAATGAGGAAATTGTGCCATACTTTAAACTTGATGTACTCTTATACGCTGATGATACAGTAATACTAGCTGAAAATCCTAATGACCTACAAGCATCGTTGAATGGAATGGAAAAATATTGTGATACTTTTGACTGGCACATAAATGTAAATAAAACCAAAATCTTAATTTTTTCGAAGGGGAAATTACGAAAACACTATATTTTTACCTTTGATGAGCATATACTTGATATTTTGGATGAATACAACTATTTAGGCTTAGTTTTCAATTATAATGACAAATTTAAAATTGAAAAATTGCATTTATATCAAAAAGGATACAGAGCGATATTTTCTCTTCTAAAAAAGCCAGAAATTTATCTCTCCCTCTGGATATAATGTTAAAACTTTTTAATGTAATTGTTAAACCGTTAGTGTTGTACGGAGCTGAAGTATGGAGCAGCGAAAACTGTGACATACTTGAAAGACTTCAGCTTAGATTTTAAAAATATGTTTCATCTGTTAATAAGTTTACTTCTTCTTTGATGGTTTACAGAGAGATGGGCGCTGCTCCCTTAGATGTTGATATTAAATTACGTATGTTGACATATTTGGCAAGATTGTGTTTAGGAGATAAATCTATCAAATACCATTTATTCATTATTATTAATAGGCCTACAATATCACAAGGAGGAAAATGTGCTATATACCGCAGCATTAAAACAACGTTTGACCTCTAATTTTTTTTAAATGATTTACCATATCTCTTGAAAAAATATTTCACAAATTTTAGATGCTGAAATCATCGCTTGCCCATAGAGGCTGGTCTCCGGTCCCAAGTCCTTCGTGATATGCGTGTATGCTAATTTTGTAAAACAGATATAGGAGATGAATTTCACTGTTTACTTTGCTGTGTTCATTTCAAAGAAGAACGCAGAAAATATATAGAGGCAAAATACTATATAAGACTTTCAACTACTTACCCTCAAGAGCTTTTAAAACAGGTAAAGGGTGAAAATCTTAAATAGTTGGCTATTTTTTCCAAAATAATCATTTGTAAATTTAAGAAATGACCTTTTATATATTGTATAACGTGCTAACGCCTTCCTGGCAACACTGTCTTGTCTTCTACTAAAGAAGATCATCAGAAAAAACTACTTGTAACTTGTTCACTGTCCACCCGATGTCTGGAAATCCGGAGCAAGTCCATATGTGACACAGGCATAACATGGGGTCTGAGGTCACAGAGTTTTTTTATGGAGACACTCACCAGGTGTCGCTAGCCTTTGGACTATGTAGCAGTGTTCACTTGGTGACGGTTAAGTAGACTGGTTCGATACTATAAATGATATAGCTATTAAAACACGTTGATATTATGAGAATCATTATTGATTCTCATAATATCACAGCTGAGAAGATGTATGTTGCATCACAGGTTGTCTTTGATATATTACCCACCCCTTCCATGGAGGGGACTCCTTATGGTAGAACTACATGACAAACTTGTCAAAACATAAGTTATTTGTTTTACCTTTAAATTTATTCACCCTTTTTTTAATATCATCGTTAATATTGCTGTTAAGCATCTAATGTTTCATTTAGATTCAATCTGATATAGTTTTGCGATCAGATTTTGGCTACTTTTTTTTATTAAAAAGAATTTTCCGTTGTAACGTGTTAGCCATTGTTTGTGACAAAGCGATTGTCTGACTGCCGTACAGGGGCAAACACCAGTATCTGCTCACCTGAAAAGTAAGCATATACTGATCTAGGCCTTTGGATTATCATTAAATTTACTACCGACATGTTGGCAATTTTGATCGCTATTGAGGCAGTTTGTTTTTAGAAGGGGGTCCCCTCCCTTCTGGATCCGCCACTGATGTGTCCACCGTGTCATTGGGGTCGTAGCTGGCTTACAGCTACCTCACCCTCTGCCCCACATATGGTGCCATTTTACACTGCAGAGAGTTTATTCCACCAGCAAGTCATCACTGCGTCTGCACACACAGTAAACACAGGGTGTCTGACCAATGGTGGTTTGATGTTGAACCAGCATTAAAGCATTGAAAAAAAAAGTTGTT
>OZ024911.1:78976262-79009964 GCA_964017125.1 Flabesymbios commensalis
ATATATATATATATATATATATATATATATATATATATATATATAAATATATTTAAATGTCTATAAGGCTATGTATCTCTGTTTTTATCAGTCCAAGTATCTACACGCTATCTAATAGTAATAATAATAATGGTTAGTTTTTATATATCGCATACTGTACAATGCTCTGCGCGCTTCAAGCACATCACTCCTGTTCACTAAGCATGTGTCATCTCACCTCTTTTTTGAACATACAGCACTGCAGTTATTTCGGCGCTGGGCGCTTATCGTAGACATTGCCATCTCTGTCCTACTCATTGACACCTAAGTGAGATTACGCTCGTGAGAGTTAAGCTCCTTTGTCCAAGGACAAACCATGGAAACAACAGTATCCCAGCCCTGAGAGGGGATAAACATTATATTTCTCTGAAAATCCTGCACCAAGCGGGTATCGAGCTCTCACGACAGGTCCCTCTCGAAAATCTGATTCTAAATGATGTTTACACGTGAAGTAACTTAAAGGGACTGGCCCAGGCTAAAATCATAAAAAAATCTAACTATATCTAGTTAGACTAGATATAGAGACGAAATTCCCGTATTTCTATTTTCTGACATGGTTGTCAATAATTAGAAATCGGGAATTTCGTCTCTATATCTAGCCTAACTGGTGAATGCACAGCAGAAAAAATTAAAAAACTTTTGCAGTTCTAGTCTATGGACATGTTTACATTATATGGTCATATTAAGAAGCCAAAATAAAATCACCGATTTTTTGATGATTTTAGCCTGGGCCAGTCCCTTTAACATAGTCCGAGCTTGACGTGAACAGCATGGTTCAACGTCAGAGATTGACAGCATAGCAAAAGCTGTGGTTTTCTGTGCTGGTGGTCAGTGTACGCTGAGACCAAAAATTTCATGAAAAATGTGAGGGTAGCCTTATTTAGATGATAAATTCACCTATAAAGATAGGCCTTTAAGTCCCCACGTTAAGACATTATTCCAATGTGCATCTGTCATTACAGAATAAATTAAAAATGATTGATCAAACAATGACGCAGTAATTCATTGCGCAATCGATCGGATGCGCACCGTATTTTGGGGGCACAACTTTACGAATGGCAATGATTACAGACTCTGTATAGCACACAGAGTCTGTTATTACGGACTACTTTAATATTATTTTGATGTTAATTGTCTTAGAACCAATCCAGCGCACAAGTAGGTAATCATTAATTAACTATGTAGAGTTACACAGGAAAATGCTTTGTTATTAAGACTTGTCCACATGACAGTCTGTGACCATGCCAATACATGCATTGCTGTCTTGGCGAGACAATCAGTATTACCATACAAAGGCAAACAGCAGTAAAGTTTGCCTTTGTACGTCAGATCCTAATGTTGCGTGTTCTTCACAATGTTAATGTATTCTTTGATTGACCAGTGACCGCCACAAGTGCTGCTTTATTGTTCCCTAATTGACCATCTCCTCAGAATGACGTGTCAGACCAGAGAACAGGAGAGTCAGACCGAGGCTCGCGTGGATTGGCATCTCAGCACGTAAGACATGTTCGAATAATGTTGTTATTATGTTGGGCCGGCGTCACCGACGATGGCCCAACATTAAAACAACATAGTTTGAACATCTGGTGTTTGTGGTAATATCGTAGTATTATCACGATCTCTACGGCTGTCAATAATAAACTCAGCTAGACAGATTCCTTGTGAGAAGGGGTCAGTAAGGATATATAAGGATCTCAGAAGTGAACATACCTCAGTAAGAATATATAAGAATCTGAGAAGTGAATATACCTCAGTAAAAAAATATTAGGATCCCACAAGTGAACACACCTCAGTCAGAATATTTTAGGATCGCAGAAGTGAACATACCTCAGTCAGAATATATTAGGATCGCAGAAGTGACCACACCTCAGTCAGAATATTTTAGGATCGCAGAAGTGAACATACCTCAGTCAGAATATATTAGGATCGCAGAAGTGAACATACCTCAGTCAGAATATATTAGGATCTCAAAAGTGAACATACCTCAGTAAGAATATATTTATTAAGATCTCAGAAGTGATTATACCTCAGTAAGAATATATTAATATCTCAGAAGTGAGCATACCTCTTACCTCAGTAAGAATATATTAGGATCTGATATGTGAACATACCTCAGTAAGAATATATTAGGATCTCAGATGTGAACATACCTCATACCTCAGTAAGAATATATTAGGATCTCAGAAGTGAATATACCTCAGTAAAAATATATTAATATCTCAGAAGAGAACATACCTCAGTAAGAATATATTATTATCTCAGAAGTGAACACACCTTAGTCAGAATATATTAGGATCTCAGAAGAGAACATACCTCAGAAAAATATCTTAGGATCTCAGAAGTGAACATACATCAGAAAATATATATTGGAATCTCAAATGTAAACATACCCCAGTAAGAATATCTTAGGATCTCAGAAGTGAACACACCTTAGTCAGAATATATTAGGATCTCAGAAGTGAACATACCTCAGTAAAAATATATTAGGATCTCAGAAGTGAACATACATCAGTAAGGGTATATTAGGATCTGAGATGTGAACATACCTTAGTCAGAATGTATTATGATCTGAAATGTGAACATACCTTAGTAAGAATATAATTATTAGGATCTCAGACGTAAACAAACCTCAGTAAGAATATATTAATATCTCAGAAGTGAACATACCTCAGTCAGAATATATTAGGATCTGAGAAGTTACCATACCTTAGTAAGAATATATTAGGATCTGAGAAGTGAACATACCTTAGTAAGAAGATAATTATTAGGATCTCAGACCTAAACAAACCTCAGTAAGAAAATATTAATTATGACACAAACCAGTCGGTTGTTCAGACTCTTATATACAACCTGCCTTCATCGCCTTCTGGAACTATCTGGTATGAGTTGACATCTAATGATGGCACAAGTTGACATATCTTGTGTAGTAAGGGATGTCAACTCGTAACATCATCGGATACTTGCCTTGTTGGGAACGAGTTGGTGGTACGCGTTGACATCACTTGTGGTACGACTTGCCATCTATTAGTGGTACGAGTTGATATGTGTACGAGTTGACATGGGTATGAGTTAACATGGGGCGAGTTGACATGGGTTGACTGGCTACCAACCATTCCACCATTATATATCCCACATCATTTGTCTGTGGCAGTCCGGACATTACATTCGCCATTCTCTGCTCTTATTAAGCGTTTGCCATGTCGGTGGCTGTCATTGACAAACGCACACAGTTATCTCTATAGCCCCCGTACTTTGTCTACAGGATGTCAGGCTTCAAGTCTCTGGTGATATATACCAGTCATTTATTACCAACTGAAAGGTCACCGTAACGACACAAACATCAATCAGAATACTGTGCAGCTGGGGAAGCAGCAGTTACGGCTCACTTGTCAAAGTAGCTTACTAACAGTTATTGTTTGTATTTATCATGTTTATTTTAAATAGTAATGACCGTATGTAAAATAGATGGTCTTCTGTCTAGTGTTGTTGATGACTTTTCAATGACCGTATGTAAAATAGATGGTCTTCTGTCTAGTGTTGTTGATGACTTTTCATATTTGTTTAACTACATGTAGATATAAATGGCTAATTTACATAGTAAATCAACACAATAAATTAAATACAGTGTTGGAAGGGGCATATTATACTGCATTGCATACTGCACCTGTTTGTGATCTGTCTGTATGAAGGGAGCAAACTTACCCTGTAGATATATAAAGTAAGTATAAAGGCAAACAGCAGTAACTGCTCACTTTTCCCGTGAGCAGTTATTTCAGTTGGCCTTCACAGAGCAGAATGGAGATAAGCTTAGAAGCACATATAAGCATCAACAAATAAACACAACATTTGCATTTGTCAAAGGCCTGGGGCATGCAATGATGTCTATCGCACTGTGAACTGGTGTAGTGGTTCAAGCTGCCCATTCATTCCAAATAAGACGTGACACAGGGCGGACGACCCCGGTGCAGTGGTTTAAAGCTGCCTGTTTGGAAAGTCGGAGATCGCAGTTCCAAACCCCACTCTGGCGGTTTCAGCAGAATCGTGTATATTATACTGCAATTCTGAAACTTGCAGATAAGATAGAATATATGCTGCTACATATAGCCTATTTGTGCACTAAGGTGGCCTAAAACCACATTTATTTCATTTCATTTGACGTGATTTTATGCACCAATCACGATTATCACTTACTATGATCGCTTATATAATATCTGTATTGGCATTTTATATATTCTGAAAGAGGAAAATGGTTTTGATCAGCAATAATTGATCTTCGATTAAAAAAAATATTTATAATTGTATTCACCTGAAGTTGCAGATTGCGACAGCTCCGACAAAATATTTATGTACAGCCATAAAACGTAGAAGTGACACTTAGGGGGCCGTCATTCAATATCCAGGGGGGGGGCTGTAGTTTGTGTCGCGGGAAAATTATTTATTTCAACCGGGCTCGGCGGCGCGCTAAAATTTTTTAAAATTTTATTACATGTTTTTATAGAACAGTTCTTGAAGTAAATTATTTATTTCACGCAGAGTCCGCCCGAAATTATTTATTTAAAAAAATTCAAGCCGCCCCCCCCCCTGGAAATTGATTTATTGTCAAAATATACAGTACTATTTCTGTTGTTCTATTTCACCCCATCTGAAAAGTTAGTCATATCCTTCAACGTAGCAACCCTGTTGATCTTAGTGTACACTGGCTATCCCCATACAAAACATGTTTCTGCCTAAGGTACTCAAATCTGACGCCAATTTACAGTGTCGAGTGTGATTAACCTACGTACAAAGAATGAATGACTGAACGAATTAATGGGGTCTTAGGCCACTTTTGTGCACACATAAGCCAAACCGGGCCAGGATGGTGAGATGACACTGCCCTTCAGACACAGGATTCGAAATTCGAAACCTGGCGGTCTGAGGTCGAGCTCGCTACCTCTCGGTCATTAGGGCTTTCCACAATATTGAATCGTTACGAGTGAACGGGAAAGAAACATTTTGTTTATTTGAAACTTGAATACCAGAGCGAAGTTCGAGCCCGCGATCTCCGAATTGCCAAGCAGGCACTGCATCAGGGCCCACGCCCTAACCTACATAGAATTGAAGTAACCGTAACTGCCTATTTGAAAAGTAAGCAGTTACTTTTGTCTCCAATTCTAATATAACCTTGACAATGACCATGGTACTGTCAATAACTCTACACAGCAGCCTTGGTATAACCTTGGTAATAACGACCTTATTGTGACGTATTATGGTAAAGTATAACATCAAAATGAAGCAGAGAACGACCTTATTGTGACGTATTATGGTAAAGTATAAAATCTAAATGAAGCAGAGAACGATCTTATTGTGACGGGTTATGGTAAAGTGTAACATCTAAATGAAGCTCAGAACGACCTTATTGTGACGTATTATGGTAAAGTGTGACATCTAAATGAAGCTGAGAACGACTTTATTGTGACGTATTATGGTAAAGTGTGACATCTAAATGAAGCTGAGAACGACCTTATTGTGACGGATTATGGTAAAATATAACATCTAAATGAAGCTGAGAACGACCTTATTGTGACGTATTGTGGTAAAGTATAACATCTAAATGAAGCTGAGAGCGACCTTATTTTGACGTATTATGGTAAAGTATAACATCTAAATGAAGCTGAGAGCGACCTTCTTGTGACGGATTATGGTAAAGTATAACATCTAAATGAAGCTGAGAACGACCTTATTGTGACGGATTATGGTAAAGTATAACATCTAAATGAAGCTGAGAACGATATATTGTGACGTATTGTGGTATTTTAACCCTTTTACCGCTAAACACGACTATAGTCGTTCTAATTCTTTTTTTTATTAGCGATTTAAATAACAGATAATGGGACGAAATCATATACTAGTATTCAATGGATTAGATAGTAACATAATACATTGTCATTAGCTAGTATTCAAGGGAATATATCGTAACATAATACATTGTCCTAAACTAGTATTTAGGGAGATTAAATTCTAACATAATACATTTACATAAACTAGTATTCAAGAGATCATATTGTAACATAATACATTGTCATTAACTAGTATTCAAGGGAATATATCGTAACATAATACATTGTCCTAAACTAGTATTTAGGGAGATTAAATTGTAACATAATACATTTACATAAACTAGTATTCAAGAGATTATATTGTAACATAATACATTGTCATTAACTAGTATTCAAGGGAATATATTGTAACATAATACATTGTCATAAACTAGTATTTAGGGAGATTAAATTGTAACATAATACATTTACATAAACTAGTATTCAAGAGATTATATTGTAACATAATACATTGTCATTAACTAGTATCCAAGGGAATATATTGTAAAAATTTAGCGGATTAGATTGTAAGATAATACATTGTCATTAACAAGTTTTTATGGATTAGATTGTAACATAATACATTGTCATCAACTAGTATTTAAGAGAATAGATTTTAACATAATACATTGTCATAAACTAATTTTTAGGGGAATTATACTCTAACTCAATACATTGTCATTAAATAGTATTTATGGATTAGATTGTAACATAATACATTGTCATAAACTAGTATTCATGGATTAGATTGTAACATAATACATTGTCATAAACTAGTATTCATGGATTAGATTGTAACATAATACATTGTCATAAACTAGTATTTAGGGAATTAGATAGTAACATAATACATTGTCATAAACTAGTATTTAGGGAATTAGATAGTAACATAATACATTGTCATCAACTAGTATTTAAGAGAATAGATTTTAACATAATACATTGTCATAAACTAATATTTAGGGGAATTATACTCTAACTCAATACATTGTCATTAAATAGTATTTATGGATTAGATTGTAACATAATACATTGTCATCAACTAGTATTTAAGAGAATAGATTTTAACATAATACATTGTCATAAACTAATATTTAGGGGGATTATACTCTAACTCAATACATTGTCATTAAATAGTATTTATGGATTAGATTGTAACATAATACATTGTCATCAACTAGTATTTAAGAGAATAGATTTTAACATAATACATTGTCATAAACTAATATTTAGGGGAATTATACTCTAACCCAATATATTGTCATTAAATAGTATTTAGGGGATTAGATTGTAACATAATACATTGTCATCAACTAGTATTCATGGATTAGATTGTAACATAATACATTGTCAGAAACTAGTATTTAGGGGAATTATACTCTAACTCAATACATTGTCATTAAATAGTATTTATGGATTAGATTGTAACATAATACATTGTCATCAACTAGTATTTAAGAGAATAGATTTTAACATAATACATTGTCATAAACTAATATTTAGGGGAATTATACTCTAACTCAATACATTGTCATTAAATAGTATTCATGGATTAGATTGTAACATAATACATTGTCATCAACTAGTATTCATGGATTAGATTGTAACATAATACATTGTCATAAACTAGTATTTAGGGAATTAGATAGTAACATAATACATTGTCATAAACTAGTATTTAGGGAATTAGATAGTAATATAATACATCATAATAAACTAGTATTTAGGGGATTATATTGAAACATAATACATTGTCATTAACTAGTATTTAGGGGGAATACTGTAACATATTATATTGTCATAAGCTAGAATTTCGAGGATTGGATTGTAATATAATACATTGTAATAAGCTAGTAACTCCTTTTAACCTGTTAACCCGGATTTTTCTCCACCAGTGTATCAAGTGTACACTGTAGATACAGTAGCATCTCAGTGTTTCACTACTGAAAGGTGCTTGCAATACATCTCCGTGTAAATTAGACCTGTAAATCCAGAAAGGTGGCTTCTTGGTCATATACATCGCTACCAGGAAAATATGTGCGCAGCCAAGTAAACAACACTATTTACATGTTTTGCAACGTGACGAGAAACAGTGCGTGATTGGCTGGCAAGAAAAAAGTCGTAACCCCCCCCCCCCCCCCGCGCGTCCTCGACAAAGTTGAACATTTTTCAACTTTCTGTGGACGCGCCGCCAGGGGGTAGCGTCCACGCGTCCTGGACGCTTCCTGGTGTGAACACCTCATCATATTATAGAAGGCTCAACTTCTGCAGACGCGTCGTAAGCAAAAAAGTGTGTGAACGCCCCTTTAAGCACCCATTTCATTCCCAATAATAGTGATTTAATATACTAATAAAACATTAAAAGCAGCTATAGTCGTGAGGGTTGGATCAGCGTCGCGGACGATGGTTCAACATTAAAGCAGCAGTGGCCAAAGTGCCTTGTTCATTCGCTACCAAGAAAATATATTTGTGTGTGATTGTCTGCCGAGATAATAAACCATTTGAACCTTGGAACAACGGATCGGTAACGTTTATCAGATAGCACGCGGTATATGGTATAGGTCTATAGCGACATATAATATTCACACTATATGGTATGCCTACATGCGAGCTACATGTAGGTCACAGACCTACTTTTAGGTGTAGGCCTACCATGTAATGTTACTCATACTGTAAGTTCGACCAGAAAACATACAAAATCTGATGGAAGTCCGTCGTCATGTATGTCTTCTCCGCTATTAACGTAAGCCTGGGACAGAATACTACCTGACAAACATTACGGATCTTTCAAAAGGTTTGTAATTATGATAATTAAATAATAATTATTAATGCATTTTAAACTATCGGTATTCAGTTTTTACTCTCGGTGCATACTCAGATTTATTCCATACTTAGATTTATGACCATATGCTTTAAATCTTTAATTTTTTTGTAACAATGTCTTTTAAAATGTGTCTATTAGCATGATCGTAGGCTTGGGAAGAGGCCCACCAAACCTGTTCATAACCTGCCCAGTTCACAACCAGCCTACAGCTCTGCTAGGCCTCTATTAACATGGACAAAGCCCGCGACTTCAAGACTTTCCCACAAGCTACATATCCAAAAATCAACTTCTCACTAGACCTCTTTTTGCAACTTTATTTTAAAATATTGAAATATTTATTTCTTGTCCTAAAAAATTGAGATACCAAGTCTAAAACACAAATTTTATTCATTTTTTTCAAATGAACAATTAAGAGCACCAAAAAACACACACATAATACGTTACATTTTCAAACCAGTTTAAACATTTCCCAAAATATTTGATATGTATTGGACATTTTTATAGAAATACTATGCAAAATAAAAACATGCAAAATAAAATATATTAATGTAATTTCAATGTTGCTAAGTGTAAATGGTCTTTATACATTGCAGTATATGAGATATAAAGGTTTTTCAAAATATCAGTGTTTTTTTATATTTTTTTTCCTAATAAGGACAGTAGTGTTTACATGTTCAATAACCATGCAATATTATTTAAAATTAACCTAGGCAATAAAATAAATTGTGTGTGTCATTGTTACCAGATTTATTGTATCTACTTTTGCACTATACTTCACCAGGCGCAAAATCATTAGCAGAATTAAAAGTAACGTATTCTGTATTTGTGTGTATAATGGAAGTTATTACACACTGATACATAGAATAATCGATGTGTTTTTTTGTCTAAGCACATTTTTAATTATTTTTATAACGAGTTTCTGTCTTTTCGTGCCTGTTGGTTAATATTTCAAATAAAAATGCAAAATACGTTACTAAAACACGTTACATAGCTACCAAAATATTATGTTATGATAAAGTAAGGATACTAAATGTCACTATATCTAGTAAATAGTTGTATTAAACAAAGTGTTTTGTATTTTGTATTTTTGTTACGAAACAGAATGCACTATTACCCCATTTTTAGTGAAGAGCAAAATACGTTACCAAAATACGTTACCAAAATACGTTACAAAAGGTAACGTATTTTGTGTAACGTATTCTGTATTTTTTTGCTTTTTGCACAATTGTAAAGCTGGGTTCAGTGGCTAGGCTATTTTTTTCCTTGCAGCTTGGAGACATACCTAGTGATTAACTAAAGGGCCATTTGTTGTTAAATGTGCATATCACTATATCTTCAGAGTCCATGTAACGTATTATGTTTTCTTAAAAAATAAATAGCGCCTGCTTGTTTCTATTGATTATTGCAAAAATAGCACTGTTAGTATATCATAATTTGTTTATGTCTTCTTACATACTTACGTTAGACTACATATTCATCTCACAGCAAGGAAATTTAGTTGATCTTAGAATTTTTGGCAGATAAAAACAACTAACTAATTCCAATGTGACGTATTCTGTTATTTTGTGGCGACATGAACATAAATGCAATTTTCCAAGGCACAATATACTTTCCAAGGTACAATATTATCAGTCTTTCTTAAACGAACTAAGTCCAGTCCTAACTCATTTAGAAAAATATAACGATGAAATAATATTACCAGGTAACCTTAACATCAATCTCCTAAAAGAAAATCAAAGACCAATTATCAATGACTTCTTTGACATCATGATGACAAACAGTATTTTTCCACACATAGCCCTGCCTACACGATTATCGGAAAAATCAGGTTCCCTTATAGACAATTTTTATTGTAAATTCATAACCTTATGTATCTGATGTATCGGCTTGTATTCTAACCAGTGGCCTATCGGATCATTTCCTATATTGCATTTCAATAAACATAACGTGTCCAAAAACGCGTATAAAGTGTGTTTATATAAATAATATGACAAATAAGAATATTAACCATTTCAAATTAGAAATTAAAAATGCTAATTTACTAAATCAAATAAACATACATCAACATACCGATCCTAATATAAATTATGGTGTAATAGAAGTTCTAATTGATGCTAAACTTAAGGATGTATCGCGTAAAAGGGTCAAATTTAATAAATTTAAACATAAAAAAAACAGAATGGATCACTAAAGGAATAATAAGATCTATACAGCGACGAGATGAATTGTACAAAGAATTTAAGAAAACACCCACTGATTCAAGTAATTACAAAGCTAGGAAAGATAAATCTTCGCACATACAATGTTATAATAAAGAAAAGTATTTTCATTGCAAAGAAAACATATTATCATCATATTTTTCATAAATATTCTTCGGGCATAAAAAATACGTGGTCTATAATAGAAAACCTATTGCACAAAATGAAAAAAAAAAGAATCTATCACCTAATAAAATAAAAATAAAAAATACTTTAAACGAAAATATAGAAATAATTGCAAATTCATTTATTAAATATTTTGTAAATATCGGTCCTGATCTAGCATAAAATATAAAAGATCCAACTCCGAACTCATATATGAAGTTTCTCAAAAATCCTACTTCTTCTCGTTTCTTCTTTGAACTCGTTGAAGAAAATACAGTATCCAAAATTATTGATAATTTATCGAAAAAAAATGGCTGTGGAATTGATGAACTATCAACCCATTTAATAAAATCCATCAAGTCGGAAATTTTAGGTCCTTTAACAATTACAATTAACCAGTCTCTTGTTACAGGAATATTTCCCGATAAGCTAAAAATAGCTAAGGTCAAATTATTTTACTAATTTTAATTTTGCAACGAATGCTACAGTCCACAACTATTCAACACGATGATGTCACCAAATACGAAATACCATGATTTTTCACGTAAATGTATTAGATATATATGTAGTCTACCTATTTTAATAAACACGACACCAATCATTATTCTAGACAAAATAACCTCACATAGTATCAAAGGTTTTACAACACATATTAAGCGTTCTTGTATTGAGAAATATACTGTTTTGTGCCAGTTAGCAAATTGCTATACATGTGAACGAGCCCGAACATGAGTCATTTTTCGAGTTATTACATATTTCTTTTTAACGCACTATTCAATTTTCACCATATTTTGTTTTGCTGTTTTTTTTCAGTCCAGGTGGCATCCATGACAGCGACTTTCGAAGTCTTTATGGATGTCTCCTTACCCTGTAGTGTTCATGTTGCATATGAATCATTATTGTGTATTTTTGTGGTGAAATAAACAAGTTTTCTTCTTCTTCTTCTTAGCGAGAATGAAATTGACATGCTAGATATGATTAAGTGTTGCAATGAATGGTCTAATGAATGGCATCTGGAAATAAATACAGATAAATCTGGCGTGATACATTTTAGACCTCCGTCTATTCCTGGTAAAAAAATTCAGTTTACATGTGGTCAATCATCATTCAACATTTTTGATAAATATAAATACCTTGATAAATATAAATTATTTTTTACAGAATTTATGGATTTAAATTTTATGAGTGAGCAAGTGGCCAAGTCGGCAAGTGGGGCTCTTAGTTCAGTTATATCAAAAGTGAAGAAATGTGGTGGAATGCCGTATAATTGTTTTGTGCAGCTTTTTGACACCCATGTGTGGTCAGTTATAAATCATGGTGCAGGTATATGGGGAACAAGGTCATTCAGCTCCATTGATGATATATTTCACAGGGCATGTCGTATTTTTCTTGGCGAGGGGAAACAAGCCCCTCTTGCCGCTGTAACTGGTGATATGGGCTTGATTCCACCGACTTGCTGTCAGGCTTTGGCCGTCATGCGTCTATTTAACAGATTATGTACTATGTCAGCTTCAGACTCAACAGGAAAATATTTATGTGGGCGCGGCTTATCATTTTAATGTCATCAAAGAATATTGCGAACCGATGTGCTAAAGCCTGCAGTGACATTTTAGATATAAGATCAACACTTTTAAACTCTTCAGAATAGTCTTATTGTATCCTATGTATAAATTATATGAACTTATTTTAATATATCGTATCACTAATTAATAAAACATACTATGTTAACTTAATAACGCTATGAACTATGCATTATTATGTTGCATCTGTATATAAGATCAACAAATTTAAACTCTTATAATAGTCTTATTTCATGATATGTATATCAACTTATTTTATTATATCGTATTACTAATTACTAATTATCTAAATATATTTTGTTAACTTAAGAATGTTATTTAATAATGCGCTTAACATCATTATCTATTTATTAGATAATTCAGTATCATCTGTACATAAACATTATTTTAGTATATTATGTCCATACTGGGTGAGACAGTAATAAACATATATATTGGTTTGTGCTATTTTACGCGGGGCGGCACATGCCACATTAACCAAAAACATATCATAACCAATGAATAACAAACATAAACTCACACATTTGTTATAGGCGAGAATGATGACATGGGATTTGCGTTTTTTACTTGAAACTATTCCTATGTCATCTTTATGATCGTTCGAGTGATTTCAACAAAACGTGATGATTGCTTGTTATATCTGGTAAGGGGGCCTCCATTCAATATCCAGGGGAGGGGGGAGTATTTTTTAAAATAAATATTTTAGGATTGAATTCTCATGAAATAAATAAATATCTGAAGGACATGTTGTGAATAAATATATATAAGCCATCAAAAATATTTTTGCCTGGATTCGCTAACCGACTCGGCGTCATTAAATGACTTAAGTGTAACTTGGCTTCGCTCGTCTCCTTAATGCTAGCTTTACAGGTTCCTGGCGGCCACGGCGGCCACGTTTTAGGCCACCGTGGAGAAAACGGGATGTACGTGGGGCAACGAAGGGCGGCGGGATGGACAAACTTGGGAAGCCGTGATTGCCGTGACTGCCGTGCCAGATTTTAAAACTGTCAAAAAATTTGCCACGGCAGTCACGGTACGGATAAGAAACCTAGCAGACTGTAGTGAAACGGGGTGAACCCAACAAAACGTGACAAAACGTGACAGTGCGTAATAAACCGCAACAGAACTTTGAGACGGTCCGTAGTGGGACTGGAAGCATGTTTCTGGGACTTTTCGGTGATTTTGATAGTGGCGATTTTGGACATCGATCTTTGGTCATTTATTCTCCATCGATTAAATGTTAACAGCCTGATTCTGACTCGTGATAGGTCCCTGAACAGCATGATACCACTCAATGAGAGTCCTGGGGATATTTTAAATCACAAAGCATAACTTAAAAAATGCATAGAGTTAAAATATGTATTTTTGTCATTTTTTTGTACGCCATCTTGAGTTACACCAAAAATATTCTATTTTAGGAATTAAAAATAGTTTTAACAGATTCCTTGACCTATTAAATGTAAGATTAGCCACCAAAATCTTCTTTTAATTTGATTAAGAGGCAAGATATGTTCAAACGCACTCCAAAGCTGTCTAGTGTCCACGTTTCGTCCGCAGCTAGTCTTGAAAAACGTGAAAGCGTGTCACTCCTTGGTTGGAACGTAAGAAACGCGAGGAACCCCACCAGACCGTGACGGTTCGGGAGGCGACGTACTGGCATCCGTAATAGATCGGGGGTCCGGGAGCTTCCAGGAGCTTCCGGGAGTCGACCACCTGCGACCCGTCACGGCCCGTCCGACATACCGTGAGAGTCCGTGGGAGACCATTAGAAAACGTAGCAAGACCTAACAAAAATTGAAAAAAGGGCCACGGTGCACTACGTTTCGGGCAAACGTGGCCGCCGTGGCCGCTGGGAACATAATGTAAACCTAGCATTATAACCCTATACATCCACTAAGCCTAGCTTGGGATCCAGCTAGGCTTAATAAGGATATATTGGTGAGACAGTGTATATTTATTATTTATCTCTGTAAAATTTATGTGGCAGACACGGGGGTAGCCTTGCTTTGGCTGATAAAAGTTTATTTATCTATGGGCTATGCTTGACTATCAGCCCTATAATGATACATTGTCCGAAGTGAAGCTCTCACCCTTAAGGGATCCTTTCAGAACGTAATATTCTAAATGACCACCATGAAATCAGAAACATTAAAATTTATTTTTCAATAACTATATTCTTGTTATCGAGGAATACAATAAAACAAAAGATACCTTCATTTGACATCACTAACATGCGTATATGCTAGGTTATCACTTAGTTGCCCAATTAATGGGACGAAATAATGGGACAGATAATGGGACGAAATCATATACTAGTATTCAATGGATTAGATAGTAACATAATACATTGTCATTAACTAGTATTCAAGGGAATATATCGTAACATAATACATTGTCCTAAACTAGTATTTAGGGAGATTAAATTCTAACATAATACATTTACATAAACTAGTATTCAAGAGATCATATTGTAACATAATACATTGTCATTAACTAGTATTCAAGGGAATATATCGTAACATAATACATTGTCCTAAACTAGTATTTAGGGAAATTAAATTGTAACATAATACATTTACATAAACTAGTATTCAAGAGATTATATTGTAACATAATACATTGTCATTAACTAGTATTCAAGGGAATATATTGTAACATAATACATTGTCATAAACTAGTATTTAGGGAGATTAAATTGTAACATAATACATTTACATAAACTAGTATTCAAGAGATTATATTGTAACATAATACATTGTCATTAACTAGTATCCAAGGGAATATATTGTAAAAATTTAGCGGATTAGATTGTAAGATAAAACATTGTCATTAACAAGTTTTTATGGATTAGATTGTAACATAATACATTGTCATCAACTAGTATTTAAGAGAATAGATTTTAACATAATACATTGTCATAAACTAATATTTAGGGGAATTATACTCTAACTCAATACATTGTCATTAAATATTATTTATGGATTAGATTGTAACATAATACATTGTCATAAACTAGTATTCATGGATTAGATTGTAACATAATACATTGTCATAAACTAGTATTCATGGATTAGATTGTAACATAATACATTGTCATAAACTAGTATTTAGGGAATTAGATAGTAACATAATACATTGTCATAAACTAGTATTTAGGGAATTAGATAGTAACATAATACATTGTCATCAACTAGTATTTAAGAGAATAGATTTTAACATAATACATTGTCATAAACTAATATTTAGGGGAATTATACTCTAACTCAATACATTGTCATTAAATAGTATTTATGGATTAGATTGTAACATAATACATTGTCATCAACTAGTATTTAAGAGAATAGATTTTAACATAATACATTGTCATAAACTAATATTTAGGGGAATTATACTCTAACTCAATACATTGTCATTAAATAGTATTTATGGATTAGATTGTAACATAATACATTGTCATCAACTAGTATTTAAGAGAATAGATTTTAACATAATACATTGTCATAAACTAATATTTAGGGGAATTATACTCTAACTCAATATATTGTCATTAAATAGTATTTAGGGGATTAGATTGTAACATAATACATTGTCATCAACTAGTATTCATGGATTAGATTGTAACATAATGCA
Source organism: Flabesymbios commensalis (assembly GCA_964017125.1). NCBI lineage: Eukaryota > Metazoa > Annelida > Polychaeta > Terebellida > Flabelligeridae > Flabesymbios > Flabesymbios commensalis. The sequence goes on from OZ024911.1 coordinate 78,992,557, forward strand.
TTGTCATAAACTAGTATTTAGGGGAATTATACTCTAACTCAATACATTGTCATTAAATAGTATTTATGGATTAGATTGTAACATAATACATTGTCATCAACTAGTATTTAAGAGAATAGATTTTAACATAATACATTGTCATAAACTAATATTTAGGGGAATTATACTCTAACTCAATACATTGTCATTAAATAGTATTCATGGATTAGATTGTAACATAATACATTGTCATCAACTAGTATTCATGGATTAGATTGTAACATAATACATTGTCATAAACTAGTATTTAGGGGAATTATACTCTAACTCAATACATTGTCATTAAATAGTATTTATGGATTAGATTGTAACATAATACATTGTCATCAACTAGTATTTAAGAGAATAGATTTTAACATAATACATTGTCATAAACTAATATTTAGGGGAATTATACTCTAACTCAATGCATTGTCATTAAATAGTATTCATGGATTAGATTGTAACATAATACATTGTCATCAACTAGTATTCATGGATTAGATTGTAACATAATACATTGTCATAAACTAGTATTTAGGGAATTAGATAGTAACATAATACATTGTCATAAACTAGTATTTAGGGAATTAGATAGTAATATAATACATCATAATAAACTAGTATTTAGGGGATTATATTGAAACATAATACATTGTCATTAACTAGTATTTAGGGGGAATACTGTAACATATTATATTGTCATAAGCTAGAATTTCGGGGATTGGATTGTAATATAATACATTGTAATAAGCTAGTAACTCCTTTTAACCTGTTAACCCGGATTTTTCTCCACCAGTGTATCAAGTGTACACTGTAGATACAGTAGCATCTCAGTGTTTCACTACTGAAAGGTGCTTGCAATACATCTCCGTGTAAATTAGACCTGTAAATCCAGAAAGGTGGCTTCTTGGTCATATACATCGCTACCAGGAAAATATGTGCGCAGCCAAGTAAACAACACTATTTACATGTTTTGCAACGTGACGAGAAACAGTGCGTGATTGGCTGGCAAGAAAAAAGTCGTAACCCCCCCCCCCCCCCCCCGCGCGTCCTCGACAAAGTTGAACATTTTTCAACTTTCTGTGGACGCGCCGCCAGGGGGTAGCGTCCACGCGTCCTGGACGCTTCCTGGTGTGAACACCTCATCATATTATAGAAGGCTCAACTTCTGCAGACGCGTCGTAAGCAAAAAAGTGTGTGAACGCCCCTTTAAGCACCCATTTCATTCCCAATAATAGTGATTTAATATACTAATAAAACATTAAAAGCAGCTATAGTCGTGAGGGTTGGATCAGCGTCGCGGACGATGGTTCAACATTAAAGCAGCAGTGGCCAAAGTGCCTTGTTCATTCGCTACCAAGAAAATATATTTGTGTGTGATTGTCTGCCGAGATAATAAACCATTTGAACCTTGGAACAACGGATCGGTAACGTTTATCAGATAGCACGCGGTATATGGTATAGGTCTATAGCGACATATAATATTCACACTATATGGTATGCCTACATGCGAGCTACATGTAGGTCACAGACCTACTTTTAGGTGTAGGTCTACCATGTAATGTTACTCATACTGTAAGTTCGACCAGAAAACATACAAAATCTGATGGAAGTCCGTCGTCATGTATGTCTTCTCCGCTATTAACGTAAGCCTGGGACAGAATACCACCTGACAAACATTACGGATCTTTCAAAAGGTTTGTAATTATGATAATTAAATAATAATTATTAATGCATTTTAAACTATCGGTATTCAGTTTTTACGCTCGGTGCATACTCAGATTTATTCCATACTTAGATTTATGACCATATGCTTTAAATCTTTAATTTGTTTGTAACAATGTCTTTTAAAATGTGTCTATTAGCATGACCGTAGGCTTGGGAAGAGGCCCACCAAACCTGTTCATAACCTGCCCAGTTCACAACCAGCCTACAGCTCTGCTAGGCCTCTATTAACATGGACTAAGCCCGCGACTTCAAGACTTTCCCACAAGCTACATATCCAAAAATCAACTTCTCACTAGACCTCTTTTTGCAACTTTATTTTAAAATATTGAAATATTTATTTCTTGTCCTAAAAAGTTGAGATACCAAGTCTAAAACACAAATTTTATTCATTTTTTTCAAATGAACAATTAAGAGCACCAAAAAACACACACATAATACGTTACATTTTCAAACCAGCTTAAACATTTCCCGAAATATCTGATATGTATTGGACATTTTTATAGAAATACTATGCAAAATAAAAACATGCAAAATAAAATATATTAATGTAATTTCAATGTTGCTAAGTGTAAATGGTCTTTATACATTGCAGTATATGAGATATAAAGGTTTTTCAAAATATCAGTGTTTTTTTATATTTTTTTTCCTAATAAGGACAGTAGTGTTTACATGTTCAATAACCATGCAATATTATTTAAAATTAACCTAGGCAATAAAATAAATTGTGTGTGTCATTGTTACCAGATTTATTGTATCTACTTTTGCACTATACTTCACCAGGCGCAAAATCATTAGCAGAATTAAAAGTAACGTATTCTGTATTTGTGTGTATAATGGAAGTTATTACACACTGATACATAGAATAATCGATGTGTTTTTTTGTCTAAGCACATTTTTAATTATTTTTATAACGAGTTTCTGTCTTTTCGTGCCTGTTGGTTAATATTTCAAATAAAAATGCAAAATACGTTACTAAAACACGTTACATAACTACCAAAATATTATGTTATGATGAAGTAAGGATACAAAATGTCACTATATCTAGTAAATAGTTGTATTAAACAAAGTGTTTTGTATTTTGTATTTTTGTTACGAAACAGAATGCACTATTACCCCATTTTTAGTGAAGAGCAAAATACGTTACCAAAATACGTTACCAAAATACGTTACAAAAGGTAACGTATTTTGTGTAACGTATTCTGTATTTTTTTGCTTTTTGCACAATTGTAAAGCTGGGTTCAGTGGCCAGGCTATTTTTTTCCTTGCAGCTTGGAGACATACCTAGTGATTAACTAAAGGGCCATTTGTTGTTAAATGTGCATATCACTATATCTTCAGAGTCCATGTAACGTATTATGTTTTCTTAAAAAATAAATAGCGCCTGCTTGTTTCTATTGATTATTGCAAAAATAGCACTGTTAGTATATCATAATTTGTTTATGTCTTCTTACATACTTACGTTAGACTACATATTCATCTCACAGCAAGGAAATTTAGTTGATCTTAGAATTTTTGGCAGATAAAAACAACTAACTAATTCCAATGTGACGTATTCTGTTATTTTGTGGCGACATGAACATAAATGCAATTTTCCAAGGCACAATATACTTTCCAAGGTACAATATTATCAGTCTTTCTTAAACGAACTAAGTCCAGTCCTAACTCATTTACAAAAATATAACGATGAAATAATATTACCAGGTAACCTTAACATCAATCTCCTAAAAGAAAATCAAAGACCAATTATCAATGACTTCTTTGACATCATGATGACAAACAGTATTTTTCCACACATAGCCCTGCCTACACGATTATCGGAAAAATCAGGTTCCCTTATAGACAATTTTTATTGTAAATTCATAACCTTATGTATCTGATGTATCGGCTTGTATTCTAACCAGTGGCCTATCGGATCATTTCCTATATTGCATTTCAATAAACATAACGTGTCCAAAAACGCGTATAAAGTGTGTTTATATAAATAATATGACAAATAAGAATATTAACAATTTCAAATTAGAAATTAAAAATGCTAATTTACTAAATCAAATAAACATACATCAACATACCGATCCTAATATAAATTATGGTGTAATAGAAGTTCTAATTGATGCTAAACTTAAGGATGTATCGCGTAAAAGGGTCAAATTTAATAAATTTAAACATAAAAAAACAGAATGGATCACTAAAGGAATAATAAGATCTATACAGCGACGAGATGAATTGTACAAAGAATTTAAGAAAACACCCACTGATTCAAGTAATTACAAAGCTAGGAAAGATAAATCTTCGCACATACAATGTTATAATAAAGAAAAGTATTTTCATTGCAAAGAAAACATATTATCATCATATTTTTCATAAATATTCTTCGGGCATAAAAAATACGTGGTCTATAATAGAAAATCTATTGCACAAAAAAAAAAAAAAAAGAATCTATCACCTAATAAAATAAAAGTAAAAAATACTTTAAACGAAAATATAGAAATAATTGCAAATTCATTTATTAAATATTTTGTAAATATCGGTCCTGATCTAGCATAAAATATAAAAGATCCAACTCCGAACTCATATATGAAGTTTCTCAAAAATCCTACTTCTTCTCGTTTCTTCTTTGAACTCGTTGAAGAAAATACAGTATCCAAAATTATTGATAATTTATCGAGAAAAAATGGCTGTGGAATTGATGAACTATCAACCCATTTAATAAAATCCATCAAGTCGGAAATTTTAGGTCCTTTAACAATTACAATTAACCAGTCTCTTGTTACAGGAATATTTCCCGATAAGCTAAAAATAGCTAAGGTCAAATTATTTTACTAATTTTATTTTTGCAACGAATGCTACAGTCCACAACTATTCAACACGATGATGTCACCAAATACGAAATACCATGATTTTTCACGTAAATGTATTAGATATATATGTAGTCTACCTATTTTAATAAACACGACACCAATCATTATTCTAGACAAAATAACCTCACATAGTATCAAAGGTTTTACAACACATATTAAGCGTTCTTGTATTGAGAAATATACTGTTTTGTGCCAGTTAGCAAATTGCTATACATGTGAACGAGCCCGAACATGAGTCATTTTTCGAGTTATTACATATTTCTTTTTAACGCACTATTCAATTTTCACCATATTTTGTTTTGCTGTTTTTTTTCAGTCCAGGTGGCATCCATGACAGCGACTTTCGAAGTCTTTATGGATGTCTCCTTACCCTGTAGTGTTCATGTTGCATATGAATCATTATTGTGTATTTTTGTGGTGAAATAAACAAGTTTTCTTCTTCTTCTTCTTAGCGAGAATGAAATTGACATGCTAGATATGATTAAGTGTTGCAATGAATGGTCTAATGAATGGCATCTGGAAATAAATACAGATAAATCTGGCGTGATACATTTTAGACCTCCGTCTATTCCTGGTAAAAAAATTCAGTTTACATGTGGTCAATCATCATTCAACATTTTTGATAAATATAAATACCTTGATAAATATAAATTATTTTTTACAGAATTTATGGATTTAAATTTTATGAGTGAGCAAGTGGCCAAGTCGGCAAGTGGGGCTCTTAGTTCAGTTATATCAAAAGTGAAGAAATGTGGTGGAATGCCGTATAATTGTTTTGTGCAGCTTTTTGACACCCATGTGTGGTCAGTTATAAATCATGGTGCAGGTATATGGGGAACAAGGTCATTCAGCTCCATTGATGATATATTTCACAGGGCATGTCGTATTTTTCTTGGCGAGGGGAAACAAGCCCCTCTTGCCGCTGTAACTGGTGATATGGGCTTGATTCCACCGACTTGCTGTCAGGCTTTGGCCGTCATGCGTCTATTTAACAGATTATGTACTATGTCAGCTTCAGACTTAACAGGAAAATATTTATGTGGGCTCATTTAAAGAGAGGTGTCAAGAGCCGCGGCTTATCATTTTAATGTCATCAAAGAATATTGCGAACCGATGTGCTAAAGCCTGCAGTGACATTTTAGATATAAGATCAACACTTTAAAACTCTTCAGAATAGTCTTATTGTATCCTATGTATAAATTATATGAACTTATTTTAATATATCGTATCACTAATTAATAAAACATACTATGTTAACTTAATAACGCTATGAACTATGCATTATTATGTTGCATCTGTATATAAGATCAACAAATTTAAACTCTTATAATAGTCTTATTTTATGATATGTATATCAACTTATTTTATTATATCGTATTACTAATTACTAATTATCTAAATATATTTTGTTAACTTAAGAATGTTATTTAATAATGCGCTTAACATCATTATCTATTTATTAGATAATTCAGTATCATCTGTACATAAACATTATTTTAGTATATTATGTCCATACTGGGTGAGACAGTAATAAACATATATATTGGCTTGTGCTATTTTACGCGGGGCGGCACATGCCACATTAACCAAAAACATATCATAACCAATGAATAACAAACATAAACTCACACATTTGTTATAGGCGAGAATGACGACATGGGATTTGCGTTTTTTACTTGAAACTATTCCTATGTCATCTTTATGATCGTTCGAGTGATTTCAACAAAACGTGATGATTGCTTGTTATATCTGGTAAGGGGGCCTCCATTCAATATCCAGGGGAGGGGGGAGTATTTTTTAAAATAAATATTTTAGGATTGAATTCTCATGAAATAAATAAATATCTGAAGGACATGTTGTGAATAAATATATAAAAGCCATCAAAAATATTTTTGCCTGGATTCGCTAACCGACTCGGCGTCATTAAATGACTTAAGTGTAACTTGGCTTCGCTCGTCTCCTTAATGCTAGCTTTACAGGTTCCTGGCGGCCACGGCGGCCACGTTTTAGGCCACCGTGGAGAAAACGGGATGTACGTGGGGCAACGAAGGGCGGCGGGATGGACAAACTTGGGAAGCCGTGATTGCCGTGACTGCCGTGCCAGATTTTAAAACTGTCAAAAAATTTGCCACGGCAGTCACGGTACGGATAAGAAACCTAGCAGACTGTAGTGAAACGGGGTGAACCCAACAAAACGTGACAAAACGTGACAGTGCGTAATAAACCGCAACAGAACTTTGAGACGGTCCGTAGTGGGACTGGAAGCATGTTTCTGGGACTTTTCGGTGATTTTGATAGTGGCGATTTTGGACATCGATCTTTGGTCATTTATTCTCCATCGATTAAATGTTAACAGCCTGATTCTGACTCGTGATAGGTCCCTGAACAGCATGATACCACTCAATGAGAGTCCTGGGGATATTTTAAATCACAAAGCATAACTTAAAAAATGCATAGAGTTAAAATATGTATTTTTGTCATTTTTTTGAACGCCATCTTGAGTTACACCAAAAATATTCTATTTTAGGAATTAAAAATAGTTTTAACAGATTCCTTGACCTATTAAATGTAAGATTAGCCACCAAAATCTTCTTTTAATTTGATTAAGAGGCAAGATATGTTCAAACGCACTCCAAAGCTGTCTAGTGTCCACGTTTCGTCCGCAGCTAGTCTTGAAAAACGTGAAAGCGTGTCACTCCTTGGTTGGAACGTAAGAAACGCGAGGAACCCCACCAGACCGTGACGGTTCGGGAGGCGACGTACTGGCATCCGTAATAGATCGGGGGTCCGGGAGCTTCCAGGAGCTTCCGGGAGTCGACCACCTGCGACCCGTCACGGCCCGTCCGACATACCGTGAGAGTCCGTGGGAGACCATTAGAAAACGTAGCAAGACCTAACAAAAATTGAAAAAAGGGCCACGGTGCACTACGTTTCGGGTAAACGTGGCCGCCGTGGCCGCTGGGAACATAATGTAAACCTAGCATTATAACCCTATACATCCACTAAGCCTAGCTTGGGATCCAGCTAGGCTTAATAAGGATATATTGGTGAGACAGTGTATATTTATTATTTATCTCTGTAAAATTTATGTGGCAGACACGGGGGTAGCCTTGCTTTGGCTGATAAAAGTTTATTTATCTATGGGCTATGCTTGACTATCAGCCCTATAATGATACATTGTCCGAAGTGAAGCTCTCACCCTTAAGGGATCCTTTCAGAACGTAATATTCTAAATGACCACCATGAAATCAAAAACATTAAAATTTATTTTTCAATAACTATATTCTTGTTATCGAGGAATACAATAAAACAAAAGATACCTTCATTTGACATCACTAACATGCGTATATGCTAGGTTATCACTTAGTTGCCCAATTTCTCAGTAATGCTAATTACACATTTGCACACCTATTCATCACGCATATTGCACACATCACCCATAAGCTGGCATTTTACATGAACTTAATATAACCTTCACGTTTCTTTTGAGCGTTATCCCAGTAGCCTACTAGCCCATGCCAGCATTCACATCCAATCATCTATCAATCTTTACCTTCACGTTTCTTTTGAGCGTTATCCCAGTAGCCTACTAACCCATGCCAGCATTCACATCCAATCATCTATCAATCTTTACCTTCACGTTTCTTTTGAGCGTTATCCCAGTAGCCTACTAGCCCATGCCAGCATTCACATCCAATCATCTATCAATCTTTACCTTCACGTTTCTTTTGAGCGTTATCCCAGTAGCCTACTAACCCATGCCAGCATTCACATCCAATCATCTATCAATCTTTACCTTCACGTTTCTTTTGAGCGTTATCCCAGTAGCCTACTAACCCATGCCAGCATTCACATCCAATCATCTATCAATCTTTACCTTCACGTTTCTTTTGAGCGTTATCCCAGTAGCCTACTAACCCATGCCAGCATTCACATCCAATCATCTATCAATCTTTACCTTCACGTTTCTTTTGAGCGTTATCCCAGTATCCTACTAACCCATGCCAGCATTCACATCCAATCATCTATCAATCTTTTGCCATGGAAGCCCAAGCAGATGTTTCACTTTATACTGCAATTGTAATTTAGCTCGCTACCTTGGGAATGGATGTGATAAGGGAAATGCATAATAGTCAGTTGGCCAGAGGTGGCCAAGGAGGGTTTCGTCACCACTTGAACGTGCATACCTAAAACCTTATTTAGTATGTCAAGGGGACCTCTGGGCATAACTAGCACCGGGTTGTCGGCTTGCAGGTGTGTGCATAAGTTTTTGAGGGGCAAAATACGATTTATTCCTAAACCGCGAAAAATTAATTCCGTGAGAATAAAATAATTAATCACAATTAAACAAAACTTTTTAAAAATGACACAGAATGGATCAGATATATGCACAGTATCATTTAAAATGTAATTTATAATGAAATAAATCACATTTGTTAAGTTATTGGATCACAACGAAATTTGTAAATGGTAAACGGTTAAACCGAGTGCTTGCCCTTTACAAATAAAATCTTTGCAATTGATCAGGGATCAGCCTATTTTTAGAACCTGTATTTTAGGGTGATAGTTATATGAAATATGCAGGATACTACTTTCTTGTGATATACCATCTACTGTGCAGTCAAAATAGTAATATTAAACTCGATAGTATATAACACATGACACCTGGTTGAATGCATATGTTTGCAAATACATGTAAAATAGATGCATAGAAATAAAGCTAGGGAGACCAGATAAGAATACAAAATTATCATACATATAGATACTGTGGCATCAGCTTTTAAAAACAAATACATTATCAAAGCCGATTGTGCTAAACAAACCAATAAAATATGATAAACTAGTGGCTCACTGTTTGTCACTTCAAGTAGAAAACACGATACTGTGCTCTTGATAACTAACATACACAGAAATAACATATTAGAATGTTGGCAATTCAGTAAAACATCGAACTTCCTCTATTTTTGAATCAACTATAATCCTACTAGCAATTAGGAACAACCCATCTGACGTCTGGCACAACTACACCGCAAATTAATACATTTGCTTGCAATACACATACAAATAGACATAGCTCTGGGCATAAAGTAGGCATTAGCTGACATCTCATTGGGATGGGCAGTGGTGGATTCAGTAATTTAAACCAATTTGTTGACTATAATTTCTAATACACACCACAGCTGGCAGTCATCCTCTTATGTGCTTTACAGGGGTCCGGGGTCATGCTCCTCCAGAAAAATCTAGGGTTTGAAATGGTGCTTTCCGGAGCATACAAAACCCAAATTAGTAGTTTTTTTTTGGGGGGGGGGATACTGAAGAGAGGGCGCAGCTCCCTCTGGATCAGCTACTGGTGAGTTGCATTTATAATTCGATTGGGCTCATAATCATTTTCTTCAGGAGATGATATACCAAGGAGCGCAATATGGGCACAGCACAGACCATAATAAACTGTTTCGGGTAAGTCGTCCTTTCTGGGTGTTTTTTTAAGATCTGTTGCTTTTTACTATGGAAGTGAATTGACTTCTATATTAGTTGATGATAAAGGGATAGTACAGTTTGATAATAAATTGCTCCGCTTCTTTTAATTTAAATCTGCAATCTTCAACGCTTGAATAAATAGTTTGGTGGATGACATTACTCACATCAACAAAGTTAGAAGATATAAAAAATATTTGCTGTGAGATGTCCGCTTCATCTCGCCTAATAAATAGTATATGAGTAAAGTTAACAGATCTGTGCCACGACATTTCATTAATGTATCAGAATGATACATTATGTCAGTAGATCTACATGCATATAATTATGGTACAGTACTATAGTGTACAAAACAGATATCATAGAACCATAAAGTTACAATTTATTATGGCATCATAAGGTTGGCACAATACAATATAATGTCACTATATTATGGTATAATCGTGTCTTAAATCTTGAAATTTCATGGCATATGGCATAGTGCCGATATAAGATATTATAGTAGGGCCTACCATAATATAGAATTATAATGACAATATATGGCAATAAAATGTCGTCGGTATGCCGACATTTAAAAGTATAATGAAATCTTAATGTTTTATACTCCAGAATTACATTCAAATGGTGGGATATTCCACATTGTGCCATACAATGTCAGGTGTCAGGATGTGTTACTTTAATAAAAGAATAATACTATAATATTGCACTAACTGTAGTGTAAAAATATTAAATCCACATCATTGTATATAGTATTAAATGTTATCAGTATACTGTCAGTCACAATAGGATGCTATATGTTTAGAATATGGAGTTACAATATTAAGATATGATACTAATTTCCCAAAACATGCTATTATAATGTATATATATGACATTAACTGATGTTGACATTCAACATCAGTATATAGTGTCAGAATATCGCTTTATTAAGTGTGAATATATCAATATAATTGGCAATACAGTAGTGAGTAGAACCTACTGTGAGCACCCACTCTTAAAAGCAGCCAACCTCCTATGCGAGGACACTTGATCATTTCCAAAAACTGCATTTTATTTACAAATGAACCTCCTATGTGAAGCCACATATATTAAAAGGCCACTTAAACTGTGTCGCAAGGGTGGCGTGATCAAGATCTGCTGAAGGCAGGTCGAAACGTTGCAATTGCAATCGTATCACACTTAGTTCCATAGTGAGTAAAATTTAGCCACAGATCTGACATTTTAGTATTCTAGATCACAGCCATTATAATGGCATGATATTGCTGTATTATGGATATACGTGACACTTAAATATCCGCATATGTTATTATATAATGTGAGATATTAGTAATATAATTGAGGGCTGTATTGCATATTATAATGTTCTATATCAGGCCTGCTATAAGTGTGGAAATATGGCTTTGTAATATCAGAAGAAGATGTCATGCAAATATCAGAATGTCACTTTAATGTAACGATATGGCATTATATATGTTGACATATATATATATAAGCCTCATGGCTTTTATGTGGCATAGATATAAGATGACACCAAGGTCATTTAAGGGTCATTTCAAGGGCAAGGTAAATAAACTTCTTCTTCTTGGGTGGCCACCGAGGATCTAGGCGTTCTCCCTTTAAAAACCATGTTCAAGTATGAATTATTAGAGTATTCTAATCACCTCAAGTGTTTTTTGGGCTCAATAGGTGATTTTGAAGACGATGTATAGAAATAAAAAAGATGTTTATTCTCAAAAAAAGGCGCTGGATACATGTAATACGCATATTTGTCATATTTTTAAATTAAAGAGTCTGAATGGTATGCTTAAATACAAAGTTTAAATGTTTGTTTTTTGCTACTCCTCTATTGATCCATAGTAAAAAATATTGTCTTAAAGTATATTATGTTCAAGCTATATAACCTCTTTTTAATTAGTTTTTTTTCTGGCTATAATAATGTTGATTGACTGGTGAAATTGAGAATGAAAGGTTGAAGTTGGCGGCCATTTTGGAAATACTCTAGATCTAGATCAAATATTATTGTCCTAAGGTATATTAGTGTGAAGCTACGTTATATCCAGATTGTTTTTTGATCTTTAATTGGGTGTTTTCTGTTTATAATATTGTCGATTGACTGGTAAAATTGACAATTTAAGGGAGAATTTGGCGGCCATTTTGAAAATATTCTGTAGCTCTAGTGCACACGCATGAAAGCCGACAACCGGTCGGGGTGTCATTATAAGAGGTCCGAGAATACACCTAGCAAGGTTTTAGGTATGCACAGAAAAGTCGACACGAAAACCTTAAATAAGTTATTTTCTGATTCCTGGCCAACTGACTATAAGGATATTACCCCTCCAATGTCTTTTCTAATAGATGGCTCAATCAATCAACCTACATCCTCATCGGACCGAGCTAAGAGGCGCAGATGATTTCACAACTAACACAGTTAAAATTGATTTTTGTCCAGTTTGACCTGGATATAATTTATGATAGTGACATTGACATGACCTTATTGTTATACCGCAGTAAAATACAACTCTGGCCCATATTATTAGACTAAGATCCTGCTGGTGACAGTAAAAATTATTCTGATTTAAAAAAAAAACACCCTCTTCCACACATCTCAGGACAACAGACACATTCCTTAGCGCTGTAACATATTAAACACATTGAGCAGGGGGTTTAATATGACTAATCCATTATTAATCATTAAAACTCATCAATCAAACTATATTGTGGGACAGCTGCAATATCACAGTCTTAGATACATATAGTCGAGACACGATTTCCGAAACAAAGCCCGTAAAAAAGTCCAGGGGGTGCAGCATGAGTATATGGAGACATCCTCATTATAATAAGAAATTTCCTCTAGAATTCGAAAATTACTATCTCCAAGATGAAATATAGTCCGATCACCGTCAAATTTTCAAAATGACCGCCACAAAGTTACTGTAAAAAATTCAAATCATAATAGCCGGGCTAAGAATACATTTAAACGCTTGAATATTATTAATCTATTGGTGCATAATTCATAGCTGGCACAATGTTGACTTTATTGATCATATAAAATGAAAGATGGTCGCCAAAATTACTGATAAATCGTGTTTTCGATCATAACTTTCAAATCAGGCCAAGAGGTAAAGGTAATTTCACTAAACCAGTTGACAATGTGTGTGCTTGGCAAAGTTATATATATATAAGAGTATTGAAAATGAGTGCTGGGCCACATGTAGTGGTAGAAATGGCCACCAAAGGTCATTTAAAGTCATCGTACGAGGTCATTTTAAAAGATAAGGGTGGTTTGATAATAACTTTGACAACATCTTGGAGTTTGACAAATAGATATGCTGGCAGTAGTGGATTTGGTCATCAGAGGTTATTAAAGGTCATTAACCAAGGTCATTTGAAGAGATAAAGTAATTTACCTGTAAAGTCTGACCAGGTCCGTTTTTACTTATCTCTATCGGAGGATGCGAAATAGGTCAGCTGTGTCAGTGGTGGTATAATATGTCACCACAGGTTATTATAAATCATTACTCAAAGGAATTTGAGGTTTTGTCAGGCTTGTGCTTGGTCTCATCTTGGTATCATCTTTGAATCAGACAGGGGATGCAACTGTTCATCTTCATTTGGACCATCCTCTTCTACAATGAACATGTCATATTCGAGTATATGGGCAAAGCCCGCGACTTCAAGACTCATGTGACCCCTGCAGTGTTCTCGTTCGTAGTGACCTCCTCTTATGTTTAACCAGTTTTATCATTGTATTCATGCATAGACCTTTCAGAAAATGTATAGTTATCCATAGCCTAGACAAAATTGTGCTTTTGAACACTGGAATGCCATAAAAATGACATGTCTGGCTTGTCACCAGCTTAAATTTTTGTCCTCACTGTCCATGAGTGGGTGCAGTTTTTGGAAGATAAATTGTTTGAATTTGACGAACATATAGTAGTGATTGTATTAAAAAATAGAATTCCCAAAAGTAGTATACTGTTCCTTGCAAAATTGAATTAATGTTCATGTCGCCACAAAATAACAGAATACGGTACACCTGAGTTAGTTAGTTGTTTGTATCTAAAATTCTAAGATCAACTAAAGTTCCTTGCTGTGTGATGAAAATGTAATCTAAGGTATGTATGTAAGAAGATTATGTGATACTAACAGTACTACTCTTCCAATAATCAATAGAAACAAGCAGATACTATTTATTTTTTAAGAAAACAGAATACGTTACATGGACTCTGAAGATATGCATACTTAACAAAAAATGACCCTTTAGTTACTCACTAGGTATGTCTCCACGCAGCAAGTAAAAAATTAGCCTGGCCACTGGACCCAGCTTTACAATTTTGAAAAAAAAATCCAGAATACGTTACACAAAATACGCTACATTTTGCAACGTATTTTAGTAACGTATTTTGGTAACGTATTTTGCTCTTCACTAAACAATGTTGTAATAGTGCTTTCTGTTTCGTAACAAAAGTACAAAGCACTCATACTTTGTATGATACAACTATTTACTGGATATAGTGATATTTAGTATCATTACTTTATCATAACATGAATTATGTTATTTATGTAACGTATTTTGGTAACGTATTTTGCATTTTTATTGGAAATATAAATCAACAGGCACGAAATGACAAAAACTCGTATATATCGTTATAGAAATAGTAGATACAATAAGTCTAGTGACAATGGCACACACAATTTATTTTATCGCCTAGGTTTATTTTAAACAATATTGAATGGGTAATGAAAAAACTAAAATAAAAATACAATACTATTTCGAAAAACCTCTATATCTCGTATACTGCCACGTATCAAGACCATTGACACTTTTATTTAATTGTGCACGTTTTTATTTTGTATAGTATTTGTACAAAAATTCCCAATACATATCAGACCTTTTTGGAAATGTTTACACTATGAAAAAAATGTAACGTATTCTGTGTGTGTTGTTGGTGCTTTTAATTGTTCATTTAAACAAATGATTAAAATTTATGTTTTATACTTGGTATCTCAATTTTTTAGGACAAGAAAAAATAATTCCTATATTTAAAAATAAAGTTGTATAAAGAGGTCTAGTGAGAAGTTGATTTTTTTATATGTAGCTTGTGGAAAAGTCTTGAAGTGCCGAGCTTTGCCCGTATGCTTGTCCTGTAATCCGTAGTCAAAAGTAAAAAAATGTTGTTCCTGTGCTTCATACAACAAACACAAACTTTTTCTCATGAAACAAACCAGGACTGCTACGTATCCCAATCTTCAATGATTCAATCTACACTGATTCAACATTTTTAAATAACTTTAATAAAACAATTTTATTAAATTCTTGAAATGTCCATGGTCGTTGACATTAAATGACCTCTGGTGACCTTTCCCACCACTACAGGTAGCCCAGCACTCATTGTACATACTCCCAGATACATAACCTTACGAACACAGACATGGCTAACTACTTCATTTAAATCACCCTTATCTTTTGGACTTTATGTGGCGTGGCATAGTCCAGTGGATTTGGGTGAAATCTTTAAAAATGTGATGAAATCACCAAAGTTGTTACAAAGCTACACAAAGGCATACCAATTTATATTGAAAAGTGAATCACCTTGTAGCTGTAGGGGAGGCTTGGGAGAGTTGGGTCACAGGGAGAGTTTGGCCACCCCCAGTATCACAGTAACGTGAAACATTATGACCAGGTGCTGCCGTCTAACGAATCAACTATACATTATCTATTGTTTGATGTGACCAGCTTATTGAGCCCATGTTTAGTGATGATTTTGTGTCAAGAAATATATTATATTGAAAAAATGGTAAGCAATTGAATCGAAGGTAAGCAGTTTGTTAGCATATCAATAGTACACAGTAGACTGCTCTTATGTGATGTGTAATATACCTATGATACTCCTCTGTCATCAAGTCATTTAAGGAATCAATATCGTCAAAAGCCATTCTGTGATTTTTATTTTAACAAAAATTGCGGGAATAGGGAGAGTTGGGACAGTCAAATGTGGGAAAATTGGGACAGTATGGGAGACTTGGGTCATGGTCATGGGGAATGGGCTACGGCCCAACTCTCCCACATAGGGAGAGTTGGGTCACTATGGGAGAGTTGGGTCATGATCATGGGGAATGGGTTACGGCCCAACTCTCCCTCATAGGGAGAGTTGGGTCACTATGTGGGAGAGTTAGGCCATGTAACGATGATTTGTTTCAGCCATGACTATTGTGATTAAGATGTTCATAATTGCATTGTTCCTGTTTTATTCTTGTGTTCTGTCGATTTTGACGTATCTATACCGACATACTCTATGTGACCCAACTCTCCCAGTCATGGCCCAAGTCTCCCCGAACATGGACCAAGTCTCCCCACTCCTTGGGAAAGTTGGGTCAGGAGAACATCTTTTTTTAATCGCATTTTTTCCCCATGCAGCATAATGCATATAGAATAAAATAAAGTTCAGATTTTTTGGCATGGTATGTACTTTGCAAAACCACAGGAAAACAGTATAATATGACAAATAGGAAAAGCATATAGTGTCGAAATGTAAAAAGTGGCCCAGCTCTCCCAAGCCTCCCCTACTATAAAGGCTTCGTTCAGGGCATTTTCAACCCATCCTTAATTTAAAAACAATTGAGTAATTTTTAAAAATTATGTTTCACCAAATATTTCACCAAATGTATCTACAAAACTGTTTATCAGTCATTTTAGCAGTTTATGCAAGCAAAGTAGAGGCTGATCCATGGGGCTTGAGGGTCTCACAAACCCCTTTTGGCCAATTTATTAAAAAAAAAACGCAAATTGGGTAAAATCGCTCAAAATTTGGTGCAAATCTGTACAAATGTACACAAATCCATATTGTTCCGGGCATTTTCAACCCCCCTTATTTAAACTGTTAAACATAAATCGTGTAATTATTAAACAAAAAATATGTTTCACCATTGGATTGATTAAATAAACTGCTAAAATCATTAATAAACAGTGTTGTAGATATATTTGGTGAAACATTATTTTAAGTAATTACTCGACTTTTTGTGAAATAAATAAGGGGGGTTGAAAATTATCTGAACGAAGCCCTTATAGTACAGCTACAAGGTGGTTCCCTTTCCAATATGGATCACTATACATAATCCAGTGCAGCTCTGTACCAAACTTGGTGCTCCCAAAATATTAATAAAATCCGCTGCACTAGTACGCAAATGATTGAAACACGATTTGGCATTTTGTCGGTCATTTTGACTTTGGACAATTTATATGAGCATTAAAACAAAAATGATGCCGGAAATAAAATATGCATGCTAAGATCAGTAATATTAGAGGGTTCTAATGTAATTTCGGAC
>OZ024911.1:79010164-79051779 GCA_964017125.1 Flabesymbios commensalis
ACACTTTGACAGCGTGTGAAATCATAATTCACGACACTTTGATCTAAAAGTGAGTGAAATATAAATTAGACAAGAAAAACTTGTTATTATTAAAACAAGCAAATCAAACAATTGTACATATCTAAAAAAATGGAGGCAATGAATGAAACATGAAAAGTATATATACACATAAGGCTATTGCTGAAACAAAATATATATTCAGATGTTAATCTGCAGCACACTGAAATATATCTAAATCAATTAAATCACATTTATTCCGAAAAATGAGCAACAAACAGTACTATTAATTACTGAATATTAAAAAAAAAGACATATGAAGGGCTATCACAAACGTTTGTCGTAATTTGCAATTTAAATATATGGTAATTATCTCCCTATGCTGATGTTTTGATAAAACAACGAGCAAAACATCAAAAATAAATATTGAATTGTATTACATCAATCTGAGCCGAAGTAGAAAAAACACTCAATCGGTAAAGCGTGCTATACATACAACCACTACCACTAAGTAGAGAGACCTGTTCGAAACTAACACAGAACCAGACATCTGTTAAAAGTTAATGATCATAAAGCTTTGGCTCATCAATTGGAAGATCTGTTCGTGATAGAAGATGACCTAAAAATAAAAAATAACTAACAGAAATTGGATGAAAAAGCCTTAATTATTAGATCAGGTAAATCAAACAATAGGAAATAATAGTAAACAGCAGCCTCGCTATCATGAAAAGTCCTGGTGCAACAAAAAACAATTAGTAGTATTTCCACCTTCAGTATTTCCAACATCCTGCCCAAGAGGTTTATAAAGCTGTGAGATATGCATGCAACCTTGTAAAATGCAGTGGTTCTAAATAAAATAAAAATTGCTTTGAGAATTGTGTACTGCTATTGTGGACAGCATTTACTCAGCTCTATTACCTCGATTTCAAATAATCTGACTAAATGTTATTTGTGTCACCATGGCTTTCTTTATTAGCGACGATGGTAGGCCTACATAGAGTTACTGATAGGACACTTAACTACTTGGGTATCAAGTCCTTTCAATACCAGCGACCACAGGGAATGAGGGAAAATAGGGCAAATATCAGACTACTTTGCAAAAACAGGTTTGCCATGCACCATACCGCGAGGATTCCAACATTGGGGCTAATGATTCCACCGGTCGGAAAGCATGAGTGTAGACACCAAAAACAACTTTGTAAGTGATAAGGTTAACAAATTACAACATTTTACAGATTTGTAATAGTTAGGGTAATTTATACGAATAATATTAGCATGTAGTATTCAAAATTTAGTAAAACTAACTCGATGGGATAGCCATTGTTTGGCTCAATGAATACAGCGTTTCATAACGGTCAGAATTGATTGGCTCAGATAGATTAACAGTATTTATTGTTTGTTTTATTAAATATGCTAATTTATGCTAATTTTGTCTGACGGCGCCACCTGGCGAGGATGCGGGGAGTCATGGACAAGAGAGATCCGGGTAATTTTTAAAGGGACATTTTTATAGCCGCATAAATGTCAGTGATAGATAACATTAAAATTTACTTTTTATTATTGAGTGCCGTGATGGGTCGTCCACATCGCAATATCATGATCTAAATTTCGGTCATGTATGGTATCCAGGTGGTTGAGACATGGAATAATATAATGTTTTGTTAAAATACCTTCTTCCATTACTTTCTTTAAAGCTGAAGAGTTTTTAGAGACTGTTAACGCTTAAAGAACGTATACATTGCGTATGCGTGCAATTAGTGTATTATTATTATTATAATAATTATTGGCGTATGTGAAACATGTAGTAACGTGAACCAACGTATGACAAACGAGTTGCGGACATAATGTTTAGCGTTTGTATAGTGTCAGTGTTGGGTATGAGTAGCTTACGAAATTAAGTTTCAGCGTATACAAAATCATCCACATGTAATTTGTATTTAGGGATGTTATTGTTTTTGCTCATGTTATGACAATGAATTACGAAGTAACTGCCCTATATCTCACATGAACATTTTTTGGAAATAACATCACATGAATATCAAATATACAAGGCATATAAGCGAAAGGAGAATCAGCGTAAAAGAGAGGAGAGTCAATCTAGGATTATATGATCAGCTAATGGTCGAGTTACGCAATGAAGACTCATCCGCTTTTATAAACTCCGAGCACAAACAGTGTGCCGATGATGATACACCTGAAAAAGAACCCCTTTCTAATTACGAAAATGAAACTGAACTGCCACCATAGTATTTTGTTACTGATGATGCATTGCCCTAAGGCCAAACATGATGAAACCATATGGTAGACGTGGTTTGACTAAGAAAGAGCGCATTTTTAAATAAAGAGTGACCAGAGCAAGAATGGTGGTAGAAAATGCCTTTGACATTCTTGCCCATCGTTTTTGCATTTGATTGACAACTTATGAGCCACGTACGCTATCATCAACTGTGAAGCTTATAGCTAAGTCTGATTTTGCACAATCTCATGGTGATGTTAGATGTCAAGCCTTAGATGATCTATATACTGTAAAAGACAATGTAGCTGCACTTCTTTGAATGATACCGTCCCTTGTAGAACAATGCTGGGATTAGGAAACAACACAGGCTTTCGAGAAAGCAAAATAAATTGGAATTATATTAAGCGATGGGTAAATTCTCCAATCGATTCAGTTGCTTGGCAGGGTAATATGATATTATTTGCCTGCCAGAATATGGGAACAGTATAGAACAAAGATATAACTTTTTATTATAAACAAAGCATAAACACACCTTAACTTATAAAATTATTATAATCAAAAAAGATCAAGAGTTGACACTGAAAGTATATATAATCAATCATCATAGTCTCTCAGTGTTATTCCGTTTTTAGCATTCACAACCCAATGGTAAACATTAAAAGCACCAAAAATAGGCATTTCTAGTGTCAAATCCAGTAGTAATAAACATTATAACACACTAAAACACATCAAAATTACTTTTATAAATATATCTTCTTCCTTACACAGGGTTGAACACTATCTCAACTTTATAAGATAATTGTGCTTTCTATTCAGAAGTCGAAGTTGACCCTGAAAAGAGCGTAATAAATTTAAATTTGGTGACACTACTCCTTATGACGAGAACATGTATATAATTTTCCAATGGATGTCTGTTGTATTTAAGATTCTATCTATGTCGCTTCCTTCGGTAGATTATCTGAACCTCACTACGCTATATGGTATATAAACATTGAGACCAAATGTTTATTTTTCATTTTGAAATCATCATAAATGTCTTGGTTGGCTCTTTCCGCTTCATTTGAATGCCTGTGTTATGGGTCTACGGCCTTTACAATTTTTTTAATTCTTTTTTTGTGCGGGGATTGACTTTAGACGTCAGAATATGACGTCTTCAGACGTCAGATTCTGACGTCTAAGTGGTTAAATTGTGTGGTGTCCAGAAGGCAATACCACAGTCATGAGGCAAAATGTGGTGATTGGCAAATCAGACTGCGGCCATCTTTAATTTATGCAAATTAGCCTTTTTCATTTTAATAATATATATACACATGACACATGATACATATTTCAATCTCCATTGTTCCAATGTGTATGAGGCATAATGTGATAATTTGTAAATCGTATGGCGGCCATCTTATATTTATGGAAATTAGCAGTTTGTTATTATCATATAAATACACGATATTGAAATCTCTGTCCTGATTATTTTGACACCTTACATAAGTTTTTATCTTCATTTGTTCCAAATTTACGATGCATAATGTGACCATTGCATAATTTGATGATTGGAAAATCAGATGGCGGCCATCTTTAATTGATTCAAAATATCATTACCACGATTATCATATACATACACGGTATTATCTTTAAGATTTTTGATAAATTATTCATTTGTCTATCTTTATTTGTTCCGAAGTTATGGGGCATAATGTGATAATTGGCAAATCATATGGCGGCAATTTTGAATTTATGCAAATTTAGTTTTTGTCCCCCTCCGAAAAAGATCACAAAGTATATTATAAGGAGTCTCTGTGCCAAATTATACCAAAATGCACACCTTGATGACAGTGTCCATGGACTATAGGCTGACCTGCTTAAATCTACCTATATTGTATCTTACACAATTTCGACTTATGTCACTGCTACTACTCTAAACGTTTGATACTTTTTTAAAACAGATATGTAAATATTTCAAAAAACATAGGCAACTTATAATGTTATGTTGTCATTTTCCATATTTCAATAAAAAAATAAGGCCTATTGTTACTACTTTTTAAAAAGGTTTGTTCTGAACTACAATACGTTAGAACCTGCTATGAACAATCACCCTTGGGACACAGGAAAACTGACCATTCAACACAGGTGGCTGTTCATAGGAGGTTTATTTGAATACATAATGTCCTTTTGGGGAGGTCTCCCCATAAGAGTAGCGGCTCTTTCTACTGCATAGGCTTATGCAGGGAATGATACGACATGCTTGTGTTTTTTATACGTATTTAAATAGGAGTTGTTAGGGTCTCGCCAGTATATTTTTCATTATCTTTGAGAAGAGCGTATGTGTAAAGAAACCATATACTATAAACTTACAAGAACAGTTTTAATGCACATCTGATAGGATTATTTGTGGAATATAAAGGAGGAATCGGACTCAATTATCATCATTGTTGCATTACTATTTTATTTTAATTTATGTCTATAAGTAGATGTGACAATATCTAGCGATTTGACAAAATAGTATTCTAGTTGGAGACACGTACTTATATACATCTAGTTTATTCAGTAGGTTGATCACAATTTTTAAACCATTATGCTTGATACACAAAGCAGAACCATATACCCTTACCAGTTAAAGTTCTAGGGATTTAAAAAATTAAAACACATTAGTATGGGTATGACCTTACAGGGAAAATAGATTCACTACCCCCGTGTGCACAAAAATACTAATAATTTTGAATGTTTATTTACAGTGGTAATATGAATAACCTTCTGGGCATTATGCATGGATGTACACGAGGAACCTTCCCATAACAGCTGAACATGGCGGGGTCCAGCTTCGATCCCTCATAGGCAATACAAATATATTATAAACGCTAGGCTTAAAATATGTTTACTTCCCACATATACTTGCTACTACATCCATTATTTTGTCAATAATTCACAATTGTGAAAGAAAACGTAAATACAATGATGAAAATGCTATACTATTTAAAATACAGGCCTATACAGTATATAGTTTAGTTTTACCATATATTATATTATTTTACTTATACTATATAGGTTCTCAAGCCTTTTCAGATATATATTTTGGATTATTCATCACATTAACTATGTCGGAGAATTACCTACGGTTGTAGACTGAAAATATATATGTGTTGTCCCGTAAAATCAAGCTTTTTGTGTAAATGCGCTCACTGTTATACATGTATGTATCATATGACGCATATATCATAGTATCCAGATATTCCAATGTAATATTTTATTTTAATTAATGTTTGTGCCAAATAAAATACTTCGATCACACATTTGAAAATTGGTAAGAGAAAAATACTAGCTGTTTACTTTTTTCAAAAAGATATATTTTAGTTCATACATGTCATAAGGTCGAATTTCCACTGACATAAAAAGGAACCCATTAAATGCTCAACTCTTGGTTTATCCCCCCGCCGCCGCTTTTAAATTCAGGGGGTAAAATGTAAAGTCCGATGATAGGTCTTCAGACTTGATATTAGACTCATCTTAGTGAAAAAAACATGTGCACGCCCCTGTGCTCCCAATGGTTCGGGGAGCACAGTAGTAAGTAATGTGCAGTAGTAAGTAACACCACTTTACACGAGGCATAGGGGTTGTGATTTGCAATCCTGTTGCATTATACGGCTATGAATACTGTTTGTAATATAAATCACAAGTGAGAATTACCTCTTACATCACACAAAACCGTCAGTATTACAATAAGTAGTCTACGTTATTTCACATTTCAGTGTGTTATTAGACTACTTGCGTTACATTATTATTTAATCAATTATATATTTTTTTCACATAAATAAAATTAAAATGGAACTTGTGGGGATGGTGAATGAATGAGACGATACTGCCCTACAGACACAGGATTTGAAATTCAAGCCCTGGCCGTGTGAGGCCGCTACATATTTGACACGGAGGCTCCCACAATATTGTATCTTCACGAGTGAGCGGGGAAGAAATTTTTTTTTACTTCTAAACGTTGAGACCAGAGTGGGGCTCGAACCCACGATATTCGTCTTTCCAAGCAAGCAGCTTTAACCACTGCAGTAGGTTCCCACCAGGGTCATTACTACAATGTAACGTTATATTCCATTATATTCCATTATATTATTATTATTATATTACATTATTACAATAATTAGTAAATGTTATTTCACATTTCAGAGTGTTTTACTTGCGTTAAATTCTTATTTAATGACTTCTGTCTTTTTTCACATAAACATCAGAACCAGATCTTTGGCCTTTACAATATTCATTTAGTTACTGTGATATTTAGAATATCACAGTAAATGTTTAGATTAGCTATTAGATCTAATGGTTACTATATAGACTTAATCCGTAATCAACTGTGTTTCGTCAAAACACGTTTGAGCTGAAATGTGTGTTCTATCCATACTCACTCACACTCACTCACTCACTCACTCACTCACTCACTCACTCACTCCTCACTCACTCACTCACTCACTCACTCACTCACTCACTCACTCACTCACTCACTCACTCACCACTCACTCACTCACTCACTCACTCACTCCACTCACTCACTCACTCACTCACTCACTCACTCACTCACTCACTCACTCACTCACTATCACTCACTCACTCACTCACACTCACTCACTCACTCACTCACTCACTCACTCACTCACTCACTCACTCACTCACTCACTCACTCACTCACTCACTCACTCACTCACTCACTCACTCACTCACACACACTCACTCACTCACTCACTCACTCACTCACTCACTCACACACTCACTCACTCACTCACTCACTCACTCACTCACCACTCACACACTCACTCACTCACTCACTCACTCACTCACTCACTCACTCACATCACTCACTCACACACACTCACTCACTCACTCACTCACTCACTCACTCACACTCACTCACTCACTCACTCACTCACTCACTCACTCACTCACTCACTCACTCACTCACTCACTCACTCACTCACTCCACTCACTCACTCACTCACTCACTCACTCACTCACTCACTCACTCACTCACTCACTCACTCACTCACTCACTCACTCACTCACTCACTCACTCACTCACTCACTCACTCACTCACTCACTCACTCACTCACTCACTCACTCACTCACTCACTCACTCACTCACTCACTCACTCACTCACTCACTCACTCACTCACTCACTCACTCACTCACTCACTCACTCACTCACTCACTCACTCACTCACTCACTCACTCACTCACTCACTCACTCACTCACTCACTCACTCACTCACTCACTCACTCACTCACTCACTCACTCACTCACTCACTCACTCACTCACTCACTCACTCACTCACTCACTCACTCACTCACTCACTCACTCACTCACTCACTCACTCACTCACTCACTCACTCGCTCGCTCGCTCGCTCGCTCGCTCGCTCGCTCGCTCGCTCACTCACTCACTCACTCACTCACTCACTCACTCACTCACTCACTCACTCACTCACTCACTCACTCACTCACTCACTCACTACCATGCCTTGGTAGGATTACTACATTTACGGTAGCTCTCATATTGTTTGGAATTAAAACAGTCACACACTCACTCCTCACTCACTCACTCACTCATTCGCTCACTGGCTCACTCACTCACTCACTCACTCACTCACTCACTCACTCACTCCCTCACTCACCCACTCACCCACTCACTCACTCACCCACTCACTCACTCACTCACTCACTCACTCACTCACTCACTCACTCACTCACTCACTCACTCACTCACTCACTCACTCACTCACTCACTCACTCACTCACTCACTCACCCACCCACCCACCCACTCACCCACCCACACCACCCAGGTAGACTCTCACTCACTCACTCACTCACTCACTCACTCACTCACTCACTCACTCACTCACTCACTCACTCACTCACTCACTCACTCACTCACTCACTCACTCACTCACTCACTCACTCACTCACTCACTCACTCACTCACTCACTCACTCGCGCTAAAGGTGGTTTTATAATTAGATGCTTTCTAATTATGTACCATGCCTTGGTAGGCCTACTACATTTACGGTAGCTTTCATATTGTTTGGAATTGAACGCCCTACAAAGTTATTCTGAACTGCCATATACAATTAACCATTTATCTCTTAAGTTATGTTATTTAAATGTTCCCCGCTTGAAGTTGTGACTAATTACCGCAACCTATACTAAAGTGGGTGAGAATTACTCACATGTTTTAATTTAAGACCAAATATTTTGCCGATCTGGTTGTGGAAGACTCATTTCATTCCTAATAACAGCGATTTAATGGGCTAATAGAACTCGAGTCGTAATTAGCAGTGAAAGGGGTAAATTATCACAGCGTATTTTATTATCTCCCTAAAGGAGATTATATTTGTTAATGGTTTGTTTGTCCGTCAGCAAGATCACCTACAAAGTCATGAATTAATGTCATGTGCATGCAAATTTTACTTGAGGTCTGTCTGGAGTTACCAGGTGCGAATCCCGGTCGGGCCGAATATTTGTTATCGTGGTTGTGCATATACAGTGCTCCAAATTGTTCAAAGGCATGGAGTGTACAGTGCTGCCTAAGGAACTGTGCACTATGAAGAGCCCCTGAAGTCATTCGAAATAAGAGTAGGGCATAGTCCCAGCTTCGGGCTTCATTCTATTCCGATATATTATCGCAATAGAATGAAGCCCAAAACCGAGACTATGCCCTATATTGCCGATATTGCCTTAATGTGCAAAAAGCGACGTGAAGCAATATTCACTCATTCTGGACAGCGCAGCTTAGATTTTGTCTTTGGTATGCAAATGGTGATCTTAATTTTTTTTTTTTAAGTACATGAGGCAAAATAGGCGAAACAATTTATTATATTGTTCAATGCACGCGTTTAACTACAAGGTGTTTTTTTGTTTAAATGTTTTTTCGTTTAAATTAACTACGTGCATAGATGTGCTAACTGAAAATAACACACTCGTGAAATTCAAGCAGGATATGTTGGAGTATAAATTGCTGCATATGATAAATGATTGTATGATAGAAAGTAACAGGATAAAAATTAACAGTCAAAAATTAACACGGACAAAAGAAACAAGGATAAAAAGTAACAATTGATTATAAGTAGTACAATAAGGGTATATTTCAGTTCGAATATTATATTATGTCCCTGAGCATCAAGTAAAAGTGATGATGTGAATAAAATTTAAAAATAAATATATTACGGGAACATTCATCTATACTAATATATTCTGCTTTAGACAGGTAACAGTTGCTCTAAAGTACTAAAATAATGGGTAAATTTAATTATTACTATATATTATATTCTAGAACAAGCGCTAAAAGTGATGCATGTTTACAAAATATAAAATATGCTATTATAGGAAAATTTAAATGCATATTTATATATTTTATTTTGAAAAGGTAACAGTCACTTCAACATGTTCAACCTACTAAACTAATGATATAGTTCAATTGTAATAGTAAATATTACATTCCTGAACGTATACTAAAAGTGTACTAAAAGTGTATTAAACTAAAAGTGATAACGGAAAATATAAATCTGTTATAAAGGACAAGTGTATTTATATTTACTTTTCTTTGCTACTAATTGTTTTATGACTAATACTAACTTTAATTTATATAAATTTAACAAAATAATCTATATATATAATGTCTCTTAGATCGTTTTAAAAATAAAAATATATTTTATACACCTTTGAATAATTATATTATATTAGTCAGTATGTTTGAACCTTGACTCTTCGTGAATAACGCCATTAAAAAGGTGTTAATCATAGAAACAACTGAGGTTTTAGCTGTTGATTCACCGTAGCTGTTATACCTTTGAATATCTCCCAAACAAAAAGAAAGCGTTATTATTGCTAAAAGACGCTTTTATAGCGCATCAAGTTAATAAACATGTTATGATTTTTATTTAAATGTGTGTAATTACCTAAAAACTTTTCCAACATGAAAAAGTATTTTTAGCCAATACTGTTGGCTTTAAAAAAGTGTTACTTTGAACAAGTGTTACTTTTTGATCCCGCCAATACTGTTGACTTTAAAAAAGTGTTACTTTGAACAAGTTTTACTCACTTATACCGTCAATACTGTTGACCTTGAAAAAGTGTTACTTTCAACAAGTGTTACTTTTACATCACAAAAAAAATAATAAAAAATAAATCACCACCAAATCGAGTGAAATAAATCGTAAATAAATAATAATCTTTAATTATTTTTACTTTTAGAAATAGTTGGTTACATTAAGTAGCAAACGCCGGCCATATAATAATGCAAAAATAATAAAAGCATTAATCCATTTTAGTTCAATTTTGACAATTTTATATTTTATCGTATTGTTCATTATTAAACAATTGACTATAAATATGAAATCGATAAATTAAACATCTTATTTTAGCATTAATTATCAACAGTTAATTTTTATCCCTGTTACATTTTGTCCAAGTGAAAACTATTTCTTTCTGTCCGTTACTTTTTATCCCCGTCTTGGTTGAACCTCCTATGTTGAACGTCTGATTCTGGAAGTGCTGTCACTGCTGGTTGAGCTGTCAATCATTTGAAGGATGGCATATCTGACTGTGATTGGTCCACTACACCCATCCACAGGTCATCGTCACGTCTCGTCGATCAACGCACATGTAACGATATGTTGGGAGATTTTACGTGTGGCATTCCCATCATTCACGGAACATCGGCGTATTGTTGTATTAATGTTGGGCCCCCGTCTACAATGCTGAACCGGCATCAATTCAGCATTGGGATAATATCACATATTTGCTGGTGCATGCATTCATGAGTTAAAGTGAAATTTAATTCAACAAGAGATCTTCACAAGAAATCTACACCCATCCAACAAGAAAACCACTGATTGGAAGTAAACAAGTATCAATTCTTCATTCACAAATGAAGAAAAATAGCGATATTAATCATATGAGAGGGACATATGGCGCAATGGTTAGAGCGCGGAGCTTTGCCGATGTCGCTGCCTGCCGTGCGGTTTCGATTCCCGCTTGGTGCGGGATTTTAAGAGAAATATCATGTTTCTCCCCTCTCAATATTGGGACATTGCTAAGATGTTTTGTCCTTGGGCAAGACACTTCACCCTCAAACGCTTCACTTGAATCAGGTGAAAATGAGTACTTGGTAGGACAGAGATGGCAATGTGTACGATAAGTTCAATGCGCCGAAACGGCTGCAGGACTGTATGCTCCCCGGGGAGGTGAAATGGCACACGAATGAACAGGTCCAGTGACCAGGGGATAAAACGTAAAGTCGGATGATAGATCTTCAGACTTCATATCAGACTATAAAACAAACCTGCACCTATGATGGAATTGCAACGTCCTGATATATCCCACCTAAGGCGTTGTGACGTAATATTTAACATATTGATATTTGATATTTTAATTAATCACCTTACTCACACTATCAGTGCTCTGACACTAGGCATATATATATATTATATATATAGTCAAAATAAAATATGTGATTTTTTATACGTGGAACACAGCAGTGGATTTGCTATTAACATTTATTAATGCATCATTACTAATAAAGTGTGTGTGCAACAATAAAAATGCCGCAGTGTTCATAGGGTCAGTTCAGACATGTTGCGATCGTATTTGACACCTACATCGCGAGCAGATGTGGCATTTAATTATTATTATTTTATTACACTCAACACAGCAGAGTGATTATCCATACAGATGGCCAATGGAAGTCCACAGTGGTCGGTAATTGGAGTTCAGTAGTTTGAAAACGGCGTAAAAATGTTTTGCCGTGATGTCCGTGATTCACGCTGAAGATTGTATATTATATTGGTCGACATAGAGTGGCCGCTGGTAGCGGCCGATATTGTTTCGTTCGGAAATTTGAAAAAATAATTAATTACGCCAGCACTTAAACTGTTTTGCCGTGATGTTCGGCATTCACACTGACGATTTTATTATATTGACCGACATATAGTCTAAGCGTTTTGACTGACATGTACCATAACCAAGTACTGTATTATTATTATTATAGTGGCCGCCGATAGGCCGGTAATTAAAATTCAAAAGTTGACTTGTCGATCGATATAGTGGCCGGTTATATGATGTTCAGAAGTTTATTAGCTTATTATTTGCCGTAGCCGTTTAACAACTTGTACAAAATAGATTCACGCTGCCGCTGATGATATAATATATCAACCTACATATATATGCATATTAACCGGTAATTGGAGGTCAAATGTTGACTTGGTCCTGGAAAATCACTGGCCGTGTCCTATATCACAACTGTGAACAACCTATGCAAAAAAGACGCCAGCACTTATTATTTTTTTCGCCGCAATGCCTGTCATTCATGCGGACGATTTTACTATATTGGCCGACATAAAGTGGCCGGTAATTGGAGGGTAAAAATTGACTTGTTGCTAAAAAATTAATGGCCGTGGCACAACTACTTTTTAACAAAATGTCTAGCTATTTTAATCCATTACAGTCCGAGTGTATTTGATTAAAAAAGCCCATATCAATTCATTAAAAAACACATATCAACTGTAACTATTAATATACTTACACCCTTATATAAGCATTCATAATTAAAAAAAAAATGTATGCCCTATAAGTACAATACAAGCAACTTAGAACAATGGAATAAATATTTAAGTAACGGAAATAAATGAAGGTCACGCATCACATTCTTATGACAAATTTTACAAACTTCTCTATCTATCATATTTACTTTTACGTTCATGTAGTCAGATTTAACAATAAATAATTAATGACTATAATATTGCAGAATGTTGCCCCTTCACTAATGTGGTATGTGCGATGGTCTCGTGCTAATGCGTGGCAGTACGGCTATCACCAGTTGTAAGCTGGGAGGGGAGGGGGGGTCTAACGTTTCAACGATACTCTGCTAAAATAGTTTCCTATATCTTCGGCAAAGTAAGGTATCGTTCACAGATCGTCGCATATGCGTAAAACAGAATACATTGATTATAATTGTGAAATAAAACTACAAACATATGTAATTTCCGTGAAGTTTTGCTAATTTTTACATGGTCGCGATGAAGGTACAAACCAAACCTGACCAAATATACAGAAAAGTCAGTCTATGAACCAGGCTATTGATATGGTCGGTGGTATTACTGACAATTGTCTCTTTTTGCAATCAAATCTTAATTGAAGATAACGATTAATATCCATTCAATATATAAACGATGATTTTAAATAACACAATTTTTTTTTATAGTTATTTTATCCTTGGAAAGTTGAGATACTTTAGCGCGACCGCTAAACGGTCTCACCAAAGTCATTTTACCATATATCATGTCTATACCGCGACCGCTGGTCTCGCTAAAGGCGACTTTATAAGAGTATATATATATATATATATATATATATATATATATATATATATCCAGCATATATATATCCAACATATGTGACCCGATCTGGCAAAATAAATTGGTCGCACTTTGACAAACGATAGGACCCTTAAAGCAAAAATGACCTTGATTTGAGATATTTTCAATTTTTACATAAGTTTTTATTTTCATATGATCACTTTAGAATACTAAAATTATGTGGCATACAAATTGATGTCCGTGTTGATTTTTTTTTTTAAAACATCTTTTTTTTTAAATTTTAATCTCAATTAAAATACAATCAGTCATATTTATTTCTCTGTCCATATTGCCATGGAAACAGTCGCTATCAAGTAGAAATAGTGATACAGTGTAAAAATTTTGACGATGACAATTTCTGGCACTTTTAAAGTGTACAAAATGTTAGAACTATAGGTCTATTTAAAAAAAAATTGGGTCAAAGTGAATATTTCATATATTAGTTTAATTTTAATCCAATTGTGTTTTCTTATCAAAAAGTTTACAAATTGCCTTTTTGAACTGTAAAGGCCATTTTCTCAAAATGACGCAATTTCACACTTCATATTTCTGTGAGTTGACAGTCATATTTCCAGAGCTAACTATGCTAGAGAGTTGTGATATACCATTTTAAAGGTAATTATGTGTAGATTCAGGATCTATCAATATCTGCGATATTTCAACATGCGACTTCCCACTTATTTTGCCAGACCGGGTTAAGATAAGATAGATCGGATAAGATAATTTTTATTTTAGATCGGTAATTTCACAGAAAACATTAGCCAGAGGCTAGTCAGCGGGTTACAATTTTATGATGTGACAAGGTTATACGGCCAATGCCAATAGACTAAGTCATATAACAGGGTTCAAGGCATATGACCAAAAATAAAAATAATTTATTATTGGCGCCACTGTCTTGTTGAATCGCACAGAAAGTCACAATACCAGTAGACGCCAAAAACTTACATGTGCCTGTTTTTTAATGTATTGAACCGAAAATTTTGAAATTGATAAATTCAAGATAACGGCTATAGCATCGTTATCAGTCACACATGAAAACAGACACCTGCCAATGGATTCATAGACCCTGAGAACTTGCATATTAGGTTTCTAGGCACTATTGTGAATTCTAAAAAAAAATTAGGTTGGGGAAAAAAATTGCCGGCTTGCTGCCATTTTGATTATTGGTGGGAAGCTGAAAATCTAATAGGGTTATCTCCATACTGGTTCAAATTATTGGTCATCAGGAAATGTTTTTGAACCTTCAGCCTGGATTTTGGTAAAACAAATTGCCCGAGAACTTGAAATTATTAACTTAATCTGTTGGACCATGTTAGAACAGTGGCCAAAACTGGCGCCATGCAGCGGTGCACTTAGGAGGGGGATAACAATACCTGTTCAGGACGAAGCGTAAACAAGAGGACTGGAGTCCTATATCATCCCCCGCCATAAATTAGGTTAAGACTTTT
Organism: Flabesymbios commensalis; assembly: GCA_964017125.1. Classification (NCBI taxonomy): domain Eukaryota; kingdom Metazoa; phylum Annelida; class Polychaeta; order Terebellida; family Flabelligeridae; genus Flabesymbios; species Flabesymbios commensalis. The sequence goes on from OZ024911.1 coordinate 79,025,248, forward strand.
TGCGGTCACAAATATTTAAAAAGTCGATTTGTGGTGGCCATTTTAAATTTCAGTAGAAACACATACACATTTCCAGATGGTGGGTAATGTGATTGTGCAATGTGAATTATTACTGATTTCAATTTTTCAGTTTTTGCGCCCACAAAAAGATATGAAGGTTATCCATGGCGACCATTTTGAATTTCAGTAAAAACCTTAAAAAATCACTTGCACATCTCCATATCGTGGGGAATGTGATAGTAAAATTTGAATAATTTCTGACTTTTTTCTTTTGTTGTTTTTGAGCCCACAAAAAAAATTGGAGTCGACCTCTAGCGGCCATTTTGAATTTTGGTAGCATCTTTAAAAAATCACTTGCCCATCCCCATGTTGCTAGGAATGTGATGTTAAAATTTGAAAAAAATTGACCAGACAAATTTTTTGCGCCCCCCGAAAAATGAAAGTTGATCTGTGGCGGCCATTTTGAATATCAGTAAAACCTTAAAAAAGTCACCTGCACATCTCCATATCATGGGAAATGTGATAGTAAAATTTGAATAATTTCTGACCAAGTTTTAGAGTTTTTGCGCCCACCAATTTTTTTTTTAGAGTTGACCACTTCGGCTATTTTGAATTTTGGTAGCATCCCTAAAAAATCATTTGCACATCCCCATGTTGCTAGGAATGTGATGTAAAAATTTCAAAAACAATTGACCAGTAGTTGTTGTGCCCACAAGAAAACGTGACGCCGGACAGAATCCTGACGCAACTAAAATCCCCCTTCCCCTACGGGCGGGGGATAAAAGCGTCTTGCCAAACAATTTTCAAAATTGATACAAATGACTTAATTCATTTACTGTCAATTAACATATCTGTGTCATATCGGATAGTAAAATGCTGTGGTGACATTCGAAATGACAAAACAACTTTGAAATACTGTTAATTTGAAGGAAGAGGAAAGAACAGAAGTTTGAAAGTACAAAACAAAATTGATTTATTGAATAACAAACATGTTACAAACTTGAAATAATCTTATAAATAAACAAGAGGCCCAGGGGCCTTGAAACTTGTCAACAGCATTGCAAAATATCAGCTACAGGTGTGTCAGAGAATGTATATTTATGCTCTAAATTGCATTATCATGAAAATAAAATATGTAAAGGCCACGTTATTTGTATAATTAATTACACTTTTAATAATTTTTAAATAATTTTAGTACTAAATATGTTTACTTCTGCATGCTACGTTGTAATATAATTCAACTATTAGTTGCCAATAATGTTATTATTATGCATGGCGCATCTGCTATAAATAACATTTAATTACATTAAATGTGATATTTTGGGGATAAATCTGCTGAAACGTTGTTTTTTACTAGGGTATAGAACTCAAATTTTGACAATAATGTGTGGAAAATTGCAATAAATGAGGATGATCGCGTGGTTACAGTGACAAGTACTTCCGCATTGTATCATTTCGAATTTCAGGTGTCATATTATCTTTATTGACGTCAAAGTACAAAATCAATAATGTTCAATAATCAATTTAACTATTTATCAACGATACTGTTTATTTATTACTGGTGGGCCTGTGATCATATAATTTTTGCACTTGTGTGGAAATGATTGAAAAACGTGCAGTTATTTGACATAGCATGAACAGATCATGATAGTTAAGGGTTGTGCCAATAACATAAAAATGTGCAATTTTGGGGATAAATCAATTGAAAGTTATGAAAAACATAAGAATTATAAATTATGTTTTTCAGTAGCGAGTTTTATTTCATGTAATTTAAGATTTTAAATATTATATTGCTTAATTCTGATATTTCTGATATCTAGTGGCGGCCATTTTGGATTTAGCCCCTACGGTGGCGTAAGGCTATGCCTTTCTTGGCATCCACCCTAAATCGATCAAGTAGGGTTCTGTCGACATCTGGGCCAAATTTGATAGCTTTGGAACAATTTGCCCCAAACAGTCCATTTATTGCCCTAACAGCCCTGACTAATGCCCAGATATCAAATGCAGCGTCCCCTAGAATTGTTCGAAGCCTAATGAACAAATTCTGACTTAAAGGGCCTTCTGACAAAAAAGCTTAACTGATTTTTTGACTATCGGGCCTTCTGACTAACGGGCCTTTTGACTAAAGGGCCTTCTGACTAGCGGGCCTTCTGACTAAAAGGGTGTCACCGTTCACCCCAACCTCACATCATGACACATAATTAATTTCATCAACGGTTTGCACCGCTTTTAACATATTACAGTCACTTAATTTACCATTAATTTTGCAGAAATTGAACTACTATTTTACCCCAATCTTTAAAGTAGGTTTTGTACAGGCTTTGGCATTTAAGTATTGTTTATTTTGACGCACTATATATCCGAGAATATCATGCCATTGAGATTTTTTTATGCACAGATTATGCTAATTAGGCCTAAATCTGTAATTAGCACCAATAACTTTCTTAAGCTCATTAAGTACAGGATTTAACACTTAAGAACGATGAATTCGGGCTCTACCACCAAGCACCTTGTCTGTGCCATTGTCTTTGTGCGTGTACTCGGTATGCTAATTAATCACTAATTTGTGCCCTAATTAAGGGGCTATATCATTAATTGGTTTGCAAGTAGATCCTATCGACTTCCGTCATCAGTCACATATTGTGCCAACACCCTTTATGAGTGTTATTGGAGTCGATCACATAGCTTTAGTGCTACTCATTGTCTTCCTGGGGTCCTGTCGGATCTCTTCTTGGGGCAGTGTCATCACCTTCCTGAGTTGTTGCCGCTAGGCCTACACCTAATTTACTAACCCCCTAAACCGCTAAGCGCGACGGCGCTTTAATCCGTTTAATAGCCGTTTAAACATAAAGATTTCTAAATTGCTTAGTCTTAAATTTCAAATTAAACAAATACGAGTAGTTTTCTCTCACTTAAAGTTGTGGGTCAAGGTAGTGAGTCACAACCCTAAGTGTGTGAAAATTTAATTTATTTAATTCAGCGGTTTAAGGGTTAATATATTAGTCATCATCAACAATTTTTTTACAATATTTGCTGTACAAAATAAATTTGTAGGCCTATTAATATTTGTCATATATTTGTACATTTTTTGCTGTTCATTTTGGGATGGCGAACCTTGACTCTGTTCTAATAACGCTGAATACTAAATTAAATCTTCAAACTAATGCAGCGATACACAGCTCACAATTTGACAGAGTGGGCCGTAATGGGCATTTATTGGCAGCACCACCAACAGTAAATACCGCCATATAAATAATATTTTTCCTACTTGGAAAAATAGGCGTCTTACATTGGGAACTGAAATTTAAAAAGATTCACTGGTAATGACTTGGTAGTTAATTCCACCGGAAATATATTATATATTTTTATATGGTTAATTCAGCTGGCGATCTGTTATTATTTAGCCGGGGCGTAGAACTTGTCTTGAAAAATGGTATGGCTCACTAAAATTAACTTGTTGCATCAAAAACATGCACAGATAAAATGATGTCGGGCCAGTTCTAATTTTTTTGTGGGAATCCCGCAAGTACTCTTTAAAAGTCAGGCACTGCGTATTCTTTACATGTAATTAAGTAGCTAAGCGTGTGTTTTGACAGAATGTTTAATGCTCAAAAGATGGTGCCGGCCAGAGCTCATTAGGACACGAAATCGTCATTCATTCACTCAAAATGCCTGGTTGTAAAACTATAATATATGAGGATATAGCCCAGGAACGTTAAATTATTGACAATTATATTTTAAAAAATGTATATTTCACCATACTTTGTCCCATTTTCATGACAGATGGTCGTAATGAAAGGGTTAACTTAACTACATGAACGGGCATTGCAATAAAAGTTGTTATTCGGTCATATTTCAGGCCAGAAGTGTATAAATTATATCAATTTTCATTGCCTTCAATCGCTAAGTCCAAAAATATATTTATAATAATACGAAATTTTGATATTTTTGGAGATAAATATCTTAGCCAAGGCCTAATTGCTATATTGCGTAAGATAATACAGGTGATTGCAACAGAGAGAGAGGTAGGAGAGCGGGAGAGTGACACCCGCGAGAACACTTATCACAGCAAATACGAAGCATTGACCCAATGTTGTTCTACTATTGGCCCGACATCTTCGACGTCGGCACGACATTAAAACAACATTGGGTCAATGCCTCGAGTTAACTGGGTTTGGTCACAGCCAATCAGCAAACTCCAGACGCTGACACAATGTTAGCCTAATGGTAGCCCGCCGTTTACAACACTGGGCCAGCATTATCCCAGCATTGGAATACCAATATAATATAGGCCTTAACGCAATAAACGTTCATCCAATGCTAGATTAATGCTGGCCCATTGTCTATGGCAATGGCTCAGCAGTTAAACAGCATTGGCTAAACGTCTCGTTTTTGTAGAGTCACCGGGAACTCGATACACTGACAAAGGACCAAAGGTGTACCAGTGTCATACATGATGGCACAACATTTACCCAACATCGGATCATGTTGACTGCCTAGAACCAGTATGACATAGAGCGCTTCTGCTCACAGCAAAATCAAGTATCTGCTTCTTTCACAAGTGTGCAGATACTGTCTATTGAAAGTGCTGTTACAAACAAGAAGGAGGCAGTGACATCAGCGTAAAGGAAGTATATACTTCCTTTACAAGTGAGCAAATACAGCCTTTTGGCAGCGCTATAGCAGGAAGGGCCAGTTAAAAAGCATTAAATGCCTAGTTTACTAGGGAGCCGATAATGCCTTTTGACTTTGCTCAGGCAGAACAGATGCTAAACGGAAGTTAACGACAGACGTTTGCTCTGAAAGTCAGACTAAAAACTTGGAGACTCTGTCTCCAAGTTGAAAAAATACAGAAGTGACTAAAATACTGTAATATCACAGATACTTTATTGCTAAGGCATGCACATGCTTATAGCAATCAAGGTCTATTTGTGATGATGTGCATACTAATACCATCTACAGTTAAATCAAACTACAGTATAATTTGCTAAGAGCTGCCACCTTTAAGATATAAGAAAAGTGGCATTCAATGTGGCTGCCTATATGCCGTTTATATACAGAATGCCATTCATACAGATGGCCAAGTGACCTCACATAAAAGACTGGCTATCAATATGTTAATTACTACAGTAAAAAACTGGTCACCAGGTCAGTTGTTGCATTTTTCATTCCATAAAAGTAATAATTGTTTATATTTTCTTAAATGATGTAATATACCGCGTGACTACATGATGTGCATTAAATCGAATCTCAGGTGTTTTAATTAATTTATTTATTGAGTTTGAAGTGTCACTCAAAATGAGAACCGACGCACATTTTTATGATTATGTGTGACCTTTTCGTGAAATTTGTGTTACCTTTATATAGAAATAATGGTATTTTAATTTAATACTTCTTGAGTTGAAAGTGTCACTGAAACTGGAAACAAAAGCACCTTTTTTTTCATTATATTGTGGACTTTTACATGTACATCTTTTTAATACAGAAACGACAGTAAAAATAACAACCATCACATTTTTTGTGTTATGAAATGTAATTATTGTGCCACTTTGATGTAGAAATGATTGTCTTTTCTTTTTATATTCTATTGAACGTGAAGTCTCAATAAAAGTGAATAATAACTGACAGGTTATTTTTCATGATTATGTGTAGGCCTACTCTCTTTCGAACACTTCTAGTTGTATTCCTTTGTATAGTATCTTATATCATAAGATCATAGTTCTACTTAGTGAGCAAAGTAGAGCTAATAATGTCACTACATGTACGTTGTTGTAAAAAAATACAGTATTTTAATTTGTCAGTCATTGAACTTAAAGTGTCACTAAGACTAAAATAAATAATCGCCAACTAATCTTTTAGACAACGTGTTTCATATATCACTTGAAATAAATATTATCAAGGGTGGTAGGGTGTTAGGGTATTGTGGAAATCATGTGTTTTTATTTTTTTGATCATTGATCTTAAAGTGTCAGTAAAGTTAATAATATTTTGTGTGAAAATCATGTATTTTATTATTTTTTACTTATTGCGCCTAAAGTGTCACTGAATCTAAAAAGATTATTGTTTTATTCTGCGTGCTCTTCTGAACAGTCTGTGTAACATTATCTTTAATGTTTTATATTATATGAGTATCTGATGTGAATGGAATTATAATTATGTATGTTACGTTGGTGTAAAATGATGTTTTTTTTCTATTGGACTTAAAGTGTCACTAAAAAAAAAAAAAAACATGAATAATTGCCACCTGATCTTCCAAACATTTTGTTTTGTATCTCATTAAACAAAATACTATAAGGGTGTTAGAGTAGCATGAAAATCATGTGTTTATCATCAAATCATTGTCTAATTAATTAATAATTTGTCCAACGCAATCAGCGCTATACAGCATATACATCATTCATGCAACGTTGGCACAACGTTTTGTCAACATATGCAACCTTAAACAGGCGCTGATACACCATACACATCATTGATTCAATGATGCAATGATGTATTTGACGTGTGATACATGTTTTAGTAAAACTAAAAATATGGAGATGAATAAAATAAGTGTTGTACGCATTACATTGTGTTTGATCCATACACCACCCCCCTCACTGCAAACGTCAAACACATAGATGAATCAGGAATAATAAGATCCCCGGTGTGGACTAGCACAATGTAATTGTTGTCTTTCTAGTGCTTGGAGGGTTAACATAAGTAAAAAAAACTATTTGTTTACTTACGACGTCTTTCGATTGTGAGTGATATTTTTGATAACGGAATTGTTTTGCATTTTACAGCTCTTTCACATGCATGCACTAAAAATAGGGGTGTGGTGGTAATTTAACACAGTACTTCAATAAAAATACTCACAAATATACACTATTAGTCCTACACACAGCACATAACCTATATTGAATCATTGTCCCTTTCATTCAGGCCAGCCTGAATTAAATGGCATCAGTATACTGGCCGATATTTCAGATCATTCTCAAGTAGTTTTGGATTCAAAGATTGTTCCTCGGGTGATGCTAATTATCACTGAGGAAATTTTATACTGTGTAGTGTATAAAAACACCAGTATGATTTTCACTATATATAAAGGCAACGGCTGCCACAACAGCAACAACAGTAGCATCAGTAGCAGTAACGACAGCAACAATCAAACCCTGAAACAGTAATTCACTCGAGGACCATTGAACTCAGGAAAACTTAAAACAGTTAAACGTCTTGTATGGGTCTGCCTAAATGACTGTGTTAAGAACACAAATATTGTATGACAAACATGGTAAAACAGTTGTGTGTACACCACTTGGATACCGTTTATACTTGGGAGTTTACATCATATAGTTGCACCAAATAACCAACAGCAACACCCCTATGCATATCATCGTTATTTTATTACATTCGATACAACTGTGTGTACATAAAACATGTTCCTAAAACAAATGTTGAACCTAGGTTGCTGTTAAAACTATATATAAAAAAATATAATACTTTAATAAAGATTGTGATCCACAATGGCATTGATGTTTTATTTAACATGTATCCACTTTATGCATTCTAACGTTTATCGATTTTACTAACCATTCATATGAATATTGCATTGGTTCTGATACATTATATCAGTTACTTCAACAACTAGGTTACATACTCACTGATGGAACTGCTGTGATGCTATGGGATGCCATATAACTCTATTATTCTACAATAATAAAATTACAGCTATTCCATGAAGTCGACACACCAAAGGCTTGGACAAGACCACAGGGATCATAACTGTATCTACGTATCTTGATAGATTACTAAGATACCATCTAACTGTTTCTAAAATAGCACTGGACATTGTTCAAACAATATATGTGTTCATACTGTTCATAACATGCATATAAAAAACTATGGGTTCATCTTAAGGGGTATTGTCATACTAATACATTGGCTATTTTAAATTATGTAAGTGGTGACTACTTAAAATAAGATTAAAATTTTAGCCTATTACCCATATATGCCTACAGATGTTTCCCACACAGCAAAACCAGAGATGAAATAGCTACTAGGGTCCTATGTATAGCAAACAACTGATATGTAATATCCAAAACTACCCTCTGGAAAGCTCAGAAATCTGAAGATACACAGTATTGCATAATTATGTCATTGAAGTATGCATAGAGCTGCCAGTCCCGTGACTAGGCCTACAACCTACACCCTGGGTTCAGATCAACACATTCTAGATCAATTAAGTCATCCAACAGACACCGTACCTGTTGCCTTGGGGTGGGAGCTGGTCAGGGTCTAGTGTGATCGAGGTCCAGAGTAGCAGGCCTTCTTTTTTTGTTTGTTTTGCTGTTAGCCATCACTGTAGGCAGCTGACCTGCATATTAGGTTGGTGGATGTCATGATACGCTTAGCATATATTCAAAAAATAGCATGCATATTAGGTTGGTGGATATCATGCTATGCTTAGCATATATTCACAAAATATTATAATAATTATTATGAATACTATATATGTGCTCTAAATCTGACCCAGAAGTACCTAACCCTCTGTTCTGAAAATCTGTAGAGATCTAAAGGGTGAAAACAGTGACAGACTATAAACAGATTTATATATTATATAATAGACAAATTATCTTTAATTACAACCCTGTAGTATTTAAAATGTCCATTATCATTGTGATGTATTAAAATATTTGTACCAATAGCCAAAAGTGAATAGTTTGTTTAACTACAAGGCCCATCTAAATACTATGTACTGCCAATGCAATAGGTCTACTACACTGTCCCCATTTAAACACTGTCGCGTTACGCTGAAAATCCTGCCCGAGCGGCAGTTTCGTTTAAATGAAACAAGTAATCATTTCATACAGGGGGAGATCATCAGTTCAGGCTAAAATTCAACTCATAGTTCCCTTCATTATCACACATCCTCGAACGGTCCTGGCATAGCCATATAAATGTTATTAAACATGTCATTAATTTTATAATAACAATACAAGATGATAATTAAGGCTATTTTTATGTAAAGGCATTTTAAAAAAGGTTAAATTGGCTGATAAATCTATTGGATCATCTGCTTATTGATGCACTCAAATAGATCTATCAATCATCATCTCAGTGGACTGTCATTTGTGGCAAGATTGTCAAAACATTTTGTCAGTGCTCATAAAGGTGATGGGGTGAAGTATAATTAAACTAACTGGTATAATATTTCTTCACAATATACAAATATGTATGTCTTTTCACCATCACGTGACCATGATCCAATGACATCATCATTGCCAAAAAGTGATGTGTCATCACTGATTCATGCATGCATGACAACATAAACAACTTGGACGTGTCACAACACGTTTGCTGTTATGACTGATCAGTCTATGCTGACATCATCATCCTCTAGTCAGAATATGGTAATCTGGTACTGTTGTGTTTGGAAACAGATCTGAATGATTTTATCCCCAAATCTCACATACACTTAGGGTTATATAGCATTACACACGATTGCATGCATACCAATCTATAATGTTGTCATCACCTAACAACCAATGTAATGAAAATACGTCAACACGTGATCATGACGTCATAATGCTGAATCAGCATGCCTGGTTTTGTTGGGATGCATGTTACAACATGTCTACATTATGGCTAGCCAATCTATCACATAACACACAATGAAATGAAAATACGTCAGCATGTGATGATGACGTCATATAATGCTTGTATCAGCATGACTGGCTTGTTGAGATCCATCATGTGCATGTCGCAACACGTCTGCTGTTATGACTGATCTGTCTATGCTGGGACCCCCTGCGGAGCCAGGTGAGGGGGACTACCAGTCTGTAATAGGCACCAAGAGGAGGGGAGAGGGGGCAGTGATGAGTCATCCTTTTCTGGTGGGGAGAGGGAGCCAGGGATGACAAAATAAACAACTTGGACTTGTTCAAACATGTCTGGGTCTCAACGTTGTGGCAGCATGAACCAAAAACAAGTATATCTGGCTCTTGACAGGTTTTAATATAAAAAGACATTATAGCTGAGCCAAAAACAAGTATCTGTGACTAACTCTCTTGACATGTTTTAATATCAAAAGACATATAACTAAATAAAAAACAAGTATATCTGGCTAACTTTCTTGACAGGTTTTAATGTCAAAACATCCTATAGCTGAATCAAAAACAAGTATCTCTGGCTAAGTCTCTTGACAGGTTTTATTATCAAAAAACCCTAGAGCTAAATCGAAAATTATTTATTGACAATTACTGTGCATTCATAATATACTAAGTCATGTAATTTTACAATAAAAAAGAAAAAGACCAAAAATAATAAAATAAAAGACCATTAACCTACTGGTATCAATATTCAAACTCATATTGTCATTATAAACACAATAATATTCCATTAAACACACTAGTTCAGGGGGTCCAAAGGGTCCAAGGGGTGGGGGGGACCGAGATGAGTCATCCTTTCCAAGGAGGGGTGGGGGGGACCGTGATGAGTCATCCAAAGAGGGGACAAGGGAGGAGGGGGCTCCACCAATCACAGCCAAGGGGAGGGGTGGGGGGTAGTTGTGCCCTTTCAAAATACAGTATCTCTGCTGGTGGGTTTTGATATCAAAAGACAGTATAGCTGTCCTAATTGTGAGCCTAAAATATATGTAAAATATATGTATAAAGAATGAAATAAATCATTAATAAACTAATTATGGAATTATAAATAAAGTGATATAAATCATGCATAAATTGTACATATCTTTTATCCGTTGTTTGGTTTTATTTTTTACCGTAAATTGAGGTCATCCGCCACCCCCTCCAGTGGCGGATCCAGGGGGGGGGGGCGCAGCCGGTGCCCCCCCCCCCCGTTCAGCGTTTCAAAAACAAAAAAACTAACATGCTTCGCTCGAAATATGGTCTTGAATGCGTCAATTGAGGCCTTATATTGCAAATTTTTCCAGGGGGAGCATGCCCCTGGACCCCTCTAGAGAATATAAGTGCCAGCTGTGGTGCGCAGTGTTTCTTGCAAAAATCGGCGCCCCCCCCCCCGTCTGCAGTGGCGGATCCAGAATGTGCAAGAGGAGGGGGCGTAAGCCACATTTTGGCTGAAAAAGGATTGTTAGCTTCACTATATTCCGAAAAATGCATGAAAATGCAATATTTTCGCCAATAAGGGGGGGGGGGGCGTACGCCCTATGCTGGATCCGCCACTGGTCTGTCAATTCCTGGATCCGCCACTGCCTTCATCGGCCTCAGACCAAATTCCTGCAGGCGCGCCTGATCAGATTCTATCTGTGCGCCACACTTACGCAATGTTTTTGTTTTGACCCAATAAGTTAATTTTTGTGGGCCATTGAATTTTTCAAGATAAGTTATAGGCCCCGACTAAATAATGACAATTAGTAATTAACTACCAAGTTATTACCAGTGAATTTTTTTAAGTTCACACTGTTAGAGGTCTACCTTTCCAAGCAGGAAAAATATTATTTGTATGGCGGTGTCTACTGCCGGTTTAAAATTAACCTATTTTGATGTCGCCAATAAATGTGGCCCACACTTTAAAATTGTGAACTGTATATCGATGTATTAGTTTCAGTATTAGTATCCAATGATCCAAAACATAGGCTTAGCAATAAAATTTAAATGAAGTACAGGTATAGCAGAAAACGAGCTACTGAAGCCAAAATGTAGTTGAAATATTGCTGATTCCAACGAAATATTGGACTGATAAATTGGCGGAATGTCAAATTTAGTAACTTTGCCAAGGGTATCTCGAAAACCCCCTCGACCCTCTCAGCCCCCTCGACTCACGACTCTCGACCCTCGACTTATTAAAAAAAAAGTTTTTGTTTGTTTATATAATTAGGCCCTATAACTTTTGTATAATAATACCATTCGGGAAACTTATATAGGCCTACTGTGATGCTAACCTGGCTATGAAGTGATGTTGGCTGACCGTCTGCTACGCTGGTCCAGCAATCACCCGACGTTGGTTTATTGTCTCTTGTTTAGCCTACTGGGTGGCCATGGATTGGCGCGATAATACACAATAAAACTATAGTTTTATGAATACACATAGAACTACAGCTAGCCAAACACATTTTAATGTTAGGTCACTGTTTACGACGCTTGCCTAACTTTAACCCAAGCATGGGATTGAATGCCTCTTATTTTTTGGTGCGTAAAAAAACACTTGCCAGTCATATCACCCGCATATCACTCGTCAGCTTCATTCAGTCACAGGCATTGGCACCTGCATCGCAAGTGGTGTGCCAGCGTTACTGAGGTTGGGCCAGCATGAATCCAACATTGGTTCAATGCTTCGTGCTTGCTGTGCTTAGCTATTATTGGACTGGAACAATGTTGGGCCAGCGTTAATGTAGGACAGTGGAGGGACTCAGATGGCAGTCTATATGCCTAATCAAGTGCCAGCATAATTATATTGCGTATCGTGCCTCTCCTCAAAATATACATGACGCGTTCGGCTAATGTCGTCGCAGACGATGAGCCAACATTGACCTGATATTGTTTCCCGTATTTTATAAATAGACTAGCAAAAAAAAAAGTTGAGGGTCGAGGGTCGTGGGTCGTGGGTCAAAGGGCGAGGGGGTCGAGGGGGTTTTCGAGATATCCCTTTGCCAAATATCTCGCAATATTGTCGGGGTATTCCAGTCATAATAGCTTCCACACGCCAGATTTACAGTGTCGCCGCAGGTCGGCCTAGATGTGCACATGCCGGCGCACAGAGTTGGGAATTATTTCTCAACGATTTTACACACAGTAAATCAATATAAAAATAAGAAATATTAGCCTATGATTATCACCTGAATTCTGCCTGTATAGGCTTGCCTTCGGTGCGGGGATCTTGCTTTCGTCGTCGGTAATAGTTATTATACTTTTTTTTCACGAAATACCGATCTAAATATATATTTTAATATACATTATTTAATAACGATATATGCACATAATAAATCAATATAAAAATAAGGTTTAAGTTTTGAACTCTGCCTATAAATGCTTGCTTTCGGTGCGGGGATCTTGCTTTTGTCAATTAGCTTGCTCTCTGGTTTCATCATTACCCGGCCCTGGTGCCTGCTTGGAAAGTCAGAGATCACGGATCCGTCTCCTACTCTGGCATCTAACAATTTCAAAGAAATAAAATGTTTCCTCCCTGTTCAATCGTATAGATTGAATATTGTGGGCGGCCTCCGTGACCGAGAGTTAGCGTGCTCGGCCGCAGACCAACAAGGCTCAATTTCTAATCCTGTGTCTGGAGGTTAGTGTCACCTCATTCATCTCACCATCCTCGGGAGTTTCTCAGCTTAGCCCATATGTGCACAAATGTGGTGTAAAACCCCATTCATTTTATTTCATTTGATACAGCCAACTAACACCTGACTCAACGTTGGCCTGATAACATTACACATTACACAGCAACATTCAGCAAAGACCGTGTGAGTTGAGAAAGCCTTCATGGGTCTTTATCATTAGGTCTACTGTGTGTATTGTGATTTCCGTAATTAGTATTATGTAAAAGGGTGCAGGGAAGGTGCATTACGTCTACATGTCATAATGATGGATTAGGGCTGCTGTAGATTTCACGGCTGAATAAGAAACATTAACAGCTGATATTTTTCAGCTCTGTGACGATTTTGTTAGGCTTATTTAAGGCAGAAGAATTAAAATTGGAAATTAAAGACTTCGTGAAAATCCCTGGCTACCTGGAGCATACTGGAAGGCCCAGAAAAAATAATAAATGCACCTCTACTTTTGTAATTTAACATTATATAGTCCTGTAAAATGATTGTTTGTCAAGCATTTTTCATTAGGTGCAGTACTTCAGAATGTGTGTAAAATCAGCAAATTGTATGATGGGAATCAAACATATAATATAAATACCAAGGATGGATAGGATATAAATACATACTATCGGGTATAATATACACATGTATCTATAGACCTATACATATTTTCTTTTCGTGATAATGCATTTTAGAACATAGTTATACATTCTCTGACACATCTGTAGCTTACATTTTGCAATGCTGTTGACAAACGTCAAGGCCCCTGGGCCTCTTGTTAAAAATAGTCCTCATAGTGAAATTACGCGAGGCTCTTAAGAATTGAACCATTTCACAACAGCCTGGGACTTGACTGGATGACTTATTTGTAGACGTGATAAAAAAATATATGAAACTCCTTCGGGTGGTCATCCAGATCATGTAGAATTTGCTCGAATTTAAATTCGAATTTTAAATTGTATAGTGAAATTACGCGAGGCTCTTAAGAATTCAATCCGGTTCATAACAGCCTGGAACTTAATGAATGATACAAGACGTGTGAAATGACCAAGTTTTCAATTGTTTTATAGACGACGATAAAAAAATGATAGAGACATGACATTCTGTGGGGTAGTAGTCTAGATCATGTAGAATTAGCTCAAATTGAAATTGAAATTGAAGAAAATAGTTCTCATAGTACAATTACGCGAGGTTCTTAAGAATTCAACCTGTTTCACAACAGCTTGGTACTGAATGAATGATCCAAGACGCGTGAAATAATATAGACGCCAATAACAAAATCCTTGAGATATAAAACTCTGTGGGATGGTATGCCAGATCATGTAGAATTTGCTCAAATTTAAATTGGAATTCGAGAAAACAGTTTTCACAGTGAAATTACGAGAGGCTCTGAAGAATTAAAACAGGTTCAAGGCAGTCTGGGCCTGATGATCAAAGAAATGTGAAATGACCAAGTAATAAATTTATTTATAGACTCCAGTAAGAAATCCCAGAGCTATGAAACTCTGTGTTGCGGTAGTCCAAATGATTGAGAATTTGCCCAATTTTAAATGTGGATTTAAAAAAATATTCCGTATTGTAAAATTACGCAAGGCTCTTAAGAATTGAACCGGGTTCACAACAGGCCTGGGACTGACTGGGTGATTCAAGACGTGTGGAATGACCAAGTTTAAAACTTGTTTATATAAGCTGATAAAAATTCCTAGAGATATGAAACACCAATTATATGTGCACCGAGTTAATATTTTTCTCAAGTTATGAATTTTTGAAATAAGTTATAAATGTAGGGAATAAACTGCACATATGCTGCTGTATAGACCGATTTGGACAAAACATTAGATGATGGTATGAGCATTAGTCACACCAGTACTCATCATAAATATCCTCGATTTATGACAAGTTGCAGATTGAATTGAACATATTCAATACAGTACACGACATAACTGCTGAATTAAGTTAATTTCATTGAATAATTAAATTATTAAGATTAACTCAAGTATTAAGATGAAATCAAGTACAAAATCAAGTACATGCGAAACAAAAACACTTCGCCATAAAAAGACACATTTCTGAATTCTATATTCAGAAACGTCGATTTAACAAAGCTGAATTTCGTATCAGTGCAAATTAACAACATGTCTACCGGCTTCCCAAATGAATAAGTTTGCGAATTTGTGTGCGATCATAATATAATATGTCATTATTTTCAGTAATCAGTAGGTTTCTTGGTGGTATTTATTACATGGCCGTACGACCAAAAAGTTAAGAATTTCCATTAGGATGGTTATCACATGGTAACACATATCTGTCTACTAACATACTCCGTACATATTTATGTATATAATGTTACAAAATTGCTTAATTTCGAAATTTTCACAGTTTTAATTTAGCCGTTAGAGGCATATATAGGGCCTATAAGTCAACAGTGTGACAGCGGGATGCTGGCCACAACGCGTGAAAGAGTTTAAAGGGTTAACATTAAGGCTAATTGTTTTGTGACGTAACCGCCGATTTGATTGTACTCGACACATTAACCCTAAAAGTGCTAAGATCCTGGCCGACATATAGCTGTTATATGCAAACACAAGTAATATAACATTTATTGGTAAATATGGTAAATATGAATACAAAATATGATAATCAGCTGTTATAGCCGTAATATGCCATGTGGCTATAATTATTATATGCAATAATTCGATAACGAATCTTCATAAAGTACCGAGGTACAATGATTTAACATGTTTAAGTGGCATCGAAACCAGGTACTTATCCACAATTCAAGCCGTTGACAACGAGCCAGTCGGCCATTGTTGGTTTTATGCTGGGCCAACGTCGTAGACGGTGTTCCAACCTTAAACCAACAATGGCTCAACAATGGCTCAATGTCTTGTGCTTGCTTCAATGTCATCACTGCTATTGAGTGACAATCACACCTCCTCATCAATGAAGAAGATTAAGATATTACAGCATAATATATTACAGCATGAAAACGCAAATTCATATTTTTTAATTGTGACCATACAGACATGTAGGCCTAATAAATGTCACCAGAAAGCTTATTCAATTCTGAAAATAATGATATAAATTACATTGTAATAGCATGCAAACGCGCAAAGTTCTTTATTTGAAAAGAAATGCAGGACGTAGCCTCATAGGCCGTATAATGACTTAACTTAATGCCGGCGACAATGGTTTTATTTTTTATTATTCAAATAGTAATACTGTATGGAGTTCAGTTATGTTATTATTATTATTATTATTTTTAAATAATTATTTATATATAGCGTTGTTGTATGTTAATTGAAATTTTATCTTGAATGTTGAACGTTTCATTCACATTTTCATGTTTCCACTATTATTCTATACAAGTAACAAGTATATACATGTGAGTATATAAGGCATTATAAATAAACAACCAATAAATAAACATATGCAGTCGATGACATTTTGCGAGCGATTCCTTTGAAAAGGTGTGTATCTTTCATGTTGCCGGCTCGCCAAGGGTGTGTTCACATATGGCGAGACGGTGAGACAATTAGCGGCATCACTTCAGCACAATAATAGTCAAGCATGACACCTTTTGCGTGCTACAATTCAAAAAATTAGTATCTATGTGTGGGAAAAAAATAAAAATTGTGTCGTATGCTGATATCAGCTGCACATTTTAGTAATAAATGAATCTGACCTACTTTTATTCACTTATATATAACATCGCTATACGTTTCTGTTATAAATCATGCCGCAGTTTTGTCAGTAGAGTACGACATTCATAATAATTGAAGGGCTCCATGCAATAACCTGTTAAGCGCCATTAACAAGTTCTTGCTGATAACGACGGATTTAAGGTGCTGAGGTAGGGAAGATTATTGTGTAAAAAATCTTAGCTCTACGACTATTATAAAGCACTTTTCTCAGAATTAAGTACATGTTTATGGCTATTAACGTTAGTGAGACAAATTTCCCTATAAGAAAACTGTTAAGCGCGTTTACCAGTAAATATTACTAAATAACATGTAACAAATCCCACCGGTAAACGCACTTAACATGTTCTTGCAAATAATAGAATAAAAAATCAGAAATGGTAAGCACCATTAACATTATTTTACAAATATCAGCACGTTTAATTGTGAATGTGCAAAAGTATTCAGATGAATGGTTATGAAGTCGCTGTCTCACAGATATCCAATCGATATCCATGATTTCTGGAAAAAATTGCATAAGGCGATAAATGGTAATGTCATTCACCATACAATATTGTGATATTAAACTTGAAGACTATTGACAAATACTAGTTAACAAACTTGTGCGCAAGGCATGCTGAGAGTCTTAGATTTGATTACTAAACTTACTTTACCAATATTATTGATAAACAAACTTATTTTACGCGGAAGCTCTTAAAGGAAAAAAAATATTGAACTCAAACTTTGAAGTCGTTTTTCTCAAAACTATAAAACATGCACTTAACAGGTTCTTGTACGGAGTCATTCAATTGTCAGTTAAATTTATCACGAATAAAAAGATTTCAAATTATAAGTTTCTATAAACACTCTGGTATATTGTTGCGACTTATATCATGTCTGACCAAAAAAGTACAATATGAAAATATATTTTTCTCTGTGAAAAATTAGTTTTTTTGTACGAACAATGATATGATACAGTATCAGGTATGTTTTATTTACGGATACAAACAATAAAATTATTGTTAAGACTTATTTGTTAAGACTTAGCGGTGTGGATGACACCAAGTGTGGGAAATATAAACTACGCCCATTGATAATACATTGCAATGCATAGCGCTCGTTGACAGACTTTAAAATGCCGAATTAGGCAAGTTATAATTAATATTTTTTCACAAAATTTGGTCTATAGATACACTCCGCAGGATGTACTTAATACGATAGACTTTCAAATATATAGTTTCTATATCGTCTACTCCGTCTTTTAGTTGGTATGCGCTGGTATGCATACCGGCGTATACCGCCCATTGATAATACATTGCAATGCATAGCGCTCATTGACGGACTTTAAAATGCCGAATTAGGCAAGTTATAATTATATTTTTTTCACAAAATTTGGTATATACACTCCGTAGGATGTATTAAATACGATAGACTATAAAATGTATGGTTCTTATGTCGTCTACCCCGTCTTTTCGCTGGTATGCGTTGGTATGCGCTGGTATGTGGTGGCATGCGTCTTTTAGTGTAACCGGACTGAGTGTATGATCAAAGACGTGTGAAATGACCAAATTTTCGCCTTATTTATAGAAACCTATAAACAAATCGTAGGACTATGCAACTCTGTGGGGTGGTAGTCCAAATAATGGAGAATTTGCTCAAATTTAAATTGTAGTTTTAAAAAATATTTCTCATGGTGAAATTACGCGAGGCTCTTAAGAATGTGACTGACTGAATGACCCTGCAAGACGTGTGAAATGACCAAGTTTAACAAATATTTATGGATGTCTAGAAAAAACCCCAGAGTTATGGAACTCTGTGAGGTGGTAGTCCAAGTCATGTAGAATTTGTATGGCCATATTTAAATAGATTTTTTCAAATACAGTGGAGACCCGGAAATCGTACCACCCTTGGGACTGACTGAAAGTGGTCCCATTTTGGAATCTGTCTGATTTGTGAAACCAGCTACTTTTGAATGACAGATCTTTTCGCTGTTTACTTGCCATAATGGCTCGCTCAGAGAGTTTGACTGTGGTGTTTTAATTGATGCATATAATTGATATAACAGTTACTGTAAAAGTGTGAATTTTTTTTGCTTTTGGCGTTGGTCCGTTTTCCAAGTCTTTTTATGATAATTTAGGACTCGAAAAGGATGGTGCGTGTCCTGAATCGCCGGTCTGTCTGCTTTCTGAATCTGATAATACATTATGTGAATGGAGAAACATTTAGGACTGAAAAAAGGTGGTCGGTAGTCCGGGATGCTCCGCTTTTTGAGGCAGTCCGATACCGGGTCTCCACTGTAATTCCAGATAAGGAAATTGCGCGAAACTGTGGGGTGGTATAGTCATATGGTATATTTCACACTGGCTTTCTGCTAGCTGCCATGTGTGATAGCTAGGCTGCTGGCAGTTTGGTTCGTGGGCCACTTGAAACCAACTGTCTAGGCCTACATATAGAGCCACCGCGATATGCCATGCAACTATATAAACTATCTGGTGGCTCACTGGCGACCCTCCACCTTTTAGGATATGACAGTCGATAATAGTGCTATCTGAAAAATGACTGAATAAAATTTCTAGAGCTTTCCCAAACAGCAACGTAATGGAGGGCCACCAATGACCCACCACCGAATGCCACCGGTTGCCAGTGGTGGCCCATCACGTATATGTCCAGCTGATACCGGTTGGTCCACTAGCTACATTGTTTGCCAGTGGTTCATCAGTGACAAATCCCACCCTCTGATTTTCGCCTGCCACTCATAGCCACTGGTGGACCCCTTAAGTGAAGCTGCTTGGGCTAAAACTACGATTGGTGGTAGTTAAGGAAATTAGTCTGAATCTGAATGTAGGCTTAATTGGATTCATTTTTCAAATTAGCCGAGAATTAATAATGAGCAATCAGCCTCAGACTATCCGGCCAGCCAAATAAAAATGACCATGTTTTTGTCACACATAGGCCCATATATTTAAGAAAGGCCTACCTAGCTGAGCTTCGAAGCATTGTCAGCTGATAGTTTATTAAAAACACATCTGGATGTGTGAATTTACGCGCGTTTGACATAAATCCGACCTAAGCCATTGGGAATGAAAAACATTTTAGCCCCACCGAGCTCCTCTCAAAATTATAGCAAAATGGGTTAATTAAATTATTTTTCTTTGACATCAATTATATTTTTATTCCACACACTTAATTAGGCTATTCTACACAAGATGGTCTTTAGAATATAATACAGTAATAATTGGTCATTGTTGAAGTATAGGCCTAAGATAAGATAAGATTTATTTATAGTCGCAAGTGTATACTGACTAGGCGCGGATCCAGAGGGGGGGGGGGGCGCAGGTGGCGCGACGAGTATGATTGTGTGATTTAATACCAATGAGAAAAACAGTAATTGACAAATTTTTAACGATTTTGACCTTGATGTTGTCATTTGACCTTGGCATTTCAACTTTTGATCAAAAATGACATCATAATAGTCATCCTTGGCCTTAAATACCCTGGAAAAGAGGTATTACATGTGGTTCTGTGATGATTAGTTAAAATGTTAGCATGCGTAATGCATTACAGTGGAGGCCATTTTAAAATTGCCCAATATGGCCGCTAGAGGAAAAAAATCGCTTGCCTGTCGGCAGATTCTGAAATATTTAGGATTCTGAAATATACAGATTTATTCAGCTTTTTAAAAATCGACCAATGAGAAAAACAGTAATAGGCAAATTCTAAACGATTTTGACCTTGATGTTATTATTTGACCTTGACCTTTTAATTTTTGATCGAATCTGACGTCATTATCGTCATCCCCGACGTCAAATACACTGGAAAAGAGGTATTACATGTGGTTCTGTGATGATTAGTTAGAAAGTTAGCATGCGTAATGCATAAAAGTGGCAGCCATTTTGAAATTGCCCAATATGGCTACTAAAGGGAAAAAAATCGCTTGTCCGTCGGCAGATTCCGAAATATCCATGTCATGTCAGCATTGACAAAAATTTCAGACTTTTACAACGAAGTGAACGATTATTTGATTAAGCCCCCCTACTACATGTATCCTTCCCAAATTTGTTATGCATGTTACAAATGACCAGTTCTCGGACAAGTTCAATGATAACTGAAAAAAAATCAAAATGCCGATTTATTGTGATTTTTTACGTGAATAATTTAACCTTGTGATAACTTGAAAATTTGTCATGCATGTTACTAATAAGCAGTTATCGGACAAGTTCGATAATAGCTGAAAAAAAATTCAAAATGGCCGATTTATTGCAATTTTTTGCATTTTAAGTCAATAACTTGACCTTGTGGGCGTGTACCAGAGCCACACTACGCGGCGTGGCCGAGCTTCATGTAGCCTCTGGTATGCCCCAATGGCGATTTTTTTGCGATTAGTTGGTATTTTTAGATGAAAATAGGGTAATCCTCGAATTCAGACATTTTGGAAAGGTCACTTCCCCGGTTGAAGAGTTGTTCACAGTATTATATTCCCCCTCTGACGCATTTCCTATGACTTGACCCAGAAAATTATTCACCGGCCTCAATAACACAGGCATGAAAGTCATGTGACTAAGAACCTTGGCCTCGACCCGGCCATAAATGAAATTGGCCGGGCTCGCCAGACAAGTGGGCGTGATGGTTTTTCATATCTCCTTCCCAAATTTGTTATGCATGTTACTAATACGCAGGTCTCGGATAATGTTCGATAATGGCTAAAAAAAATCGAAATGGCCGATTTTTTGCATTCTACTTCAATAATTTGACCTTGTGGGCGTGAAGACTTGAAAAAAAAATTATTTCTACTTCCCCAATTTGTTACGCATGTTACAAATGACCAGTTCCCGGACAAGTTCAATAATGGCTGCAAAAAAAATCAAAATGGCAGATTTATTGCGATTTCCCACATCGTACGTCAATAATTTCACCTTGTGGGTGAGATAACATGAACATTTTTTCATTTATCCTGTCCAAATTTGTTATGCATGTTACTAATAAGCAGACCTCGGACAAGTTCGATAATGGCTGAATTTTTTTAATTAAATAACTAAGTTAATAACTTATTAGGTCCAATAATGGCGGCGGGCTATTGTCGAGTGTGCTCTTGTTAAGTTAGTGCATCAGCACTAACTTAATAACCGTTTTCAGCCTCATTTATATTACTTGCAACGGAAGTGGAACATCTTGTCATTTATAAACCAAAGAACTCTTTGTGTGTTGTATTTTTATATTACAATGCATAAGCATTCTCATTACTGCCATCTCAAGATTTTCATTGGATGTAAACTGGGTCAACCTTCCATGTCATCAGCTGGTCATAGTAACTCTCCATTATATAAAGTGAGGGTGGTGCAACTAGCTGTCATGTAGATTATTTATTTATAGGTCACAATTAAAACAGTTTTTTCTCTGCAAAGATTGAATAGTACATTTAATGTTCAGAACAAGCATTTCCCTCTTTTAATGACGTTTTTAATATCATATTAATGTCAGTTAGATCTAGATTTTTTCTATTCTCACTTCTATTCAAGCTTTTTGCCGCCAAACCAATCGCGCTTCACTCTCACTACAGGCATCGTGATAGACGGACGCTCCGTCTCGACCACAGAGGCCAAGTCGCATGGCGTAAGGCCGTCGCGTTCTATTTGATTGTGTACACAGCATTATTATGTCTAGACTACTAATAAAGAGAGAAGAAAAGAAAGAAAGAGTCAAGGGAGCTATTTATTTGCCGTCGCCAAAACGGTAAAAGGAATGATAGTGAATCGGAGATTGGTGAGGGCAGTCAACACGAACATTTCAACATGGCTAGCAGAGGTGGCAGTAAAGATTTTGTGTCAACACCCCTCGAAGACAGAGGGGCTCGTCCCAAAGACTCTTATTTTTCTCCAAGCGTCCGAGTTGAAAGAATCAGACGCAGAGTTTAAATGATTTTAATCAGACTTTTTACGGATCGCTCGTAATAATAGACGTCGGAGAGATTTTTAAAGGAGCGAATCCTTCAGAAGCCCATCTCCAGTTCGACGACTGTCACAACGACGATTCCACAACCTTCCAAAGTTCAAAATAGCGACATTTTACCCCACTGACGTGGAGTTGTGGTTCAACCAGATAGAAACATAATTCGATCTGCATGAAATTACAGATGATGACGAGAGATCCCGGCGAGAGATACAGATTCACCTGTGCTGCTCTTTCAGGCGAGGTAGCGTCTGACGTCAGAGGTGTGTTGCTGCAACCTTTTCTCACACATAAATATGAGAACCTTAAAGGCATTTAGATTGAACGTAGAGGCCTAACTACCCCTGAACGAGTGAATAAGGTGATTTCGGGCGAAAAGATGGGATCGGATATCCCGTCTCGATTTCTTAAACGACTTCAGAAGACAGCTGGATTTGGTACTAAGGCAGTGGTCGGGAAGGGCGTGCTTCGCCAGGCTTTCATTCTACAAATGCCGGTTTAGCTATAGGCCTACCAGCTACCCTATCATCTATTAAGCCGTTGTCAATGAATAGAATCGACACTATGCGAAACGAATATACAAAATAACTCAATCAGTTCCCGGATTTAACCCGCCCTACGACAAAGGGCGAGACCCCTACGACAAAGGGCGAGACTGTGAAGCACGGTATCACTCATAAAATAGTAGCGAAAGGCAGGGTTCTAACCAGGCCCTTTTAGCGTATCGTGCCGACACGCTGAGTTTCGCTGCCGCTACGCTACTAGTATCGCCGACACGCTGCCCATACGCTGAATAAAGAGCGACACGCTGCCGATAGATCTACTCTGGAAATAATCTGGAAATAATTTGTTTTACCCGAAAAATCAACGTTTTTTCAACATGACGGAGACTGAGAGCGATCTCGACCCCAAGCCCCGAAAAAGGTCCATAACTTTTTAATAACTGTGCGAAAAATAAGCCCAGCATGCGATCTCGTTGCTAAAATGCTACTGATTTAAAAAAAACATATTTTCGACCTGATTATTCAAGGCTAAATCTTAGATATGACTTTCCAAAGAAATGCCCCACGATTTTGTACGGGGTCAATCTGTGGCTGAAACCTTCAGCCACGCTGGGGCTGTTTAGCAGCCTGATTACCGCGACCGCCATTGGCTGACTGCCAAATTTCAGATGCCACATAGGCTTAAACCTGGGTTGCAGCGGAGCTGGCATAATATCATCTACGATGCTTTGCCTGTCAGGGTTTATATATTGCGTGAACTATTTGCACCATAATAAAATTTATCTACCACCTCCTCTATATGATACAACCTAGGCCAATTAATAATTTAGACAGTGTATCTCTAGTACTGATATGGAGATGTGTAAAAATATACTATCCTCCACATGTAGGCATATTACTAGCTTTCAATGAGCACTTTAGAATGTATAAGTAGAAAAACGAAAGGTGCATGCACACACAAGCTATTGCCGTGTATCTGGCGATTACGCCTGATTTCTAATTGATAGCGGTTGTGCCGTGGTTTGTCTGCAAAGTAAGTCTTTATAAAAAAACATTGAATCTATAGATGAGACACAGGTTGATGTAAAATCCCAGATTATTCATATTTTATTTATATTTTAACAAAAAAATAAAGGAATTTTCAAGTCCCGTATTTCATTTTTTCCTATTCACGGACTTTCCCCGTTTTCAAGGACCTGTGAGAACCATGTATCAAAGTGTAGAGAAATGCTTTAGAATGCATCTCAGAGCAGCTAGTATCTACCAAATTTTCAGGGGGCCTAGGCGGCCCCCTGACCCCTCGCGATTTTTCGGGTCTTGGCTGGCGCCTTGACCGATACCCTGACATTTCAGGCTGGTTAGAACCCTGTGCATTACACATGGTCCCTAAGCAAAATGGACGTTTGACGTCAATAAAGTTAGTTACTTATTCATTATTCCTTATTCCTTATTCAATAAGGAATAAGTAACAGTTACTTATTCCTTATTCGAACGAATAAGGAATAAGTAACCGTTACTTATTCCTTATTCGAACGAATAAGGAATAAGTAACAGCTACTTATTCCTTATTGGACCGAATAAGGAATAAGTATCATAAACGTATTCTTTATTGGAAAGAATAAGGAATAACTAACTGGTAACGTATTGCTTATTCGAATTTGGATAAGTAACACTAAAACAAAACAAAAATAAAAGAAGCAAATGTATGCTCACGCTCCACAAAATATGCCGATATACTACTAGTTCTCTGTGTAAAAAAGAGTTAAATCAATAACCTGGCAATATTGACATGCACAAAGAGCTTTAAAGGTATATTCACGTGTTCAGACTTGAATAAGGAATAAGTAACTGGCTACTTATTCCTTATTCGCGTTTGAATAAGTAACTGGTACTAATACGGTGAAAACCACTTTGAAATACGAAAACACATCTAGAATACCCTAAAATTCAACAAAATACATTCATATACTTGTAATTTTTTGAGATAAAAGAGTAAAACACCAGTCGGATCGCATAAAGAGTAGTACAAGTCTTGTTACTTATTCGGTTTTGAATAAGGAATAAGTAACTGTTACTTATTCCTTATTCGCGTCTGAATAAGTAACTGGTACTATATGCGGTAAAAACACTTAAAAATACCAAAATACAGCTAGAAAACATTAAAACTCGACAAAAGACGTTTATATACTTGTAATTTGGCGAGATAAATGAGCAAAACACCAATCTGATCGCACAAAATGTTGTACAAGTCTTGTTACTTATTCGGCTTTGAATAGGGAATAAGTAACTGGTTACTTATTCCTTATTCGTGTTTGAATAAGTAACTGGTCCTTATACGGTGAAAACAACTTTAAAATACGAATGTTTTCTAACTGTATTTTGGTATTTTTAAGTGGTTTTCACCGTATTAGTACCAGTTACTTATTCAAACGCGAATAAGGAATAAGTAACCAGTTACTTATTCCTTATTCAAAACCGAATACGTAACAAGACTTGTACTACTCTTTATGCGATCCGATTGGTGTTTTACTCTTTTATTTCATAAAATTACAAACATATGAATGTATTTTGTCGAATTTTAGGGTATTCTGGATGTGCTTTCGTATTTTAAAGTGGTTTTTCACCGTATTAGTACCAGTTACTTATTCAAACGCGAATAAGGAATAAGTAGCCAGTTACTTATTCCTTATTCAAAACCGAATAAGTAACAAGACTTGTACAACATTTTGTGCGATCAGATTGGTGTTTTACTCATTTATCTCGCCAAATTACAAGTATATGAACGTCTTTTGTCGAGTTTAATGTTTTCTAGCTGTATTTTGGTATTGTTAAGTGTTTTTTACCGCATATAGTACCAGTTACTTATTCAGACGCGAATAAGGAATAAGTAACAGTTACTTATTCCTTATTCAAAACCGAATAAGTAACAAGACTTGTACTACTCTTCATGTGATCCGATTGGTGCTTTGCTCTTTTATCTCATAAATTACAAGTATATGAACGTATTTTGTCGAATTTTAGGGTATTCTAGATGTGTTTTCGTATTTTAAAGTTTTTTTCGCCGAATAAGTACCAGTTACTTATTGAAACGCGAATAGGGAGTAAGTAACCAGTTACTTATTCCTTATTCATA
>OZ024911.1:79051979-79084479 GCA_964017125.1 Flabesymbios commensalis
ACTGTTTTCCATGTAATTTTTCAGACACCATCGGCTGGTATTACGGCAACTTCCCTGTAAATTTGGCGAAGTTTGATTATTTACTGCAAAAAATATTAATGAGCTTGGTGTGAAATTTGATTGACTATTATTAAAAGTTATTCATTTAGACGTCAATTCAGACGTCAATTCTCAACCGTTTTCCATGTAGTTTTTCAGGCAACATTGGCTGTTATTACGGCAACTTCCCTGTAAATTTGGCGATGTTTGATTAATTACTGCAAAAGTTATTGAAGAGATTGGTGTGAAATTTGATTGAGTATTATTAAAAGTTATTCATTTAGACGTCAATTCAGACGTCAATTCTCAACCGTTTTCCATGTAGTTTTGCAGGCAACATTGGCTGTTATTACGACAACTTCCCTGTAAATTTGGCGAAGTTTGATTAATTACTGCAAAAATTATTAATGAGCTTGGTGTGAAATTTGATTGAGTATTATTAAAAGTTATTCATTTAGACGTCAATCCAGACGTCAATTCTCAACCGTTTTCCATGTAGTTTTGAAAGCAACATCAGCTTTTATTACGGCAACTCCCCTGTAAATTTGGCGAAGTTTGATTAATTACTGCATAAGTTATTAATGAGATTGGTGTGAAATTTGATTGACTATTATTAAAAGTTATTCATTTAGACGTCAATTCAGACGTCAATTCTCAACCGTTTTCCATGTAGTTTTGCAGGCAACATTGGCTGTTATTACGGCAACTTCCCTGTAAATTTGGCGAAGTTTGATTAATTACTACAAAAGTTATTAAAGAGATTGGTGTGAAATTTGATTGAGTATTATTAAAAGTTATTCATTTAGACATCAATTCAGACGTCAATTCTCAACCGTTTTCCATGTAGTTGTGCTTACTGCATAAGTTATTAATGAGATTGGTGTATAATTTGATTGAGTATTATTAAAAGTTATTCATTTAGACGTCAATTCAGACGTCAATTCTTAATTGTTTTCCATGTAGTTTTGCAGGCACCATCGGCTGGTATTACGGCAACTTCCCTGTAAATTTGGCGAAGTTTGATTAATTACTGCATAAGTTATTAATCAGATTGATGTAAAATTTCCCTGTAAATTTTGGGAAAGTTTGATTAATTACTGCAAAAACTATTAATGAGATTGGTGTTAAATTTGATTGAGTATTATTAAAAGTTATTCCTTTAGACGTTAATTCAGACGTCAATTCTTAACAGTTTTCCATGTAGTTTTGCAGGCACCATCGGCTGGTATTACGGCAACTTAAGTGTAAATTTGGCGAAGTTTGATTAATTATTGCAGAAGTTAATAATGAGCTTGGTGTGAAATTTGATTGAGTTTTTTTAAAAGTTATTCATTTAGACGTCAATTCAGACGTCACTTCTCAACTGTTTTCCATGTAATTTTGCAGGCACCATCGGCTGGTATTACGGCAACTTCCTGTAAATTTGGCGAAGTTTGATTAATTACTGCATAAGTTATTAATGAGATTGGTGTAAAATTTGATTGAGTATTATTAAAAGTTATTCATTTAGACGTCAATTCAGACGTCAATTCTTAATTGTTTTCCATGTAGTTTTGCAGGCACCATCGGCTGGTATTACGGCAACTTCCCTGTAAATTTGGCGAAGTTTGATTATTTACTGCAAAAATTATTAATGAGCTTGGTGTGAAATTTGATTGAGTAGTATTAAAAGTAATTCATTTAGACGTCAATTCAGACGTCAATTCTCACCGTTTTCCATGTAGTTTTGCAGGCAACATTGGCTGTTATTACGACAACTTCCCTGTAAATTTGGCGAAGTTTGATTAATTACTGCAAAAATTATTAATGAGCTTGGTGTGGAAATTTGATTGAGTATTATTAAAAGTTATTCATTTAGACGTCAATTAAGACGTCAATTCTCAACCCTTTTCCATGTAGTTTTGCAGGCCACATTGGCTGTTATTACGGCAACTTCCCTGTAAATTTGGTGAAGTTTGATTAATTACTGCAAAAGTTATTAAAGAGATTGGTGTGAAATTTGATTGAGTATTATTAAAAGTTATTCATTTAGACGTCAATCCAGACGTCAATTCTCAACCGTTTTCCATGTAGTTTTGAAAGCAACATCAGCTTTTATTACGGCAACTTCCCTGTAAATTTGGCGAAGTTTGATTAATTACTGCATAAGTTATTAATGAGATTGGTGTGAAATTTGATTGACTATTATTAAAAGTTATTCATTTAGACGTCAATTCAGACGTCAATTCTCAACCGTTTTCCATGTAGTTTTGCAGGCAACATTGGCTGTTATTACGGCAACTTCCCTGTAAATTTGGCGAAGTTTGATTAATTACTACAAAAGTTATTAAAGAGATTGGTGTGAAATTTGATTGAGTATTATTAAAAGTTATTCATTTAGACATCAATTCAGACGTCAATTCTCAACCGTTTTCCATGTAGTTGTGCTTACTGCATAAGTTATTAATGAGATTGGTGTATAATTTGATTGAGTATTATTAAAAGTTATTCATTTAGACGTCAATTCAGACGTCAATTCTTAATTGTTTTCCATGTAGTTTTGCAGGCACCATCGGCTGGTATTACGGCAACTTCCCTGTAAATTTGGCGAAGTTTGATTAATTACTGCATAAGTTATTAATCAGATTGATGTAAAATTTGATTGAGTATTATTAAAAGTTATTCATTTAGACGTCAATTCAGACGTCAATTCTTAACTGTTTTACATGTAGTTTTGCAGGCACCATCAGCTGGTATTACGGCAACTTCCCTGTAAATTTGGCGAAGTTTGATTAATTATTGCATAAGTTATTAATGAGCTTGGTGTAAAATTTGATTGACTATTATTAAAAGTTATTCATTTAGACGTCAATTCAGACGTCAATTCTCAACCGTTTCTCATGTAGTTTTGCAGGCAACATTGGCTGTTATTACGGCAACTTCCCTGTAAATTTGGCGAAGTTTGATTAATTACTGCAAAAGTTATTAATGAGATTGGTGTGAGATTTGATTGAGTATTATTAAAAGTTATTCATTCAGACTTCAAATCAGACGTCAATTCTCAACCGTTTTCCATGTAGTTTTGCAGGCAACATTGGCTGTTATTACGGCAGCTTCCCTGTAAATTTGGCGAAGTTTGATTAATTACTGCAAAAGTTATTAATGAGATTGGTGTGGAAACTTGATTGAGTATTATTAAAAGTTATTCATTTAGACGTCAATTCAGACGTCAATTCTCAACTGTTTTCCATGTAATTTTGCAGACACCATCGGCTGGTATTACGGCAACTTCCCTGTAAATTTGGCGAAGTTTGATTAATTACTGCAAAAGTTATTAATGCGATTGGTGTGAAATTTGATTGAGTATTATTAAAAGTTATTCATTTAGACGTCAATTCAGACGTCAATTCTCAACCGTTTTCCATGTAGTTTTGCAAGCAATATCACCTTTTACTACGGCAACTTCCCTGTAAATTTGGCGAAGTTTGATTAATTACTGCATAAGTTATCAATGAGATTGGTGTAAAATTTGATTGAGTATTATTAAAAGTTATTCATTTAGACGTCAATTCAGACGTCACGTCTCAACTGTTTTCCATGTAATTTTGCAGACACCATCGGCTGGTATTACGGCAACTTCCCTGTAAATTTGGCGAAGTTTGATTAATTACTGCAAAAGTTATTAATGAGATTGGTGTGAAATTTGATTGAGTATTATTAAAAGTTATTCATTTAGACGTCAATTCAGACGTCAATTCTCAACCGTTTTCCATGTAGTTTTGCAGGCAGCATCACCTTTTATTACGGCAACTTCCCTGTAAATTTGGCGAAGTTTGATTATTACTGCATAAGTTATTAATGAGATTGGTGTAAAATTTGATTGAGTATTATTAAAAGTTATTCATTTAGACGTCAATTCAGACATCAATTCTCAACCGTTTTCCATGTAGTTTTGCAGGCAACATTGGCTGTTATTACGGCAGCTTCCCTGTAAATTTGGCGAAGTTTGATTAATTACTGCAAAAGTTATTAATGAGATTGGTGTGAAATTTGATTGAGTATTATTAAAAGTTATTCATTTAGACGTCAATTCAGACGCCAATTTTTAACCGTTTTCGATGTAGTTTTGCAGACACCATCGGCTGGTATTACGGCAACTTCCCTGTAAATTTGGCGAAGTTTGATTAATTACTGCAAAAGTTATTATTGAGATTAGTGTGAAATTTGATTGAGTATTATTAAAAGTTATTCATTTAGACGTCAATTCAGACGTCAATTCTCAACCGTTTTCCATGTAGTTTTGCAAGCAACATCACCTTTTACTACGGCAACTGCCCTGTAAATTTGGCGAAGTTTGATTAATTACTGCATAAGTTATCAATGAGATTGGTGTAAAATTTGATTGAGTATTATTAAAAGTTATTCATTTAGACGTCAATTCAGACGCCAATTTCAACCGTTTTCGATGTAGTTTTGCAGGCACCATCGGCTGGTATTACGGCAACTTCCGTGTAAATTTGGCGAAGTTTGATTAATTATTGCAGAAGTTATTAATGAGCTTGGTGTAAAATTTGATTGACTATTATAAAAAGTTATTCATTTAGACGTCAATTCAGACGCCAATTTCAACCGTTTTCGATGTAGTTTTGCAGGCACCATCGGCTGGTATTACGGCAACTTCCGTGTAAATTTGGCGAAGTTTGATTAATTATTGCAGAAGTTATTAATGAGCTTGGTGTAAAATTTGATTGACTATTATAAAAAGTTATTCATTTAGACGTCAATTCAGACGTCAATTCTCAACCGTTTTCCATGTAGTTTTGCAGGCAACATTGGCTGTTATTACGGCAGCTTCCCTGTAAATTTGGCGAAGTTTGATTAATTACTGCAAAAGTTATTAATGAGATTGGTGTGAAATTTGATTGAGTATTATTAAAAGTTATTCATTTAGACGTCAATTCAGACGTCAATTCTCAACCGTTTTCCATGTAGTTTTGCAGGCAACATCGGCTATTATTACGGCAACTTCCCTGTAAATTAGGCGAAGTTTGATTAATGTAAGCTTTGCGAAGTTTGATTCATTACTGCAAAAATTATTAAAGAGATTGTTGTGAAATTTTATTGAGTATATAAAAGTTATTTATTTAAACGTCAATTCAGACGTCACTTCTCAACTGTTTTCCATGTAATTTTGCAGACACCATCGGCTGGTATTACGGCAACTTCCCTGTAAATTTGACGAAGTTTGATTAATTACTGCAGAAGTTAATAATGAGGTTGGTTTGAAATTTGATTGAGTATTATTAAAAGTTATTCATTTAGACGTCAACTCAGACGTCAATTCTCAACCGTTTTCGATGTAGTTTTGCAGGCACCATCGGCTGGTATTACGGCAACTTCCGTGTAAATTTGGCGAAGTTTGACTAATTATTGCATAAGTTATTAATGAGCTTGGTGTAAAATTTGATTGACTATTATTAAAAGTTATTCATTTAGACGTCAATTCAGACGTCAATTCTCAACCGTTTTTCATGTAGTTTTGCAGGCAACATTGGCTGTTATTACGGCAACTTCCCTGTAAATTTGGCGAAGTTTGATTAATTACTGCAAAAGTTATTAATGAGATTGGTGTGAGATTTGATTGAGTATTATTAAAAGTTATTCATTCAGACTTCAATTCAGACGTCAATTCTCAACCGTTTTCCATGTAGTTTTGCAGGCAACATTGGCTGTTATTACGGCAGCTTCCCTGTAAATTTGGCGAAGTTTGATTAATTACTGCAAAAGTTATTAATGAGATTGGTGTGAAACTTGATTGAGTATTATTAAAAGTTATTCATTTAGACGTCAATTCAGACGTCAATTCTCAACTGTTTTCCATGTAATTTTGCAGACACCATCGGCTGGTATTACGGCAACTTCCCTGTAAATTTGGCGAAGTTTGATTAATTACTGCAAAAGTTATTAATGCGATTGGTGTGAAATTTGATTGAGTATTATTAAAAGTTATTCATTTAGACGTCAATTCAGACGTCAATTCTCAACTGTTTTCCATGTAGTTTTGCAGGCAACATCACCTTTTATT
Source organism: Flabesymbios commensalis (assembly GCA_964017125.1). NCBI lineage: Eukaryota > Metazoa > Annelida > Polychaeta > Terebellida > Flabelligeridae > Flabesymbios > Flabesymbios commensalis. The sequence goes on from OZ024911.1 coordinate 79,058,083, forward strand.
ACGGCAACTTCCCTGTAAATTTGGCGAAGTTTGATTAATTATTGCATAAGTTATTAATGAGCTTGGTGTAAAATTTGATTGACTATTATTAAAAGTTATTCATTTAGACGTCAATTCAGACGTCAATTCTCAACCGTTTTTCATGTAGTTTTGCAGGCAACATTGGCTGTTATTACGGCAACTTCCCTGTAAATTTGGCGAAGTTTGATTAATTACTGCAAAAGTTATTAATGAGATTGGTGTGAGATTTGATTGAGTATTATTAAAAGTTATTCATTCAGACTTCAATTCAGACGTCAATTCTCAACCGTTTTCCATGTAGTTTTGCAGGCGACATTGGCTGTTATTACGGCAGCTTCCCTGTAAATTTGGCGAAGTTTGATTAATTACTGCAAAAGTTATTAATGAGATTGGTGTGAAATTTGATTGAGTATTATTAAAAGTTATTCATTTAGACGTCAATTCAGACGTCAATTCTCAACCGCTTTCCATGTAGTTTTGCAGGCAACATCACCTTTTATTACGGCAACTTCCCTGTAAATTTGGCGAAGTTTGATTAATTATTGCAAAAGTTATTAATGAGATTGGTGTGAGATTTGATTGAGTATTATTAAAAGTTATTCATTCAGACTTCAATTCAGACGTCAATTCTCAACCGTTTTCCATGTAGTTTTGCAGGCGACATTGGCTGTTATTACGGCAGCTTCCCTGTAAATTTGGCGAAGTTTGATTAATTACTGCAAAAGTTATTAATGAGATTGGTGTGAAATTTGATTGAGTATTATTAAAAGTTATTCATTTAGACGTCAATTCAGACATCAATTCTCAACTGTTTTCCATGTAATTTTGCAGACACCATCGGCTGATATTACGGCAACTTCCCTGTAAATTTGGCGAAGTTTGATTAATTACTGCAAAAGTTATTAATGAGATTGGTGTGAAATTTGATTGAGTATTATTAAAAGTTATTCATTTAGACGTCAATACAGACGTGAATTCTCAACTGTTTTCCATGTAGTTTTGCAGGCAACATCACCTTTTATTACGGCAACTTCCCTGTAAATTTGGCGAAGTTTGATTAATTATTGCATAAGTTATTAATGAGCTTGGTGTAAAATTTGATTGACTATTATTAAAAGTTATTCATTTAGACGTTAATTCAGACGTCAATTCTCAACCGTTTGTCACGTAGTTTTGCAGGCAACATTGGCTGTTATTACGACAACTTCCCTGTAAATTTGGCGAAGTTTGATTAATTACTGCAAAAGTTATTAATGAGATTGGTGTGAAATTTGATTGAGTATTATTAAAAGTTATTCATTTAGACTTCAATTCAGACGTCAATTCTCAACCGTTTTCGATGTAGTTTTGCAGGCGACATTGGCTGTTATTACGGCAGCTTCCCTGTAAATTTGGCGAAGTTTGATTAATTACTGCAAAAGTTATTAATGAGATTGGTGTGAAATTTGATTGAGTATTATTAAAAGTTATTCATTTAGACGTCAATTCAGACGTCAATTCTCAACCGTTTTCCATGTAGTTTTGCAGGCAACATCACCTTTTATTACGGCAACTTCCCTGTAAATTTGGCGAAGTTTGATTAATTACTGCAAAAGTTATTATTGAGATTGGTGTGAAATTTGATTGAGTATTATTAAAAGTTATTCATTTAGACGTCAATTCAGACGTCAATTCTCAACTGTTTTCCATGTAGTTTTGCAGGCAACATCACCTTTTATTACGGCAACTTCCCTGTAAATTTGGCGAAGTTTGATTAATTATTGCATAAGTTATTAATGAGCTTGGTGTAAAATTTGATTGACTATTATTAAAAGTTATTCATTTAGACGTCAATTCAGACGTCAATTCTCAACCGTTTGTCACGTAGTTTTGCAGGCAACATTGGCTGTTATTACGACAACTTCCCTGTAAATTTGGCGAAGTTTGATTAATTACTGCAAAAGTTATTAATGAGATTGGTGTGAAATTTGATTGAGTATTATTAAAAGTTATTCATTTAGACTTCAATTCAGACGTCAATTCTCAACCGTTTTCGATGTAGTTTTGCAGGCAACATTGGCTGTTATTACGGCAGCTTCCCTGTAAATTTGGCGAAGTTTGATTAATTACTGCAAAAGTTATTAATCAGATTGGTGTGAAATTTGATTGAGTATTATTAAAAGTTATTCATTTAGACGTCAATTCAGACGTCAATTCTCAACTGTTTTCCATGTAATTTTGCAGACACCATCGGCTGGTATTACGGCAACTTCCCTGTAAATTTGGCGAGGTTTGATTAATTACTGCAAAAGTTATTAATGAGATTGGTGTGAAATTTGATTGAGTATTATTAAAAGTTATTCATTTAGACGTCAATTCAGACGTCAATTCTCAACCGTTTTCCATGTAGTTTTGCAGGCACCATCGGCTGGTATTACGGCAACTTCCGTGTAAATTTGGCGAAGTTTGATTAATTATTGCAGAAGTTATTAATGAGCTTGGTGTGAAATTTGATTGACTATTACAAAAAGTTATTCATTTAGACGTCAATTCAGACGTCAATTCTCAACCGTTTTCCATGTAGTTTTGCAGGCAACATTGGCTGTTATTACGGCAGCTTCCCTGTAAATTTGGCGAAGTTTGATTAATTACTGCAAAAGTTATTAATGAGATTGGTGTGAAATTTGATTGAGTATTATTAAAAGTTATTAATTTAGACGTCAATTCAGACGTCAATTCTCAACCGTTTTCCATGTAGTTTTGCAGGCAACATCGGCTATTATTACGGCAACTTCCCTGTAAATTAGGCGAAGTTTGATTAATGTAAGCTTTGCGAAGTTTGATTTATTACTGCAAAATTTTTTAAAGAGATTGTTGTGAAATTTGATTGAGTATTATTAAAAGTTATTTATTTAAACGTCAATTCAGACGTCACTTCTCAACTGTTTTCCATGTAATTTTGCAGACACCATCGGCTGGTATTGCGGCAACTTCCCTGTAAATTTGACGAAGTTTGATTAATTACTGCAGAAGTTAAAAATGAGGTTGGTTTGAAATTTGATTGAGTATTATTAAAAGTTATTCATTTAGACGTCAATTCAGACGTCAATTCTCAACCGTTTTCGATGTAGTTTTGCAGGCACCATCGGCTGGTATTACGGCAACTTCCGTGTAAATTTGGCGAAGTTTGATTAATTATTGCAGAAGTTATTAATGAGCTTGGTGTAAAATTTGATTGACTATTATTAAAAGTTATTCATTTAGACGTCAATTCAGACGTCAATTCTCAACCGTTTTCCATGTAGTTTTGCAGGCGACATTGGCTGTTATTACGGCAGCTTCCCTGTAAATTTGGCGAAGTTTGATTAATTACTGCAAAAGTTATTAATGAGATTGGTGTGAAATTTGATTGAGTATTATTAAAAGTTATTCATTTAGACGTCAATTCAGACGTCAATTCTCAACCGTTTTCCATGTAGTTTTGCAGGCAACATCACCTTCTATTACGGCAACTTCCCTGTAATTTTGGCGAAGTTTGATTAATTACTGCATAAGTTATTAATGAGATTGGTGTAAAATTTGATTGAGTATTATTAAAAGTTATTCATTTAGACGTCAATTCAGACGTCACGTCTCAACTGTTTTCCATGTAATTTTGCAGACACCATCGGCTGGTATTATGGCAACTTCCCTGTAAATTTGGCGAAGTTTGATTAATTACTGCAAAAGTTATTAATGAGATTGGTGTGAAATTTGATTGAGTATTATTAAAAGTTATTCATTTAGACGTCAATTCAGACGTCAATTCTCAACCGTTTTCCATGTAGTTTTGCAGGCAACATCACCTTTTATTACGACAACTTCCCTGTAAATTTGGCGAAGTTTGATTATTAACTGCATAAGTTATTAATGAGATTGGTGTAAAATTTGATTGAGTATTATTAAAAGTTATTCATTTAGACGTCAATTCAGACGTCACGTCTCAATTGTTTTCCATGTAATTTTGCAGATACTATCGGCTGGTATTACGGCAATTTCCCTGTAAATTTGGCGAAGTTTGATTAATTACTGCAAAAGTTATTAATGAGATTGGTGTGAAATGTGATTGAGTATTATTAAAAGTTATTCATTTAGGCGTCAATTAAGACGTCAATTCTCAATCGTTTCCCATGTAGTTTTGCAGGCAGCATTGGCTGTTATTACGGTAACTTCCCTGTAAATTTGGCGAAGTTTGATTAATTACTGCAAAAGTTATTAATGAGATTGGTGTGAAATTTGATTGAGTATTATTAAAAGTTATTCATTTAGACGTCAATTCAGACGTCAATTCTCAACCGTTTTCCATGTAATTTTGCAGGCACCATCGGCTGGTATTACGGCAACTGCCCTGTAAATTTGGCGAAGTTTGATTAATTACTGCAAAAGGTAAAAATTAGATTGTTGTGAAATTTGATTGGATATTATTAAAAGTTATTCATTTAGACGTCCATTCAGACGTCAATTCTCAACCGTTTTCCATGTAGTTTTGCAGGCACCATTGGCTGGTATTACGGCAACTTCCGTGTAAATTTGGCGAAGTTTGATTAATTACTACAAAAGTTATTAATGGGCTTGGTGTGAAATTTGATTGAGTATTATTAAAAGTTATTCATTTAGACGTCAATTCAGACGTCAATTCTCAACCGTTTTCCATGTAGTTTCGCAGGCAACATCGGCTGTTATTACGGCAACTTCCCTGTAAATTTGGCGAAGTTTGATCGATTACTGCAAAAGTTATTAATGAGATTGGTGTGAAATTTGATTGAGTATTATTAAAAGTTATTCATTTAGACGTCAATTCAGACGTCAATTCTCAACCGTTTTCCATGTAGTCTTGTTGGCAACATCGGCTGTTATTACGGCAATTTTCCGGTAAATTTGGAGAAGTTTGATTAATTACTGCAAAAGTTATTAATGAGATTCGTGTGAAATTTGATTGAGTATTATTAAAAGTTATTCATTTAGACGTCAATTCAGACGTCAATTCTCAACCGTTTCCCATGTAGTCTTGTAGGCAACATCGGCTGTTATTACGGCAATTTTCCGGTAAATTTGGAGAAGTTTGATTAACTACTGCAAAAGTTATTAATGAGATTTGTGTGAAATTTGATTGAGTATTATTAAAAGTTATTCATTTATACGTCAATTCAGACGTCAATTCTCAACCATTTTCCATGTAATTTTGCAGGCACCATCGGCTGGTATTACGGCAACTGCCCTGTAAATTTGGCGAAGTTTGATTAATTACTGCAAAAGTTAAAAATTAGATTGTTGTGAAATTTGATTGGATGTTATTAAAAGTTATTCATTTAGACGTCAATTCAGACGTCAATTCTCAACCGTTTTCCATGTAGTTTTGCAGGCACCATTGGCTGGTATTACGGCAACTTCCGTGTAAATTTGGCGAGGTTTGATTAATTACTACAAAAGTTATTAATGGGCTTGGTGTGAAATTTGATTGAGTATTATTAAAAGTTATTCATCTAGACGTCAATTCAGACGTCAATTCTCAACCGTTTTCCATGTAGTTTTGCAGGCAACATTGGCTGTTATTACGGCAACTTCCCTGTAAATTTGGCGAAGTTTGATTAATTACTGCAACAGTTATTAATGAGATTGGTGTGAAAGTTGATTGAGTATTATTAAAAGTTATTCATTTAGACGTCAATTCAGACGTCAATTCTCAACCGTTTTCCATGTAGTCTTGTAGGCAACATCGGCTGTTATTACGGCAATTTTCCGGTAAATTTGGAGAAGTTTGATTAATTACTGCAAAAGTTATTAATGAGATTCGTGTGAAATTTGATTGAGTATTATTAAAAGTTATTCATTTAGACGTCAATTCAGACGTCAATTCTCAACCGTTTCCCATGTAGTCTTGTAGGCAACATCGGCTGTTATTACGGCAATTTTCCGGTAAATTTGGAGAAGTTTGATTAATTACTGCAAAAGTTATTAATGAGATTCGTGTGAAATTTGATTAAGTATTATTAAAAGTTATTCATTTAGACGACAATTGAAACGTCAATTCTCAACCTTGCCTTATAATTTTGTAGACACCATCAGCTGGTATTACGGCAACTTCCCTGTAAATTTGGCGAAGTTAGATTGAGTAGTTCAAAAGTTATAAATGAGATTAGTGTGAGATTTAATTGAGTATTTCAAAAGTTATTCACTTAGACGTCAATTCAGACGAGAGCAATGAGAATAATGTGAAATTTGATTGAGTATTTCAAAAGTTATTCAGTTAGCCGTCTATTCAGACGTTAAAATTGATATATATATTTTTACGATATGATACCCAGCTGAGAATGAATGACAAAATATTGCTTTTCTAAAATACCAGTTATTAAGGGAGTTTATAAACCGCTGACTTTCACTGGGTATTGAGTCATTGTGTTATTCCTCCCCCAAGGCAGAAGATAAACCGGAGCACATCATCTAAATTAAGGTTCAAATATAAGCCAATATTTATTTAAAGTCTGAAATATCTCAGTCAATTTTCAATCGTTTCTCATGTAATTTTCCAAACTGTATCCGCAGGTACTACGGCAACTTTCCTGAAAGTTTGGTAAAATTTAATCGATTATTGCAAACGTTATTAATTTACAAGTTAATTGAGACGTCATTTTTTAATCGTTTATCATGTAATTTTGCAGACAAAATCTGAAGCTATATTTGGGACTGACCTAAGAGTTTGGTAATGCTTGGTCAATTATTCCAAACGTTACCGGGCAGTTTAGACTGACTGGGTAGGTCGCCAGGAGTAAAAGGGTAAATTTCAACACTACAGCGACATTAGCACAATACATTTTTTTTTTCGATATGATACCTAGCTGAAAATGAATGAGAAAATATTGCTTTTCTAAAATACCAGTTATTAAGGGACGCACCATTTGATTTCTGGGGGGGGGGCCTAGACTATTTTTGAAAAAAAATGTTTGTTTTCAAATTTCTGTAAAAAAAAATATATGCTGAAAACTTGTACATAAAAAAATAATATGTTGAAAGATTGTGCCAAAAAAAAGTGTTGATAATTTTAATTGTTGATAATTTTTGAAGAGGCTCATCAAAGTGGAATTTAAAATAAACGACTTACAAGGAATAATTGGAGCGCAAAATATTTCTAGGAAAATTCTCAAGATCGCTACAAGTTATTATTTAACAGTGAAATTGGACGCGGCTTTACTGATGTATTTTTTGTTTGTTTCTGGTCGGCTCTTTGTCTATTAAAGAATGTGATATTTTTCTATTTTTTTGCGAATGTTTAGAGCGGGTTCGGGTATTTCCGAACACCTAAGCCTCTGCACTTGATGTCTGGTGTCCCCATTTGTCTATCAGCTCCCCACGTGACATCAGTTGATGAATGAAACTATGATTGATGGCGTAATTAACCACGTGCACGGCCATCCATGAATCTGAAAGTTGTACAGGAAGTTGTAGTACCCAAGGTAACGGCGGGTATACTCGAAATAGAGGGGATAATGTCGAACACCAAGTAGGGTATAATCGAACACCCACCCATTTTTTAATCTAAAGAGAAAATAACCAGTCTAGAAGCAGGAACATGTGCAGTATACTCAAATATGATACAAATAGAATCAATGTCAATTGTAATTCATCCACAAAAAAAAATATAAAACAAAAAAATATTAGGAAATGCCACTGTTCGAGATTACCCGAATCTATTGAAATCTGAGATTTTTTTCATAGTTTTCTTCATATTACTTTTCAAACCCGCATAGTAACGTCACAACCGTTTGCAGGCCTACAAATCGCTCCATTGATGTATTTCCTTTCGAAATGACGCATTCGCTGTGAAACTGTGGTGTAGGCCCTATAGGCCTAGTGTTCGTAATTAGACGAAACCAAATTAATTGATGGGTCTATTTCCGAACACGTCCCAAATGATAAGGCTATCATGACCATAGATTTCCCCTATATCTATGATAATGACCATTGCCTGGCGAGCCCTGCCAATTTCATTTATGGCCGGGTATTGGCCAAGGTTCTTAGTCACGTGACCATCATGCCTGTGCTATTGAGGCCAGTGAATAATTTTCTGGGTCAAGTCATAGGAAATGCGTCAAAGGGGAAAACAATACTGTGAACAACTCTTCATCTGGGGAAGTGACCTTTCAAAAATGTCTGAAATCGGGGATTACCCTATTTTCATCTAAAAATAGCAACAAGTCACAAACATTCGCCACTGGGGCATACCAGAGGCTACATAAAGCTCGGCCACTCCGCGTAGTGTGGCTCTGGGAACCAGAGTATCATGACCAAAAATTGTTTTTTGATGTTTTTATATCTAGAAGGTACATTGCAAGGTACATTTTCCCATATAAATAATAATTCCAGGATTGATAATACATATCATAAATAGACCATTACCTTCCGTGTAATTACCTTAATTTTTAAAGACTTGTCTACTTTACGACATTTTGAAAGTGACTTTTTAAAAAAGCAAAATTAATGGATATGAAATTGGTCCATAATAACGGTGCGTGACAGAACAGTCACGCACAACGGGCAGCTCTGCCTGACACAATTTATTCATGTCTACCCAGCAACGGGATGAAATATATTAGCAATGTTCGGAAATACCCCCCCCCCCCCGTTCGGAAATACCCGAACCCGCTCTACCACATAGTATTCAAGTCATAGTTGCTTGCGTCCTAGTTTGAAGACAACAGATCGCCAAATGATGCGTACAGATTATGCTGCTTCTAGAATAAAAGGTGAGTCAAAATAAATATTTATTAAGTAGACCTATTTGGTTATCAAAGCTTCACAGAAGGTATACCGTATTTAAGGTCATGAGTATGAGTAGGCCTACCACTTACACTGGTATCCGGTACTAGGTTTCAGGAGAGTATTAAATTTCAAACACTAGTATAAACGGCATGTTGCACATTAAAAAAAAATCACTATGACTACTAGATCCTTGTATATCACCAACAATTCTCAGGGCTGAAGAAGCAGGTCAGGCCGGTGTGTCCCCTTTAATACAGCCGCAGTTACTGTATGTATGTCAGAGACTGACCTTCATCAAGGTCAGTGCATGACATTTGTCAACATACTTAATTAAATATGAACTGTCACAAAAAAAATGTTTTATTTTTTTTCCAGGGACAAAAAAAATGTTTGTTTCAAGGTCGGCGCTAAAAAAAAAAATTGTGTGCTAATTTTTCAGAAAAAAAAAACATAACTGAAAGTAATAATCTAGGCCCCCCCCCCCCCCCAGAAATCAAATGGTCCGTCCCTAAGGGAGTTTATAAATCGCTCACTTTCACTGGGTATTGAGTCATTGTGTTATTCCTCTCCAAGGCAGAAGATAAACCAGAGCACATTATCTAAATTATGGTTCAAATATAAGCCAATATTTAATTAAAGTCTGAGATATCTCAGTCAATTATCAACCGTTTTTCATGTAATTTTTCCAAACTCCATCCGCAGGTACTACGGCAACTTTCCTGAAAGTTTGGTAAAATGTAATCGATTATTGCAAAAGTTATTATTTTGAAGTCAATTGAGACGTCAATTCTCAACCATTTGTCATTTAATTTTGCACACAACATCTGAAGCTATACTTGTGACTGCCCTGAAAATTTGGTAATGTTTGGTCGATTATTCCAAAAGTTACTGGGCAGTTTAGACTGACTGGGTAGGTCGCCAGGAGTAAAAGAGTAATTTTCTACACTACAGCGACTTATATATATATTTTTTACGATATGATACCTAGCTGAAAATGAATGAGAAAATATTGCTTTTCTAAAATACCAGTTATTAAGGGAGTTTATAAACCGCTCACATTCAATGGGTATTGAGTCATTGTGTTATTCCTCTCCAAGGCTGATGATAAACCAGAACACATCATCTAAATTATGGTTCAAATATAAGCCAATATTTAATTAAAGTCTGAGATATCTCCGTCAATTATCAACCGTTTTTCATGTTATTTTCCAAACTCTATCCGCAGGTACTACGGCAACTTTCCTGAATGTTTGGTAAAATTTAATCGATTATTGCAAAAGTTAATAATTTAGAAGTCAATTGAGACGTCAATTCTTAACCGTTTGTCATGTAATTTTGCACACAACATCTGAAACCATACTTGTGACAGCTCTGAAAATTTGGTAATGTTAGGTCGATTATTTCAAAAGTTACTGGGCAGTTTAGAATGAATGGGTAGGTCGTCAGGAGTAAAAGTGTAATTTTCAACACTACAGCGACTTATATATATATTTTTAAGATATGATACCCAGCTGGAAATGAATGAGAAAATATTGCTTTTCTAAAATACCAGTTGTTAAGGGAATTTATAAACCGCTCACTTTCACTGGGTATTGAGTTCTTGCGTTATGCCTCTCCAAGGGCGAACATAAACCAGAGCACATCATCTAAATTATGGTTCAAATATAAGCCAATAATTAAATAAAGTCTGAGATATCTCTGTCAATTTTTCATCGTTTTTCATGTAATTTTTAAAACTTTATCCGCAGGTACTACGGCAACTTTCCGGAAAGTTTGGTAAAATGTAATCGATTATTGCAAAAGTTAATAATTTAGAAGTCAATTGAGATGTCAATTCTCAACCGTTTGTCATGTAATTTTGTAGACAACATCTGAAGCTATATTTGTGACTGCCCTGAAAATTTGGTAATGTTTGGTCGATTATTCCAAACGTTACTGGGCAGTTTAGACTGACTTGGTAGGTCGCCAGGAGTAATTTTGAACACTACATCGACATTTGCACAATGCATTTTTTTAACGATATGATACCTAGCTGAAATTCAATGAGAAAATATTGCTTTTCTAAAATACCAGTTATTAAGGGAGTTTATAAACTGGTCACTTTCACCGGGTATTGAGTCATTGTGTTATTCCTCTCCAAGGCAAAACATGTTATACACGGTTTGAAGATAAACCAGAGCACATCATCTAAATTATTGTTCAAATATAAGCCAATATTTTTATTAAAGTCTGAGATATCTCGGTCAATTATCGGCCGTTTTTCATGTTATTTTCAAAACTCCATCCGCAGGTACTACGGCAACTTTCCCAAACGTTTGGTAAAATTTAATCGATTATTGCAAAAGTTATTAATTTAGAAGTCAATTGAAACGTCAATTCTCAACCGTTTGTCATGTAATTTTTCAGGCAGCATCTGAAGCTATATGTGTGACTGCCCTGGAAATTTGGTAATGTTTCGTCGATTATTCTAAAAGTTACCGGGCAGTTTAGACTGACTGGGTAGGTCGCCAGTAGTAAAAGAGTAATTGTCAGCACTACAGCGACATTAGCCTAATACATTTTTTTTTTAGGATATGATACATAGCTGGAAATGAACGAAAAATATTGCTTTTCTAAAATATCAATTGTTAAGGGAGTTTACGAACCGCTCACTTTCACTGGGTATTGAGTCATTGTGTTATTCCTCTCCAAGGCAAAACATGTTATACACGGTTTGAAGACAAACCAGAGCACATCATCTAAATTATGGTTCAAATATAAGCCAATATTTAATTAAAATCTGAGATATATCAGTCAATTCTCAACCGTTTGTCATGTAATTTTCCAAACTACATCCGCAGGTACTACGGCAACTTTACCGAAAGTTTGGTAAAATTTAATCGATTAGTGCAAAAGTATTAATTTAGAAGTCTATTAAGACGTCAATTCTGATCTGTTTGTAATGTATTTTTTCAGGTAGCATCTGCAGCTATATTTGTGACTGCCCTGAATATTTGGTAAACTTGGTATGTCACCATAGTCAGGGCCCATTTTTCAAAAAGAGGCATTCTTAAAGTTTGTAAGGCATTTCTTAGTAGAATTTGTCATGCAGTTGTTTTCACACAATTCGGATATGCTGATTCCAAATCTGCCCCATGCCAAGCTCTATTTTTTGTTTTTCCCGTTCAAAATTGCAAAACAAAATGGCCGCCAAAATAGCAGATAAAGTCTCAATTATCATGATTATACATCATGTCTGCGTGCACAGCGGACACACAAACTTGACTTTCGTGTTCAAAATAGCATTTTTGTTTTGAGGAATTTCTTGTTCTAAGACCTGGTCAACTATCACGCAAAAAATCCAAGATGGCCGCCAATAATACAGAAAGTACCATAACGTTTTTCTAAGAGTCATAGAAAATTGTTTTTGGTGGCTAAATATAGGTTTTTAATACCAATAAATCTAGTACAATACGGTCATAATTTCTAACTTTTATATTACATGTAGTTTCAAAAAAACCAAGATGGCCGACAATTATACAGCAACAGAACTATAATCCTTTTTAGCTCATCCGGCCTTAAGGCCTAAGATGAGCTTATGCCATTGTGTTGCGTCTGTCGTCCGTCGCCTCAGGCCTGAGGAAATCGCGGATTAAAAAAAAAAAAATATTAATTAACTTATGACCTAATTAAGTCCCAATTAGGGCACTCTGTCCACAATTCACAAGAAATGCTTCTCCTCCCTCATTTCTTATCCGATTTCAATTCTGTTTGGTTTGTTTGAAAGAGCTCAGGCCTGTTCATTAAACATGTAAAACTTTGTCAAGGATTTCAGAAATTTTAATTATTAATTCACTTATGACCTAATTAGGAGTTAATTAGGGCACTCTGTCCAAAATTCACAAGAAATGCTTCTCCTCCCTCAATTCTTATCCTCAATTCTTATCCGATTTAAAATTTGTTTGGTTTATTTGAAAGAGCTCGTGCCTGTGGAAGTTATTTTTGGTGCTTAAATAGTTTTCTGATAATTGCACAAAAATAGCATGTGTTACTTTCATCACTGTAGCTACATAGGCTTGCTCTGTATATCTCAGATTTGCATGAATGCCACCATCTTGTATAATGATAATGCTAGAATAGTCACCCTCATCAATATACTGATCATATATTTGTGCAGCTTCGGAATTGATGTAGCGACTCCTTGATAGGACGCCTTTTTGGCTACTTTCTCCTGGTCCTAATTCACCTTCAATCAAACCAAATGTGATAGTTCTTCAGGTTGAGCAGGAAGCTTCTACACGAAACTAGTTACAGTCTCCAACCACAATCTCACAGATGTTTATAATATTGTTATCTGGCCAGAGCTGTATTTATTGCTAAACAGGCCTAAAATACAAGGGAAACAATATCCACTTTTTGTGGCAGAGGTTATTGACGAAGAGGATACATTGAAATACTCCAATTGACTCAAATTCTAGTTCTGGGTGTTTATGAATTAATTTAAATGTCTTCCTTTTAGAATTGATGTGCTGGTGTTGTGGAAGCCATTGAGACGGTAGAATGGTACCGTAAATATCACCAGTTCTAAGTTTACACAGCTAGGCCTTGCTATGATGAGAACTTCGAAAGCAGAATGAGCAAGTTTACATCAGTTCCTACGACTACTACATTGTGTCATTGCCATAATAACATTTAACGTCCCATCATGTAACTCAGTATTTTTCACACTTAAATACCAGTGTTCATTGAAAAGTTGAATGGCATTGTTCTATACCAAAAGTTGTGAATTTGAACATTGAACTGAAACTGTATTGCCCTCCTCCCTGATTCTGTACTTTATCTGTTATATATTCAATTGAGATAACATCGCAGTGTGCATGGAAATGTTTTTGATGTAGGATACATGTGTCTTGCATAGATTATTAGATGATCAATGTTTATTACAAAAGAATATAATAGATAAGTGATAAATACTCGGTACGAATGATAATTATTCTACTATGTCTGGAGGAGATATATAGTTATTAGAGACCTAAATATCTTCACGACCATCATATGATTTCATCACTTATATATGGTAAGACTTATTGTCTTTAACATTGATATCTCTTCCTGCAAAATAGGGTGGTCGGTCCCATACCACTTCAAAACACAACTGAACCGGTTGGGTTATTGTATATTATGCGGGAGTGAGAGCTTATATCTTATTAGAAGCATGCATGACCAGAACCTACTGATTCCTCATACATTCCACCATATCACGACCACATCTAGAAAGTTTCTGTATTTTATGTTAATCTTATGCTAATCTTCAATTACCTCATATTCGGCATCCTATCTTGTTGCAAAAGTGTACCTATTAATCTTTGGTGACTTCGTCGCCTCGGAGCTAAAGGATCCTATCTGACACTCGTTAGAGTGGCAGATAGGATCCTTTAGCTCCGAGGCGACGACTTGTTCATGACACTATAGCATTTAGTTACCAAGACTAGGTTAGTTACTAACATCTTCTGAAGATGGTGTATGTTCATACTATATTTATAAAATAAATTCTTCTTCAGTATTTTCAACATTACCCTAGCGTGTCTTCAACCATCAATCTTATATGCCCAAAACATATATAAGTCAACTTCTGCACCAAATTACAGATTTCCGATATCGTGTAACTGTATTTTATCACACTTATTGATGGTGATATCATCTATCTCATTCAAGTTAGGGGAGTAGAAATATGTGTAGCCTACATTACGGTTTTGTGAGGATCTCTGAGCCGATGGTTGGGTTTTATTCGTTCAATTATGTCTGAAAACTGTGTTATCAGCGCATTACCAGGCTTTTGTACGGTATTTATTCTGATCAAAAATATAAAAATTAAAATGATACTATTATGTAAATTGTCAATTCGATTGAGAAACATAATTTTTTATGTGATGTGCACGTTTTAACCAGCACAATATACCTAGTTACTAGAATCATAAATTGGTAAATTTAAACGACTGCTTGTCTCAATAGGAACGGAATATGTTTGTGTGTCATTATTGCCATGGTTATGCAGACCACCTTGATGGATTAACTTCATGTTTTGCTTAGCCCTAGTACAGGGTTTGGCCAGGAGGGTGCCACCCGTGGCCAACGCACATTTAAATTATTGCTTTCTTCCTTATGGTACTGTAAAAACACGATGCACGTGGATATATAGACCACATACTAATAGGCCTAGAACGGATATATGGTGAGCGACAGGTTATCTAGTGCCGGACAGTGATCAACAATCATAAAACATTTTTTGTGAATAGTCTAAACATTTTTACAACATGCCGGATAATACGTTTGTTTCCCTCGGCTTCTAAATGTGAAATAATGACTTTATTAAATAAATCATTATTATTACACTGGCCTACGATGTGTCGTTTTCCTGGCGCAACATTTTTTTTCCCTCTATAACTTTGTGAAATATTGATAATAAATGTTATCACGACTCTGAATTGGTTTCCCGGGTGTGAGAAACCTATATGTAGACACCAAAAACACATCTCTACGTTATTTGGAAGCAAAGTTATAGCACATTGCCATGCTATGGCGACCATTTTGGATTTTGTCCTCTAGCGGCAAACGTACAAGGTGAAATTCAGGGGACTTTAGGTATGTTGCTCAGGTGGGTTTTAAAACATCGAAATGATGTTTTTATGTTCATTGTAAGCCAAGCCTTGATGTAAAGTTGTGACATTTTAGCTAATTTTGGCGGCCATTTTGTTTTTGAATTTTGAGTAGGATAAACACAAAATATAGCTTGGCATGGGGCAGATTTGGAATCAGCGTTCCCAAATTGTGTAAGAACAACTGCATGCCAAATTCTACTAAAAAATGCCTTACCAAGTCAGAAATTTCGAAAATGGGCCCTGACTACCAGGAGTAATAGTCCATGAGCCCAGGGGGGTTACCGTGCACCAGCCCGAACGCACCATACATTCTTAATTGAGCATATATTACCCCCTTAATCAACTTAGAAAGACGATTTTAGTGTCTAATCCTACATTTAAGTAGTCAAGGAATCAGTTGAAACTATTTTCAATTGCTAAATTATATTACGTTTTGTGTAATCCAAGATGGGGTCTAAAAAAATGTCAAAAAAATACATATTTTACATCTATGCACTTTTGAAGTTATGATTTGTGATTTAAAATATCCCCAGGACTCCCATTGAGTGGTATCATTTTGTTCAGGGGCATATCCCGAGTCATAATCAGGCTGTTAACAATTAATTGATAGAGAAGAAATTGCCAAAAAGTGATTTTTAAAATGGCCGCTATCAAAATCACCGAAAATCCTGAAACGCATAGTTGAAGATATCATGCCTCCTAATCAAATTAGAAGCATGATTTTTATGGCAATTCCTACATTTTAATGGTCAAGGAATATGTTAAGTCTATTTTTGACTGCTAAATTATAGTATTTGTTGTGTGAAATCTAAGATGGCGCCTAAAATATGACAAAAAAATACATATTTTACATCTATCCGCATTTAAAGTTATGATTTGTGATTTCAAATATCCACTCTGATTGAGTGCAGTGCATTATTCCTGATAGAATCCAGACACCAAGTCTGCCAGGCATTTGTTGTTCTCATGCAGTCCGTGTGTCAAAATATATTGTATATGACAACATGGACAAGGTGGGATAGCATAAAGAAAACGTCGCTGTCTGGGCTGCGAACCCTAACAGTCCCATACATCTGAGCGTACTTGCAATATAATACAGCCCCGGAATCTGTTTTTTCTTGATCTGAATATTATGTGGGTATTGCTTTAGCTTGGGTATGCATACCGTGATATGTGTGTAGGGAGTAGGCCTGTCCTTCTGCGAGAATTACCTGTCTTTTTTGGTATTGTGGAGCGAAGTTGTCTTGGCTTCACACATGCAAATGTAATTTTGTAAGCTCAATTTTATTTTCATCATCTGTTAAAAATGTCTTCTAGACTGATGGTCGCTTTCTCATGTACCGCTGAATAATAAATTAATCACCATGTCAAAGATTTGAACGATTTGCCCACATATATCTTGAACATTTCCGGTGATCTGACATAAGTAGTAAAATACCGTTACCATTCTCAATAATTTGTCCGAGATGTGTAAGTGTTCAGTATTGCTGTGCCATCTACATCTTTGATGAGATAATGGATCCCTCCAGAATCCTTAAATACAGTGTAGTCTATGACCCCGGGTCTTTTCATAAGGCAATCAACCCTTCGTCTACACTGCATTTTAGGAATCAGTCCGTGGTGGTGCGCCTGGGAAAATGGCACAATTGTGGCTATCAAACATATTTGGCTTATTTCAGATGTAATTAGAGATGTGAAAACAATTGACTATGCCTTGTAGAGCCACATCCTCTGGCCACTCTCTTATTCACTTTTTTCTTAATTGTCCTGGCAAAAGTTGACGAAACTCATCCTAGTGCTCGTACACTCCTTGGAAGTGATGCTTTTATCGTGGCAAGGCTTCGTATTCCTGGAAAAAGATGTCCAGTAGATAAAACAGTAGAAAAAACCTTTATGAAACACACCAATCAATACTTCCCTAATTCTGTGAAGTGAGTTGAGTGAAGAAGGGACAACTGTGGTGATATATTTATTATGCTGGGGTACATTACAAAGCGTCCATCAGACTAGAAGACATTTTTAACAAATGATGCAAATAAAATACAACTCATCAAACTACTAAGACAACTTCGCACCACAATACCAAGAACGACAGTTGATTCTCATTGCGAAACAAAAGGTCCACTTTCTAGAATTATATGACGGTATGCACACCCAAGGAAAAGCAATACCAACACTGTATTCAGACCAGGAAGAGAAAAATCTACGGTTGTATCATATTGTAAGTACGCCTAAGAGTTATGAGCCTGTTAGAGTTCGCATCCCAGACAGCGACATTTTCTTTATACTACTCCATCACACTCTCACCTTTTCGTGTACAATATATTTCGACAGAGACTGGGAACAGCAAAGTGCCTGGTAGATATGACAGACTTGGTGTCTTGATTCTCTCAGAAATACCGTACTGCGCGCATGGTACTCTTTGAATTTACTAGTTGTGATCACACCAGTACTTTTAAGGAAGATCAAACTCATTAACACAATGCAGATTTTTAGCCTTTGCTTGTGCGACTTGTGGAAACATAGGAAGTTGCAAATGATGTACTAGATGGCATAATTAACAGCAAAAACAACGTTGATTTAATTGCCAAAAAGCCTTCATCAGATGGTTATTTGGTGAAATGCTGATACGGCAGTGATGGAGTTTTCTTCTGCTGTTGTCGGTCATGGCTGGAGTGATTACTCCCTTGTGGTATGAGGGTGAATGCCTTCCAACTATTATGGTGGAAGATCAAAGAGCTGGTATCAGTGATGTCGAGGAAGAAGTAGCTGAAATGTGCCTTGATGAGACTGATCCAGACGACTAATGTTAAGCCTATTTCTAAATTAATTTCTTGACTGTAATGTCTCCTTGAGAAAGACTATACTATAATACCGTTGAATGACTATAGTATTTACTGCATGAATCACTTAGAGCAATAAAATTGGCTCAAAAAAGTGTTGTGCAAAAAAAACTATGGTAAATATGCAGATTTTGGAAGTATTGCAACCAGTCGATTTTCATAGTGGTCATTAAAAGTGTTAGGAGCTTAATGGCCATTAAGGAAAGCTAGTTGAACAAAACGGTATCACCCAAGCTATGTCCTGGCGGTATGGTACATGTAACTCTGAATCCACCAGAGCGTTATAATGTTAAAATATGTGATGTTTTGTTATTTTGTGACCGCCATCTTAGATTTCACACAAAAATATTATGATTAAACAATCGAAAATAGGCTTAACATATTCATTGGCCATTAAAATTTAGGAATTGCCATAAAAATCATGCTTCTAAGTTGTTTAGGAGGCACGATATCTTCAACTATGCGTTTCAGGATATATCGGTGATTTTGGTAGCGGCCATTTTAAAAATCAGTCTTTGCCAATTACTTCTCTATTGATTAAATGTTAACAGCCTGATTCTGACTCACGATAGGTCCCTCTACAAAATGAAACCACTCATTCAGAGTCATGTGGATATTTGAAATCACAAATCATAACTTCAAAAGCGGAAAGATGTAAAATATGTATTTCCTTGTCATATTTTGGGCGCCATCTTGGATTTCGCACAACCAAGACTATAATTTAGCAATCGAAAATAGGCTTAACGGATTCCTTGCCTAGTAAAATGTAGGACATCCCATAAAAATCATGCTTCTAAGTTGATTAGGAGGCACGATATCTTCAACTATGCGTTTCAAGATTTTCTGTGATTTTGACAGCGGCCATTTTGAAAATCGGGATATGTCTGTGAACAAAATGATACCACTCAATGGGAGTCCTGGGGATATTTTAAATCACAAATCACAAGTTCAAAAGTGCATAGACGTAAAATATTAATTTTTTTGACATTTTTTTAGACGCCATCTTGGATTAAACAAAAAGTATTATAATTCGGCAATTGGAAATAGCTTCAACAGATTTCTTGACTACTTAAATGTAGAATTCAACACCAAAAGCGTCTTTCTAAGTTGATTAAGAGGTAAGATATGCTAAATTAAGAATGTATGGTGAGTTCGGTAATTTTGGTGGCAGCCATTTTGAATATCGGCCACATTGGCAACTTCGTCCCTACAGATCACGTGTTAACAGGCTGATTATGACCCGGGATATGTCCCTGAACAAAATGGTACCACTCATGGAGGGTCCTGGGGGGGGGGGGGGTGCACGGTAGCTCCCCTGGGCTCATGGACTTTAAGAGAGTAATTTTCAACACTACAGCGACATTAGCCCAACACAGCTTTTTTTTCAAAGATATGATACCTAGCTGAAAATGAACGATAAAATATTGTTTTTCCTAAATACCAGTTATTAAGGGAGTTTATAAAACACTCTTTTTCACTGAGTACATAGTCCTTGTGTTATTCCTCTCCACGGAAATCTTTAGGAAAAGGCAAAACATGTTATACATGGTTTGAAGAGAAACAAGAGGGAAGTGAGCCATCATCAACGCAGGACTATTCAGAGCACATCATCTAAATTATGGTTCAAATATAAGCCAGAATTTGAATAAAGTCTGAGATATCTTCATTCGGTGGTACTACAGCAACTGTCCTAAAAGTTTGGTAAAGTTAAATTGATTATATCAAAATTTATTATTTTAGAAGTCAATTGAGACGTCCATTCTTATCCGTCTGTCATGTATTTTTTCAGGCTACATCTGCAGCTATATTTGTGACTGCCCTGAAAATTTGGTAAAGCTTGGTCGATTTTTCAAAGGCTAATGGGCAGTTCAGACTGACTAACAAGGTTACCAGGAGTAAAAGAGTAATTTTATTGTTTTTCCAAAATACCAGTTAATAAGGGAGTTTATAAAACACTCTTTTTCACTGAGTATATAGTCATTGTGTTATTCCTCTCCAAGGAAATCTTTAGGAAAAGGCAAAACATGTTATACATGGTTTGAAGAGAAACCAGAGAGAAGTAAACCATCATTAACACAGGACTATTCAGAGCACAACATCTAAATTATGGTTCAAATTAAAGTCTGAGATATCTCAGTCAACTCTCAACCGTTTTTCATGTAATTTTGCAAACTTCATTCGCAGGTTCTACAGCAACTGTCCTGGAATTTTGGTAAAGTTCAATTGATTATTTCAAAAGTTATTATTTTAGAAGTCAATTGAGGCGTCAATTGTTATCCGTTTGTCATGTAGTTATCAGGCATGATCTCACAAGCACACATAAATGAAATAAATCTCCTCAAGGCTGGACATCACTGACCATTTTTGGACCCCGTGTTGAAAGGTTTAAAAGAACATCACTTAGAACAAGTCATACATCATTGAGGATAATAATAATATTAAAGCATCCCATTGGGATGACATCAATCTTCGTTTTTAATTCCGTACTGAAGTAGTGTATCTCACGGATCATGTTTTCATTTTTTTCAGAATTTGCATATTTTTACAAATATTTTTAATCAACATTTATATGAAACCAGAAGTAACCCAAACAAACTATTTGTATACCTGAAGGACGATTGAATGTTTTCACAGCATTGGGTCACGATGGCATCGGCCCAGCGTTGGGTAGACAATCAGTGCTGCAGGTGTGTCCTCCCGTTTCCTGACTATAAGACACCAATTAGCGGCGAATGTTCTGGTCTTACCGTCTGATACGTGGGAATATGTGATGTAAAGTGCTGAATATTGCTGACTTGTTTTGTTTACATGGCAATATACGACCTGGAAATACAACTATTTCACTCTTTTTCTGTGCTTTAAAATTATTTTTTGACTTTTTCGTATTTTCAGTTAAGATCAGTAGGCTGTATAGCTTTATATAAAATAAATTTTCAAAATTGACAACATTGAAAATGTCTCATCCCAAGGGGTCCTTTTAATAATAATATTTTTTTTATTCAAAGAGGGTAAACCCAATTAGCTTGCCCATCTTCCTTGGGGCCCTCAAACATTCAAATATACAAAATACATAATACACAATACATAAGTAATAATGAATAGAGTAGTAAAATATTATACTGTATAATGAGAAAAGAGTTTTTAAAACATGCCTATGTACTGCCGTGCAAAGGCAAAAGGCAGCATCTGCTTAATTCATAAGTAAGCAGATAATGTCTCTTGTCTCTGCAGAGCAGTGTAAGCTATGTGCAAATCTATTTGAAAATGTATATATCTGTATAAAAGTGATCGATGTGATCGTAATTGCGCTTTGTGGTATGTCGAGCACACGCACATACGGTACTCATGCGCTAGTCACACGTTTACAGTCACTGGTAATCACTGGCGAATAAGTGGCGATAGAATCAGAGGCCAATGACGTTTTGTAGAATAGGCGTTATTCTATTCAGCCGTCAATCACGTTACTCAGAAGCAATTCGTGCCCTTATGAACGCTAGACAATCGTTCTGGATCACGAGATCCATTGCCAGCGTTTACACTAATTGAATTTCTTGCTATATGCGCTACAAATGCGTTGTTATATTAAATACCTATAATTCAATTATAAACAGGTAAGTACAGCAAAAAAAATATTACCAAAACATGCTCATATTAGACACGTGCGTGGGAAATATGAGTATGTGTTGGGGGGGGGGGGGGTATTAGCATGCCTAATTTATTAACATTTGACAATACAGTGTAATGTGAGCACTTTGTCCTAAAAGGTATTTTTCATAGGGGTTAATTTAACAGTGATAATTATAACTATGGTGGTCAAAGTGACATTCATGGACCTTGCCATGACCGAATGCTATTATAAGCTCCAAGCGAATGTTTTTTTCCAGTAAATATAGATGGTTGGATGGTTTCCTCTCATTTCACTATGCAATAAGTTTATGGTATTATGAGCATACTATTTTTTCCACATGTAATACCCCGTGCTTTGTAGGACATTCCGATGTAATTGTATTTTTGTAACAAAACAGCTAAAAAACAATGTTTTGCCATAACTGGGCTAGTTAAAAAAATATTTTAAAAACTGAAGGAATATCACTTCAGTGTCATTACTTCATCACACTCCAAATTTTATACAATACCCGTTATTAATGAGAGTTTTACAGCCCGCGTTCACATTACCTACTATATTCATATTACCCCCATCTTACCCTAACTGGTTATACACATAACAACTGAGTACTAAGTAATGTGTGAAGCTTCGGCTATTTAACCTCCAGATCAATACTAGGTCTAGTTTGGGATCCAACTTTTTAGACAGATTATTTTTCTAAAAAAGTGAAATACATATTTATCTCTACACACAAACTGAAATAAATATTTCGCTAGAGGCAGAGTGTGAAAAAAATAACGGTCTGCTGATAGGAAGTGAAATAAATATTGTTTCTAATGCAAAAACTCCAGCCCCCGCCCCCCCCCCCCCGATAACAGCTGAATGGTGGCCCCCAAACAGCTATATAAGGACTTTGATTATTACTTGATAGAAGTTAATTGAGTTACTGTTCAGCATTGGGTGTGTTTGCTGTTGGCTGTAATTTAGCATTGACATGCCATAACTACTATACACCTCTACAAAGACAAACGGCAGTAACTATTTACATGGGAAGTAAGCAGTCACTGCTGTTGGCCTTTGTGTGGTAGTATTATAATTCAGGTAGACCTACTGATGCAAACAATCATCCAGTCATTAATGTCAGTGTCGTGTTACCCTATGCGTGCTTAGTACACACCCTTAATGCTGCATACCAGCCGGTGGTTGTGATGTGTAGCATGTATATGGTACAGAATATTGACAATATTGTCTGATACATTGATTAAATATTAACTGCGATGCTGCACATATAGATCATTCATGGTGAATACACGAACAGCGCAAACAAGTGTGTCTCTGAGTGTGAATATATACAGAGAGAAAACATAATTAGATTATTTGTGTTTGAAGGTCAAACTCTACTAGGTGAATGTTAGCTGGCTGTACAGGACATGCTCGCCACAGGACACATCAGCTTGGTGATGATTGACAATAAGCATGATAAGGGAAGGTATGTGATTATAATGTACGGAACTGCCATAGACAATGTCATTATCTGATTGATATCATTGTCCATGGATATTACAGAACTGTGATGATGGAAGGAAATGAAACAGGCAGCAAGAAAAGGAAAACGACATCACAAACAGATTATGACTCAATCAACAAAACGATAGACTATGGTTCTGTCAAAAAAACAATAGACTATGGCTCTGTCAAAAAAACAACAGACGACGGATTTGCTAACCAAGCAATTGACTACTCATGTAAACACATTAAAAAAGACAATCAAGTTTCAGACGTAAACAAGGAGGTTAAAACGTCAGTGTTAAAAACATACATTAAAGCGTCAACTGCCCGGTGTGAACCTGTGGACCTGTGTACACGTGACACGTGTCAAAGGTCACCAGATGACAGGTGTGAGAGGTCATCATATGATAGGAGTAGGGAGAAGAGGAGTGTTATTGTTGATAATGGAGTATCAGGAGGATGGGTTATGGCTGGTCAGACTGCTGTACCATACGTGTGGAGACAAGGACAACAACACTTATCAGCCTCAGTCCTCAGACATGGCGTGGGCCTCAAACATCTAGTCCCTAAATATCTGCTGCTTAGCTCTACCAGGACAGAAAGTGAATGTATTAACAGGCTATGTCAAAATGCCGGCATTAAATTCACGTTTAAACCTGACACAGATCTGATATCATTGAGAGGATTAACAAATAGATATCCCCACCTGACCCCAATGATACAAGCTGTGTCAACGGAAGATAGTATGTGTGATAGGGAAAAATACAGGAAAACCTGACCCTGATGATACAGCTGTGTCAACGGAAGATAGCATGTGTGACACGGATAAATACAGGAAAACCTGACCCCAATGATACAAGCTGTGTCAACGGAAGATAGGATGTGTGATAAGGAAAAATACAGGAAAACCTGACCCTGATGATACAGCTGTGTAAACGGAAGATAGCATGTGTGACACGGATAAATACAGGAAAACCTGACCCCGATGATACAAGCTGTATCAACGGAAGATAGGATGTGTGATAAGGAAAAATACAGGAAAACCTGACCCCAATGATACAAGCTGCATCAGAACAAGAGAGTTTTTTGTGATTAGTATAAATGCAATAAACCGTGACCCCGATGATACAAGCTGTGTCAACGGAAGAGAGTGTGTGTGACACGGATAAATACAGGAAAACCTGACCCCAGTGATACAAGCTGTGTAAATGGAAGATAGTATGTGTGATAAGGATAAATACAGGAAAACCTGACCCCGATGATACAAGCTGTGTCAACGGAAGAGAGTATGTGTGACAAGGGAAAATACAGAAACACATTACCCCAATGATACAAGCTGCATCAGAACAAGAGAGTTTTTTGTGATTAGTATAAATGCAATAAAACGTGACCCCGATGATACAAGCTGTGTCAATGGAAGAGAGTGTGTGTGATAAGGATAAATGCAATAAAACGTGACCCCGATGATACAAGCTGTGTCAACGGAAGAGAGTGTGTGTGATAAGGATGGATACAATAAAACGTGACCCCGATTATACAAGATGTGTCAATGAAAGAAAGTGCGTGTGACAAGGATAGGCTAAATACAGGGAAACGTGACGCCGATGATACAAGCTGTGTCAATGGAAGAGTGTGTGTGATAAGGATGGATACAATAAAACGTGACCCCGATTATACAAGATGTGTCAATAGAAGAAAGTGCATGTGACAAGGATGGATTTGATAAAACGTGACCCCGATTATACAAGCTGTGTCAATAGAAGAGAGTGTGTGATAAGGATGGATTTGATAAAACGTTACTCCGATTATACAAGATGTGTCAATGGAAGAGAGTGTGTGTGACAAGGATGGGATAAATACAGGAAAACGTGACGCCGATAATACAAGCTTTAGCAGGTTAAATCCCAGTTGTTTGGAATGAAATTATATTTTAGTCTTCCCTGAAAATTTCTCTATAAAATTTCTCTATAAACCCATTGATTTCATTCAGCTTTAATCCCGAAATTCTACTACATGTCAAATGGTCTAACTCTTGAAATACTCACTCAAATGTCACAAAATGTTTAGGGTAGGTGCTGGAATACTTGCAAATAATGCCTGCAAAATGTCATGATAATTGATCAAGAATTGACTGAGAAATCAGCGAAAAACACAAATATTTACAAATGTTTGGTCTCAATTAATACAAATATGAGTAATTGTTACCCTCTTCAAATGGGTAAATATTTAAATTAAGTTATTTTTTTCCTTCCGCTATAACTCAGGACTAATTAGACAATTTTTTTCTTAAGCAACAAAAATTGAAAAAAAAATCCGCATTCACAAACTTATTCATGATGCATAAAATATAGGCGCATACAAACACAATATCTTATAAAATATATATAAGAACACGAAAAGTTTCGTGAATTTGTTTATGCCACTAGTCTAACTGACTGATTGGAATGAATGATTTATTAATTATCTATATTTTATGTGTGTTTTATTTTATGGGTATACAACAGAGCTTGACGTTTCTACATTTCAATTAGTTTGCATTTATTGTTATTTTTACAACTTATACTCAGTATTGTGCTCTCAATAAATACAACTATGTATGGTTCTGTCACACTGAGAAACGGACATCATCGGACTACGCTATTACGTAAACAGTCCCTAATATGCTCTCTCATCATCTGCATAACCTCTCTGATGGCTACACCGGCACACACAGCCTCTCTTGAAGAGGAGTATAGATTCCAGATAACACGAAGCTCGTTCTGTCTCAGTCCATATTTGCTACATGTATAAGAATCGGATATGCTGATTCAAGGCATAAACGTGCACATAAACGTGCACATAGTTCATACAATTCCATTTGCAGTGTTGTTCACGTTAGTGTTTATAGATTAAGAAAACGTATAGGCCTATGCATTTGAATTCCGCAGGCAAGTAATCACAAATGATAGGCTATCATCACTATGGTTTCTGTATGGAAGGAACCATACAAATCTGACACTTATAC
>OZ024911.1:79089479-79106515 GCA_964017125.1 Flabesymbios commensalis
ACCACCTCACATACACACCTCAAACACACACATCACACACACCTCACACACACACATCAAACACACATCACACACACCTCATACACACACATCACAAACACATCATACACACCTCACACACACACCTCATACACACACATCACACACACACATCACACACACATCTCACACACACATCACACACACCTCACACTCACACATCACACACACCTCATACATACACATCACAAACACATCATACACACATCTCACACACACACACCTCATACACACACATCACACACACATCACACACACACATCACACACACATCACACACACATCACACACACACCTCACACACCACTTCACACACACACCTCATACACACACATCACACACAACTCACACACCACCTCATACACACACATCACAAACACATCATACACACATCTCACACACACACACCTCATACACACACACACACACACACACCTCACATACACACCTCATACACGCACATCACACACACCTCACACACCACCTCACATACACACCTCATACACACACATCACACACACCTCACACACACACACATCACACACACACATCACACACACCTCACACACACACATCACACACACCTCACACACACACATCACACACACCTCATACACACACCTCACACACACACATCACACACACCTCACACTCACACATCACACACACCTCATACATACACATCACAAACACATCATACACACATCTCACACACACACACCTCATACACACACATCACACACACATCACACACACACATCACACACACATCTCACACACACATCACACACACCTCACACTCACACACACCTCATACATACACATCACAAACACATCATACACACATCTCACACACACACACCTCATACACACACATCACACACACCTCACACACCACCTCACATACACACATCATACACACACATCACCAACACCTCACAGGGTTTGAATGGTCTACTCACCAGCTTGTTGACTCTCGGCAGCTCTGTGACTTCCCCTTCACACACCACCTCACAGTCTGTCTGTTCTCCTCCCATACTGAGCAGACCTCCAAGCCACAGCTCATCCACATATACCCAGCTGAGCAGAGTGTACAGAGTCCTAATGTTGACTACACTACACAAGAAAAGCCGGTCCACACAACAACTCTGTAATGTCAAGACCATAATCAGTGACTGTTCTAGGTCCATAGTGCAGGCAACACGACATGAAAAAACAACCAGCTGATATTCAGCTACCATCTGACAGGATTCCTATACTATTTAGAAGATTTGGTTATTTAACAATCTACGGTGATTAGTACCCGTCCCGTTAAGCTCTAAATAGCTGGTCCACATATCATGTAACATCCGTAACAATAAGCATTGCTATAGAAACATTATTGTATTTACTATGACATAGCACTGTCATAACAGTGCTGACATTAAGCTACTAAATGATAGGAAGCTATTGTTTCCAATATCCAACATGTGAAAAGGATATATTTCGGGACAGAAGTGATGCAAGTCAGAATAATTGAGCCTAAAGTCCTTTACTCCATTCTCGCAATTATTCATACAAGATGCATACAAGATCATACTGTCAAGTATATAACAGCTTTCTTATCCATCTAACATACCATTTGATTCCATCTAGTTTGAATGACGAATAATTGAAACTCCATCAAGACACCAATTGTTGTAAGACGGACAGAACTCACCTCTAGGGATCATCGACATCGAAAGGTCAAAATTCTCATCCGCGAAGCCAAAAGTGAAAATTGTGTATTACCATATTTATAAACTTTTTTTGTATTCCAGAAATATGTCAAATGCTCAAAGAGACTACTATTAATGATAAGAATAACATCAAAGTCTCAGCAAAGTTACATCAAGTTCATTCTAAGGTCAAAATAGAAAAAAATGTGAAAATATCAACTTTTTATCAAATTCAACATGGTTAGTGGTGCAATTAACTATTACAAAGACTGATTAGGAGACATTATTGGTCAGACATAATTTCCACACACATTGTCAAGACATTGAGGGCAGTGTCAACCCTGGGAGGGGTATCACACCCGTATTCTCCTTATTACACTCATTTCTTAATGTTTAATTGAACGAGCAAAATTGTAGCGTGCAGCAGTGTGAAACATTAGTTTGGGCTCCCATGGCAAAATATCGATACATAATTGGATTATGAAGGATCACAAGGTTTGGAATTATGTTTTACTAGGGTACCGTCTGAAAACAACGTACATGTCATATCAAGGTCACTTGAAGGTCAAACTGGCAGAAATCCTAAAAATATATACTTTTACTTACTTACAACCCTGTTGACCTCTTGAAATTCAGCATTTATTTGCAGAATATGTATCAGATAGATAATTTGGTGATAGTCATCATATGTCTCAATATATTATATGAAAACACACACCCTTGAAATGATCTTAACTTGACCTTACAAGCCCAATTTTAGGAAACCCTTTTGTATGTCAACTGTAGCCGTCTTGTACCTTGATTGGTGTATATAAGAGTGAGAGGCAACGTTAATCAGTATTTAAAAAATATACAGCGATATGATGTTATCCACGGTGTTATAATCCAATACTAGGATTTTTTTAGTACTATTAAATGATGTTGCTCATAAGCTGGAATAATTATTTATTTCAAATTTAAATATTTATTTACAACATCGGATAATTATTTATTTCACGAAAATTTATTTTGGAAATATATATTTCAAAAATATTCCAACCCCCCCCCCTTTTAATTGAAGGTGCCCGCCTTATGTAGAATTCAAGTGAACAAGTAGCTTATTACTATGCGTAATGAATAGATGTGCCATCGAGTAATTCTCACAGCGTGTAATACTCTGAGAGAAGAATTTTCAATAAGAAGAATTAGCAAAAGCATAATTTATTTCGGTAATTTATTGGCAGCTATTCTGATTTTTTTTTCAATTCTCAAGGATGAGAGCTCTACATCCGCCCAGATATCAATATATGCGTGGATAATTCAGAGTGAGAAAACTATATCAGCTAAAAGAAAGTGTTTTCATGAAAATAAGATTTGTTTTCAATCCCTTTTAACGTATACTAATCCGTTATAACGGTATACTATTCCTTTATAACGGCCTAGTATTTCGTTATAACGGTATAGTAATCCGCTATAACGGTATATTAATCCGTTATAACGGTCTACTATCCCGTTATAACGATATAGTATTTCGCTATGACGGTCTAGTATCACGTTATAACGGTATACTATTCTGTTATAACGGTGTAGTATTTCATTATAACTGTCTACTATCCCGCTATAACGGTCTCGTATCTTGTTATAATGGTCTACTATTTCGTCATAATGGTATACTAATCCGTTATAACTGTCTTCTATCCCGTTATAACGGTCTAGTATTTCGCTATGACGGTCTAGTATCACGCTATAACGGCCTACAAATCCGTTATAACGGCTTACTAATCCGTTATAACGGTCTACAGTTCCATTATAACGGTCTAGTATTTCGTTATAGAGGTTTACTATTCCGTTATAGTGGTCTAGTCATTCGTTATAACGGTCTACTATTCCGTTATAACGGTCTAGTATTTTGTAATAACGGTTCACTTACTATCCCGTTATAGCGGTCTAGTATTTCGTTATGACGGTGAAGTTTTCCATTATAACGGTCTACTAGTCTGTTATAACGGCCTACTAAACCGTTATAACGGTCAACTAATCCGCTATGACGGTCTACTGATCCGTTAAAACGGTCTAGTATTATGTTATAACGGTCTAGTATGTCGTTATAATGGTCTAGTAGTTCGGTATGTTAGTATACTAAGCCGTTATAGCAGTCTACTAATTCGTTATAACGGTGTAGTATTTTGTTATAACGGTCTACTTATCCGCTATAACTGATTAATATACCGTTATAACGAAATAGTAGACCGTTATAAGTTCTCAAGGATAAGAGCTCCACATCCGCCCAGATAACAGCACATACATGGGTAATTCAAAGAGAAAAAACTATATCAGCCAAAACAAAGATATCTACGGAAGTGCAATTATTTTCTAATCCGTTATAGCGGTCTAGTATTTCGTGATAATGGTCTTGTAGGTCGTTATAACGGTATAGTATTTAGTTATGACGGTGTCTTTATCCGTTATAGCTTTTTACTGTACGGCTATAAGACGGTCTAGTATTTCGTTATAACGGTCTATAACAAAATAGTGGATCGTTATAAAGAATAGTAGATCGTTATAACGTATTAGTAGACCGTTATAACGGATTAGTAGACAGCTATAACGGATTAGTAGACCGTTGTAACGGATTAGTGGACCATAATACCAGATTAGTAGACAGTTATTGCGGAACTCTAGACCGTTATAGCAAAATACTAGACCGATATAACGAAACAGTATACCGTTGTAACGAAATACTAGCCAGTCATAACGGAATAATAGACCGCTATAGCGCAATAATGAACCGTTTTAGTAGAATAGTAGAGCGTTATAACTGATTAGTAGACCGCTATAACGAAATACTATACCGTTATAACGAAATGCTCGACCGTTATCACGGGAGAGTAGACCGTCATAGCGAATTAGTAGACCGTTTCAACGGATGAGTAGACCGTTAGAACAAAATAATGTACCGTTATTACGAAATACTAGACCATTATAACGGAATAGTAGACTGTTATAACGGATTAGTACGGCGTTATAACGAAATACTAGACCGCTATACCGAAAATTTTATACTAGACCGTTATAGCGGAACAGTAGCTCGTTATAACGGATTAGTAAACCGTTAAAACGAAATGCTATACCGTTATAATGGAATACGAGGCCGTTATAACAAAATAATGTACCGTTATTACGAAATACTAGACCATTATAACGGAATAGTAGACTGTTATAACGGATTAGTACGGCGTTATAACGAAATACTAGACCGCTATACCGAAAATTTTATACTAGACCGTTATAGCGGAACAGTAGCTCGTTATAACGGATTAGTAAACCGTTAAAACGAAATGCTATACCGTTTTAATGGAATACGAGGCCGTTATAACAGAATAGATGTGCTAAGTAGTTAATATTATATATCCTATTTGATGGATGTGAAAGGTTTAGTCTAGTTATAGTGCAACTGTTGCCGGCAAGTCATGGAAAAGCGCCGAATAGAAATCAATGCAGTTTATTCAGTATGCATTCAATACCGAACGATGGAATATTGTGGAAAATTTGGCAGTCATGACATCGAAATTTTGTCGAGCTTTGTGGAAAATGAATGTAGAGCTATGTTTCGAATATCACCTGCACATCTCCATATCGTAGACAATTTAATTGTAAAATTTGCTCAATTTCTTACAAAGTTTGAGTTTTTGCGGCTACAAAAAAATATGAAATTGATTTGTGGCGGCCATTTTAAATTTCAGTCAAATCTTGAACAAATTGCCTGTACATCTTCATAATTATCGTGGGGAATGTGTTTGTAAGATTTGGATAATTTCTGATTAAGGTTTTGAGTTTTTGCGCCCACAATAAATTATGATATTGAACTCTGAGAGATATTTTGCATTTTGGTAGCCTGTTTAAAAATTCACTTGCACATTCCCATGTTGTTGAGAATGTGATTTAAAATTTCAAACAAACAATAACGACTAGCTTTATAGTTATTGCACCCACAAAAATTAGGTACCGCCTGATGCCTCACGCTTGATAGATCCCGGCGCGACTAAAACCACCTTCCCCTACGGACATGGGATAAAAACCTGCTCGACACTTCTATTAGGATATCAGGGCCACGCTAAGAGTATAATTATATACAATTCAACGTTCCAATCGACCAGTTATAATCAATATAAATGGCTGTCATTTCCTCTAAATTTATCTGGTCTTCTAACAACTTCCAGCTACCTGGAACATTAGACTGGAGAGACTAGATAAAGGTGATGGCATCAAAGATATACTTATGGCTCACATGACTTACACTACGCATCTATCTACAGTAGGCCTATAGATAATTATCAGATGTGGTCCCGAATTAGAAGACACTGTTTTATTGACCAAACTTATTGAAAGAGACATGATTGCTACATGAAGGCTAGTAAATGTATAACCAATAGGCCTAAATCCAATTAAATTAATGGAAATCACGATAATAAAATTATGATGTGTCTTTAAATGATCAGATATGGCCCAACTGCATAAAGTTAGGTTGGTGTAGATAGATGTGATTCTAGAAAAATTGTATAGATGCCACCAGACTGAAGCTCAGGCTCCTTTAAGTGGAGACACGTTTGAAAAAGAAATTGGAACAGCTCTTTAGAAGATATGTGATCATGGTAACAGTTTTTGCCAGTTTGACCTTGAGATGACCTTGACATGACCTTCAAATTTCTTTCGGGTGGTACTCCAGTAAAACACAACCCCGCCCCATGTCAAACTTCATAACTTCATGCTATGGGAGCACAAGCAAATGTTTTACAATGTTGCATAATTGTAATTTGGCCCGCTCAACCAAATATTGAGGAAGGAGCGCAATAAGTGGAATACCTAGGTTCCCCTTCCCAAGGTTGATATTGACCTATGTATCCTAAAATGTGTATGGTAAATACATAGGACGAAAAACATGTCAAAACCAGTCCTCTGTAAAAAATGGCTGCACAACAACAGCGTGGAAATTGATAAAAAGTGGACATTTTAGCTATTCTCCGCCAGTTTGACCTTTAAATGACCTTGGTGTGACCTTGACATGACCTCGGTGTTATGTTTAATAATTGAAAACAGTCTTTTCGAGTATTTGACACACTTTTGGGACACAGAAACAAATCATAGATTTTGTAATAAGCAATTTTCACTACTTTTTGGCTTTGCCAGTGAATATTTTGACCTTTTGAGGTCAATGATCTCTAGAAGTCATCAGAGGTCAAATCCAGTTTACCTCCACATCTTAAAATGACCCTTGGGATATGTTCTACAAGTGGTAGAAATTTCATGCTTTAATCATAAAATGCACAGTAGGTTACCTTATCTAAACTAAAAACCTCTCAAACCACGTCATAAAACTGGCATAACAGCGCAATTTTTAACACAGCAGGCTGATGCCCGCTGCGTTTCGAGATTCTACAATAGGACCATCAGGGATCACTTGGTCTGTCAAAGCACCACTGAATCTCAGTGACAGACCAGCAACATCCAATGTCTAGAGCTCTGCGCAGCTTAGCCCTGGCTGTCCACTCTCCACAAGCATGCCCTGGTCATCAAGAACACCGTCGGCCCATCCGGGCACCCATGACGCATACAAGCGATTCACAAATAACCTTATATAAGCATCAGGACAAGAATAAACCGGCCTGGCTAATACACCATTAAAGTAAATTGCTGTAGACTCTTTAAGACAATTATGATTAAACTTGGCTTGAAGTCTTCCCTGGTAATTGTCACTTAAGTTTTAACAGTCACCAATCATTGGCTTTACTCACCAGGTGTCGTTCAGGAGATGATGGTTTATCGTCACCCAACAAATCAAACTCTGGTCGCAGCTCAAGATGTTTCACTTGTCCAACCATGTTACACAGCCGTGTGAGCGAAGATATACTGAGGCGACAGTTTACGTCTAGATGATCGACATGTCGACTCTCAGTCATCTGTTATAACATACACAACATTTTTTTGTTACACTTTATAAATTATTTTTCTATCACCCAAAATTAGGCACCAGAACATTTAATTCCATATCTGTTTGTGATCCTGCACCACAATACATCTTATATCTTATTGGTCGGTAAAATAGAGATATATCTCACCTGAGTGACGTCATCAATTGACCTGTGTTCACCTTTGTCCTCATTTTCTAGGCTGCCTTCTATATAAAGGTGTTCTATCTTTAATAACGCTGTTGCTATGTGTAGTTTATGCACACAACTATTTGTCACTGTCACTCCCTTAGCTCTTCCACTGGTTCCTTCAGGTATCGTATATCCATCTAGATTCATCCCCTCTGATGGCAAAACTGTGAAGTATTGTAGAAAGGAAGCAGCGCTCAGGTTCATACTCGTCTCTCCGTACAAGTACCTCTCGTCACCCTGTCAATCACACAGCAGAACAAGTACGTCACCCTGTCAATCACATAACAGAACAAGTACCTCTCGTCACCCTGTCAATCACATAACAGAACAAGTACGTCACCCTGTCAATCACACAACAGAACAAGTATCTCTCGTCACCCTGTCAATCTTACAACAGGACAAGTACTTCACCCTGTCAATCACACAACAGAACAAGTATCTCTCGTCACCCTGTCAATCATACAGCAGAACAAGTACTTCACCCAGTCAATCACATAACAGAACAAGTACCTCTCGCCACCCTGTAAATCACACAGCAGAACAAGTACGTCACCCTGTCAATCACACAACAGAACAAGTATCTCTCGTCACCCTGTCAATCACACAGCAGAACAAGTACGTCACCCTGTCACTCACATAACATACCAAGTACCTCTCGTCACCCTGTCAATCATACAGCAGAACAAATACTTCACCCTGTCAATCACATAACATAACAAGTACCTCTCGTCACCCTGTCAATCACATAACATAACAAGTATCTCTCGTCATTCTGTCAATCATACAGCAGAACAAGTACTTCACCCTGTCAATCACATAACATAACAAGTACCTCTCGTCACCCTGTCAATCACATAACATAACAAGTACCTCTCGTCACCCTGTCCATCACATAACATAACAAGTACCTCTCGTCACCCTGTCAATCATACAGCAGAACTAGTACTTCACTCTGTCAATCACATAACATAGCAAGTACCTCTCGTCACCCTGTCAATCATACAACAGAACAAGTACTTCACCCTGTCAATCACATAACATAACAAGTACCTCTCGTCACCCTGTCAATCACACAACAGGACAAGTACTTCACTCTGTCAATCACATAACATACCAAGTACCTCTCGTCACCCTGTCAATCATACAACAGGACAAGTACTTCACCCTGTCGATCACATAACATAGCAAGTACCTCTCGTCACGCTGTCAATCACATAACATAGCAAGTACCTCTCGTCACCCTGTCAATCACATAACATAACAAGTACCTCTCGTCACCCTGTCAATCACATAACATAACAAGTACCTCTCGTCACCCTGTCAATCACATAACATAACAAGTACCTCTCGTCACCCTGTCAATCATACAACAGGACAAGTACTTCACCCTGTCAATCACATAACAGAACAAGTATCTCTCGTTACCCTGTCAATCATACAGCAGAACAAGTACTTCCCTCTGTCAATCACATAACAGAACAAGTACCTCTCGTCACCCTGTCAATCATACAGCAGAACAAGTACCTCTCGTCACCCTGTCAATCACATCACATAAGAAGTACCTCTCGTCACCTTGTCAATCACACAGCAGAACAAGTACTTCACCCTGTCACTCACATAATATAACAAGTACCTCTCGTCACCCTGTCAATCACACAGCATAATAGTACTTCGCCCTGGCAATCACATAATATAACACGTACCTCTCGTCACCCTGTCAATCAAACAACATAATAGTACTTCACCCTGTCACTCACATAACATTACAAGTATCTTTCGTCACCCTGTCAATCAAACAACATAATAGTACTTCTCTTCTCAACTTGAAGTATTCCTCTTCTCCTTGTCACAACATCACAATTTCTACTTGTATCTTCTTATAGTTGTCACTCACATTACTAACAAGTAGCTCTCTCCAACTTGTCAATCACACAACACACCATGTTCCCCTAATTTAACACGTCATCTTGTGTTTTCTGTTAGAAATACTAAAGCACTACGATTAATCATTCGAGCTAGGCGTTCACCCGGTAAGTTATCTGATTTAATTTCTCACACACTTTGACGCGTGTGTTTCGCTACCCCGACCCAAAGCTCATGAAAATTACTCATATTTTTTCATTTGAGACAAAGCATTTGAAAATGTTGCTGTATAAACTCTCATTTCATTCCCAAAACATTTACCCTGCTGATAAAATCGATGACATTCCAGTTTAACTCTTTTATTACCCAGCCATTGCTTCTCGTTTATCCTTATTTATATATACTCATTATGATATATTAACACATAAAAATGTAAAAGTATTTTCTTGTGAAAAGTACGGTGGAATAACAATTTCATAGGCGTGAATTTGATAGGTGCTTTACACACAGAGCTGTTCAAGTCAATATATTTCCGGCTATAAAGCTAACAAAAACTCATGGTAACAAGCGGTTAATAATGTAAGTATTTTAAAATATTAAATTAACACATCGGTCCATTTATCATTTTATTCTCACTTATGTTTTGAATAAAACAAAATACAACATATATATTTGGAGGGATAATTATCATACTGTGAGAGACATTATATTAGTGAGATATCATATTGTGTATGATTTGCTGCTGCAGCTTACCTTGGCATTAATATGTAATGTGACTTTGTCCATCACCAGTTGATCCACGTCCAGGCGATGAATCAAGTTGACCACATCTGTAATGTCCACATAGCACCCCTTGATCTCCAGCTGCCTCACTTTCTGCCTGTGTATACTGGTATATGTGATACCCTCTGGTCGGCAATGTAATGTTAATGTCTGTAGATCAGCAGATGGTGTCATTACATTTATCAGCCTGATCAGCTGCTCTATGTTATAAGTCACACCGTACGCCAGCTCTATGTGATCTACGCTACTAGTTGGTTCCTGGGATAGAAAAACAAAAATATATATACATCTGGTATTTATTGAAGCCTTTGACTGCTCATTAGGGAAGTGTTACATCTGTTGCATACTGTATAGCATGGTGCATAAACAACTGGTGTACACACGAATCTGGTCATAATCTTGGAGTGGATTGCCAGCAGTGTATCCTGGTTCTCTTGTCATCAGTAATATGTCCTTGGTGTGGCTGTGGTGAGACTTTAAACTACCGACAGAGTGCCATGTTGATATTGACAACTTTATCCGACATGAGTATAGCTGATCTGAGTGAAAAGCTACTAGTTACTGCAATAAATTATACAGTCTCCAGCCATCTCAGCATGTCTTAGATTAAAGTTGCACATTACTTTTTTTTCAGCCCAACGCGCGCACTAGATGTTTGCCAATATCGAAAAAAAACTTTAATTTCGGGAGTTGAAAAACATCGATCCAGTTATATTTTTCTTTTATTTCTTTTTCATTGCCCGAATTAACTTGGTCAAAAATTGGTCCGAAGTTTGTTGTATGTTTTCACCCTCATGAACTTCTGCAGAAATGAGTGCAAAGTTTTGGATTTTTTGCTGCCGTATTAACTTTTCCATAAATAGGTCCACAGTTTTTTCTTCTTTAATATTTTTAGGGCCCGCCCTCATGACATTTTTTATTTTTTTAATCTAACACGGAGAGAAGAAACATTGTGGCTTCAGTAAAAGAAAACACTCTCTTTAACCTACCATGCTCAATCACCCCACTCTCATTTTCATCCATCTGGGTAAATCCCCTAGACATGCTCAGAACTCGTTACTGGTGAGTGAAGAATATCAATAACCCAACATCCACATCACCCAACCCGAAAGTCATCATCTGTACAGCATTCATTTCTTTGAGTTATAGGACTAAGATTATTACTACTTTAACTTGAGAAACTACTTTTAAAAAAACATGACATTACATCGGGCTTAGAGTTAGAAAGGTAATAATTAGTCATAGCCACCTGTTTGATGTCATTGATCACGTTTAGGTTGGCCTGCTTTACCACCAGGTGGTGTGTGTCAACCAGGGCTAAGTAGGCTATACAGGTCAGTAAGGACATAGACCCTGTTAGGATCCTCTTTCCATTCTTCCCCCTTAGTTGACCTCGCCCCTCTTCATTCTCAACAATCGACATGTCTCCACCATAAACTCTCTTCAGAAGCTGCAGAGATCTATCGGCTCCAAGTGACCGCAGTAATGTATGGAAGGATGACAGTGTTGGTAAACAAGTCTGAAATATTGAAAAAAATCATCATGATCGCAATAATTTATTTGTATTTATATCAGTTAAGCTTCTCAATCATGTAAATATTCAAATGATCTCATTGCTTGCAGCGTCATATTAAATGACAAGAGTGATGCAAGAAAATACTGAATGAAACGGAAAATATTACAATATTTGATAAGATACATGTTTTGCACATGCGTATTTTTTATCAAGGGCAATGACATTTTTAGAAATTATATAAAACTGTATCAGTGACCCGCCCTACTTTTATTGTATTGCCTCAGAACTTGTAGTTCATAACCCTTACATTACCTCGACGCTTGTAGTCACATGAAGTGGTGCTTTCATCAGAGATTGACAGAATTCTTCCCTCGCTTCTGGTGATTCTGTCTCGTGAATCAGACGAGCTTCATAACTCAAGTCCAGACATTGGTGATCTGGCTCGATTTGATCACACGTCACTCGTAACTTGAAGTAACTTTTGGAAATAGTGGAGAGCGTCTTGGAACTAATCCCTGCAGAAAATATAAGGGTATCTTGCCAAAAACCAAGTCCTTCTGCAAGTATCCCACTTGCATTGTTTGGTAAAGCATATTTGTTGATAATACATTTTAAATCGTCCGGATTTTTAGTAATGTGACAGGCAGCACAATATTCTAGTAGCTGATTATGAAGACATCTTGCAGATTCTACCCGGTTATTTACAACTTTAAGAATCTCCAGAAACCCCAGCTCGCTCAGCGTTTTACTTTCATAGAAACCAAATCTATGCAGTATATCAGTAGTGAAAACAAAGTCTCTTGTTTTGATAGATTCATAGCACATTCTGTTGAAGCAATTTACTGTAGGATTATTTGGCAACTTTGACAGAATACACACTGGCAATGCATCACGTCCCTTCTTCTCTTCTGCAATGGCAAAAAACATAGCGATAACTCGCCCGATAACGTCGGTTACTGTGCGTGTTCTGGGACATAATATGTCTTCAGCAGGATGACGACTGTTCCACATGTATATTAGGACGGCCATGTTTAGTAACAGAGGGACATGCCGTGCTTCCTTTGGTATATGAGCCATTATTTGTAGAGCTGCCTCTTTCTTCGCCTCAGTGCCATGTTCCTTAACACACATTCTCTCGATGTATTCCATAGAGGAGGAGGTGGTGAGACCCTCCAATGTCACCAATACATATCTACCTTTGCACCACTTGATGATGCTATTCTTACAGTGTGGTCTGCTGGTGATCACTACTGTCGACTGCTTGGCCATCTCTCCAGAAATCACTTTATTAAGACTGGATTTCTGCTGTTCCTTCTCGTCCACCTCATCGTAGCCGTCAATTACGAACATCATCTTCTGGTCGTTATATTTGATAGCTCTTCGAAGCTGCACCTCTGCTGCTGGATTGTGCAGTTTGAGATCTGTACATATGATCCTCTCAAGTGGTTCAGCATGCCTGTGGATATACCTGGGTAACAGCAGATATAACAGTTTGTATTTATTGAATGCTGTGCCGTGACACCAGAGTCTGGTGGAGTGTGAGGAGAAAGCAGATTTACCCAGACCACCCGATCCTAACACGATAATCCTCATCCCGGCCTCAGCTCGCTCTGTAACCTCCACAATAGACGTGAGACCAGTCAGAGAACTATTGGTCACCTGCTCACCATCTCTGTATTCTTGTACAGTGAATTCAGGTCGAAGGTAAAGATCTATCAATTCTTTGGGAATAAACAGGGCCTCCTCGAGTCTAAAGAGAGGGCAGCATTTGTCGGGTAGAATATCACGGTAAACATTCACCAACTGTGCCTCTGTAAAATTACAAATAAATAGGAAAAAGATAATACAAATGAAAAAGATGTAGCATAGCATAAGGGGCATCTCCATTTAGCTAAAATAACGCCACAGGCACAGATGACACAAAGCACTAAAACACATTATACTTTTCAAACCTAATCTTTTACAATGTATCACAACTCTGAGAAATCACGAAGTAGAACTCCTGCATGGGTTATTTCATAGTGGCATGTTGTCCTAGTTTACCCCTAGGTACAAATACTTATTTACATATGCAAGTGGTAATGAACAAATTTGAAAAAACCCTCCATGTCTAATACTCGACCTTATGATCGTATCTTGTATATCGTAGCAAAATGGGTTAATTCGGGCAAACAAGGAGTGGGGCTGTGAGATTTACACATCTTCAACACAATTTCAATATATTAATACTATGTTAACCATGCTATAACCCATAGTTCATTCATGTCAGAAAAATCACATTTATGGTCAGCAGTATATCAATGCATTTGATATTATGACATGAACTATGAAAATTTAGATTGATCCGGTTTACATATGAATATATTTATGATGGCAGGGCTTTATCACAGTTGTTGTACAAACTGATAAATGTGACCAACCTGTAGGAGTTGCCGCTAATGCTGCCATCACTCTCTCTATCCATGATGTGTCTCCTTCTCTGGCTGGTATATGATCAGTCAGCATCAGCTCTGTCACTTTACATACACATTGCCTCACCTGATTCTCTGACATATTACACATCACTGGTATCACTCTGTTTGTTAGTCCTTGGTTCCTCTTGATCACAAATGCCTTCTGTACACAGTGACTCAACATGGAGCACATCTCCCCTGTCTGCTGAGGGATGGAGAGGAAGCAGATGACAAAATCCGCCTGTGTCATCATGTCCACTTGCTGTTGGCTAGTGGATCTACCTGGCAGGCAGTGTGTCACACAGTTGGTGTATTTGTATTCTAATCTGTCCAGCTCTGTTTCTAGCAGCCTGACCAGCTGCAGATGATCATCAGCGCTTGAGTGATCGGTGTCATGTAAGATGTGGACATCAAACGATGCACGAATAACTGGTCGTATGGAAGAACTCGTGGTATGTGTTAGCGGGCCTTCATTGCCATGGCAGCAGGCTGTGACTAATCCCATGTTAATATCGTTGTTGTCTTCATTAATTACAGCACTTCCTGATGTGACCATATCATTCTGCTCATCATTACTGCCTGTATGTGAGACTAAGGCAATATTACTCTGGCCCACATGAGTACCTGCATGTGAGACTAGTGACATATTATTCTGACCCTCATGATTGCCTTCATATAAGACTGAAACACTGGCTCTCTGTCCCTCATGATTGCCTGCATGTGAGACTAATGCTATAATATTCTGACCCTCATGATTGCCTTCATGTAAGACTGAAACACTGGATCTTTGTCCCTCATGATTGCCTGCATGTGAGACTAAATCCATCTCACAACTGGCACGAGCTTCTACTGATTTTCTATTGTTTACGTCACTTCCCACGTTGGCTTGAGATGATGCTGCTCTTTCTAAATAACGAAATAAAACAGTAATTGCACAACATAAATATACGAAAAACAATATTATGAACATACAATACACTCCGACAATAGAAACATTTTACATTAGGTCGACACTTGTGTGACTGAGATGACTCCATATTAATGCATCCAAGTGTACAGACTCCATAATGCCATAACCTAGCTATGACTGAACATTGTTTCAATGTGCGAGACGTTAGCTTTGACCCGGGAAACATTCACCCAATGTTGGTACAATGTAAACCCATAGTCTCAGACACTGGCCCAACATTGTACCAACATCGGGTGAACGTCTCGTGTTCGCTGGGCTGTCTGTCATATTATTGCCGTCAAGAAGTGTTATGTGGAACGAGCGGTTCCTCCTTTGTCGGGGGTACGGTGTCAAAGGCAGTGACCCAGCATTAAACTAATGCTTACATCGTGAACATGTGTTTGCCGGGTTTTATCTGCTAATTAGCCCCCCACTAATCCCTTACACGTTAGGTGCACTTAGCCAGCGCTGGGGAATTGTTTTGTGAAGGACATAAGCAATGCCACAATCACTATACAAACAAGTAGCGTTCACACAATTAGCGTGACTGACCGTGACAGAACAATGAGACGCTTACGTCATGCATTGATTTAATCCTTTCGTCACCGAGATTTGATGGCTGAGGCGGACAACGTGACGGAACAACGGGACACTAGTCTTATTCATTGATTTAACACTTTCGTCCCCGAAATTTTATGACGGAGGCGGACATCGGATTGACGGAACATAGAAGCAAAAATACATTGGGCAAATCCGTTCCCGCCAAAACCAAGACGGATGTAGTAGAAGACGGAACATCAGAGGACGGATCTCCGAGGCCTGTCTGTACATCAATAAATGATGTTTTGGAGATATTGTTTGTTTTAGTAATAATGATAATATGATTTCCGGCTATGTGGCCTTTGGATATGTTTTATTTTTCGAATGTAGATTGAATGCAAATCATTTTAAATAAAACTATACTGTAGTATTTTAATTTGATGGAACACGATAAAATGTTGGTGATTGAACAATGACATAAATGATCCCATATGATGTCAAATATTTTTTACCTTTTACGATGGCTTGCAGAATACTATGTTTCCATTCAGACCTAGTAGTGTCCACATAACAGTTTAGGGCTGGTTGGATCTGTGAATCAGACATCCACGTCATGTCATGATATTTGTCAGAGGACAGTATGATAAGGCTGTGAAGTGTGGTCCGTCTTAACGCTAACACATACAGTAGTTTGTCCATACCAGGGGTTGAATTGTGGCGGCGCCGCTTCTGTGGAGGTTCCTCTCCTGCCATCAGTGTCCACAGTAGATGATTAGTGTTACTCAGAATGGATATGTACTGATCTATATCCACACTAAGTATTACATGTCCCACCAGACCATGCTGATTTAGATATTCTCCAGCCTCATGAGCCATTTCTATGTTCCCCTCCTCATACACTATAACATAGTCTGTAGCGGTGACACCGCCGTGGACGTTTGTGGTGACATCAGCAGGAATACTGGTGAAGCCACTGTCCATGTCATCATCATCTTCTCCACCACCACTAGAGGTCACCCGGGATGATGGACATTCCGCCATGCTGAAACATAAATTAAC
>OZ024911.1:79106715-79169215 GCA_964017125.1 Flabesymbios commensalis
GACTAAATAAAATGTCAATACAATTTGCAACATATCTTGTGGTAGGTGCTCAGTTTGTCAAAAACTTTAGGAGATGTCTATTTTTTCATAAGTATTATTATTTTGTATTCATTCAAAGCTGGAAATTGAGTCTGCAATTTCAGCTTCAACTGAATAATGAATTATCACAACCAATGCAATAGCACAAGGGATAAGGCTTAAGATGTCATGTGTG
This sequence comes from Flabesymbios commensalis, assembly GCA_964017125.1. Taxonomy (NCBI): domain Eukaryota; kingdom Metazoa; phylum Annelida; class Polychaeta; order Terebellida; family Flabelligeridae; genus Flabesymbios; species Flabesymbios commensalis. Next base: position 79,106,930 of record OZ024911.1, read on the forward strand.
TTAAGAGGGTTTCACCAGATATAACCCTCTAGTTTCAGATGACTTCTTATGGCAGGATGAAGGTAGACATTCACATGTCATTATGTATTTAGACATCATTTTATATAACTACTTAATATAGCAGTATGTTAAGAAAAGCTAACAAATATAAAAAAAAAATTTATACCTATAGTATATGTGAAATAATTTAGCTGTTTGAATTAACAAAACAGAGATTGATGATTTTTTCGCGTATAATTTCATAGATTTACCGGCGTGCTGTAGGCATACCCAAACATATTGATCTGTCATGGTAAACTATGCTGTACAGAGGTATTTCCGAAGATATAACACTGAAGACTTCATGGTAGAGGATACTTTTCTGACTTATATACAAAAAAACACAAATATAAAGACTAGCGGTGTAAAAGTGTTGTAAAACATTAATTCCTTTGTTTTAAAACCGCATCAAACCCTTGACGTTTAATAACATGGCCTCAGATGTAATATTAAATTCAAAACTATTACGTGAATAGTAGGATTTGGATTTTACTCACCTTCTATGTGACTGTTATTTGTTCAAAACATCAAATAATAACATATTATACGGAATTGGAATCACTGAAGTCGTCTCGCTCCATTATGCCAAGCTGATTACAAACACTCCATTGTCAATTTTGACATTTTATCTAAGGCACTGACAGATAACTATCCCCAATCAACAGGATATTTACCCTGCGATGTTGATGTTTAAGACACCTGTCGAAGTATACCTGTTTGCCTGGTGTCAATACAAGAATACTGCACGAGCAAAAACAAATAGCAGTAATTACTTACTTTTCAAGTAAGCAGTTACTGCTTTTTGCCTTTGCCATGTAGAAGATCTGTACACGTAACCAGTGTCAGTTTGACCTTGATCTTAGACTAATGATATGTCTAAGATGTAGGTCAGTATAATTGAGTATATATTACATTCAGCAAACAAGACACGTTGAACCAATGCTGGTTTAATTGTGGCCCACCATCTGGACGCTGGCCCAGCTATAAATCAGCATTGGCTCAACATCTCGTGTTTACCTGGATGATGTTAGTCACGCTTTGATTTCTCTGTGTTGATTGTTGATGGAACCCTAGCGCCGAAGGCGCTGAGAGTAGTTTTAAGACAATCGGTTCTTAATATAAATAGTAGTCCCCATATAGCCAACCATTACATGTTAGTGTTTAATTTCATAACTTTTACTCAGATATTGTTGTCACATATAGTGTCGTCCGTTGTCCGTTGTTGTCGTCGTCCAGCTTGTAAAATGTAGTTAATTCAGCATTTTTTCCAACTGTTAGCATTTAATAGGGTTTTTTTTATTACAACCTATACCTCTGATAAATGCTGAAAATTGTCGAGTTTGTCATAATGTCTCATTGCTCTGAAAATAGTGAGATTCCTTGGTGTTACCTTTCAATCTCGGTCATTACGTCGTCAAATACTAAGTCTGTCAATGTATTCGCTTCAGCGTCATTTGGAGTTACCGGTAATAGCTTTAATAGAATCGTTAGCCCCCGAGCCAACACGACAGGGTAAAACCGTAGAATTTTAGCATCCTGTCTGCTGAAATTCTTCGGATAAAACCCCCTGATGCCTTCAGTGTATGACTAATAATGGTATTATGTCATACAATGAGGGCAAGATCGTTGCGGACAGACGATGAGTTGCGATTATTAACCCACACACGGCACCAGCTGTCCGGTTGGCTGTGTCAGTGAGTGGGTGGGTTTTAACACTTGTCAATCACGACATGGACATCGCCACATATTCAGCATTTACACTGGGAGCGATAACCTCCCAGACCTCAAAGAAACAGTCAGTTGACAAAGCAGCTCGGACAATTTCCTTAGGGTCCCACCCGGTCCAATAAGGCGACGGGAAGGGTCCCCTAAACTTAAAACAATAAATCTAGCCCTAAACTTAATAGAATAATCCCAGGTGTAATGCCACTTAATATATATCGATGCCCAGCGTCTGATCATGAAAAGTGTTCTTGAGTTCTCCCAGTGAGATTAAAGTAAAAACTGTTGTTTTCTCGCAGAAAATTTGTTGTTTTTTGCTACATATCATTTTCATTTCCATATTGTTTCTTCTAGTTTTCTAGTAATTCGTCTAGAAAATTTGTTTTGTCCCTCTTCTTCATCGCATTATGTAGATCCTTTTGAAGTTTGAATAATTCTGAGTGTTCTTCTAATGAGTGTATAAATTTATTCGCTAATGATTGGGATCGATTTTTAATGGGTTTCATTTCGGCTAGCTGATGTATTTTGCGTGTGCTGGTACACCACAGTAGGCGGTAAGCTATCTTGATAGCCTTATTTTGTACTAGTTGTATCTTTTCTAGTGATGTTTTAGGTGCCGATAAGAGAGCTATCGCTCCATATTCTAGGACTGGTCTGACGTATTGTTTGTATAATTGCATGATTATTTTAGGCTCACATCCCCAGTTAGTACCACTTAGAAGTCTTAGTAAGTTCAATCGTCTATTTGCTTTCGATATTGCCATTTTTATATGTGATCAAAAATTAAATGTTTTTGTGATAGTCACTCCCAGCAGTGTTGTTTCTTCTACATGATCTATTTCTTCTCCGAATAACTGAAGCTTGATTTTTTTTTTTGTCTCCCGTTCTTTTTAATTAGCTGCGTCTTTTTAGCATTTAATTTAATTCTCCATTTGGAGCTCCACTTTTCTAGAGCCGATAATGTTTTATGGATCCGATATTGAACGTATGTGGCGTTGGGGCCGAATGTCCACATACCTAGATCATCCGCAAATTGTGATATCTTGACTTGGTTGTTCATGGGATTTACTGGAATATCATTCACATACATCAAAAATAAGAGTGGGCTGAGGGCAGACCCTTGGGGTGTGCCAGCATTAAGTTTTACTTAATCGTATAATTTTATTCAGCATCTCACTGTTCATTAGCTTATATCTGTGGCCATTATGCCATACTGAATCAAACGCTTTTTCGTCGTCTATAAAGACGGCACCCAGTCTATTTGCTTGTAAGCCTGTAAGGGCGTCATCTGTTAATCGTAATATGTGTTCCATCGCGCATCTTTTATTTCTATAGCCAAGCTGCCATTGATTAAAGAATTTTCTCTTTTCGAGTTCGCCTCTTATTCTATTTGCAAATATTTTTTCAAATAATTTTCCGATACAACTTAGAAGGCTGATGGGTCTATAGTTCGTAGTGATTTTGTGGTTTTTATTTGGTTTTGGAATCATAGTTCCCATTGCGTGTTTCCAAGGCTCTGGAAAATAACCAGTTTGTAGGCATATATTGTAAATTTGTTCTAGGTTGTCGAATACTATTTCTGGACATTGTTTTAGTACCGTATATCGAATACAGTCTTGGCCAGGTGCCGATCGACCCTTGGTTTTACTTAGTTGTTTTTTAATTTCGGATATTGATATATGTCTCATTAAAGGGTTGTCATCGCCCTTTTCATCTACATATGATGCTGGTGGGTTGAAAAGATGGAAATTTTCTGCAATTTTGTCGTCCACTTCTTTTTTGAAGTCATCGTCAGAAATTGGCCCTTTGTGGGTATTGTGAATTTTCCCTATTGTTTCAGCGAACGCATTGGCTTTTTCTAAATCGTTTTCTGTTGGATTTCCGTCTTTTTTAGTAACTGGGTTGTAAGTCTCTTCCTGTGCTCTTTTACCGCTAATTTTGTGAAAATTTTGCCACAAACTTTTACCGTCTTTGGCCGAATCAATTTCTTGTGTTTTTGTTTGCCGCCAGGTGGCCTTGCCGTTTTGCACCGCTTTAGATGCTAATATTTTTAATCGATTTGCTAAGTTTTTATGTTCAGCCTTATTTGTTTTTTGAGCTATCCGTCTTATTTTTTGATTTAACCTAATTAATTTGCTAGTTTCTCCCCATATAAAAAAATCCATATATTTTATTTTACTTTTCGGACAGGATTTGTCTAACGCCGTTTTAATTATGTTAGCTATATTGTTCACTGTTGCATCTATTTCTGCTGGTGTGACTGCGTCTGTTAGTATTAAGTTTTTATCAATTATTTTGCGAAGTTTTACCCAGTCTGTTTTTTCATGCTGTAGAGTTTCTCGTTTATTTTGTCTCACAATTTTTGCCGAATTTATTACCAAGTGAACAGGCATGTGATCGCTGCCTACATCTAGGCCTACTGTACATGTATCTACCTTGGTCGCGATACTGCGACTGACAATACATAGATCTAAAATATCGCTGGAAGTATTTGTGTAGTGTGTTGGGGTTCCGTCATTTGAGACTATTAAATTGAGCTCCTCTAGTATATTAAATAATATATCCCCTTCCTTATTGTATTTTTTACAGCCAAAAAAATCGTGTTTCGAGTTATAATCACCCATAAAAATTGAATCTGAGTATTTACTTTGTATGAATTTAAAGTTTTCAACATTAGGTGAAGTTCCAGGAGGGTTGTACATCGTAGCCAATGCAATTTTTCTTTTATCAGATTCGAATGATATTGCAAGAAATTCTTCATCAAACTCTGACGTGGCTAATTGATTAAACTGTATGTCCTTTCGTATAAGTATTGCTACACCCCCTCCTACCCCACGGCCTGGATTATCTCTATCTTTCCTTATTATATGATAGTTAGGGATCCTTATTGTATGTTGTTTTCTGATTTTACTTTCATTTATCGTTACAAATTGCGGGTTATGCTCATAGAGATAGTGTATAAATTCGGCGCGCTTGTTCGTTATGCCGTTTATATTTATATGAATAATTGCAGTTTGTTCCTGTTCTCGAGTGGTCATTATACATCAACTGTGCTGTGCTTTCCTGGTGTATTTGTGAGTGTATGTGCTTGGGTGTATACTCAGGCTTTTAAGTGTATTAGAACATCTCTCACTTGTGCGAAGCTGACATCACTTCTCAAGGCCCAGTTGATGGATTCTGTTGTGATACGAGCTATATCCATCCCTTTGATCTCTACTTCGTTTTTGTAAGCCTTAGCTTCAGCACATCTTAGTCTAAGAATGGTGGCTGCAACAGCAATGGTTAAACCAGCTATATCATGACGTGAAAAAGACTCTGTTGTTCCTGTGGTTGCTTTTGTTGCTGAGTATTTTTACCTCTAATTTGGTTGGTTTTGTTGAGAACTTGATGTGCTCTACTTACTTGTCTATCCTGTCTTTGGTCAAGCATCTTGATGATTTCTTGCAATTTTGGACAGGATCTGTCTGAAGAGGCGTGTGGGCCAAAACAGTTTGCACATTTTGGATCGCTGGCTGTGCAATTTCTCCACCACATCTACCGCATTTTTGATGTTTACTTTTACAGTCAAAAGCTATGTGACCAAAACGTTGGCACCTATAACATTGTTTTACCTGAGTTTTTCTACGATAGCTTTCTATTGTGTAACCCAAGAGCCTATTTCCAATATTTTTCATATCACTCTCTCTTTCAAGAGTTAGCTTGAACTTACCAGTAGGCTTTTGTGTCTTGCTGTTAATCATCAGGTTGCTTTTAAATTTATGTTGTGTTGTTTTTTATGTCCTGCTCTACAGTTGTGTTTTCTACGTGAAGAGGAATTCCTACCATTACTATTGTCCTCTTGTCCTGCTCTTTATAGTTAACCCTCTGCTTAGGTTCCCTTACCTGTCCCACTGGGAGTTTTATTTTGGCCAGTTTATTCCTGTCTTCTTGGCGTTTGGGGAAGACAAGAAGGTGGCCACGTCGTGTGTTTCTCTTGTCTTCCACCTGGATACCTGCCTCGTCCATGATGTCGGACAAAGCTTTTGCCTCGATCCCTTCAGCTACTATTGGGACGATTGTTGATTTATTTATTGTAAATCTGACGTTGCTAATCTCTTACCGGTCAGTAGACGCAGCACATCTTCATGTTGATTACCAGGTAGCTGTCTTAAGAGGTCTTGTGCGATTTCCTCCGCTTCCGGCTCAAGCTGACGCCGTTCTTTCTGCAAGCGTTTATTCTTGTTGCTTCTACTTTCATATATTGTGAACTCACCTTGGCCATCTTCAGTCGGGATATCATTTTCGACCAGTTCCATGTCTTCAATGCTAGGAAGAGGGCTTGGTGGAAGTGGTCTGATTTCAACATCTAGTTCTCTGAGGTCGTGTAATTCCTGCAAAACACTATTGTTTTCCGAAATTAATTTTTCTGCTTTTTGGTACTTACTTGGAGATTCGGTTGAATCGTCTTTGTCGCACATTCTTTTTAGTGCTGTCTTATTCACCTGCTTTTTGTGTAGAACTTGACAGTTACCTTTCCTGATTTTCTCTATTGGTGTTTTTAGAATGACTGGCTGTGATACTTTTCTAGTTGGTGGCTTGTTCTTACCTGGTGTAGACGGATCAGTGTTACCATGCTGAGGAGAGGTGGTGACGTTCTTCTTGGCTGTGGCCTCAGAAAAACTGTTATCTTGCCCTCAGCTGCCTTACTGTTAGCCTTTGTCTTTTTCTTTGCTTTACTATCGCTTCCCCCCTTCTTTTTAATTCTCTTACCTTGACCTTCGTCTCCCTGTAGGCCTACAGCACCATGCAAAAGGAGAAGAAGATCTTCTTGTTGATTCTCAGACAGTGTTTCAAAATCATCCAGGAATCGCTTAGCTTTAAGGTCAGTTAGCCTTTCAACTGCGCCCGTGTTAAGGCGGGATTCCGGTGATTTTTTATTTTGACTCCCGCCGGTAGCCATGTCGGCGCCGTTTAAAGAAATGTATTCAGGATAACGATAATTTACGGTGGCATTGGTTTCCCAATCACTGTACAGATAGCTTGTACACAGTGCAGTGTATTGTCGGGTTGTTCGCGGTTGTCAGGTACGCTTAGTACAGTCAATGAGCGTGACACGACACCCACAGCACTGGTGTGATAAGCAAGTTTTATATTAAACGTGCAGAATTTTGAATAATACTTTCCTGTATAATGTTCATTTGTACCTTTGTCGTCACTGAAATTAGCAAGAGCCTCCACAGGTTTGCTATTATATAATATATACTATAATAATTGCGGTATATATATGCTTAACCGGTTAAGCGTTGAAAGTAGAGCCTCCACAGGCTTGCTACGATGTCGACTGCTCGAGAGCTAGACGACAACTGTATTTCTCTGTGTGTAGTCAGCCAGCTGTAGTTGCCCCTGTATTCCCTGTAGTCAGCGATGCGTTGTCACTCATGTACCTGTCTGTAGACAGCCAGGCGGAACCTAAATCATCACATAAACATTAACGTCACACCTCGTCAGAGAGGACATAAATACACAACAAGCGCAGGACGCTGTCAAAGCCCACTGAAATCTGCTTGGGTATTTTAGTCCAGGCTGTTAGGGGTTTCTCTGTGCACTTTTGGAAGAAATTACCATTTTTTGCCCAGATGATCAGTAACATGTACTCTATCGATCCTGATATAGCGCAGTCAATTCTGACATTTTTAACACCTAATTAATTGACACAACAAAAATAGTTTTTAGATCAATCATTGTCAAGGTCACGTGATATGTCGAGGTCAAAGGAAAAATCGAGGAAAAGTTGACAAATTCGGACATTAAATTGCGCGTTTAAAATGTTTCAAATTACCCAAAATTATTTGAAATATTATTTTAAAAAAAAAACATAGAAAAACGTCGAAGCTAGAGGTTCCTGCAGGTTACCCCCTGTGCACATGACGTTGTTGCGACGTTGAATCAACGTTAATGACGTTGATTCAACGGCGCATCAACGTCATGTGTCCAGTGTGTAATGCTTTCTAATAAAGGATGTAGGCACACGTATCGAATATATCAGCTGGTTAGACTAAATTTCACTCTTACATTGACACTGACCCATTTATATAATTAAAATTGACCGACTGATTATTTTTGTGCGTCAGAAGGGAGTACGACGAAAAGGAAATCATCTGGTATCAAATCTATTCCAAATGTCACTTTAATTTTGACATTGAAGTTTGTTTGACCTGGACCTTTGTGTTATATGAAATAGTGCATAAGATGTGGAACATCATTAGAAATGTTTTAAAATAAACTAATTGAAATAGACTGAATTATTCCTCAGATGACGATCCATACATGAGGCATCGGTGGTATAGCCAACCCATGAGTAGATCACTTGTCTAGCCCATAATGATCCCGGTTTTGGAGATACAGATTACACTATGCCACTAAATTAAAGATTTTAGATTCGTGTTTCACGTTTTTTAATGTGAAATAATTATATGTACTTTGAAACATTTGATAGGAGGTTTTTGTTCAGAACTTTTTTAGTTGCTCACATCTGACCTTGACTTAGCCGCATCACGTGACCTTGACCACTAATCACCTCAGGAATATTTTTATCGTGTAGACTATACGTTAAATAAATAACACAACCCAAGATCATTAAAATCAATCTACCGATTCTTGAGATATTATTTTTTCCTATTTTTCCGTGGTTTTGCTAATTATGGATACTAATTAGATGTTAATTAGGTGTTAATCGTGTCAGAATTGACTGCGCTATATCAGGATCGAAAGAATACATGTTACTGATCATCTGGGCAAAAAACTTGTTTTTTCTACCAAAAGTGCACATACTCGCCCTATTGTGACCCTAACAGCCTGGACTATATTCATTTTTCTCATTTCTCAATGTGACTCGCGGAGTTAAGGCTGAAACCAGCTTATCGACGTTAATTTCGAGCAGGGCCACGCGCTGCACTCTCATTCATACGCTGTCCCTGATCTGTAGGTTAGTTTGATGATGGGCCAACGTCGTAGACGATGGAACAATAAGCTAATATTGTCTCAATGCTTCCTGTTGCTGAGGTTATACCCAACCCAACATATACAACATCTTTATTCTATATGTTATAAATTGCCACATACTAAATGTATTAAAAAAAACCTGGAGTCAAATGCCAAATGCTATGTAAAAGTGAATGGAAATTTGTTTCATTGTTTTGTTTTGTATATACTGAGCACAACTTCCTAGTTTAGAAGACTAACGGCTCAGGGTGCTATCGCACCACATTGTGGATTGCCTGGGGTCTCGCCGGATGGAAACTGCGCCTACGTAGATTGAGGTTCTTTCACGTCCAACTCTAGTTCAGTTCAGCCATCTGATTTACGTGGTTCTCTGAGACCCACGATACGACATCGCTGCACTTATGTCCTATAGTGTGTACAGCACCTGGCAGTCACAGGCGGTCAATCCAATTATGAACCGGGCGCGACGTTGCTTAACTTCAGTGATAGAGCCAACACCGATGAGCTAACGCCGTATTCCATATGTATTTAAGTCAGAGATTGGGGTCAGGCAAGGCGATAATTTATCCCCGTTGTTATTCTCGATTTATTTATCATATATTTCCGAGCTGACAGAAAATGATGATGATCTGTACGAAAATATTAAAATGTAGGCTACATTATTTTATATGCGGCCGACACAGTTATTCTTGCAGAGTCACCAACAGAGGTTCAAATGTCGTTAGATGTTTTGCAGTCGTTCTAATTAAATATCAATACCAGTAAAACAAGAATAATATTCTCAAGAGGAAGAGTTTGAAGAAATCCCAAGTTTAACTTCCGAAATTCAAGCATTGATGTCATAGACAATTTCACCTACCTTGGTATTGTATTTAATTATAATAGAAAGTGTGGCATAGCTAAAAAACGTGTTTTAATAAAGCCAGTAGAGCTATGTTTTTACTTAAAAAAATCTAGAGTGTTGAATGTACTGGTTGATATACAGCTAGACATTTTTGACAAGCTTTTCACACCAATACTATTGTATGGAAGTGCGATTTTGGCCTACTAAAATAACAATGTCATCGAAAATCTTCATTTGAGATATTGTAAGTATATATTAAATGTTAATAAAAGCACCTCATCTTCGATGGTATACGGCGCATTGGGCCGTTATCCATTGAATATTTAATGCACATCAAGATGTATTTTATTAGGGGGAAATATTTTTTCAGGCCCTGTTTTAAAAATGTCAGTAAAAATGTAAAATTTATTGTATAAAATGTATAATCTAGGTCGTTATAATTTAATTCGGCTATCTTTTGTCAAATCTGCGTTATTATCTGCTGGATTTGGATATGTTTGGCGAGATCAAAAGATACCCCGTACACTTGAATATTTTAAAATAGTTTTTAAAACTAGACTTAAGGATCAATTCCTTCAGACTTGGACAGGTGATATAGCATCAAATGCAAAATGTATAAATTACCGTATGTATAAATCGGATATATCGTTAGAATTTTACCTGATTTTTCTACCAATAAAATTACGAACCGTTTCTAGTCGCTTTAGGTGCAGAAATCACAAATTACCTGTAGAAACTGGCATTAATAAAAACATCCCAAGATCTGAAAGAGTATGAGTTAAATGTACTCAGTCAGAAATTGGTGATGAATTTAATTATATATTTAACTGTTCATTTTTTGCTGATAAGAGACACACATACCTACCAAAGTATTGTCATATACACCCAAATTCAGAAGCATAATGAATGATAAAAAAATTGCGTAATTTAGCGAACTTTATTAAGATTATTTTAGAAAGTGTGAAATGAAAAACTGTATATGATAGTTAATGCTAAGATAAGTAAGCTTGTGCTGTGTTCTTTGACACATATAAAACGTCTTCAATGACAATAAATGATGAAGAATGTATGTTTACAAACCCAAAATTATACCTTGTAAATTGCATTTACACATGTAAAAATGACTTTTTGAGACTTTTCAACAATATATATTGAGTTGTTCTATGTAGCCTGTTGTAATAGTGTCAGATTTGTATGGTCCATTCCATACAGAACCAACCCATTGTAATTATTGCCAATCATTTGTGAAGACCTGCCTGTGAAATGTCAAATGCATAGGCCTATACGTTTTCTTAATCTATAAAATCCAGCATGAGCAATACTGCAAAGGGAATTGTTAAACTATGCACACGTTATCCCTTGAAGGCAGCTTATCCGACTCTTATACATGTAGCATATTTGGACTGAGAAAGAAAAAACAATAATTCACGTTGTGTTATCCTGAATCTATACTCCTCCTCAAGAGGCTGTGTGCGCCGGTGTAGCCATCACACTCACAGAGGCCATGCACATGAGAGAGCGTATTATATATGGACTATAACCTATTTACATGATAGTGCAGTCCTGTGATGTCCGTCACTCAGTCCAACTAAGTGTGACAGGGCCATACTATAGATCATAACATACATAAAGACGAGACACCACTGACAACAACAAAGATATGGCCATCATATCTACGCCATTGTCATCTCTGTCCTGACGAGACACTACTGACAACAACAAAGATATGGCCATCATATCTACGCCATTGTCATCTCTGTCCTGACGAGACACTACTGACAACCACAGAGATATGGTCATCATATCTACGCCATTGTCATCTCTGTCCTGACGAGACACCACTGACAACCACAAAGATATGGCCATCATATCTACACCATTGTCATCTCTGTCCTGACGAGACACTACTGACAACCACAGAGATATGGCCATCATATCTACGCCATTGTCATATCTGTCCTGCGAAGGCAAACAACAGTAGCTCTGTAGGTCTATGTACGGGAAAAAAATGCCAACACGATTTAACAGAAATAATACAAAATCTGACTTTTATCATTTTAATTTGTTTACGAGTAGCTATAGTCATGATAATGTTTTAATTAAAATCTATGAAAAAATGTATACGAGTAACAACAATTTATTGTTATATCAGTAAAAAAAAGAAGTGTCCGATGCAATGGGAAAGAAGGAAATACCCAGGAGTACACCATTAGCTGTTATGGAAGGGGATATGGGTTGGCTTTCGCCTAAATATACACAAATTTTATGGAAAGGAAGACTGTGGAATAGACTTGTTAAGATGGACTCATCTCGATTAACGAAGAAAATTTTTGAGTGGGACTGGCTAATCAGGCGAAATAATTGGTCATCTGATATATGTAGCACCTTTTTAAAACTGGACCCGGACACTCATTTTTATAACCAGGATCAGTTTGATTTTAAGTCACTCAAAGAACGAGTGTGGGAGTTAGCTCAAGAAGAGTGAAGTACATCAGTAAGTCAGTAAGTCATATTGATAAGTATTTCTAAAAGTGCGGAGTCTTACCATTAGCAATTGAGACCGGTCGTTTTACAAAAAAGACATCTCTGAGAATAAGTACATTTAATGTAATTCTGGTGCCATAGAAGATGAACAACATTTTATCTGTAATTGCACTTTATATGATTTCCGTATTAATTTGTTCAATGATGCTGAAAAATGTATGCCAGGGTTTTTATTAAGAACCGAAGAAGACAAATTCACATATATTATGTCCTCTGATAACCTCACTAGGTCATTGTATCGTTTTGTGAGGACGGCGTGGAACAAAAGACAAAACACTTTGTTTAAATAGTCGTTATTATATCTTTCATCTTGTCGCCTCGGGATCAAGGGGTACTAGTTGCCACCGGTGAAGTGGGAACTGACACCTATTAGTCGCGAGGGGACGTGACGATGAATTGTCCACAGTTTCCAGTTATTGTTTATAATATTGTACTTTTGTGATATCTATATCACCAAAGTTATATTTATTAAGAATTGTCTGTTGTATGAACTCATTTTTACATGTATACATATGTGTACTCTCATTCCCAAATATCTGTATATATACTGTCACTTTATGGATAGGTGATGCCAATTGCTCGTGCTTGTTTATTTTATAATATGTTATAGGAGAGGTTAATTTACTTTTCTGACAGCTATTCCTTGCGGGAGCAAGACCACTTCCCGGTGCCGGGTGAGTGCTGATTCAGTGTTGTAGATGCTGGGCCAGCGCTTGGCCGGCGCTGGGCTGGTTTCTCGTGTCCGCTGAGGACATGTGTGGTCGATATATCGCTCACACTATTTAGTTTAATAGATACCTGGTGTAAACTGACTTATAAGCCCTTGTGGGCTTGGTACGACCAACTTAATTTATATGTTGTGCTTACAAAATTATACGATGTACATGTCCGTATAATAATAAAATAAATGAATGAAAAAATATAGCTGACTGGAACTCAAATGCCTCTATGTCTATGGGATGTATGCTACAGCTGACTGGAATTTAGTGTCTTTATGTCATGTCCCCAATCATTGAGCATATAGCATTGGATTTTGAAAGATTTATAACTCTAGAATACATATTTATCATTTACCCCCGTATGTAAGACTTTGATGTGGAAATGAAATAAACGTGAACCAAAAAACACTTGATTTCGGGTATCAATTTTCTATTCTATTCACAAAACACACACATGTACATAATGTAATATATTCCTTAACGCTGCATGTCATGAGATATGATAATTACATCTATTACATAATTACATCTAGTGGCTGGACTCCTCACTAACATCTTCATCATGGACATGGACATGGACATGGACTGTCTATTGAAATAGTTTTGTCCACATTGACAACTCGCACTGCAAAATAACTTAAGTTTTCTGCATGTGCACTGCAGGGAAGAAATTAGATTAAATTAGCAATCATGTAGTTATGAGATGAAGAAGCAGGGAAATCATCACAGCCAGACACAATTACTTCGAACTGCTCATTGATGAGTTGGGCTTTTATGTTAATTTGATCACGCAGGAAATGTATAAGAGTTTTTCTTGTTTTCACCAAGAGAGAATAATGATTGCCAAACAGGTGGTACTCGGATTTTACAGCTATCAATAATACGTCTTATTTTACGTTTTTTTGTATTTCGTTGTTCTCGTGTCCCTGATTTTATGGACTATTGTATGATCATCAAAGACAATGTCGATTCAAGTTTGCTAACCTTTCAAGTGGCTGAATATACAGCAAAATAACTGAATCATCAAATGTGACAGTGATAGATGGCCTGCCCATTGATTGGACAATATACATTGCATCGATGATTGCACACGTGTCGGGGAAAAAATCCTTAACTAGCTTGTCAGATAGCAAGTGTTTCGATACTGATTTGGTCGTAGTGTTTGATTCAAAGACGCAAGAGCTAAGGGTGCTAGTAATAGTTCATGGTGCCATAACTTTTACTTTTCTCTGATGGTGGACGCCACATCATTTGTTGAAAAACAAATTAGCTCTTCACAATTTCTTCCAAATGGATTAAATAGATCCACGGCACTTGGAACTTTTGTTACTCCAACTAGACCACCTGCGATTTTCCCTGTTTATTAATATGTTCTAGCGTTTGATCTGCTGCTATTTGGTTAAATGATCCAGCAGTTTCCTTTACCACAAAGTTTCCTGCAATAAATTCAGCATGTAGGCCCACTTCTGGAGCTGTGTTTTCCAATTGAAGCATATCCAGTAAATAAACAACGCCCACCTTGCATAATTTACATGATCATACAACATCATTCAGGGTAATATCCCCTTAAATGTCGACAAATGCAAATTACAATCACCGGCTCTGTCAGCAAATGTGGGGTTGCTTATATGTTTATCAAACTATTGCTGTAAATCATTCATTAGCTCATCTGGATGCGCAATAAATGATTTCATTGTCGCTTCACTTCCATTTATTTCATTGTTACTGAAACACGTTTTCAAGGCTGCGACGAATGCATCAACTTTTCCAATACTTGTCTTTTTATCTGTGTTGTGCCAGATTCGGAATTATTGTAATATTACTCTTCACATATACCTTCAACGGTCAGCTTATGAGCACGAACACCACGGTTCCAGTTTTCCCATGCATGATCTGCTCTGATACACATTCACTGAACACTCCTGTTTCCACCATATATCCACGAAACCAGCGCAAAGAGTGATTCAATGATACTGAGAAAGTTCATTGCAATATGAAAAGAGCCAAGTCTAACAACAACATTATTTATTTTTCCCGGTTGTAGCCAAACTAGTTCATTTGCTTTATGGTACAAATCATCGTCCAATGTAATGACTGTTTTTTCGTAATGAAATTATCGTTATATAGTATATCACACGCCTGATTATTTTGATTTAATCACCAGCAATAATGCTGAAAAACGACTTTAGGATCAAAGGGTTAATTCACTATAATCAAAATAATGGTAATATTTGTTTAGAAAAAACCCCTGTCGGCTACCTTCATTTTAGTAGTAATATGATATATTTTTAGGTTGATTATTGACCATTGCATTAATTTTCTAAATATTTTTCAGATTGCACCTCTTGGCCGCACTATTACCTTTACTAAATCGGTCATAACTTGGTAGTGCACACCTTAAAAACTTTACAACCGGCTGTTTCTCATCCCCAGATAGCCCCTCTACAACATTAAATAGGTTGAAGGTATATACATTCTGGTGAAAACGGGACCGAAAAATAAGCCACTTTTTTCACAATTGGTTCCCAGACTATTCCCCAAATACGTTGCAGCAGTGTACTATATCCAATTATTGTTATAAAATCATGTAATAGACGGATTAAGAGTTATAAGATTGTTAAAAGTTTGATGTAACAATAATTATTTTCAGACCTTTTTGTGTTTAGATGCAAACCAATAAAATAATTCTGTTTTTGTATGTGCATATATTCAAACAAATAAAGGAATTACATTTATAACCAGTAATAAATTATAGGTACATGGTGAGCAGAATGTCAGCAACTTGTCTTTGCTAGAAATCATTATTTCCACTGTTTGCTAACATCATCATCTGCACCAACTTAATACTAAGAGATTGTCAATGATAACATAGTATGTTTTGCTGATTAAATAATCATTAAATACATTGGTCGGCTCACTTAATGAAGTTGTGTCTTGCGATCCACAAGTCTGTGAAAATTATTCAGATTTGACAAAGTGGTGAATAAATATATTCAAATCTTGCTGTCTAAAAGGTGGTACGGAATGTGCTGAGTCAATATCTGATTCTTGTTAACATGATTGTATTGGAGACCTGTTTTCAACTCCACTATTTCCCAGTTGCTCGCCAGCTTCTGCAAGAACCACATCTGTCTTTTTATTTACCAGCTGTTTACTAGAATGTGTGTAGAACCCACTTCTTCATCGCCTTTTCCCAGCTGCACCTTTGTCTAGGCGAGACTTACTTCATTCCTTTCCTCTCTAAGCTGATCATTTATTATATTATGTTTGACACCTCTTTTTTAACGGCTAACTTATTTAAGCCACATTAATGTAAGCGCTGAAATATTTTTTTAAGAAACTAAAAGACTAAGTTTTTTCCGGGGATCGCTTTTAGACGTCGGAATCTGACGTCTATTGATGGCAGATTCTGACGTCTAATGTCGGTCCTCGCGCTGAAAGGGTTAAGCCGGGGACCTAGTGTAGGAGTTAAGACTACCGCCTGTCCCGCCGAAGTTTGGAGTTTGCTCCCCACACATGCTAAATAACTTTCACATAAATCGCGTCTATTATTGTAGTAAATTTACCATGGGTTGAACTAGCCCCACCTAGTTCGTTTTTGCTTATAAACTACGGGGTCCGATGCTATAAATTATGAGCGACGGTTAGGCTTGACACAAATATATTGAAGTTGAGATTCTTAATGAAATGATCTATGCTTTATTATATATTAGACTAGACAAATTTTCAGGAAATGTGAATCCTAGAAGCATTTTTGAGTAAAAGTTGGGAGCCTGACTTTAACATAATTAAAGTGCGCTGAACACGATTAGCCCGGTTCCCAAGTAAAAAATGGCGTTTCTGATTATCTAATTAGCATAACAAAATGGCTACCAATTTAATAATTTGATAACTCTTGAACTAAGCAAGCTTTGAAGATGTATAATATGTCTAATTCTACTTTTTTTGCGATGACAAATGCAATGAAATTGTTATTTTTTACATTTGAGATCATCTAGACCTCTAAATCCTATATGGCCGTGCGATATAATAATATACTAAACTCTACAATTTTTGGCGTGGCAAAACCAATGAATTTTTTTTTTTTAGATTTTGAAACATCTTGACCTCTAAATTCAAGATGGCCGCCCATCTCCGTTTTGAAAACATAAAAGACGATAACTTTAGAACTAAGCAAGACATACGCATAAAGATGCATATATAGTATACTAAATTCAACTATTTTTGGCGTGACAAAACCAACGAAAATGGTTATTTTTCGATTTTGAAACATCTTGAACTCTAAATCCAAGATGGCCGCCCATCCCCATTTTGAAAAACATAAAATATGAACTTTGGAGCTAAACACGTTATGACGCTGCATGATATACCAAATTCTACTATTTTGGTGATGACGAATCCAATAAAATGGCTATTTTTCAGAAATCTCAATATTTTTGGCATCCAAGGGAAGCTGCAGCCTCCACGTGTCTGGCTATAATCTTCGGGCGGATTGCCAGCGGCCCACTCTGATTCCTCCACTCAACAGCTTAAGCATGTTAAGTATCAGTGCAGGCACAGGTGTTGGCCGTGGTGATGTCTTAAACTACCAGAAATAGTGTTACTCTGGGGACTATCCGACCCGAGGATAGCAGAGCTGTGTTTTGTATGGCGAAATCCAAGTCTCTGACTGTCTGGGCATGCCCGGGGGCAAATTCCCAGAACCCCTTATCCAGGTTATTGGTGAGTGAAGGAGGAAATCACTCTCAATAATACATCACGCCCTTTCACCCCACCCTCACGTTATCATCTTTACATCATTCATCCCATCAATGGACTGCACTGTTTTATCATATTACAATGTCACTTAAATGACCATTACTACCAAGAGGAGTAGTCCACTGTATATATATTATATGACATTTGGTCCACTGTCTCCCACGTCCAACCAATATTATTTCAAGTTTGGGGCATCATTACATGACATTATCTGGATTTACAACAATTCCAAAAACACGTGTACAATAATTTGCGGACAGACTGTCTAAATGATTTGATGATTGCGAAATAAATAAACGGATTCACAGCACAGTTGATGACGGCAAACAATTTCAGAAAGCATGGTGCTCCATCCACAACATCTGCTATCCACGCAGGGGTCGCAGACAAAAAAAATATGATAGTTATCAAAACCAACCCTACACCGGCGCGACGAAGTTGTTGTCCTTTGTTTCGCTGAGTCACTATATGATTCTTGTTAACATGTATTGGAGACCTCTTTTGAACTCTATTTTTTCCCAGCTGTTCGCCAGTTTCTGCAAGAACCGCATCTGTGTTGTCATTTACCAGCTTTTTACTTGTGTGAGTGGAAACTACTTCTTCATCGCCTTTCCCCAGCTGTACGTTTGTCTGGGCGTGACCCACTTCATTGTTTTCCTCTGTACGTTGCTCTTTCATTATCTTATGTTTGAGAACACCCTCTGGTTGTACCAAGCTGCTGCAGACCATGTTTGTACGTGGGATCTGTGGTATATCTATACCGTTCTCTTGTGGTACCCAGCTGCTGATGGTCATGTTTGTACGTGAGATATGTGGTATGTTCGTGCTGTTCTCTTGTGGTACCCAGCTGCTGATGGTCATGTTTGTACGTGAGATATGTGGTACGTCCGTGCTGTTCTCTTGTGGTACCTTGCTGCTGCTGACCATGTTTGTACGTGAGATATGTGATATGTCCGTGCCGTTCTCTTGTGGTAACCAGTTGCTGCTGGTCATGTTTGTACGTGAGATATGTGGTACGTCCGTGCTGTTCTCTTGTGGTACCCAGCTGCTGCTGGTCATGTTTGTACGTGAGATATGTGCTATGTCCGTGCCGTTCTCTTGTGGTACCCAGCTGCTGCTGGTCATGTTTTTACGTGAGATATGTGGTACGTCCGTGCTGCTCTCTTGTGGTACCTTGCTGCTGCTGGTCATGTTTGTACGTGAGATATGTGGTATGTCCGTGCCGTTCTCTTGTGGTACCCAGTTGCTGCTGGTCATGTTTGTACGTGAGATATGTGGTACGTCCGTGCTGTTCTCTTGTGGTACCCAGCTGCTGCTGGTCATGTTTGTACGTGAGATATGTGCTATGTCCGTGCTGCTCTCTTGTGGTACCCAGCTGCTGCTGGTCATGTTTGTACGTGAGATATGTGGTATATGCGTGCTGTTCTCTTGTGGTACCCAGCTGCTGCTGGTCATGTTTGTACGTGAGATATGTGGTACGTCCGTGCCGTTCTCTTGTGGTACCCAGCTGCTGCTGGTCATGTTTGTACGTGAGATATGTGGTACGTCCGTGCCGTTCTCTTGTGGTACCCAGCTGCTGCTGGTCATGTTTGTACGTGAAATATGTGGTACGTCCGTGCCGTTCTCTTGTGGTACCCAGCTGCTGCTGACCATGACTGTACGTGAGATATGTGATATGTCTGTGCTGTTCTGTGGCTCTCCAGTATTTTGTGGCTGTCGAGTATTTTGATCAGTTACCATGTTTTGTTGATGTTCAGCTCTGGGGGCACCACGTTGTTTGAGAGTCGACTCAATGTCAATGACATTTCTACGTCTATTTTTTCTAGCCTGTGTAATAATTGTCCATAGGATTGTCACGTATGTTGCAAGTATGATTAACGACATACTGCACCATAATATAGCAACAAATGGTATGCTTGAGACGTAATTCAAATATGTGATTGGAATGGCCACAAATATATTACAAGCCACACATAGCAGAATTTGAAATCTAAAAGACCATGGTTTTGCTTGCTGTCTAGTGAATATTTTACACCTTTCAATAGCTCTGACAGCCAGCATCAATACTGACATGCATAGCAATACAATTGGTAAACTTCTAGCTGCAACAGAATTGTGTAGGCCTACATCACTGTTCTGCAAAACAATAACTGAGATGCAAAATGTCATATCGACCATTGCCAGAGCCACCATGTACACAATGTCCTGTTTGTAGCTGGCTTTCTTCCTCTCGCTCACACACACTATTATGACGATCAAGTGACAGACAGAAATCACGATCAGAAATATAGTTTTGATGGTGTCCATTAACAGCGGTCGGTCCATACTTGTAAAACATACGTGTACGTTTGTATCCAAAAATGAATGGTGTTCATCATTTGTGAAAATACTCAGCTCAGTTGTCATCATATCCTCAGTAGTCATGGTGATGGGAGGGAGACCTGCAATGCCAATAAATATTACTCAATATTATCATTGTTTGTGATCAGATGCTCAGTTCATGAAATAATTCAAATATCTTTTTCATAAAATATTAAATAGAAACATTATAATTTGACATTCAAGCTTCAAATGAATGAAAAATATTAAATGACACCGTGATATTACAACAAGGATTTAGACAAGTTAGAATTTCAAGTATGAACATGGTGAAATACAAATTAATTAGCATTTTAAGTATGAAAATGATGAAATACATTTTAAAGCTATTGAAACCAATAATATATTCGCGTAATATTTTTGGTTTCAATATTACACCTGACGCTATAAAGGGGTCTATCATAACGTTCAGGGCTAGATGGGTTGTCAAGAACAGTAAATTTAAAGTGTTACACATAAAACATATTATTTAGAACTTTGCGTATGAACATGATGAAAAACATATTATTTACAACAAAAATGCATTCAATGCGCGTTCATATTTTTCTATCTATTTATTTATTCTATGCTTGAATCTTTTTATTAAATAGCAGTATATACATACACAATTATGACGATCATTTTCACTAATATTACAATTCATTTGGTGCCAAGATACCTAATTATCATACAAGCTAGACAAAAGAAATAATTTTGGACACTCCGCCTACCTGTAGACTAATACAGAAAATAGTTAGCAGGAATACTGTACAATGTTAACCTAGGATAGTTTTATTAGGCTTTACCCACAAATTGGATGAGAGTCTATTGTCGTCATGTGGCGCATCTGTACGTGCGTCCGTTTTTCATGACCTTGATTTATTTTCGATGCTCATTTTGCGATTTTACATGATAGACAGAAATATATACCACACACGTATGTAACTGATATATCTAATGAGCTAGACCATGGGCGCCATCCGGTACAAACAAGAGTCACGGCAGCCATTTTAGCTCGCCACACGTCGAAAAATGTTATTACTTAAAAGCTGTCATTTCTTTAAGTATTTGAACATCCAAGATTTACAATTTTTTGGTCTGAAATTAAACAAAAATATGATTTTTTTGGTGTGAAATTAAACAAAAATATGAGTATTGTCTACCCACTTGAACGAGACCCACCTTTAAGTGGCTGAAATAACAATGTTGGCGTTTTAAAGGTAATAATGGTTATCTAAATGATTAGCATGAATGGCTTACGACCAGTGAGTGATACTCGACATCGCGTAGAACCCCGGTATTACTTATTAAATTGAACTTAGTTGGTTATGTAATTAATGTGTTTGTTTTCACAGGAATCATGTCTAATGAATGTGTTTGTGTTGACATGAAGCATATTCCGTGAAAAGCGGTACTTTGTGCATATAGCATGAATCAGTTCAGTATTAAACCTTATTTTGAACTCTCACTAGAAACACGTTGACGAGATCAGCATAGAACCATAATTACCACCAGTTCTAAATGGAACCATTAGCATGGTTCTGTATCAAGCGAACCTTCAACGTTGAATGTTCCTCATTTATACTGCACAGAGGTTTAATGTGCGAATTAGCGAAACAACAATTAAAAGGTATTAAATAATAAGATTGTGAAAATGTGAATCGGGAATATGAGAATACTACCATTAAATGCTATATCACCGTCTACGACGCTGACCCAACTTTAAGCTAACATCAACTGATACTAACCTTTCAGCAAATTAAAGATGTTGGATCTCACTCTGTTATTTGAAGAAGAAACTCGCAGACTTCACTGTAAATTACAATCAACCAACTGCAAATATTCATGTCAAAGATATCGGAGAATATAAACGTATAGTTCATGTCTCTCTCTGGATATTCTTTGTAAAAGCGTAGAAATCGAAACCGTTTAAATTTGGTTTGTTGTGCAATGATGACCACACGGCGAGTGACTTAAAATGGTAAATATGTTGTCATAGAAGCTGTTTGTGATTGGTCACATTATGTCACATGCTGGAATAGAGGCTGTTTGTGATTGGTCACATTATGCCACCTGATAGAATACCGTATTTTTGTAACTTGATAATTAGCCGATGACGACAAAGATGACAGTCCAGTAGATGTTAATATGCATCTAAGTGGCCCCTATTGTGAATCAGAATGTGACGTTCAATATATAGTAACACTTAAGACATGTTAATTAGATAAATTATATAAAGCAACAAAGTACTAAATAATGCTAAATGATTTTCGATAAAAAATTATCCGCCGTAGGCGATAGCAAATTACCAACATGCTAAGTGTTAAGTGGCTATGTTGAAACATTCAATTAGCGTCTTATGTAAGTCGCTGTATCCAAGGTTGTTCGCGAGAAAAACACACCTTTCTTATTTATTGCGTTTATATTCATTGAAACTGAATTTTGGCTCAGCCCCTTAGCCCTAAAATATTTGTATATAAATCAGGGAGACCAAAGTTTGTTTTTCAATTTGAGGTCATCTTAGTTAGCTCTTTCCGCTTCATTTGAAAAAAACTTATGTTATGGGCCTACGGCTATTATAAATGTTTTGCTTTTTCTGCGCGGGTATCGATTTTAGACGTCGGATTGTGACGTCAATAGACGTCAAAATCTGATATCTAAGTCGATTCTCGCACTGTACCCCACGCATAAACATAAACGTGAATGCACTTATATTTTGAAGATGCACTTAGTTTTCGAAATCAAGTAATACGAAATGATCTTGGCATGTACAATGAAAAACATATATTGTTACTTATTTTGCACAAATAATGTTATAAGGGCATATCGACGGTACTTCAATAATATATCATTATTATATTATTATATTATTTAACACGGCATAATTTTATGCATTACAAGAAGCAACATAAATTATTTTCAATATTATTTGATCGTAAATCAGTGAGGCGTAAATAGCCACCTTACACTATTGTCATCACTACCGTCTCAGATATTGTCAATATAGTCAATAGCTGTGAACAGACACGTTCACGCCCTTACTGGGGATGAGGGGTGTACATGTATTGTTATCGTAACATATATACCGGTCTCTTTAAATGAGCGCTAGACGAGGTACTGATTTAATTGTCAATAGCTCAGGCAACTGCCCCATAGCTCGGACAACTTCCCCTTATATTATATAATCATGTGTATACCCTAATTGTCGGAAGTTTACTAATATATACATTTTATTACCAAAAAAAGATGATATAGACACAATTTAACACAAATATATGGAGTCAAAGATCACAAAAATCAATCAATATAAAAATCAATTATACGGAATTCGGCGTTGTCTCATCGGTGTCGGCTCGATCACTGAAGCTAAGCAGCGTCGCGCCCGGTTCATAATTGGATGGGTGACCGCCTGGGACTGCCAGGTGCCGTATACACTAGAACATCGTGCAGCGATGTCGTGTCGTGGGGCTCAGAGAACCACGTAAATCAGATGGCTCGTCTGACTGACTTTGAGTTGGACGTAAAAGAACATCAATGGACGTAGGCGCAGTTTCCATCCGGCGAGACCCCAGAAAATCCACAATGTGGAGTACTTGGCATGCACATAAGGCTATGAATGATATCATGATGATAACAGGCCTTGCTCAGTTACTCGCGTGGCGCGATAGCACAATAGTGCGTACTGCCACGTAATATACAGATACAGATACAGATAGAGTAAAAATTGGAAATTTGATGTATATAATAATTGTCATATGTATAGTCATATTGCCTGAAATATAAGGCTGATCACAAATATATACATGTCACACACAACGTCTACTTACAATTGATAATGTCATGCACAACGTCTACTTACAATCGATAATGTCACACACAACGTACACTTACAATTGATAATGTCATGCACAACGTCTACTTACAATCGATAATGTCACACACAACGTCTACCTACAATTGATAATGTCATGCACAACGTCTACTTACAATCGATAATGTCGCACACAACGTCTACTTACAATCAATAATGTCACACACAACGTCTACTTACAAGCGATAATGTCACACACAACGTCTACTTACAATCGATAATGTTACACACAACGTCTATCGATAATGTCACACACAACGTCTACTTACAATCGATAATGTCACACACAACGTCTATCGATAATGTCACACACAACGTCTACTTACAATCGATAATGTCACACACAACGTCTACTCACAATCGATAATGTCACACACAACGTCTACTTACAATCGATAATGTCACATACAACGTCTACTTACAATCGATAATGTCACACACAACGTCTATCGATAATGTCACACACAACGTTTACTTACAGTCGATAATGTCACACACAACGTCTACTTACAAGCGATAATGTCACACACAACGTCTACTTACAATCGATAATGTCACACACAACGTCTATCGATAATGTCACACACAACGTTTACTTACAGTTGATAATGTCACACACAACGTCTACTTACAATCGATAATGTCACACACAACGTCTACTTACAATCGATAATGTCACACACAACGTCTACTTACAGTCGATAATGTCACACACAACGTCTATCGATAATGTCACACACAACGTCTACTTACAGTCGATAATGTCACACACAACGTCTACTTACAATCGATAATGTCACACACAACGTCTACTCACAATCGATAATGTCACACACAACGTCTACTTACAATCGATAATGTCACACACAACGTCTACTCACAATCGATAATGTCACACACAACGTCTACTTACAATCGATAATGTCACACACAACGTCTACTTACAATCGATAATGTCACACACAACGTCTACTCACAATCGATAATGTCACACACAACGTCTACTCACAATCGATAATGTCACACACAACGTCTACTTACAATCGATTATGTCGCACACAACGTCTACTTACAATCAATAATGTCACACACAACGTCTACTCACAATCGATAATGTCACACACAACGTCTACTCACAATCGATAATGTCACACACAACGTCTACTTACAATCGATTATGTCACGCACAATGTCTACTTACAATCGATAATGTCACACACAACGTCTACTTACAATCGATAATGTCACACACAACGTCTACTCACAATCGATAATGTCACACACAACGTCTACTCACAATCGATAATGTCACACACAACGTCTACTTACAATCGATTATGTCACGCACAATGTCTACTTACAATCGATAATGTCACACACAACGTTTACTCACAGTCGATAATGTCACACACAACGTCTACTTACAATCGATAATGTCACACACAACGTCTACTTACAATCCATGATGTGGCGAACAACGTCAAAACAGAAAAGTATTTATTTGCCACATAGCTACATAACACGGTGTAGGCTGGGAGACTCCCATTACGGCTTCAAGCTTCTTTCTGTCGCGATATTGCCATAATTGTACAGAAAGCGACGTAAAGCAATATTCACTCAAACTCACCCTAGAAGAGTGGATAATCTCGCAATGATATATAATTATTATAAAATTATATGAAAACTTAATACCAATTTTAATTATATCACAAGTCCGTCTAAAAAATTGCACATGTTCAAATTTATCTGACGTATGAGTTGTGTATAAATACATGTATACCCTACCCACACACTAAACGTACGCAATAAGCACGTTGAGCGATCGTTGTACTCGCCACATACGAAACGCATATAAATACGCTCATCTTCATTGTCTTTTAACCCTTTCAGGCCTGAATTTACCATTGTCATCTCATCCACCACAAGCCGCAAATTGCTGTCGCAATTCTCGCCTTGTAGTGAATGAAGATGACTTGAAGTGGCTGGCAAATGAAAAAAAGATATCATTATTATTAAAACAGTTCCGTGAAAATAGTCGTTTTAAAACCCCTAGGTGCAAGAAATTAGTTAATTCTTCACAGATGCAAAACGATGCTTTAATGCATCGTGAGAGTTTAAAGGGTTAAATTCAATGAAAGTAACGTACAGCACGTGGAATACAAGATACCCAAGTTGTCGCTCTATTTTTTTAGTAAAAAGTCGTTTTAGGCTACTCGAGGAGTTGCATTAAAGTGCCAATAATAACTCGAGACGTTGAACCAATGCTGTTTAAATGCTGGTGTACCGTCAACGACGCCTGACCAACACTAATACAATGCTGTCTCAGCATATTGTGCTCGCCATAGTGTTATATGTCGCCCTGCAGACAAACCAAACTCCAGACGTTGAACCAATGTTGGATTGATGTTGAACCGACGTCGTAGATGATGGATCACCATTATAGTATTGTGGGGAGCCTCCGTGACCGAGAGGTAGCGTGCTCGGCCTCAGACCGCCAGGGCTCGAATTTCAAATCCCGTGTCTGGAGGACAGTGTCATCTCATTCATCTCACCTTCCTCAGGAAGTTCTTCTGGCTCAGTTTAGCCTATATGTGCAAATGTTCAAAATATCTACGCTCCACAAATTCAAATAGATTTGTTGTTCCTCGTATGAAAACTAAGACTGGGTCAAGATAGACAGGTCCATGCCAGGCAAAAACTGCCATCTTTTCCTGTCAAGGTTTTCTCAGTGGATTCAGCTACCTGAAAGTATACTATTTGAAATAAGCTTCTGGGCCACCCTAAAATATTCCTCGAATCCAATATGGCGGCCAAAATCCAAAATGGCCGCCAAATTACCTAAAATTGTAACTTTTTAGAGTTCCCTTTGTTTAATAAAGTCCAAACAACTTCTATTTATGGTGCTTAATGGTAAAGTAAGATGATCCCATCATCTAGAGTGCACGACAACACGTTATTCACATTTAAATCCAAGATGGCCGCCGGGCTTACATTTGTATGGAAAAATATTATATCTCCTGTTCTGGTAGTGATACATTTATTATTTTGTAGTCTATTCATAGGTTGTGAAAGTCAAGGAATCATATTATTCACTTTTTATTTTAATTAGGTCATAAGGTCATGTGATAACAATAAATAGAATATTATCCAAAATGGCTGCCACCGAGGGGATCCAACTTTTAACGCTTGAATTCTTAACTTTTGAGAGCAGAGTGCTAGAAACTAATGTAATACATCATTTTTATTTAATTTTGGGTACACTGATTACGTTGGAATGGTTATTTTTACGTTTCAAGGTCATCTAGAGGTAAAAAATAAGATGGCTGCCAATGTCAACATAATAATGTTTTTTTACCAATAACTAATATTAATTATTTTATTCTTCAATTATAGAGCCATAGTAATTGAATAACGTACACCAATTTAGAGTACTTTAAAGAAGTTGATTGCAATACAATTTATATTATATGCAATATGGCGGCCACTAATTCAAAATGGCCGCCAAATGACCTAGAATTTTAACTTCTTGAAATTCCCTGTGTTAAAAAAACATCTTCTATAGCTATGGAGGAGTAAGATGTTTCGATCATCTAGAATGCAGCAGTAGTGGTTAGCACCGCTGCCTTTCACGCCAGAGTTCGGGGTTCGGTTCCCGGTCTCGGCGGTTTCAAAGAAACAAAAATGTTTCTTCCCCATCCACGTGTGAAAGTCAGTATTGTGGGGAGCCTCCGTGACCGAGAGGTAGCGTGCTCGGCCTCAGACCGCCAGGGCTCGAATTTCGAATCCTGTGTCTGGAGGACAGTGTCATCTCAATCATCTCACCATCCTCAGGAGGTTCTCCTGGCCCAGTTTAGCCTATATGTGCACAAAGGTGGCCTAAAGCCCGATTCATTTCATTTTCATTTTTAGAATGCAGCACTTTTTTAACATATAAATTCAATATCGCCGCCGAGCTTACATCTGTATGGGAAACACTTCTATATCCAGCTCTGGTAGTCATATAATTATTATCTTGGAGTCTATACATATGTTTTAGTAGTCAAGGAATCTTTTCTATTACTTTTGCTTTAATTAGGTCATAAGGTCATGTAATAACAAAAAGTAAAATAATATCCATAATGGCTGCCGCCGAGAAGATCCAACTCGTTTGGTCCCAATTTAAATAAAAAAGAAACTGCACGGGTAGACAACATTTTGTATTTTAATTCCTCATAAACATTTATTCCCAAATGTCTAAATCACTATCATCTCAATACACCCCGCAACCGTCTGCAGATGTAGCAGAAAGCTGATCCATGCTGCTGTCATCGCTCTCTGAAGCGTCATCATATTAATCATATTCACTATCTCCTACAAGATAATAACATGTACAATGATATAATGGGGATAAATGTCAGCATAGAAACTCAAAGCAACATATAAAATTGAAACTGGCACTTGTAACTTATCCACCTTGCTGTTGTCGTTTACTGTAGTCCACTCCTGATCCTTCTACCGTGTGGCTGTGGACTGTCATGCATGAAGTAATAGCCTGGTATCAGCCTCATTCCATGATGGTTGCAGGATTGAAGATTCTCAATTTTCGTCTTTGTGATCAACCAGGTATTCTCTTCCTCTGTCACCGTGAGTGGAATTTTTAGCTTGGATCTCACTGAACCAGTTTTGAAGTGTGTGACGAGAAATCGGATCCGTTCCGTTTTGTTTTTTAAGTTTTGTAGAAATAAGTCCCAATCTTTGCCATTAGGCGTGCTCAGCTCAGTACTTGTGATGTGGGTTCTTCTGCTCGAAACCCCTCGGCGACGTTGGGTTAGCTGCTTGTTTGTGGGTATATGAATCAAATATGATTCCTATCTGCAGTGGCTTTGATTTGATTGGTGGCAAACAGAATTTCAATAGGATATCTGTATATACTCCCTAGGTCTTTTGAGAACGGATGGATTTCACAGCAGGCATTCCATCATCAGCCAATCGCCTCTTGTTGGCAGCTCCTCAGTTATGGAGTTAGATTCCTCAATGAGGTAGTTACTAAGTGCTGCCTTAGAACCTTGTCGTAAGTCTCGTTCTGGTGATCCTCCTTGAGAACGTTCACAGCCTTTGGGTTCTTCGTGGCCTTGTGGCAATCTTGTCATCAAAAAAGTACTTCTGTCTTCCCCTGTGGCTTTGAGTCTCTGGTCAACAAATTCTCTGAAACTTCTCTCCTGCTTCCATTGATGACAACAATTCACTAACAATATTGTGATCAATTTCCACACCAGTTTTCATATGACGAGTAGAGCCAATCATAAAAGGGTCAAAGTACTTATCAAGTTGACGGACTAGGCCCTGCACAATGTTGTCATGCTGTAGCCTTGCCCCTATATTAATCTCTTTGTGAGTTGAAGAGGTCAGGATATCTAATCTTTCCTTTAGTGTAGCTCTGAGCTTTGCCATTATGTGACTCGTCTTGATTAATGTATCTGTTTTCTGCTCATTGGTACTGTATCCACCTTGTTTTGGGCCACTTCTGACTTCCACTTTTCGGTTGTTTGTTGTTTCAGTTATCAAAGCCCCATGGATTGTAGAAAAAGGCTCACCAGACATCGACCGCCTGGAAAATCGTGCCAGTAGTGTGATGAGTATTTTGTGATCATGTCAATGTGTGTTGTTTACCATGTGAGTTATCAAACGTGATGTGTACACTCCGACCTTGGATAAAACCGGGAGGTGGCATCTTCTTGTGTTCCATAGTAATAGACTTTGGCCATTTATTGTTCAAGTCACGGACATCAGTGTAGGGTATTCCGACTCCACAGCGATTCAACAGAGTACTCGCCTCCTTACTACCTGTGATTCTGTGAATGGTCAAACAGCAGTTCCTAATGGCGATCTCTCAGCTTTGGCCATCTTTTCCCAACTCTGCTTATAGTTGAGATTGTCTCTGCTTCAGCCCTGTTTGTAGGCCTAACAGTTACTGTTGCATAACCAAATTCATTTGTGGATCTCCTGGGATTTATTGATCAGCAAATATCATTATATAGGCCTATACAGTGAAGAGGTTTATGACTATCAAATAGGTCGAACAATTCATCTGCTTCCAGAGGCCATTTGATCGCATTCCTTTAGGAAAGCTTGAGAAAGACTTTGTCAAATCAGTTTCACCTGCCCTGAATTGTAACAGCAGAATATTGATATGAGATTGACTGCACTGGAATGCACTACCAGCCTGTTTCCAAATATATGATAATCAATAGATCCAAATTCCGCAATGAGGCGTGTCTTAAGAGTAAAGACCTTTGTAACCGGTAGGTCATCAAGATCATTATCTTCACTCATCTCCTTTATATCTTCAATTAACTATGCGGAGAAATAGGTGGAAAGACCTGTCCATGACCTACGAACCTAATTTATCCTTTTCTATTTATCAGCAGTGGTCTGTTTTTATCGTATACATAAGTGAAATTACCATAGCAAGTCTTGTGATAGTAGAGATCGAGCGCAAATAAATAATATGATGCTCCACTTAGAATAACCTCCAATCGCTTATAGCTGCAGCATAGTACTTATTTGATTTCAAGTCCATTGAACATTTACTGACAGCATTTTGCTCTGAGCATCTACCTAGGCCACCATTATCATACGGTTTATTATCCAGTGAGTTAGAAGTGTGATCTTTTTTTATTGTACTCTTATTTTTTACCTCCAGATGACCTTGAAACGTAGAAATAACCATTGCAACGTAATCAGTGTACCCAAATTAATCGAAACTGACGTCTTACATTAGTTTTTAGGACTCTGTTCTCAAAAGTTAAGAATTCAAGAGTTAAAAGTTGGATCCCCTCGACGGCAGCCATTTTGGATATTATTGTATTTATTGTTATGACATGACCTGATGACCTAATTAAAATAAAATGTGAATACATTTATTCCTTGACTCCCAAAACATATGAATAGACTCCAATATAATAAATGTATCACTACCAGAACAAGAGATTTCAGTGTTTTCCCGTACTGGTGTTAACCCGGCGGCCATCTTGAATAAAGTGTTGTCGTGTATTCTAGATGATGGAATCATCTTACTTTACCATTAAATACCATATTTTAAAATTTTAAGGTTTTTTTTAACAAAGGGAACTCCAAAAAGTTACAATTCTAGGTAATTTGGCGACCATTTTGGATTTTTGCCGCTATATTGGATTTGAAGAATATTTTAGGGTGGCCCAGAAGCTTATTTCAAATAGTATAGTTTCAGCTAGCTGAATCCACTGAGAAAGCCTTGACAGGAAAAGATGGCAGTTTTTGCCTGGCATGGACCTGTCTAAGAGCTTTCTCTATATCTTGCCCAGCCTTATGGAGCGCCCTGCCTGTGCCAATGCGTAATGCTGAAACAATTTTAACATTCCGGAAATTACTTAAATTTTACCTATTTGATCTGGCTTTCCCACCCTAGCTGCTCAGCGGCCCGGCTCCCTGTTGACGAACCTGCTTTGGACTCGATTATGACATATGAGCACGCTAAGGATATGTGCGCCTCTGAGCTCGGTCCGCTGAGGATATATGCGCAATAGAAGTTTTATTGATTGCTATTGATTGATATGCTGATGTAAACTTTTGTACATCACATATGTTTTTAACATGTATGTTACCTCTAATACATTTGGAAGATTGACTATGGCTTTGTTAGGATCAATATAGATATGGCCTCTATGTAATAGGCTACAGACAGGGACAGCGACTAATTCCTTTGAATATTATGGGATTTTGTCTAACATTTTTTTCTTGTATTGGGTTCTGTACTACCTAAAGTTAGTATGAGAACATGTTAACTTGATTCATGAAGATTACATTTTTCTATTAATTGTGCAGCAGCTCCTTGAATTTTGCACAATGTTTTAGCAACGTGAATAAATCGTAAATGGGCATATTTGTGTGTTGGAAATATCTTTAGCGCCCTTCGTACAAATTGAGAAAACTAGGTATGTGCAGGTTGTCACAGATAATTTTATTCACACGTTACACGTAGTCTGCACGTTTGTAGAAAATTCACGAAATGAGAATTGTTAGCTTTTATAGAAGCCAAATTTATAGTATGTGATTTCAACATGCAGCATACAAGCAATATATCAACTTTTTCTTTGATCAGGCACGAGAAATGAGCACAAAAAAGTACTGTGCCGATAAAGTGGCATTATATGCTACATATATCAGTAAAAGCTCCAGAGGTATAAGTCTATATTGAGGTGACAACTCAATAATAATATTCCATAACTCGATTTATTCAGTTCAGAACTCAATATATTGAGTTAATAACTTAATATATGGTCCAGAACTCAATATATTGAGTTCAAAACTCAATATATGAGTTAAGAAGTCGATATCTTGAGCTAAGATGTCGATATATTGACTTAAGAATTCGATATATTGAGTTATCAACTCCATATATTGAGCTATAAACTCAATATTATATAGCGATGGAACTCAATATATCGAGTTGTAAGCTCAATAAATAGAATTGGAAACTCAATATATGCAGTTTGAAACCCAAGATAGCGACTTTTAAATTCAATATATCGACTTTTAAACTCAATATATCAATTTGTAAACTCAATATATCGAGCTTGCCACTCAATATATTTAGTTCAGAGCTCAATATATCGACTTTTAAACCCAATATATCGATTTGTAAACTCGAAATATAGTTCAGAAGTCAGAACTGAATATATCGAGTTGCTAGCTCAATATATTGAGTTGAAAAGTATTATTTTTTTTAATCTAAATGTCGCTTATGGGGCTTGGTAGATTTGTATTACTTTTCGGCCGTAATGAGTGACATTGTTGAAAAACAGTGCAGTCCATTGATGAGATGAATTATGTACAGATGAGGACGTGAGGTTTTGGGCATGTCTAGAGAATTCCCCCCCCCCCCCCAGACATGGTCAGACGGCCGGAGACTCGGGTTTCACTGTGCAATTTAATGCTGTAACACTATGGCCTTTCAAGCAGCTCTGCTATCCTCGGGTCGTATAGTCCCCAGTGTAACAATAGTATGACACCACAAGATATCAGACCATTCGTCAAAAATGTCTACTTTTATATATCTGTATGACACCCACAAGATATGAGACCATTCGTCAAAAATGGCTACTTTTATACAGATCCACAACTTCAAATGAGTGAAAATGTGCAAAGCTGGTATTTATTGTGCTAATAAAGAATGAAAAAAATAATAATAATATACCCGGGACCGGCGTTTAAAGGCTAATTAGGTTGACTCAGCTAGCTACTGTTAACTCAACCCAACAAATGTGTTAGCATAACTAGCTTTTTTACGGTGACCATTCGCATCGCGCATTTTTTTGGAAGTACAGAAATCCCAAAAATAAGACAAGATAACAAAAAAAATCGTGTTCAATCGAAAAAGTCGTTAAAATTGTCGTTTGAAAACATCTTTTAAAGGAAATCAATTATTGTGCTACTACGAAATAAATCAAGGGAACGGGGGGGGGGGGTTAAATTTAGAAGACTTTCACTTCTGCTATAACAATCATTTTTCATGAAATTCGTTCCAAAATTTTTTTGTCATTTATCATCACTAAATCAGTTGCATCATGTATTTAATTTTTTAAAATATCATTTGTTTAATTTACTTATCTGCGACACTGGCCCAATATTCATGATATCAACCTTGGGTCAATGTATGCGAGGACCGGGTAGGCCTGTAGGCCCTGGGCGAATGAGACAAACAAGGATACATCCAGGACTGTGCATACATATACTGTGAATTGTTAAAACGTTTATTCATCAACTACCCATAAGGTGTCTGTAATATAAGATAACGAACATGCCTCTCATATTGGGTCTATTTTAATAACATTCCTTATAGTTGCATTGATATAATCGATGAACAAATCAGCAGGTGAGAGTTACCGTCGTCCAAGACTAGGAGTTACCGTCATCAGGATGAGTTACCGTACTTCTTTATGTACACAAGCGCTCTACCAAGCTCGACCTATAATGACCAAGGAAAACAGCACAGAATAGTATTTTTTCTAATCATGAATACTACAGCGATCAATTTTAGCATATTTATGTGACATTTTGGACCAAGCAGGACAAAATTTTATCATAGCAGTATCGAGTCCCCCCCCCCTCGTAAATAAACAACGTTTCGTTTTTGCATATCTAGTTTAACCATCAAATATAACAAATTGAATTATTAAAATGACATACAGAATACAGGGAATATGTTTGCTGATCGGAAAAATCGGTAAATCACTATATTATATGAGAGTAATAAGATACTATGTAAGGCCAATATACATTATTTTTTATTTCTAAAAATCATGACGATCATCTTCAATTTTGCCTGTTCAAAAGATTAAAAATAAAATTAATATTTTTCGGTCTGAAATGTTTGGAATGTTTACTTACAATATTATATGTTTCATTAATAAAAAAAAAACAAGGGCGGCCATCTTGTGTATGTGAAATATTGGTGAAATTATTTAATATTTAAAAGACACAAGAAATTAATTTTTCGACCACAAATCACCTGGGGACCATAAATTACACATAAACAAGGGCGGCCATCTTGTGTATGTGAAATATTGGTGAAATTATTTAATATTCAAAAGA
The DNA here is from genome assembly GCA_964017125.1 of Flabesymbios commensalis. Classification (NCBI taxonomy): domain Eukaryota; kingdom Metazoa; phylum Annelida; class Polychaeta; order Terebellida; family Flabelligeridae; genus Flabesymbios; species Flabesymbios commensalis. Next base: position 79,141,377 of record OZ024911.1, read on the forward strand.
CACAAGGAATTAATTTTTCGACCACAAATCACCTGGGGACCATAAATTACACATATATATGTGGCAGACCAAGATTATTTTCCTAAAATTAAAAACCGGCGGCAACCTTGCACTTGTAGGTGAAATATAGATCAAATTATCTCAAAATGCATAGAAATGTATTTTTCGACGCCAAATCCCTTAGAAACCATAAAGCACACATACCTATGTGATAAATCAATAGCAAATCGTTTTTTATTACATTTTGGCGGCCATTTTGAATTTTACAAAAAAATACTCAAGGTTTACAATCTGGCACGAATTTGGAATTGGCATGGTCGAATTATGTAAAAACAGGCATACTACTTTATATATGTCTCATAGCAAGGTCAAGTGTCCACTAGCTTGGACTATTTGTTGTTGCCCAGCGTGGTGCTCTCTGGCTACAGATTTTTGTCGCTGTTTGTACACGTGAGAATGCACGTTTAAGCGGCCAACTTCTGGTGTTTGATCAGAAAGCATCGTGCGTACATGACCGTAGGCGACATCTGGTGAGTTGACAACTCAATCAGGCTTTCAAACCGTGTCTGTATCGGCATACTACATTATGTAAACGTGGTCTATTTGAGTGATATGTGGGAAAATACACCACCCGTTCAATAAGTGTATACATTTCCAATAATATGGATATATTTCCAAATATAATCTTGTCAATTGTTAATAATCCAGAAACTTCAAAAAATAACTTTCCCACACTTCAATATTTTCCACTAGGTATATTACTGGTAATCAAAAGTATTTCTAAAATAAAAAATAAGGCCACCAGAGAGAGAAGTACGTTTATTTCACCAAAAAATTACATGGCTGGGAGACCCTTGCTAAGATTAAAAACATGGTCAACATTGTTTTTCCCGCGATATTAGGGAAGAGGATGCCCAAAAAACAAGTTCCTAAGTTCTTAAGTTCCCAAGTTCCCAAGTTCCGGGAACTCCAAGTACTCAATTTTCAAGTTCCGGGAACTTAAAATTCCGAAATAAAAAAGTTAACAAAAAAAGAGTTTTCATATTTCAACAAAAAAACATTTGAGATACTGGCTTTTGCCTTTTCACGCATTATATTATTGCCAAGCTGCGCGCATGATTCCATGAATGGGATTAAATGTGTTTTTCTAGACTAGGCCACCTTTGTGCACATAAGCCTATGCCAGAGGGGGGCTCGAACCAGCGATCTCTGATTTCGAGGCTTCAACCACTGCACCAGAGATGGCGACACACTTATTGTTATGTGCAATGACGAATTAGGCCTCTATGTGTAGGAACGACGTTGACCTAAAGTTGAGTTAATGTTTGCCCAACGACTGTAACCTTACAGCAGCATTAATCCAACATCGGGTCAATGTCTGTCCGATGGGGGATTTACAACTTGTATTAAGCAGTCATCCACAGAAGTGTTGATCTGAGTAGGCCCAGTTGTGTTTTCAAGTTCAAAGACTACTACGTGCCGCATAGAAAATATAAATTGATATAGGCCTACAAATCACACCTCTCAGATGACTTTACCCAGCAAACACGACACATTGACCCAATGCTGGTTTCACGTTGGGCCAGCGTCGCAGACGGTGGTCCAACGTGAAACCAGCATTGGGTCGATGCGTCGTGTTTGAAGAAATCCATGTGGTCTCAACGTTGGTCACTGTTAAGTACTGTCACATTTGTCATAATTTTCTCCCCCCCCCCATCAAGCACGACAAAGACTCAATACTAGTAATCGCTTAATAATCTCGTTCTATCGGAAAATATCATATTGTAAAACTCTTCATTTTAGATTTTGTTTAATAAATTTGCTGTTTTTATTTCATACATGTAGGCCTATATATTTAATTTCACATCGCATGTTTGCCAAGATCGGCAATAAGCAAAATAATGATATGTGAAAGACTAGTCTACAGCACTTAAAGTTAATAATGGGTACCAAACTGTTTTTCCGACTAGAAACGATTTTTGCAAATAATCTTTTAATATATTTTTCTCAATTATTTTGTAATTTCGGAACTTGAAGTACCCGAAACTTGAAAAATGAAACTTGAAGTTCCCGGAACTTGGGAACTTCGGAACTTCGGAGCTTGGGAAATTCGGAACTTGGGAACTTGTTTTAGGGTATCCCCGATGTTAGTGTATAGTCATCAATATTGAATTGAAAAATATCAGAATACTCAGACAGTTAATATTATTGCAAACAAATTGCGGATAAATGGAAATTTGCAAATCTTAAATATTCCAATGATATCCTAAGTCGTCGATTTTGGCGTTAATATACTGTATACTTAGACTTAATAAAGATATTTTATTGTGTGCATACCAAGCTGGCCTACAAGTATTTGATCATCATAATAAAACGATGGGTTCATTACAACAGGCTTATTTTCACGAACTGGTGATGTATTTGAAACTGTACACAAAGAATTGTTATTAGTACAATCAGCAGGTTTAAAAAGTGTCACTGACACCTTCAACGCACCATATTTTTTGCATTTACATAACTTTACAATAAAATGGATCGGAATATTTTTGAAATATACATATGATCATCCCTGTGAAATAGTGTCATGGAAACAATTTTGCATGTAGATAAAGTCATACAACTGGTATAGCAAAATAAATGTATGCGTGTACTATTTGTCTGCTTGCAAGTAGACACTTAATATCAAAAATGATATCAAAACATACTAACCAATTGGTCGGTATGTTTCGTATAATCAACTGTCATCAAGTGTCATCAAGTGTCATCAAGTGTCATCACGTGTCATAAAGTGTCATCAAGTGTCATCAGGTGTCATCAAGTGTCATCAAGTGTCATAAAGTGTCATCAAGTGTCATCAAGTGTCATCAAGTGTCATCAAGTGTCATCACGTGTCATAACGTGTCATCACGTGTCATCACGTGTCATAAAGTGTCATCAAGTGTCATTAAGTGTCATTACGTGTCATCACGTGTCATCAAGTGTCATCAAGTGTCATTAAATGTCATCACGTGTCATCAAGTGTCATCACGTGTCATCAAGTGTCATCAAGTGTCATCAAGTGTCATCAAGTGTCATCACGTGTCATCACGTGTCATCAAGTGTCATCAAGTGTCATCAAGTGTCATCAAGTGTCATCAAGTGTCATCAAGTGTCATCACGTGTCATCAAGTGTCATCAAGTGTCATCAAGTGTCATCAAGTGTGATCAAGTGCCATCAAGTGTCATCAAGTGTCATCACGTGTGATCAAGTGTCATCAAGTGTCGTCACGTGTCATCAAGTGTCATAAAGTGTCATCACGTGTCATCACGTGTCATCAAGTTTCATCACGAACGAAATGCTGTTTATCAAAACTCTTAAAAAATAAAATAAAAGATTGTGATGAGGTGTGAGGTACATACATCAATAATAACACACAAAAGAAAAATATCAGTGGAAAAAAATAATGCATAATAAAATATATAAAATACATAGTGATAATAATATATAGTGAGAACATATTTTGAACGTTCCTGAAATAAAGTAGAACTATGTATTTTGTAAAACTTATTTACAATATATACTCTGTATATAAAACAGGTTTCTCTAAACTGTGTTTGATATACACACATAAGTATCACTTTATTTCTTTTAAACTTGCGATAATATGATACATGCTTCAAACATGCAATGATAGATCTATTTTGACATTCTGTCATTAGAAACTGAACTATTATGCCTAATTTCTATAGTTTTTGATCAGGTAGGTGATGCGAGTAATTGTATGTAGACAGACTACGACCATACGAAACCCTCCCCCCCCCCCCCCATATGCCGGGCTATTGTTAGAATGAAACAGGATAGGTGCCATCATGTAATGACAGAGGTAATGTAAGATTATATAGTCATATGTCACCACGACTTTCTCACATCAGCCACAACTTCGGTCGCGAGTGAAATGGGACAGTAAGTGCTGAATTATTAATCTCCAACAGGATCTTAGTAACATTGACAGACTTTGAACAAGTTCCTGAATCTTGTTTGCTTTGACCAAGCTGACACACTTAGTACTATTAAAACAGAGGCATCGGCATAAATATACATGTGTAATTGTTTCCCCCCCCCCCCCCAAAAAAAAGAGATAATAATTGCTTGATTGACTGATCAGTTTTCATCACATTTTAACATCAGTGCATGAGGCTTTGAGTGTGGAGATGTCGTTTTCTTTTAACAGTCCACTTCTCGTGATAAATCATCACTTACAGGAGGTCGGGAAGCGGAAATGCTGTCCCCTGACAACCACAGAGATATGGTATCATCTCTGCATCCCCTCACATCCGTCTGCCATTCATAGGCAAACAGCAGAAATTGCTTACTTTTCAAGTAAGTAGTTACTGCTGTTTGTCTTTGCATGGTAGTCAGTATGCCAGTACTCGATGGCAGAAGGGAATCCTGCAGCTCAAAGATAAACAGCAGTAACTGCTTACTTTTCAAGTAGGCAGTTACTGCTGTTTGTCTTTGCCCATCCTCTCATCGACATCTGCTCAGTGACGAAGACACGATGACGTGTGTTACAATGGTTTCCTTTGTGGTGAATCATCCGCCATAGCTATGTCAATATCAAATTAATGTAATAATGATTTATCATTAATCTTCCATTGGTCATAGTTTAATAGTGGCAATAAGGAAACTGTTTGAAATCTAAAATTTACCACTATTATAATTTTGATAGTAATTGTGGTTCCTAAGGGCTGTTTCAGAGCAACCCCCCCTTCTTGGACGACAATCGTTTTTACCGGGACTGTGGTAGACAGCACATCTTAAATCCGGAGTGGGTGGTAGTCTTCGATTTATAATTTTCCGGCAGATGTGTCATGTAGTCAATGAACTATGTCCGAGGATGTGTGTAGTTTGCAAACTGAAATCATTCTAAGCTCTACTGTAGTTTGTGCATCCGCGGCTTTGTCTGCTGTCAGAGAATTAAAATACGGTCAGCTCAGAGATTTATGGTTGTGATATAGCGCATTTTTGTTAACCAGTTTATTATTTTGACAGTGGTGGACATGGTTGTTTAGCTAGCTCCCAAATAAGAAGCAATTAGAACGACGCTCTAGACATTGTAGATTATTCACATTTCAACTGTTTCAGCTAAATATGATAAATATCAACTTGCGTGCAGCTGCTAATTTTAAAGAATTCCATAGCTCCAACCCAGCAACATTTTCACCTACTTGAAAGTGTGTCTCGCTACCGCGACCCACAACTTCAAGTGGGTGAAAATTATTGATATTTGTTTATGACCACACATTTACAAATCTTGATGTTTAAACATGCATTGCATTCCCAATAACTGTGAATTAACTTGCGATTAAACAGATATAGTCTCGCTTAGCGGGAAGAGAGTTTAACGTCTAAAATTTAGTGACAAAAAAGAGAGTTTAATTGACCCCAGTTACCATTCTCAAAAGAGTTCTGGTTATGATAGATTTAACACAAAAAGAAATGCGACACTGCATCAGTGTGTATCACAGAATGAAAGAATGGATGATTCAATGGGTTGGGGCCAACAAGGTATCATTACCAGCGAACACTAGACGCTGGCCCAACATTAAACCAGCATCGGGTAAACGTGTCGTGTTTGCTGGATACCGGTGTGTCCAGGTGTAAACCAGATATGGCTAGAAATGAAATAAATTGATTTGTGTTTTATGCCACCTTTGTGCACGTATATGCTAAACAGGGCTGCCAAATGCAACAAATGCCACATGCTATATAAAAATGAATGGTAAATTATCAAATGTATTTAAGTCAGAGATAGGGGTCAGACAAGGTGATAATTTATCGCATTTGTTATTCTCGATTTATTTATCAGATCTGGAAAGTTTCCTTAGTTCAAAATACGGTGGTTTAGCATATATTTCCGAACTGACAGAAAATGATGATGATCTTTACGAATATATTAAAATGTACATTATTTTATATGCAGACGACACAGTTATTCTCGCAGAGTCACCAACAGAGCTTTAAATGTCATTAGATGCTATGCAGTCGTACTGTAATATATGGAAGTTAAAAATTAATACCAGCAAAACAAAAATAGTAATATTTTCAAGAGAAAAAGTTCGAAAATATTCCGAAATTAACTTCCGAAATTCAAGTATTGATGTCATAAACAATTTCACCTACCTTGGTATTGTATTTAATTATAATGGAAAGTTTGGCAAAGCTAAAAAAAATGTTTTTAATAAAGCCAGTAGAGCTATGTTTTCACTTTATAAAAAATCTAGAGTGTTGAATTTACCGATTGATTTACAGCTAGACCTTTTTGACAAGCTTGTCACACCAATACTTTTATATGGAAGTGAGATTTGGGCCTATGAAAATAACGATATCATCGAAAAGCTCCATTTGAGATATTGTAAATATATATTAAGTGTTAATAAAAGCACCACATCTTCGATGGTATACGGCGAATTGGGCCGTTATCCATTGAATATTGAATACACATCAAGATGTATTTTATTTTGGGCACGTATTATTTCAGGCCCAGTTTCAAAACTGTCAGTAAAAATGTATAATTTACTGTATAAAATTTATAATCTAGGTATTTATAATTCACCCTGGCTATCTTTTGTCAAATCTACTTTATTGTCTGCTGGGTTTGGATATGTTTGGCGAGATCAAAAGATACCCCGTACACTTGAATATTTTAAAAAAGTTTTTAAAACTAGACTTAAGGATCAATACCTTCAGACTTGGACAGATGATGTAGCATCAAATGCAAAATGTATAAATTACCGTATGTATAAGTCGGATATATCGTTAGAATTCTACATTACTTTTCTACCTATGAAATCAAGAACCGTTTTTAGTCGTTTTAGGTGCAGAAATCACAAATTACCTGTAGAAACTGGCATTTATAAAAACATCCCAAGATCTGAAAGAGTATGCGGTAAATGTACTCAGTCAGAAATTGGTGATGAATTTCATTATATATTTAACTGTCCATTTTTTGTTGATCAGAGACTCACATACCTACCGAAGTATTGTCATATACACCCTTCGGCACCCAAATTCAAACGCATAATGAATGATAAAACAAAATTACGTAGTTTGGCGAATTTCATTAAGATTATTTTAGAAAGTGTGAAGTGAAAAAACTGTAATTGATTGTATAATAATGTATACATTATTATGTGTTATATTGTACGTTTTGCTTATTACATTCACTGTTATTTTCTTGTATTCCTCCATGTGAGGCTTAAAGAATAAACACTTGAACTTGAACTTGAACTTGAACTTGCTAGGAGAACCTCTTGAATATAATGAGAAGACGCAGATGACACTGCCGTCCAGACACAAGATTCGAAAATCGAGCCCTCGGACTATGAGGTCTAGCACGCTACCTCTCGGTCACAGAAGCTACCCACTACACTGAATTTTAAATTGAATGTTATTTTGGTAAAATATTTTAATGAATTAAGAAACCGAAATATATCCTTCCGCTCTACAATAATTATTGAATTATTTAAGTACATTATGTTAGTTTTTTGTCATGGATTAACTTCACATTAATTCCAGTGGACCCATGTCTGCTTGTTGTGGAGAGGGTCAGCATTGCTGGAATAATGCCAATGACACGCTCACGTCGAAAGCACAGGACGTTGTAATAAACACATCATGGGATCGAAGCAAAAATTACACATTGAAAATTAAATGAAATGATTGTGCATATATTGCCTAGGTTATGTTTTCACGTGCTGTTAAAATCATTTTAAATGAAGTGTATTGGAAGGGGATCTTATCTTATCAATACCATTAATCTGATTAGTTTTAACATTAAATCCTTAATTACAACTAAATATCATGAACGTGACTTTTCCTAATATGGCAGGTCTAATTTAATTTCCACAGTTAAGCATCACTCTCAGGACGGGGAATTGTCTATTCGAAGCAATACAACCTAGCCACCTAAAGATGACAGAGGTAATTTAAGTGAGAATGTCGCCCGTGGGTGGGCTGAGTACCTCTATCAGTCAGGGAGGGTATGCCAGGTGTTGTGATTGGTGAATTAGCTGTGTTCTGGCTCAGATGGTATCATGGAGTCCCCACTGGGGCGACCCAGCAAGCACGAGATGGTCATATAATGCTGGGTTAATGTTGGTCCAGCGTCGTAGACGATGGCCCAACATTAAACAAGCATTGGACCAATATGGTGTTGTTCCTGTTGAGGAATGGCGTCATAGGCGTGCTGGTTAGGCAAAGCGGCGGGCAAAAGCAAACTCAAGAATTCATCTTGGCTACAACAAACTGCACTGGGAATCTCGGGTAAATAAACTTACTCATTTTTCTGTGTGTGTTATCTATCGCTCACATTCTTCCCTATAGGTTAGCACTGAAACCTAGTATACGATTACCTCGGCTCATTAAACTGGGCACATAAATCTACATCCAGGGAAATATCACTCCATCCAAGTGGGAGCAAGAATTCACCCTTTTCTGTTGCGTTTAAAATCACAAAAATTAAAAACGTAACTAGACATATGTCCCTTAATAGGAGAAAATTTGCAAATATATCGATTGGGTAATGCTATAGAAAACGTTTCTAATTATAATGGTGTGCATATGTGATCAAATATCAAAAGAGCCAGGAATTACAAAAACAGTTGTATATTTATTATAAATTACTTGTCAATGCAATAGATTATCCGAACTATTTTTGACTAAACTGTGACATCTAATGCACCACATTGATTGAACCCAAGACCAGCATAAGTTTCTACTATTTTTAAAAATTAAAGATCGCCAATCAGCCCAGCATACCACAATGTATTAAAAATTGTACCACGATAGGATAAAAATGGTTAGTGACTAGTATTCCTCTCAAATGTGTTGATGATTACTAAAAGCACAATGGTTCCATAAATAATTAGAATTACAACCAAATTGTACAAAAGTTTCAAAACTACGTGGAATTATTATAAAAAGTAAGTTGATTATTTACAGTCTATGATTTTATCTGTGTACAATATTATTAAGGCCCAGAGTGGCATGCTTGTGTCAGTTAACCCAATTAAAAATTTAAACAACCTAATTATATGTTTTGATGTATGTCATTTACATGCCATATGTAATTTCCATGCCATATTGACATATTACTTTTACGTTGTGCTCTTTGTGATTCCCCCATCGTTTTTGATAGAGGAAGGTGATTTCTGAGTATGAATGCATTTACACATCATCTACTATTTAACCAATCATCTGAGCCTGAGACAAACGCATGAAGCTTACTCAGATGTGATTAACATGTCCTGGAAACAATTTTCAAACTGTAGATAACCCTAATCAGAGTGATCATTCTCTCAAACAAGCACACGGCTTAGACGTGGCTCAGGTATTGGTATTAACACTTTGAGCGTGGCTACCGTCTTTATACGTCAGAATCTGACAGATTCTGACGTATAAAGACAGTCGCCGCGCTGAAATAAGTCAAATATTAATAATGGGCGTAGATCCATACCATAGGTATTCAAATGAAGCGGTGGAAAGAGCTAAATAAGACGTTTATGGTGAATTCAAATTGAAAAAAAACTACTTGATCTCCATGGTTTATATAAAAATATTCCAGCGCTGTAAGGGTTAAAATGACTGTATATAATTTGTTTAAGACGAATTTGATTGTCGTCGGTAGGACACCCTGCCACACCCTGCCCAGTCAGGTTAGAGCGTCAGACTACCAGTCTGACCTTGACAACAGGTGTGTTTGAGGCCTGTACGAAATAGAGGGGGTGCGAACATCATGAATATTCATTATGACGTCACCGGTTTACTGACTGTGGTATGGAGGTCACACTCAGGTCAGATTGTCTGGCCTGCAGGAGTTAGGCAGGGAAGAGGGGGGTTCTATACTCATAGCACATATACGTGATATCAAGGAGTCTGCTACCGGCAGATGACAACTTGATAGATGAAGATGCGGTAGGAGTGCATAACCATTAAGATTACATAGCACTTCTTGTCATTAACTTGATGATTTTTCGCTTGAATATTTACTTCGATAGATATCGGTCTGGTCATATCTTATTATAGGTTTACACGGAGTCACTCCTAATAACATTCCGTTTCTGATTAATCGTTGTGTGCATGCTGTTTACGTATTTATATTTGTAGAATTTCCACAGCTACGTGTTAATCATAATCTACACATGTTATATGGACAGTGATTCATTACCCAGTAAACACGAGACGCTGAACCAACGTTAGTTTAATGTTAGATTACCGTCTACAACGCTGGCAAAACATTAAGCCGACATTGGTTTCATGCCTCGTGTTTTAATTCTCTTCAAACAAAAACAAAAATGCTCCTGATCCATTATTTTTCTAATCTCCGTGCCAGTGGAGCGTAGATGTCTAGGAGTAACCTCTGTCAGCAAGAGAGCACAAAGATATGAGGGCTGATAGTGACTGCACCAAAGACTATGGTACGTAACATGAACTTGAAGCGTTTTATCAATCAAAGTGAATACAAATATGAATAAAAATGTCACATTTCGTCCAGACATCCACCCCGCAAACAATATATGTTGCTTCCACAACATGAACAAGAACAGACAGAAGTAAATAGGTTTAATTATGACATCAACTAAAAAAACCCATACATTGATTTGTTTATATACTACATAGACTATACATAGACGAGCTATTCACAAACAAATTGTAAAAAAAAGTATTCGTTGATGTGATTTGTAATGTTCACTAAGGTAATTTGCAAACAAATAAGGAACAGATTTAATTTGCAAAGTGGCGTCCTCTGAGCAGTACTTTGAATGTGTTAGTGATGCATATTAGTGTATTTTTATACTATGTATTACCTCCACCATGAAGGTACTTTTTTTAGTCTTGTTGGTTGGTCTGTCTGTCACTCTGTTACTGGACCTACCCAACTTTATGAATGATTGCATTACTAGACCTATTAATATGTCTTGTAACAATGTATGTTTGTCCAATTTTATTTACCTAAATCTGTTTCAAATCTCCATAGTTTCAAAATGCAATAATGGAGACTATTTTGGCCAAAAGTTTATTTTTTCACAAACCATAGAGACTAAAGGGTCTTTTTCAATTTAAAATAGTTAGCTCTTTCTGCTTCATCTGAATACCTACGTCATGGGTTGACAACCATTATTCATCTTATTCTTTCAGTGTGGGGATCAACTTTTGACGTCAGATTTTGACGGTAAAAGTCGATACCCACACTGGAAGAATGAAAAAAAGTCATCTTCATCAACTACAGCTGGATAATTCGAGGCTTGTAGTTAGCAAATATTCAGTGATAAATTCAGTATTTCCCTTTAAGGTCCATCATCGCACTATTGTATGCACCACATTACATTCTTACCCGTTAAGTGCGGGGATCGACTTTAGATGTCAGATTCTGACGTCTATAGACGCTAGAATCTGACGTCTATAGACGTCAGATTCTAACGTCTAAAGTCGAGAAAGTCACTGAAAGAGTACAAAAGTATAATGGCCGTAAACCAATAATTAGCATAGGTATTCAAATGAAGCGAAAAGAGTTAGCTAAGACATTTTTGATAATCTTAATTAAAAAAAACCCTGTTGGTCTTTATGATTTATATACCAATAATAATGTATGTTGCTTTGTATGGGTTAAATTAAATGTATTGACAAAAATGGCGTTCATTTGCTGTATTATTATGCTTGGATATGATAATATTCTCCTTCACATTGTCGTGCAGATTGTGGTAGAAATATTCATATCTGAAGGTGGTGAAAATGAGAAGTTTTGATGCTGAGAGAGTTGATAAACCTTTGACAGATACATAAAGGGCATAATAAACATTGGCCCAATTAAGTCTTACTGTTGGCCCCACTATAAACCAATATCTGTAGTTGAAGATTTTCGAAGATTTATTAAAGGTAAAAAAGTACAGGTTTATAGTCTGATATCAAGTCTGAAGACTTATCATCCGACATTACATGTTACCCACTGGTCACTGGATCTGTTCATTCGTGTGCCATTTCAACTCCACGGAGAGCATACAGTTCTTCAGCCGTTTCGGCGCATTGAACTTATCGTACACATATTTCTCTGAAAATCCTGCACCAAGCGGGATTCGAAACCGCACGGCAGGCAGCGACATCGGCAGAGTGCCACGCTCTAGCCATTGCGCCATGTCCCTCTCTATTGGTCAATTATCAGATTTCTTGACATTTTACAAATGTTATTGTCGAGTAAAAGAACGACATTCAGAATCGCATTACATAAATTCTAACTTCTCAAATGTTCAATATAGCTTTGTCATGGCTTTTCGCCTTTTACTTGAAAATAGCCTCTACAAAAATCGGACGATAATTGATCGAGAAATGAACACAAGACTTGGGCCACAGGTAAATTCTGTCTTCAGGTAAGATGTAGTGAATGCTTTATTTTAGGCGGAGTAAATCAAAGAAGCACCCAGTAACATACTAATCCGTCTGTAAGACAAATACACTGTGCCCACCAATGCCTCCCCAATGCTGGCCCACCGTCAGAGCCGTTGTGCCGCCACAGGAGCGGCATTGGTCAGTGAGCTGTGACTGTCTGTGTATTATATTTCATATTATCGCCGCCCTGACTGGGTGGTACACGAGGCCGGGTGCACGTTCCAACACTAACACTCATAATCTGTCATTTCCTGGTCTGCCATGCCCGGTGTGGCATCTCTTCTGGCTCACTCTGCCAGCCCTCGCCTCCCTCTTCTGTAACCCCACCGTGAATTAACCCTAACAGTACCGGGATCGACTTTAGTCGTCAGAATCTGACGTCTGTAGACGTCAGATTCTGACGACTATAGTCGATCCCGCACTGTTGGAGTAAACATCGGGATCGGAAAGAGCTGAATAAGACACTTATGATGATTTCAAATTGAAAATGTTTTTTACAAATTTATTCAGCGCTTAAAGGGATAAGCAGAACTTGAAGATGAAGGTTTGAGCCGCAGATTGCCCCCAATCAAAATGTGGGACATTTCTTTGGACGGTCATATCTAAGACTTGGCCTCGAATAATCAAGTCGAAAATAGGTTTATTAGAATCTGCAACATCTCATCTACATGATCTCATTCTCAGCTCATTTTCCGCAACGTCAATAAAAAGTTACGGCCATTTTTCGGACCTTCGGGTCATTTTTCGGACCTTTGGTTGGAGATCGCTCTCTGTCATCGCCATGATTTTCCCGGGTAAAACGAACACAGTAATCCATGACCCACATCTCTACGGTGCCGGATCGTCTATACGGCTGCCTCTTCTGGTCCATCCATGCTCTCCATGCCCTTCTTCCGCTGCCAGCTTCCTGCAGGCAGACTATCAACGTCTACCCTGTCCGCCATTTGTCATCTGCACCTGTAACCTTAACCGCCCTTATCACCAGACTAATGCAACAAACCAGAATATTCTGCAGTCTCAATTAACCAGATTATAGACCACCTGATTCTGACACTGAACAGCAGGTTTTTGAATTAACCATTTACCTGACAAGGTTGTGTATATACTGTCTAACCGCTTAGCTTCAATGGCTGTATATATATACTCCCGATTGAATTGTCAAATACCCGCAAATAAGATATATGGACACATTACCAGACAACTACAAATTCGTAAGTCTGCTCTAATAACGCGTGTACAGACAGACCTCGGAGATCCATCCTCCTGTATTATGCTGATATTTGGTTTTATGTACTGTTCTTATTATTTGTCTATGTACTGCATGTTGTACCCCTGTATTTTACAAACACATTGTGAAGCAAACAAATTTAACTTGACTTGACTTATGTATTCGGTTTTATAAAAATATATTTATATATTACATCTACTCGTGGATATGATCAAAAATAATATTTGTATAAGGTGTTATTTACTTATCTGTCTTTCTGTCCGTTTAAACTTTGGTTTAAAAAGATGCAAAATAGAAATGAACATACAAAGAAGACTTGCATTGTAGCTCTTATAGCTGCTGTATAGAATAAATACGCGTTTGCTATTATCCTTGCGCTTGCACAATTAAATTTTTCAGCTCGGGGACCACCTTTAGACGTCAGAATCTGACGTCAGATTTTCATAATTCATGGTAACCACAGGTTTTTTTTTAATTTGAAATCATCACAGATGTCCCAATCAGCTCTTCCTGCTTCATTTGAAAACCTATGTTATCTGTATACTTATAAATTTTCTTATCGGAATAATTATAAATATTTTAATTCTTATAGTGCGGTAACTGTCTTCAAACGTCAGAATGTGACGTCTAAATACGGCCCCCGCACTGTGAGGGTTGAATATCGCTCTCTGAAAATAGTATGTTTGAAAAGTTATTTTAAATATTTGTTTTTCCTTTCTGGAGTAGGTGAATTGTAGAGTATTATATTTATCTGTAAGACTGTCGAATCGTTTTGCTGCATTAAGTATTTCGTTCATCACCACAAAAAAATAAATGTTTAAAAAGACCTACAAATTAAAAAATGATTATTGTGTAATATATGGAGCAAGCTAATATTTATGTCTATGGGGTATTACATTGTAGTGGCTGTGATCGTTGATTTTATCACATGCTTAATTAGTTTTTCGTTGCTCGATTTTTTTCTAGTTATGTTTTCAAAGTCGCATTGATTACAGCTGTTTTTATTGTCAGTTGGTAGCACCAGTTACTTGGCCTGCTCATCCTGGCCCCATGGCTTTCTATCGCTCAGTCAGAGCCATGCATCAACAGAGAAGATGATGCATGACAAGGCGACCACGCTAACTCACGTCATCATCTCATGGCTGTACGGGAAGAAGGCTTAATGTTGGGCAAGCATGGAACACGCTGGTCCAGCATCAACAGAGCACCATGCCAATATAGAGTATGCGTAGCGCTGCCGTGCAAAAGACTTTTTCCTCTGCCATCGAGTACTGGCATACTGACCGCCGTGCAAAGACAAACAGCAGTAACTGCTCACTTTCCAAGTAAACAGATACCGCTGGTTGCTTTGGACTCGCAGAGATAAACAGCAGTATTTGCTTACTTACTTCAAGAAAGCAAGCGCGTACGATTGCGAAGACAAACAGCAGTAACTGTTTACTTTTAAAGTAAGCAGCTACTGCCGTTTGGCTTGCATTACGTTGCAAGTCGGGGCAGGCATGCATAAACTGGCAGCATGGCAGTGATCCTGGAGTTTGTGGGGCGCACAGTGTGGAGGGCTGCATGGCAGGTAGGCCAGCAGTAAAGTCCTGTGAGTATAACCGCTAATAATAAGCTGCCAGCCTGGATGCAGAGCGCGGTAATTTGCCTCTGGCTTTGAGTTCTTCTCGCTACACTTCCCGGGGCATTACTCTGGCGGTAGAGTTACAGTGATCGCCACAGGACGTCTTTTCTATCAGTGCTGAGATCCCGTGGGCTGGACGGGGGTCTCCGCTAAGTCATGGCCAGGTAACCTTGGCGTTTAGGAGTTTTGTTTGTGGACACTGGGCAGGTAGGGTAAGCTAACACAGGGCACTATTGCCATAACAAACAGTTAGAGCGGACTGAGGAGCACACTCTCACATAGAAGAGCTCACTCTCACACAGAGGAGCACGAGCCACGTGAGTGCGCCACCCAGCGCTGTGCGGGATAGACTGCCTTATGATTTGTCATAATCTGTCATATTAACACGTCTACTGGTGCTTATTGACACAGCTACTGTCAGCCCATCCACCTACAGGAGGCATCAAAATGATACAGATGTACATTTGAACATCAACAAATAGATCTCGCATGACGATACATCATAATAATAGAGATGTGGACATACAATGGAGCCACAACACAAGGATCTCAGATGATGGCACAGTGTGTGAAATTGTAAATAAACGGATATACAACACAGTCATGGGCAAGTAATCAATTGTATATTATTTATGTTCTCCGATGACAGCACACTATATATTTTGCACTAGTTCAAACATGCTACCTACAACAGTCACATGTGATGAATTCGTCACACATATGTATGCGAGACCTTAGATGACGTGGAGAACAGGGACAGCTTATTGGAATAGGGGCATTACATTTGTTCGGAAATTAATGATATAACGAAGACAATATGAACATTTTAACTGAATTATCATCAGTGCCGAAGCACACACAACATAAATTCGTCGCTGGGAGCGTGAACAGTTTACGCGAATTATCGTCATTGCAGCTAACATACTTTATTGGTACAGCATTGACAACATGAACAGTTTACGGGAAATATAGTAATCACAGATGTGCTTTACAATGTTTATTTAGTGTGTAGTATGGACAGATTGTGGTGTTTACAGACTGACACATTTCTGTACCCTGCAGCACGTGTACATCACGAGTACACCACGTGTACGGCAGATGGTGTTATAGACACACCCCAGATTACCAGATCACCATGCAACATGCATTATGATAGCCCGGAACAGGAAGTACCAATGCACCATGGGATAATCATAGCGCACCAGGTCCGTCAAGGTAAGTTATGCTCTCTTCCTAGCAAACAAGAAACTTTACAATGTTGGGCTAATGTTGGCCGAGCGTTGCAGATGCTGGGTCAACATTTACCCATAATTGGTTCTATGCTCGGCGTGTTCTGAGATCAAGCACGCTTTCTTATCTATCGGCTTGTCCAAAACTGTTAACGCGCTTGATTTAATAGTTATTTTACCGCAGCATAGATTTAAGTGAAAGAGTAGGCCTAGGATGATTCATGTATGAAAAATACATTTTCGCTGATTCAGCGGATTATTTTATTTTTTCTTAACCCTCAACCCTTTAACCGCCACTGCCGTCCATATTCGTTTTTTATATTTTATATTAGCACATTACATATCAGCTTTTAAACCTGTTAAATATAAAAAGTGACATTAATCAGCAAAATTTGAAATTTTTTGACCTCCACTTTGTCAAATCTGAATAATTTTCACTCACTTGAAGGTGTGGATCGCGTCAGCGAGACACAACTTTGAGTGGGTGAAAATTAAAATTGAATGATTTGGCGGCTAAAGGGTTTAGACGTTATAATTGGATAATTTAAATTTTCATAGACAATTTCAAGGGGTCAAAATTAATCATATTTGTTTAATTTGAGACCAAACATTTGTAAATCGTGGTTAGTGGTGAAAGGGATAAATGTCATGTGTTAGTAGATCTATATTGGGATATAATACAGGCGCTGTTCATTCTTCATGTGTTATGGAAAATATAAAAACATGTCTAAGAAATTATGTTCTCCCCTTCGTGTGCAAGTTAAATGAAATGTGTTAATAGTGTGTGAAATAAACATAACTAATGTATTTTTTATTTATCTTATCGCATTTTTCTTCTATATAATTCGAAAATTGCAATAACCAGTGTTAACAATTCCCAATGTTTCATATAGATGAAAAATAGCTTAGAACGATAAAGCTGTTATAATCCTTAGAATTTCAAAATAAAAATGTCAGTTGATTGAGCTGATACGTTATATACCTGTAAATGTGACACAGATTTTTCTATAATTACATTTTGCCCACATGTGCAGATAGGTATCACTCACGCAGTCCACAACTTAAAGTGTGTGACAATTATTTAGACTGGTGGCCACGTCTTCTGTCAAGGAGAAAGACCGAAATTCGATAGATTTGTAGATCCGAGGCGCGCAGCGCCGAGTATATTCGGATCTACGAATCTATTGTAATTGAGTTCTTTCTTAAAATACACAGAATTTGTGCAGATGTTCCAAGATTTGGTAATAGAATACCTTAGTTTCATTGTCACTATGGCTAAATCATGAAACATTAGACATTCGCTTCCATGGATAAACCCGTATATTGTGCCCGAACTCACCAGTACAAAATAACAGTAGATTCGTAGATCCGAATCTACTGCTTTAACAATAGACTGACGTCACGGTTGTATTTTAAGGATAAATATGTAAGGAGTGATGTCAGTCACTGATAGTCTAGACAACATAGCATACCAAATTCGAGTCATGTTTAGCTGACAGTTCGGCAGGACAATGGATGAGGAATGTTCCGAAGGCTCTATGTTCCGAAGGCTCTATGTTTCTAATGCCCATGGTACTACGACCCATTGATTGTACTGATAATAACGTTTTTTTCGCGCGAACGGGAAAACATAGCTGGACAGTTTCATTCCTTCCGACGATCATAGCTACAGGCATTGTTCTGACGATCATTGCTTTGACGATTATTTCTCCGGAGATCATTTATCTGTCTATCATTTCTCCGAAAATCATTATTGTTATAACGATCATTGCTCTGATGATCATTGCTCAGACGAACATTGCTCTGACTACATATCGCTTAAAAACATTTGTTATTCAATAGGAGTAGGCATTGCAAAATAATTCACCCGCAAATTTAAAAAAATTGAACATAAATGCCCTTGCGTTAAAACTAATGTGAACTATGCTGCTCCTGCGAATTTGAATATTTTTTGTAAAATTAGCGGCCCAAGTCTCATATTTTACCCCCTGATTTACATGACAACTGAATGACGGTTTGATTGGCCGATCTCGTCATGTGACAGTCTGAACCACACTGACTGGTCGGGGGTAGAATACAAGACTTGGACAAAAATAGCACTAAAACGCTTTTATTCATTCATCAGGCATACAATATTCATTGTTTATTTGTCGTTTTATTGACTCTTTTGATTGTCGCTGTAACAAATATTTATTTATTCATTTATTCAGTTGCATAATGATTTGCTACATTTTGACATTTTTTTACCTCTTCGACTAAACCTTTAAATGCACAACACGTAAAGGTGTAAAGCGGCGCAGCTGCCTGAACGTTTCGATAAATGACATAAATGATCATCTAGGAATACCACTAAATATAGGCATAATTTTTTTAAATTTCAAATGTCAAAATACTGCCAAGAAGATCTAATTAAAAAAAGTTAAAGGTAGGTTAAATGCTCAATTGTTCTTACTTTGTGTACACACAATTACTGCACCCTCATGCGTGGGATTACCAGCGAAATAACTTAAGGTACATTGTATTTTAACTGTTCAGTTCTGAACACCTAGCTATTTAAAGGTGATCTATCACCCCTTATATAGTATGAATAATTGTGTGACAAATAAATCAAAGTTGCCACAAGATGGGGCACAAGTGTTTTCTTATATGGGGTGATTGGCGATCATGTGACCCTCTGAGAGGGTCACATGATAGCCAATCACCCCACATAAGGACATAATTATTCATACCATATAAGGAGTGATAGATCACCTTTAACCAACGATGTTTTTATTTTTATATTAAAATTATATTATTAAATTGTCAAGTACTTTCATCACAGGTATTTATATAGCTTACTTCAATAATTTTCGAAATATCTTTTTTTTAGACGAATACATTATTAGTGCTACTAGTTACTAATAATAGAACGAATAACAAGCAGATTTTTCGTAAACTAACCGATTTTTTTATTTGGTATTTGGTAGATAAGCTCACGAGTTCGGATACTGTTGTTGTAAGATAACTTTCGAAATATAGAACTTTCGGAACATAGAGCCTTCGTAACATAGAACCTTCGGAACATAGAACCATCGAAATATAGAACAGCCCTCCCCTCTGTTTAATTGAAGATGTTGGTTGATCTCATTTTGACTTTCTGTGACCTCCAGTATAAAATATCACCCAACATGCCTTTGACACCTGACGTCATTGACCTGTAGTTGACCATGTGCAAATCTGCATTTCCGTGCAAAACCAAACGGCAGTAACTGCTTACCTTTGAACTAAACATCTACTGCTTTTTGGCTTTGCAGCGCGCTGTAGTTGACCATGTGCCTGTTGTAAGCGATCATTTAGCAGACAGGGCTGATGGGCAGCCTTTATGTGGCACCTTTAATGAGAGTTCTCGTCGTGTTGCGGCCGTTACTGAGATTACATCTCACCTTCTCTTTGAGCTGAAGCTGATGTATCATGTGGCGTTGTCACACTTGTTGGTCCGTTCGGTTGTGTTCCGCAGATTATTATCTGTCCTCTGTCAGTGAACCCTTGTCACTGATCCTATCGACATCACCTGAGAGATTAACCCCATTGACACTGACAACGCCGAAATAGCTTTGTATAAACCATTAGGACCGAAGGGTTATTTTAATTTGAAATCATCATAAATGTCTTATTTAGCTCTTTCTGATTCATTTGAATACCTGTTTTATGGGTCCACGACCATTACAAATATTTTTATTCTTACAGTGCGGGGATCGACTTTAGACGTCAGAATCTGACGTCTACAGCCGTCAGATTCTGACGACTAAAGTCGATCCCCACACTGTGAGGGATATTAACGTATTTGGGATTAAACTCAACCTTAACAGAGCGGGGATAGCCTTAAGATGGCAGAATCTGACGTCTGTAGACGTCAGATTCTGACATCTGAAGAGTATTTTTTTTATAATAGCCGTAGATCTATACCATAGATATTCAAATAAATCAGAAAGAGATAACTCAGACATTTAGCTCAACTATAGTTATTTTTAATCCGTTTTATTAGCCGACCAAATCACTGATATTGGGAACGAAATATGTGCCTAAGTATCAAGGTTTGCAAATATAGAGCTACCTAAGACATTTGTGATGATTTCGAATTGAACCTTAGGTCTCCATGGTTTATACAGAAAATATCCAGCTAATGGTAAATCACACATAACTAGACATTGATCTAGGATTCAGCAACTGTGAGTAATTTTTGTCAACATGGGTTGGAATAAAGATATAAAATACATATTTTTTAAACTCTTGTTCAGTAACCTGTTTTCGTTAAAGATTTTATTTGGATAAAGTCGATCCTCGCGCTGAAAGAATTAAAATATTTATAACGGCCGTGGACCCATACTGTAACATAGGTGTTCAACTGAAGCGGTAAGAGCTAACTGAGACATTTATGATGATTTCAAATTGAAAAAATCCTTTGGTCTTCATGGTTAATATAAAAATATGTTAGAAAATTTGCCGAACCGCCTGAACCACTCCCTTTGGCTTCGGATTCGTACGGTGCGCATTTCTATTAGCATTTGCAAATATTTGGTAAAAAATTTAACAAATATAAGTATTTTTACCCACTTGGCTGAACATTCTAATAAATTTACTTAGTCTGGACATCAAGACACGTATAATGTCAAGGTGAATTTAAAATATTTAAATAATATAATGCACGAAGTAGAAAATAAAGTATAAGGGCTTACAACCCCCCCCCCCCCCCTCCCCTCATGTTTTAGTTTATACAGCCAGGTCGCCGGTACTCTATTTCCACCTTACCCGCTGTCAGTGCCAAATATTTTCTAAGACAACCGCAGCTTTGTGATTGACGAGTTAGACTTTGTTTAAAGGTCATAGGTTTAGACGTTCACGGTGAGCACTCTGCAGCTGTAAAGCTATGTTACGGAAGCTTGAGTACGGAGAATGCCGCATCTACAATAACTGTCCAGATAATTTGTCATTTAAATGGCTGCATTGCAGCTATTTATATCCCCGTATTTTTAAGGTTTCAAGTTTAAATCAATAGAAATATCACTAAATTTGATAAAATATTTTCGACATATCTTCAGTTTATCCAATAATTCAATATTGGAGATGTCTATATTTCATCAATAGAAATATTTTTCGTTATTTGGAGCTGGAAATCGCGTCACAATTACAGCTCCGAATAACGAAAAATAGAAGCAAACAATTCATCAGACGAATAGTTAAATACGGAGAATGCCGCTTTTACAATAATTGTCCAGTTAATTTGTCATTTAATTGGTTGCATTGCATGCAGCTATGTATATTTATACTCTGGAATCTTAGATGAAGGGAACTGTGGATTTGATCTGATGACATGCAAGTGAGCTAGTCTTCACTTCTTGTAAGTTTATGTTTTTGTTGAGAATCTGCACATTAACAATGCATCATCAAATAATTCTAGTCGACGCATGATATAATAAGCGTTGGGTCACTATCAGTATTAACCCTTACAACGCTGAAATATAAGTGAATTAACCCTTGTATAAACTATGGAGACCACAGGGGTTTTTTCATCTTGAAATTTAGAAAAAATGTCTTAGTTAGCTCTTTCCTCTGCATTTGAATACCTATGTTATGGATCTACGGCAATTTGAATTATTTAAATTCTTTCCGAAACGTCAGATTCTGACGTAGGCCTAGAAAGACGGTCCCTGAGCTGAAAGGGGGTTGAGAAATACTACTCTGTCAATATGCTCTTCCATGGGTTATACTGCTGCCTGTAAAAAAATTGATTGACTGGTTAATTCCAGTAAGACATACCCCAATAAACACACAACATTGTACAAATGTTATACAAATGTTTTGTGTTTTCTGGGACGTGCATTCCCAGTATACATGTGACAATCACATGTAACCATCCTCAGGAGGTTCCCCTGGCCCAATTTAGCCTATTTGTGCACAAATGTTGCCTAAAACGTTATTCATTTATTTATTCATTCTTTCATCTATTCATTCATATATGTGCCATGCAAACATAAATACTTACCTGATTACCTGAATATTGTCCTTTCATTAGAAAATAAAATGTACGTTAAAGCCCTTTCAAGCCTGAATTTATCATAGTCATCTTAATCAACTACCAGCCGCAAATTGCTGTCGCAATTCTCGATTTGTAGTGGATGAAGATGATTTGATGTGGTTTAAAAATAAAAAAAAATAGTCATGTATTATTGGTCAACTAGTTTCATGGAAATTTTCGTTCTAAAACTCCTAGTTATTGGAAAATTAAGTCTGTCTTCGGGGATGTAAATAGCTCTTAAAGGGTTAAATGTTAAAGACATTAAACGTTGACCCTATGTTGGTTTAATGTTGACCCACCATCTGTGACGCTGTACTAACGTAGTGCAATTGCAATTGTCTGTGTATAACAGAATAAGTATAGGCAACCTTTTATCGCCGAGAATGAGCGCGCAGTGCGTGGCCCTGTGCGAAACTAGCGTGGTTATTCAACATGTTTAGTGCAGTGCGCAGTGAGTATTGTTTGTGTATGCCAGAATTACAGGCATCTGTTTATCGTCTGGGCGGGGGCCCTAGGGTAGTGGTTAGCACCGCTGCCTTTCACGCCAGAGTCCGGGGTTCGGTTCCCGGTCTCGGCGGTTTGAAAGAAACAAAATTGTTTCTTCCCCATCCACGTGTGAAAGTTAGTATTGTGGGGAGCCTCCGTGACCGAGAGGTAGCGTGCTCGGCCTCAGACCGCCAGGGCTCGAATTTCGAATCCTGTGTCTGGAGGACAGTGTCATCTCAATCATCTCACCATCCTCAGGAGGTTCTCCTG
This sequence comes from Flabesymbios commensalis, assembly GCA_964017125.1. NCBI lineage: Eukaryota > Metazoa > Annelida > Polychaeta > Terebellida > Flabelligeridae > Flabesymbios > Flabesymbios commensalis. The sequence continues at coordinate 79,164,693 of OZ024911.1, forward strand.
GCCCAGTTTAGCCTATATGTGCACAAAGGTGGCCTAAAGCCCGATTCATTTCATTTTTTTTGTTTATCGTCTTTGCACCGAAGCGTGTTAGTAAATGTACTAATTAAGTCAACTACTTCAATTATTTTTTAACCCATGTGTTATTGGGACCGTACATATACGGCTTAAGCCTCGTGTTAGTGGGACCGTACATATACAGCTTAAACGTCGTGTTACTGGGACCGTACATATACAGCTTACACATCGTGTTACTGGGACCGTACATATACGGCTAGAAGTCCAGATAAAATGCCATTGAAATCCATAAAATAGTTTGTGAGATGCTCAGTTAATTAAAAATGAGCAAATTAGCAAATTCATATTTTTCATAAATAGTAATAATTTTCGTCATTTGAAGCTGGAAATTGCGTCAGCAATTCCAGCTTCAAATGACGAAAAATGCAGTATAAACAATTAAGTAGCTGATGTGTTAACCCTTTCAGCCCTGGGTCCGTCTTTAATCGTCTGTAGACGTCAGATTATGATGTATAAGGACGATCCCCGCACTGAAAGAATTACAATATTCACAATGGCCGTAGATCCATGCCATAGGTATTCAAAGGAAGTACAAAGAGCTGAATAAGTCATTTATGATGATTTTAAATTGAAAAAAAAACTTTGGTCTCTATGGTTTATACACAAATATTTCAGCGTTGTAAGGGTTATAATTATATGTGTTTCTAAGCAGTTGGCTATTCAATATCTGCCCACCACTGGCTCCTCTCTACCCCTCAATATCTGCCCACCACTGGTTCCTCTCTACCCCTCAATATCTGCCCACCACTGGTTCCTCTCTACCCCTCCAGCCATTCACCAGCTGATGTATAGACCTGAGAAAGCAGGCTGGGTAACTGTTGACTCTGGAATCTCTCAACTTCTCGTTAGCTGAGAAAACAAATAACTGTCTGTTTGGCTGAAGAGCTCCACGCAGACCATCATCTAGTCCATACATCCATCCAGGGCTGATGAAGACAAGAAAGACACACAGTTTCCCTGCTTTTCTTTTCATAGGCAATCTTGTCAAAGCAATGGCTATTTATGAAGCAGCTGGTATACAAATTTTATTTTCTACAGCTAATTACGCCAAAAAGGTGTTGTTGTTATTATATGTGTAACTGCTGATAAAAGAAAGGGCTATTTCTGAAGTAGTTGTAATACATTTATATATGTTATTTTATACAACTGATTACGCCAAGAAAATGTTGTTGTTATTTATATGTGTAACTGCTAAACTTTATATAATTTGCATTCCAATGTCTTTTAAAGCCCCATTAGCTAGTCGTCATGAGCAGCGGTACAACAGACTATTCGTTAAGCTTTCGCAACTTTTCTTATATTCAATTCAGATATGTACCATTAACCTACATTTTTTATTGTTTAAAACATTGAGTCATGTTGATGTCGATATATTATTGGCAGACGCGGGATGCACTGCTGGGCCATAATACTTCAGAAAAAGCTAACTCGCCACCCAGAAGTCTAGCTTTTTGAGAATGACCTTTTAACCCTCAGAACACTGAGCTAAGAAATTTAAATTTTCAGCCACTTGAAGTTGTGTCTCACTACCGCGATCCAAAACTTCAAGTGACTGAAAATTTGTGTTATTTGTGAAATTGAAGTCCCGACATATATTAGTGTTTCAAGATTGAGAGCATATTCAATTTTTAAAAACTGACTATACAGGGGCCGTATTCTCGTACAAGTTACGATATATCGTAGACTTCTGATTGGTCGAGATGGCCATCTCGACCAATCAGAAGCCTACGATATATCGCAACTTATACGAGAATAGAGGCCCAGGTGCCTACAAAAACACAAAATGTCTACTGTGGTCGACATAAGTGTTCTAAGGGTTAATATGTGGTACTATATCATAACTACATTGTACCATGTTCCTATTTTGATGATAATTTGTCGATTTTTGTGATATGTCAGTTCAGTGAAAACAAAACTATGTTAACCGTCACAATAAACCCTGTATGTTTTTGTTGGTATATCATCACACTGGTTTTTAACACGAGACATATATATGAGACATATATCACCATCCGTCTATATCACACTTATTTTCACTGGGAGACGTATGTTGATGTCAGTCAATCACACTGGTTTTGCAGTTTGAGCTTCAATCAATGTATGGTGGTGTTCGCCTAAAACGAACACCGTTTGCACTTCGTATTCGGAAAAGCAAGCAAACGTCAGTAAATGCTTACGCTTAAGCAAACAGTTATTAAAAACGACTGTAGTCCGCTAAGCACGACAATAATCGTTTTTAATCTGTTTTATTAGCAGGTTAAGGGGTATTGTCAAGTTGAAAAAATCCAAAAATAAAACAAAAAATGAATTAGCCCACCCACCCACTTCCTTTTTTTCTCTTTTTTTAATTATTGTTTTAACTTGACAAGAGCCCTAAATCACACTTAGGGAATGCAATTTACGTGTGTTTAAACATCAAGATTTGTAAATGTTTGGTCTCAAATTAAACAAATATTGAAGATGAGGCTCGCGGTTGCGGGAACCAACTTCAAGTGAAAAATGAAATGAACCCTCCAGACACAGGATTCGAATTCAAACCCTGGAGGTCTGAGGCCGAGCACGCTACCTCTCAGTCACAGAGGCTCCCTGCAATACTGAGTTTCACGAGTGGATGGGGAAGAAACATTTTTGTTTATTTTAAACCACCGAGACCGGGAAACGAACCCCGAACTCTAGCGTGAGAGGAATCGGTGCTAACCACTCCCCTAGGGCCGCCGGCCCCAACTTCAAGTGGGTGTAAATTATGTTTTAATGTGGAGCTCCAACCCTTAGAGCGCGGGGATCGACTTTAGTCGTCAGAATCTGACGTCTGTAGACGTCAGATTCTGACGACTAAAGTTCATCCCCGCACTGTAAGAGTAAACATATTTTAAATGATCGTAGATCCATAACATAGGTATTCAAATGAGTCAGAAAGAGCTAAGTCATTTATGACGATTTCAAATTAAATCAAACCCTTTGGTCCACATAGTTTAGATACAAAATATTCAGCGCGTAAATAACTTTTTAATGTGGAGCTTTAAGGTTTAACCTTTTAACCGCCAAATTATTCAATTTGAATTTTCACCCACTTGAAGTTGTGTCTCGCTGTGAGTGAGTGAAAATTATTCAGATTTGACAAAATGGAGGTCAACTGTTTTCAAATCGTGCTGGTTGATGTCACATTTTACTTTAACATATTTAAAATGTGGTACTTAAAGTGCTAATAAAAAATGAAAAACCGAATATATGCGGCACCGGCGGTCAAAGGGTTAAGGTATTAAGGCGATGTTGTTAGTATAGAGACCAGCAACAGTAACTGCTTACTGTTCAAGTAATCAGCTACTGCGGTCTAGCTGTATTTGCGACTGCATACCAGCGCAGGACTCGAACCCCAGCCACCAGGGCACTTACAGTACCACCCGGCTGATAGAGATCTAGTCTATGTGGGCCATCATCGCTCATTATAGGGGGCCTACTAATGGTGGTCGTTAGAATAAGGTTTATCAGAGAGGCATTCAGTGGTGTCCACACTCAATAGTTTATAGTGACCTTTTAAGAGCCAATCACCGAAATAATAGTTTTAAATAATTCGTATTAACAGATCAAATTACCTGTTTTGTAGGCGAAATCATCATTTAACACTTTAAGTCCCTATGATGCATCAAAGCATCATTTTACATATCCAAAAACAGACTTCATTTTGCTAAAATCAAGGGGTTTTAGAAGAAAAATATCAATTAAACGTTTACCAAGACATGGCAATTTTTGTAATTTTTTTCGCCCACCTGAAATCATCTTCGTTCACTACAAGTCGAGAATTGCGACAGCAATTCGCAGCTTGTAGATGGCAATGCTAAATTCAGGCTTGAAAACGGTTAAAAATGACATAATTAAATCTCAGATTGAACAGATATGACCATTTTCACACACTTGATTCGGACGTCGCGGTAACGAAACACAACTTCAACCTGGTAAAAATAAAATTGAATGATTTAGGGTTCACAGGGTTAATTAAGGAGATACATCCCTGGAAGTAAAATACGTTGATTCAATGTTGTTTTAATGTTGGGTCATTGTTGCAGACATTGATCCAACATTAAAGCAGCATTCGGCTAACATCTCGGATGTGCGTTGTACCACAGGTGGCGCCATGAACGATAATTGAGTATACATTGAATAGGTATGAAAGCGAAATCACAAATTTCAAGCCGAACTAATAACATAAGTTTATTATATTTCTATCACAATAATATGAAATAAATATTTTTTGTTTGACAACTGACCTTAACTGATAGATTTTCCATTCTGAATATTCACTTTGCGTGGCGGAGCTGTGCCATCAACTAAATTATCTGAAGAATGGAAACTTTGTCTGTGTGTGATATTTTTCCATACCTGCATTGTATAATCAATTTCAGTTCATGCCATTTCTTCAACAATAATCTAAATTATTTTAAAACTTCTGA
>OZ024911.1:79174215-79264215 GCA_964017125.1 Flabesymbios commensalis
GTGCTGAACGAGCCTAGATTTTTTCCACGAGTTACTGGTTCTGTTTAAAATCTGGCATTTTACGCTTCCGTAACCCGTCAAAATGAGATGAATCGTTTGACTATGTGGTGAGAACGAGATAAGTGACCAGCTGAAGGTCTGATGGATGTCTCATTATAATTGTGACAGGTTTGATTGACAACCTGTGCCACTACACAGAAACGAAAAACGTTCAGTTCTAACAGAAAAATGACAAACTATGCTCAAAACGATCATGCATCAAGTTTTAGTCTTTGAAGAGAAGTAGATTTTCCTTCAAACCAAATGGCGGGAGTACATGCCTAGAAAACAGAGGGCGTTAAACCAATGCTGGTTAAATGTTGGTCCAACATCGCAAACGATGGACCAACATTGAACAAACATTGGCTCAACGTACCCTTTAGTCGTCAAAATCTGACGTTTAAAGACGTCAGATTCTGACGGCTAAAATCGGTCCCAACACTAAGAATCAAAATATTTCTAATGACCGTAGACCCATAACATAGGTATTCAAATGAATCAGAAAGAGCTAACTAAGACATTTATGATGATTTCAAATTTAAAAACCCCCCTTTGATTCCCATGGTTTATACAAAAATAATTCAGCGTTTTAAGGCTTAAGGAACCACGAGATGGTATACTGATGCTGGTTTAATGTTGCTTGGGCGTCGTAGACGGTGGACCAACATTAAACCAACATTGTATAGGCATGTATTGGTGCTGGGTCACCATGGTTACAAGCTGAAGGAAACAATTTGTTTTAAATATTATAAAATAGGCCTCTATTATACATTATCACAGTTTTGGCACTGCAGTGATTAAAGCTGCCTGCTTGGAAAGTCGGGGATCGATTGCTCTGCTATTGCATGCAGATCAAGTAATCTCATACAAATTAAATAATATTTTGACACCACTGATATTCCCAAGTGGGCTGGGTACAATTAGTGATTGTAAGCTATTATCATGGTGATTTATTTGTACGTCTACTTGTCATTCAGCCCCAGTGGCTGAAACCTGCACAGATTGACCGCCTACAAAATCGTGGGACATTTCTTTGGACCGTCATATCTGAAAATATCGGGGCATAATCAGGTCGAAAATAGTTTTTTTTTAGAATCAGTAACCTTTCAGTTCCATGCCCGCATGCTCAGCACAGAGGTCGCACAGTTATTTAAAAGTTATGGACATTTTTCGGACCTTGGGGTCGAGATCGCTCCCAGTCACCGCCATGTTGAAAAACGTTGATGTTTTTTTGTAAAACGAATACTCCAATCCACGGCCTCGGAGAGAACGTCACGGCAACTTGTCATCATAATTAGGCCTACATTTACAATACATTTAAATTCATTACTGCATCTGCAATGTCGCTTAAACTCTGGATATAAGTGAACAATTAAGTATGGATCTATGTACAGTCATTTGTTAATTCAAATTCATTACTGCTTCCGTCCCGTTGCTTAATGCATGGAAAATAGCTGAACAGTTGAGAATATATATCTATGTACAATACATTTTAATTAATTACTTTTCCCGTAAAAGTCCCGTAAACTATGGAAAATAGCTAAACACATAAGAATGTATCTATATGTACAATACGTTTACATTCATTGTTGCTTCTGCATGTCCAGTCGGTTAGAATGGATATATGACTTAGGAACTTATATCCTGGCAATTACTGGGTGTTTAACCAATGTAAGTATGAGGTTGACCCACTTGAAGTTGTGTCCCGCTACCGCAACCTTCAACTTCAAGAAAGTGAAAATTACTCATATTTGCTTAATTTGGGTCCGAACATCTTGGAAATATTGATGCTTAAACACTCCCTTTCCTATTGCAATAACAGTGATAAAGATGACTTTTTAGTCATGATCAGAGCGATTTAACCCATGCATGACGCTTTAACTGTCTTAAGATGTCAGAATCTGACGTCTGTAGACGTCAGATTCTGATGTGTGAAGACGGTCTCCACACAATTTATAATGCCCGTAGACCCATGAAATAGGTAAAATAGCTAAACTAAGACATTTATGATTATTTTAAATCAAAACAACTGTTTGGTCTTCACGGTTTATATGAAAATATTTCAGCGCTTTAAGGATTGATAGTGTACAATGCGTGTTGTCCACAGGTAAACCACGTCGCCTAGCGGAACAATTCCTCGTTGATCAAAGCGAGGCTTACAGATCACGTGACGTACTCTCTGTGGCATTCTGACGCTTCCCATATTTACCGCTAGACGGAGCTTCCGTTCCTGCATCATCAACTTTCGGGAAAACATTCTTGAGTTTGTAGATGGCTGCTGTTTGTTCAGTCTTTCTGTACGAGATGCCTATGTTTGTTGCTGTACCTATTAACATCATTTACTCCAAGGATCACCAACATATCAATTTATAAAACTGATATGTATATCAGACCTGTCAGACTGATAGAAGTTGTTGCGAGTTCTATGATGTGACCTGAATTGGATTAATCAAGTAATTTTCAGTCACTTGAAGTTGTGGATCGCGGTAGTAGAAGAAGAAGAAGAAGAAGAAGAAGAAGAAGAAGAAGAAAAAGAAGAAGAAGAAAAAGAAAAGTTTATTTGACAATGAAAAAAAGTATTTTTGAACACGGGATGTTTTCGATCGACGTGACTGATCACTTCCTGTATTTACCACCAAACGGAATCTCCTGTATAATTGTTGATTCACTTACATGCTTTATTTTAATAAATTACACATCACAATTTATTGTATATTATTTTATTCTGAAATTAAAATTTTCGAGTTCGTGATTAAATTACCGTCATATTGATATGCTACACGCCTATATTGTTCTGATTATAGCGATTTTCACATAGTGACAGTTATAAAGAATGAGCTTGGGGTTAAAGGGTTTATTGGCCTCTAACATCCGGTGCAAAGTTAGAGATACTTAAGAATTTATATTTTTGAGTTCGTGGTTAAATCACCGTCATATTGATATGTCACATGCCCATATTGTTGTGATTAATACGATTTTCAAAAATAAAAGTGAAAAAAAAATTACCTTGGGGTCAAAGGGTTTATTGACATCCAACTTCCGGTTCCAAAGCTAGCGACACTTAAGAATTCATATTTTCGAGTTCGTGTTTAAAATACCGTCATATTGATATGTCACACGCCTATATTGTTTTGATTAATACGACTTTCACAAGTAATAGTGATAAAAAAATTACCTTGGGGTCAAAGGGTTCATTGACCTCTGACTTTAAGTTCACCCTAGCGACAGTTAGGAATTCATTTTTTTGAGTTTGTGATTTAATTACCATCATATTGATATGTCACACGCCTATATTGTTGTGATTAATACGATTTTCACATAATTAATAGTGATACAAATGACCTTGGGGTCAAAGGGCTCATTGACCTCTAACTTCCGGTTCCACCGCTTTCTGAACCCTGAATAGCTAACCTTTCCAATGATACCAAACATAGACTTGCTCTATCACTGCGTTTCACAGATTGATGTATGGGGGAGGGGTTGCTATATAACCTTGTTTTCACCGTGTGACGTCACTGCGTTTCACAGACATTGTAAAATCAGTCAGGTGTGACCGAGCTGTTGATTATGATGGATCATCATTATGTTCGGGTGTGTTTTAAGTCAGTTAAAACCTTCGGTGTTCTACATTCTTAGTTGTGAAAAAGGCCTCGGCCTTTGGCCTCGACCCTTTTCACAACTAAGAATGTAGAGCTCCTCGGGCTTCATCCTATAGGCCTACACAAATCAAGAAAACAAATGCCAGTTATTTGAGGGTCGCTCAGGGGCGAACACAGATTTGTGAGTAGATCACAGTGGGCTGTGAGCATAGTGGGGTGTGTGACGGGGTGAGTGAGTGGCGTGATCAGGGCGGTCACCACAGCCATAATAACGTTAACCCTTTCAGTGCGGGGACCGTCTTTGTACGTCAGAATCTGACGGCTATAGACATCAGAATCTGACATATGAACACGGTCCCCGCACTGAAATAAATAAAAAAAATTATAATCGTCGTAGAACCATAACACAGGTATTCAAATGAAGCAGAAAGAGCTAATTAAGACATTTATGATGATTTCAAATGGAAAACAAAATTCGTCTCCATGCAAAAATAATTGTGTTAAAATATGGCGTCCTAGCACACAGAGTGTCACATTTACCGCTCATATGAGTTACACAAACGACACTCTGACTTCTAGGATACTATATATTCGTTATTCTAACCCTTAAAACGATGAAATATTATTATCTGAACAAAGAGAAAAAGTTGTTTTTTTTCAATTAGAAATCAGCATAAATGTCTTAGTTAGCTCTCTCCGCCTCATTTGAATAACTATGTTATGGGTCTACGGCCATTATACATAGTTTACTATTTCAGTGCGGGGATTATGACGTCTATAATCGATCCCCGCAATGGAAGGGTGTAATATGCTTGCGGATACAAGATGGTATTCTGACGTCACTCGGTGAAAACAAGGTTATATAAGACCCCCTTCCCATAGTTCATTGTATTAGCCAGCTCGGTGAAAATAAAGGAGGTCAAGATCATTGAGTTTCACAGTTTTCAAACAATGATCAGACATTCAAACCAAACACATCCCAGCTGTACATAACGGTTCATGCGAAACACTATGCTTGCCAGAAATCCGTGTTTTGTTAATAAAGTATTCTATTTGTATTGATTTCTAATACAGTGTATAACCAGGCCGTTCATTTGATGTGCATACGAAATTAACATGCAACATTATTACTGACCTTTAATAGAAACCATCCATCACCGCTGCTAAGATGATTGTCAGGGTCTGACACCTGGTGAATAGAAATATGTAAAGAAGTTTGACAATATAATGCTCGTTTTAAAAACATCTAATCCATATAAATATACAACGAAAATAATATAGCGCAATTTTATATATAGCTATTGGTGATTTGAAAGTTCCTCTTCATCTGAGAGTTGACATGAGCTAATACCGTATCAATGACTAGCCCCGGGCCTTTATATATATGTTAATAAAAACGTGAAAAATAACCCAATAATGTGACATGTATGTACTATAATATATATTAATGTTTTATACTTTTAAATCGCGGCTTCTTAGCCCTTTCAAGCCTGAATTTACCATTGTCATCTTCATTCACTACAAGCCGCGAATTGCTGTCGCAATTCTCGACTTGTAGTGAATAAAAATGCCTTGATGTGGAAAATGCCTTGATGTGGTTTAAAAATTAAAGAAAATTGTCATGTATTGGTAAACCAGTTTCTTGGAAAGTTTCATTCTAAAACCCTTAGTTGTGGGAAATTTGTATCTGTTCACGAGAATTTAAAATGATGCTTTAATGTATCGTGAGAGCTTAAAGGGTTAAATACGCAGTTCTACGTCTGTAAATTGGATCTGCGCGCGCTGTCATCCAAAACAGTCATCTTATGTGCATTTTGCAACAATGACTGCTTTTGTGTCATGAGTTAGGCTAATTGTATATTTCACTTATGTTTATGTATTGTCTATATGTGTAAGATTTGCCAAGCGAATACGAGATTTTGACTCGATACTTCGCCAATATTAGGCCAGCGTTGCAGACGGTGGGCCAACATTAAACCAGCATCGGGTGAACGTCTTGTGTTTGCTGGGTGTGTATAATTATTGCTATTCACACACATATCTATCACCAACACTTGGGGGTTATTATCCCTTTAACCGCCGGTGTCGCATATATTCGGGTTCCATTTTTTTATTAGCGCATTAAGTACCACCTTTTAAACAAGTTAAAAAAAATATGACATCAATCAGCAATATTTGAAAAGAGTTGACCTCTATTTTGTTAAATCTGAATAATTTTCACTTACTTGAAGTTGTGGATCGCGTCAGCGAGACCCAATTTCAAGTGGGTGAAAATTCCAATTGAATAATTTGGCGGTTAAAGGGTTAATTAAAACTAACAACTATAGTGCTACGTCTAACAGCAGTAACTGGTTTACTTCAACGTTAGCTGTTACAGCTGGTCGCTTTTAACATGGCAGAATAGTCAGGGATAATTACGTTATTAATACAAAAATTGAAATATTGTTGTATAAACCAAAGAGACCAAAGGGTTTTTTTCAATTTTATATCATCGAGAATGTCTTAGTTACCTCTTCCCGATTCATTTGCATACATATGTTATTGATCTACGACAGCAAACACAAAACATTTTTAACCTTTATACAATGCTGGACCAGCGTCGAATACGTTGGGCCGACGCTTTTCAAATGTTCTATTATATAAATGTTTTGTTTTTTGTGTTTGCCGGGACGGCAATTTAATTGTTTTATTATTTCAATGCGGGATCGACCTTAGACGTTAGAATCTGACGTCTATGGACGTCAGAATTCCGACGTCTAAATGCGGTCCCGCGCTAACAGGGATGTGGATGTCGGATTTGTTAAAATATCACATTTTACTTAGAAATGGGGCACTAAAGGAGCAGATAGTGTTATGTTACGGTTGGCTGCTTACAGATAAGGCAGCCAGTCATCACTGCCATCACCACATACCACGACACATGTCGCCGGTGGGTGAACTAGCTGAAAACTGCCGCTTTACAGGTGTATATGGTTACTGTAAAGGGAGGTATTCCTCCACAGTATACACATGGAGAGAGAAATATAAAGATTCTGTGAAACGCCGTGCCTCACCGGAAACCGTTTTGAATGGCTACGGTGAAAGCAATGTTATATTAGACCCCTCCCCCATACTTCTTTGTATTAGCTATCGCTGTGAAAACATTGGAGGTCACATAATTAGGGACCACCACGAAATCATATACTTGATATAATACTAGTTTTATTAATTGACGATTGAAATAGGCGGACTCGGGCAAGGGAGCGCAGTGGTCATCCCCACTATTTTTGCGAAATGATATGAAAAGTCGCAAAAAGTGGCTGAAATTTACAAAAATAAAATCTTGGAGGCATGCTCCCAAAACCACTGATGTCCCCCTTCTTCAGATCTTGGATCCGTCATTGAAATGATAAGGTCCATGTGGCGAGATCCAGATGAAACAGACTGTAGACTGGCTATGTGTAACCGATCTAAAATCGCCGACCCCAGCGAAGAAAATGATCCTCACCCGTCATTCAGTTGTTATTTAAATACGAGTGAACTTGACCCTTACAACGATGAAATATTTGTATATAAACCATGGAGACCAAAGGGTTTTTTCTCAATTTGAAATCATCATAAATGTCTTTGTTGGCTCTTTCCGCTTCGTTTGAAGACAAAATTATGTTATGGTCTACGGCCATTATAAACATTTTTACTCTTTCAGTGCGGGGATTGACTTCAGACGTCAGATTCTGACGTTTAAAGTCGAGCCCCGCACTTTAAGAGTTAAGCGCATGAACCAAGGCTGTAGTTGCTGTATTATACATTCTGTATTCATGTCACAGAGATATATTTGCAAACCATCACAGCCTCATCACAAATTATCAATGCTAAATGTACAGCGATTGTTTAATGTTGAGAGATCAATTTAACATTGTGGGGATTGATCATATCCAGTTATGTTGACCCAATGTTGGATTAATGTTGGCTCACCGTCAATGACGGTTGGCCAACAATAATCCGACATTGGGCAGTGCCTCGTGTCTGCTGACAGCCAGCATTGTGATAAACTTACGCTCACAAAAAAATAACGCTAACTTGATAAAATCCCGTAGTTTACGTCATGTGTGATTGCTCTCTGTGGGTGATTTTGAGAAGAAAGAGTGTTTCTGTATTTTACCCATACCCTTGAGGTGGAGACCCGTTATCTGTTTATATCGGGCTGATACTCAGGGCGGACAATAATGATGAATGGTATAACTGGACCAGGGTAGTCAGACGACAAATACCAAGCAAAAGGGTCGGGCCCGAATATTAAATTGCAGCCAAGGTAATGAAATACCTTGGTACAGGCGATTCCATGCATTGTCCTATGTTACCTGGTTACGCTAGGGTCGGCTGCTCAACATATGTAATGTAGTTTCCATTAAGAAATACATTTTTTCTGACTGACAGTATTAAAAGCGCAGCTGCCATTATTATTGGCCAACCCACATGGTCAAAACTCCCACGAGGGTTCTCTACCTACCTTCATAATTTCCTAACATAATATAGTAGCAGGTTTTATTGACCGTTTTACATGTCAACTTTTTTGACACATTGGTCTTTCATTTTAAACTTATTTTTAATGCGGCGCGAATCGGTTATACTTTAACGTTGTCACTATCCCACGAATTTGAGCAATTTGCGTCACGGCATATGTGTGCATCAAGGAAAGATATCGGCCGAAGCGGGACTCGAACTCAGTACCCCGGGCTCTGAGTCAACCACGCCGCAAATGAGCTATCCTTGCGCCACAGAATATTGTAAATCCGTGATTGTAACAGATTACCTTAAGTCTAAATTTTTTTACCAAAATTATTTTCTCATCACTGAAATATTTAAATATCTGCCGTTTGTATGTGGCATGGGGTAGTACTATAGCACGCCTGGCTGGCGACAAGTGGAGATAATGATACGGCAAGTTCATCTATTTATGGTAGAGAGAGACACTGATCTATTATATGTCTATAATTATATCACAATACCGCGACATGGCCGTCTGAAATAGTAGCTAATTAAATGTGCATTCTTTCCGCATTATATTATTACATTGGATACGGTCTACTTGAGAACTGCTCTGATGGTGACCAGCGGGTAAATTATAATCAGTGCTGTACATTTCTTTATAAAACCTGAAGGAATTGCAGCACATAATTATCTTTGCAATGTATAGGCAAAGAAGCCAAGTATCAATGTAATAAACAAAATGTTTCTCAATGTATTTCCCTACTGCCGTAACATCTCATTCATCTCACCATCCTCAGTTCTCCTGAGCCAGTTTAGCCTACATGTGCACAAATGTTGGCCCACCGTCTACGACGCTGCGCCAACATTGCACCACCATTGGTTCAACGTGTTGTGTTTGCTGGGAAGGTGGCAAAGAATCCCATTTATTTCATTTCATTTGCACCTGTAGGCAAACAGTCATAAATTGGTGATAAAATTAATGGCTATTTTTTTACAAAGGAATTTTCTATAGAGATTTCGTGAAATGAGGAATGCTATGTTAGATCAAGGATACTATCAAGAATATATAATAACATCTTTTTGATACTATGTAGTATCCTGGGTAAGACGTTACTTGATAAATGTTACACTGTCCCCATTTAAAGCACACACACTGCTACGGAGTGTAGATAAATGTGTAACGCGCTACTTTTTAACGTTACGTTGACTAAATTTACCCTAATCTGCAAACAAAATTCCTTTTGTGTTAATTTAGGATTGAAAGGAAAATATAAAACCGAAACACCCCAGATATTCAAATTAACCCTTTCAACGCGGGGACCGTCTTTATACGTCAGAATCTGACTGACGTCTGAAAGAAATAAAACAATTCTAATCACCCTAGACCCGCAACATAGGTATTCAAATGAATTGGAAAGAGCTAACTAAGACATTTCTGATTATATCAAATTAAAAAAAACCTTTGTTCTCCACGGTTTATACACAAATATTTCAGCGTTGTAAGGGTTGAAATGTTGTATTTATTACTTGAGACTGGAAACGGTACATGGTTTACCAAGCGCGACTAAAAACGTTTTAAACTGTTTGTTTGGCAGGTTTAATCTAAAAAATCTAATGCGCTCATCTAAAACAGCGAAAAACACATAGTAGCATGATTACCGCGCAATGATTCACGTGCACTATCCTCATGTCACATGTTCGTAAATTTAAAATATCAATAAATATCCATTATGTAGTTGTTGTGAATAGTATGGTACTTGTTCCCTACCATGGGCTCTAGCATTCACAGGGTTTGGATGCAAGGGTGTAACAGTCTGGCTGAATAGCTAATCTAGTTAATGACGCGCATGCGTGCGTGCGCTTACACGGTCACGTGACAGTTGAATGCGCACGCGTAGTTTCTCAGTACTTCCCGGCATGCATCAGGGCATGTAGTAACGGGGAACGGGTGGACGGGTTTTATTAGGGTCCGTTACCCCTCACACTTCTATACATTAAAGGTAGCGTGTCAGGCGACCCCCTTACCCGGGCAGACAGGCGTCTCGGGGGCCACTTTCTCATATAACTCACTGACCGTTCCATGCCCCCTGTCTGTTCTTCATTAGCTACATTCACTTTGTTTTCATTATAATAAGAAAGATATGCACTAATGATCATCTAGATTATATGATATGCAGGTCATCACCTTGGTTTTAAAGGGTCGTATCTTCCACTTTGTAAAGTGCAACAGACGACCCTTTAATCTCTGGGTCACCCTTTCCCACCAAGTTCTCTTATTAAGTTTTCACCGCGACCCACAACGTCAAGTGGGTGAAAATTATTTGTTAAATATGAGACCAACCATGAGCGAATCTTGGTGTTTAAACATACATATATTGCAGATAATTGTGATAATTAGATTAGCTAATAAAACAGCTTTAAAACAACTATGGCCTGCTTAGCGCGCAAAGGGTTAACCCTCAAAGCGCTTAATTTGTTATGAAAAACTCTGAAGACTGAAGGTTTTTTTTTCAATTTGAAATCATCACAACTGTCTTAGTTAACTATTTCCAAACTGCGGAAACTGTGTAATGGGTCTAGGGCCATTCGAAATGATTTTACTCTTACCGTGCCGGGATCGACTTTAGACGTCAGAATCTGACGACTACAGACGTCAGATTCTGACGACTAAAGTCTATCCCCGCACTGTAAGGGGTAATGTCTGGGTGATGAAGCTCTCATGTCACACTTTTCCCAGCAGGATCTCTTATTTAATTTTTCACCCATTTGAAGCTGTTTCCCCGAACTTGGACACTTCAAGTGGGTAAAAAATACTCATATTTGTTTAATTTGAGACCAAACATTTGCAATTCTAAGAAGGTAGAAAGTAGGCCCGCTCATATTTGTTTAATTTGAGACCAAACATTTGCGAATCTTCATGTTCACACACACAATACATTCCCGATAACTGTGATGAATAAAACGAATTTAAAACAAATATAGCCGTACTTGTGCTTAAAGGGTTAATGAAAGTCTCTGCTATTGTTTTAAAAGTAAGAGCAAAATGTTTTTTTGAGTCAGGGTCTGAGTCAGGGTCTGAGTCAGGGTCTGAGTCAGGGTCTGAGTCAGGGTCTGAGTCAGGGTCTGAGTCAGGATCAGGGTCTGAGTCAGGGTCTGAGTCAGGGTCTGAGTCAGGGTCTGAGTCAGGGTCAGGGTCTGAGTCAGGGTCTGAGTCAGGGTCTGAGTCAGGGTCTGAGTCAGGGTCAGGGTCTGAGTCAGGGTCTGAGTCAGGGTCAGGGTCTGAGTCAGGGTCTGAGTCAGGGTCTGAGTCAGGGTCAGGGTCTGAGTCAGGGTCTGAGTCAGGGTCAGGGTCTGAGTCAGGGTCTGAGTCAGGGTCTGAGTCAGGGTCAGGGTCTGAGTCAGGGTCTGAGTCAGGGTCAGGGTCTGAGTCAGGGTCTGAGTCAGGGTCTGAGTCAGGGTCTGAGTCAGGGTCAGGGTCTGAGTCAGGGTCTGAGTCAGGGTCTGAGTCAGGGTCAGGGTCTGAGTCAGGGTCTGAGTCAGGGTCAGGGTCTGAGTCAGGGTCTGAGTACGCCTACATAAAATGATTACACTAGATATTTCTTAAAATCTGAACCGTGTGCAATACACTGTTTGCACGATTTTGCGCATAAGCAGGACTCCTAACTAAATAGTTCAGTTTTAATCACTGTGTGGCGTGTTGTAATATAAAAGAGTGTGACAGGACTCCCAACTAAATAGTTCAGCTTTTAGTCACTGTGTGGCGTGTTGCTATTGGGAAAGGTGTGTTCAAGCAATGCCACAAGACACATTGCCAATGTTTGTAGTCCAGAATATGGCACAGAACATGTTATTTGGATACAAAAAATGCGCATACAGGCTAAACTGGGTCAAGAGAATCTCCTGATGATTGTGAGATGAATTAGATGGCACAGTCATGCAGACACAGGATTCGAAATTCGAGCCCTGTCGGTCTGAAGCAGAGCATGCTATCACTCGATCAAGGATGTTTTCCACAATAGGCCTACTAAATATTTACCAGTCGGGGGAGAAACAGTAGTTTTTTATGTGAACAGCTACAGTGCTGTTTGCCTTTTCACAGAAACATAGTTCTATATAACCTTACTTTATTAAACAGCATACATTTTAGTAGCTAATGAATGATAATATTCTCCCTTTTTGGTGATATCGTGTCATAGCTAGATAAGCCCACGGCTCACCCACATGCCTGTCGATGTAGTTCTCATTGGCTTTGATGTGTGAAGTGATATTGGAACTCCCAAGTCTAATTATCAAATGTATAGATATGGCAAGAATGTTTATCAGAGTGCAATATAGAAAAACACATCACTCATCGCATGACGAAGGAGTGAGCATTTGGGCGAACACTTTATTCATGGATTTAGTGTTGTATTTTCCCCACATCGCACGAAGAAGGAGCATATATGACATTAACAGCCATACGATATGCAAACGGTGTTCATTGAGAGCGATATGGGAAAATACAGCACTCGTTTTATGGATAAGGTGTGAGCCTTAATAGACGACGACTTTTTTCGTGGAGCGTATCCTGTATTTTCCCATATCACACGAATAATGCACAACATTGTACTTTCTCACAAGATAAAGTCACACATGACATAACTGAATACCGTACATCGCAATTGAAACTACAGCTAGAGTGCGATATTGGCTGATACCAATATACGTCTCATAATAATGAAAACTACTACTACACAGAATGTGTCAACGAAAGTTACGTCACAGTATTTCAAAACAAAGCTTACCAAATTAGACCTATATATAACACGAAGTGTAGCATATGAAATATAAGCTGACAACTTCCATCTAATCTGCCGCATGGTGTATTTAGAAACACTTGGGCTTGAGAGGGCTAACCCTGGTCAGGCTAGAGTCGTATATATCGGTTTTAAAAATAATCAAAACCAAATGAAATCCAAACGAAAATGATAAAATTGTTTGTCAGAGATAGGTGCTCAGTTGTATCTAATAAATCAATTTGTGATATGTATATTTTCATAAATAAACATAAATTTTGTGATTTGAAGCCGGAAATTGCTTTAGCAGGAGAAGGGTTAACCTTTACTGCATTATTTTAACTATGGCTACGTATTATTCCCCTTGCGGAATGCTGATATATTTTTAGTAGTGCTCATCTGGCTACCATGACCTTTTTATAGACATCATGTTCTGTATTGAAGCTGTAAAGATTATATTCCTCATACGTGCCTGCCTGCCTGCCTGCCTGCCTGCCTGCCTGCCTTCCTGCCTGCCTGCCTGCCTGCCTGCCTGCCTGCCTGCCTGCCTGCCTGCCTGCCTGCCTGCCTGCCTGCCTGCCTGCCTGCCTGCCTGCCTGCCTGCCTGCCTGCCTGCCTGCCTGCCTGCCTGCCTGCCTGCCTGCATGCCTGCCTGCCTGCCTGCCTGCCTGCCTGCCTGCCTGCCTGCCTGCCTGCCTGCCTGCCTGCCTGCCTGCCTGCCTGCCTGCCTGCCTGCCTGCCTGCCTGCCTGCCTGCCTGCCTGCCTGCCTGCCTGCCTGCCTGCCTGCCTGCCTGCCTGCCTGCATGCCTTCTTATTCATTCATTTCTTCATTCATTTCTTCATTCGTGCATTGATTGATTGAAAATGAGCTGGAAATTGACTTTAGCAGTTCTAGATTCAAATGGACAAGAAATAACAAAATATCATCCGGCAGCTGAAGAGATCAGTGATCTCACATGAACTTTCTGTCTTGTTGACCTCCCGGCACTGTAATGTTGTTTTCATGTTGGGACAACGTCTATGCCGCTGGTCCAGCATTAAAACAACCTTTGTGTGGTCCGTACATATATGAGTTATATAAAATAGTACATATAGCATACATTCTATACAAAGCAACATTATTTGATATATACATGTACAATGCAATTTAAAATGCGTACTGTTAGATATGCCAGTTTGAACAATATGACAATAAGAGATGTACCAAGGTCAATTATTGTCCTTTCATATCTGAATATTGTTTGGTTTGTATCAGTATAACATGGAAAAACCCTTCCCATATCACACGAATAATGCACAACATTGTACTTTCTCACAAGATAAAGTCACACATGACATAACTGAATACCGTACATCGCAATTGAAACTACAGCTAGAGTGCGATATTGGCTGATACCAATATACGTCTCATAATAATGAAAACTACTACTACACAGAATGTGTCAACGAAAGTTACGTCACAGTATTTCAAAACAAAGCTTACCAAATTAGACCTATATATAACACGAAGTGTAGCATATGAAATATAAGCTGACAACTTCCATCTAATCTGCCGCATGGTGTATTTAGAAACACTTGGGCTTGAGAGGGCTAACCCTGGTCAGGCTAGAGTCGTATATATCGGTTTTAAAAATAATCAAAACCAAATGAAATCCAAACGAAAATGATAAAATTGTTTGTCAGAGATAGGTGCTCAGTTGTATCTAATAAATCAATTTGTGATATGTATATTTTCATAAATAAACATAAATTTTGTGATTTGAAGCCGGAAATTGCTTTAGCAGGAGAAGGGTTAACCTTTACTGCATTATTTTAACTATGGCTACGTATTATTCCCCTTGCGGAATGCTGATATATTTTTAGTAGTGCTCATCTGGCTACCATGACCTTTTTATAGACATCATGTTCTGTATTGAAGCTGTAAAGATTATATTCCTCATACGTGCCTGCCTGCCTGCCTGCCTGCCTGCCTGCCTGCCTTCCTGCCTGCCTGCCTGCCTGCCTGCCTGCCTGCCTGCCTGCCTGCCTGCCTGCCTGCCTGCCTGCCTGATTGAAAATGAGCTGGAAATTGACTTTAGCAGTTCTAGATTCAAATGGACAAGAAATAACAAAATATCATCCGGCAGCTGAAGAGATCAGTGATCTCACATGAACTTTCTGTCTTGTTGACCTCCCGGCACTGTAATGTTGTTTTCATGTTGGGACAACGTCTATGCCGCTGGTCCAGCATTAAAACAACCTTTGTGTGGTCCGTACATATATGAGTTATATAAAATAGTACATATAGCATACATTCTATACAAAGCAACATTATTTGATATATACATGTACAATGCAATTTAAAATGCGTACTGTTAGATATGCCAGTTTGAACAATATGACAATAAGAGATGTACCAAGGTCAATTATTGTCCTTTCATATCTGAATATTGTTTGGTTTGTATCAGTATAACATGGAAAAACCCTTCCCACATATAATTTATTGACACAAACGCATTTACATATGTTTTCCCCCTAATGTTTTGATCTTTGTCATGCTAGGCTTGTATATACGTTTTTAACAGGCTGGCCCCGATAGCTCAATCGTATAGACTGAGGCTTGTAACATGGAGGTACCAAGTTCGAATCCCGGTCGGGCCAGATATTTGTCATCGTGGTTGTGTATATACAGTGCTCCAAACTGTCCAAAGGCATGTGTTACAGTGCTGCCTATAGTACTGTGCACTATAAAAACCCCTTGACGTCATTGAAAAGAAGAGTAGGGCATAGTCCCGGCTTCGGGCTTCCTTCTGTGTCGACATTGCCATGGTTGTGCAGAAAGTGACGTGAGGCAATATTCACTCACTCACTCACTCACTCACTCACTCACTCACTCACTCACTCACTCACTCACTCACTCACTCACTCACTCACTCACTCACTCACTCACTCACTCACTCACTCACTCACTCACTCACTCACTCACTCACTCACTCACTCACTCACTCACTCACTCACTCACTCACTCACTCACTCACTCACTCACTCACTCACTCACTCACTCACTCACTCACTCACTCACTCACTCACTCACTCACTCACTCACTCACTCACTCACTCACTCACTCACTCACTCACTCACTCACTCACTCACTCACTCACTCACTCACTCACTCACTCACTCACTCACTCACTCACTCACTCACTCACTCACTCACTCACTCACTCACTCACTCACTCACTCACTCACTCACTCACTCACTCACTCACTCACTCACTCACTCACTCACTCACTCACTCACTCACTCACTCACTCACTCACTCTCTCACTCACTCACTCACTCACTCACTCACTCACTCACTCACTCACTCACTCACTCACTCACTCACTCACTCACTCACTCACTCACTCACTCACTCACTCACTCACTCACTCTCTCACTCACTCACTCACTCACTCACTCACTCACTCACTCACTCACTCACTCACTCACTCACTCACTCACTCACTCACTCACTCACGCACTCACGCACGCACGCACGCACGCACGCACGCACGCACCCACCCACCCACTCACTCACTCACTCACTCACTCACTCACTCACTCACTCACTCACTCACTCACTCACCCACTCACCCACTCACTCACGTTATTAACATATTTAGGGGTTTTGTCAAGTTAAAAAAATCCAAAAACCCGAGAAAAATTCGAAAGTGGGTGGGTGGGTCAAGCACCAACTCGAATTATTTTTTTTTTGGAAATTGTGTGTTTTTTTTGTGTTTTTTCGTGTTGTTTTCATGTTTCCAAATGTTAAAAAAAAAAAATTGGATAGGGGGGTGGGTGCATGTAGTCCCACCAATCCGAGTTTTTCGCTGATTTTTGGATTTTTTTAACTTGACAAGACCCCTTGATGCAGTTTAAAACCTTTTGTTCATTCTCTTCTATTGTGTCAGCAATACCAGCTTGAGATGTATCACAAATGTAAGGTAGCAATGCTTAAATAATAAAATCACTTTGTTATTCTTCACAAAATGTCTGCTTATTGTGCATCATTCGCTGGGGTGAGATTCACCTCATCTCTTGATCAAACATGGAAATCTAGCCAGATCTGGTTTACACCTGGGCCAGCATCCCAGAAAACACGAGAAGCTGGCCTAAGGATAAATCAACATTATCATGTCCCCAGTAAATACGAGACGTTCGACCGATGCTGTTTCAAAGTTGGGCTAGCATTGCAGGTGGTGTTTCAACGTCTGAGGCTGGATGTAAATACAACACAATACATTCACCCAATGATGCATTAATATTGGGCCACCGTCTGCGACTTTTTGCCTGGTTGACGAGGTACAAGGATAGCCTATACACGTGATGTGTGTTTTGTGAGGTCATGATTTTACAATTCACTGATTTTATTATACCCCTGCCAGCATACCACCATACCCACCATACCCCTGACATACCCAGACAAAACACCACCATATCCACCATACCCCTGACATACCCAGACAAAACACCACCATATCCACCATACCGCTGACATACCCAGACAAAACACCACCATATCCACCATACCCCTGACATACCCAGACAAAACACCACCATACCCACCATACCCAGACAAAATACCACAATGTCCACCATACCCCTGGCATACCCGTCTAACTGAACAAACTTTAAAAGAAGAGGAAGAACGTTTTTATTAAAACAAAATGCAATAGACGGGAGACTCTCGCTAGGATTTACAAAAACCGCTCACTCGAGGGCCACCCTGAGAATCAATAGACAAATCTATGTGTAAATATTTTTATGACAATGCCTAGTCAATCCATCACATGTTGTATCAATGCTGGCACATGGTTTAAATTACTGGCCCAAGAGATGGAACAAGGTTACTAGCCTGTGACCTAAGAACACAATGGCTGGGTCCGTATTCTCCTACAGATTATGATATGATTTATCGTAAGCTTCGGGTTGGTCGAGATATCCATCTCTACCAATTCGAAGCCTACGATAAATCGTAACTTTAACGAGAAAACACTCTCTATTGTATATACATAAATCTCCGCATATATAATTTGAAAAAAAACTTACGCCTATTACCAAGATCCTTGTTTATTACTATGTAAAGTAAGTAAGTAGTGTTTGGAACAGCTCTGTAATCACCAAGACATCCTGAGTATATGCTGCTAATAATAAATCTTGTTTTAAGTTTTAAGCAGATTTTCCTTCAGCATACCATCGTATGGGAACATCTAACTTTATGGTAAACTCTTATAGATTCATTAATACGTACAAACACGCTACTTCAGATTAACGCTTATAGATTCATTAATACGTACAAACACGCTACTTCAGATTAATTTAATCAGGGGCCAACTGATAAATACTTTTTCCGCTAAGCTATCTTATTTAAATTGTAAGGGATTTAGAGACCAAAGGGTGTTGACAGGTATACCGTGTGTTTAGAGGGTGCTTTTGTGTATACGGCAGCTGCCGGCATCATCTTCTGAACCAATGAACTGCTCTTTTCTTCATCAGCCATCCAAAGTTTACTTTGGAGTGGTCGCGCAAACAGACATTTGAAAGCACACTTTTCCACCCGCGCCTCCCCCCCCCCCCCTTTCGGGCTTATTCGACCGGGCAAAGGCAAGCAGCGGTAACTGCTCACTTGAAAAGTGAGCAATTACTGGTGTTTGATTTTGCACGGCGGTATTGGCACATCGTTAGGTTCCCATGGCCAGAATCAGCCCAGCCGTGTACCAATGTTTAATAGGACGTTTACAGCTGAAGGCCATATCGAGTTGATGCTGAGTTTATATTTGACCGCCATTTGAAATTCACGTGTCTGGTTCTTCGTCGCCATAGCAGGGAACGACTGTGACAATATATGTAGAAATAAATGTGGAGCGTAACGTTTTTATTTGAGTTTTCCTACGGAATTAGAACTGATATATATCGTGCGAGACCAATCAGAGGAATATGAAAAAGACAACGGGAACGTCTCAATAGCCGTGAATTATTATTGTTGGCCTCATCTTGTCACACAATCGCATCTAGCTGCCGCTATCACATGACCATACTGATGTGGTGTAGTCATGTGGAAATGGTATTATTTACATATGGAATGCCCGCTAACCACTTATAATAAGAGAGGATATATGCATGTCTGATTATAATATTCTGCATGTATGTTGTTCCGTCGCCAAGTACAGACTTTCCAGTGTTTCATATTTCAAATCATTGACATACACTTTACTTGTCCTTAAATCCATCCTTTTGAGTTTCAAAATTAGGATGATTTTTACCGAGCGCCTATATATCTCATGTTTTTTCAGCCGCTGCGTGGTTGAGATTCAGCAAACGGACAATAAAGGTGACTGGACAAAGAAGTGGGGAGCATGCGATATTATACAGCCATTGACCCTATATTGTACTATTGTAGGTCCAGTTTGGCAGACAGTCGGCCGAAAATAAAATAATACTGTGTCAACGTCGTACAAGTTACGATATATCGTAGGCTTCGGATTGGTCCAGATGGCCGTCTCGACCAATGCGAAGCCTACGATATATCGTAACTTGTACATATATATCTTGCATAAATCTGACTTCTAAAGTTGGTCCCCGCACCGAAAGAAAGAGCATGTCGATGTGCTATCATCATAATGTGTGTGTTCATCGTCAGTCTATGAATTTCATATGAGTAAAAATATATAAAAAATATATATCTCAATATGACAACC
This sequence comes from Flabesymbios commensalis, assembly GCA_964017125.1. Lineage (NCBI taxonomy): Eukaryota > Metazoa > Annelida > Polychaeta > Terebellida > Flabelligeridae > Flabesymbios > Flabesymbios commensalis. The sequence goes on from OZ024911.1 coordinate 79,193,821, forward strand.
AGTATCACGTATTACATTAAAGGTATATGTAATAGCGAGAGTGGCAACTTGATGCCCCTACACTACACTTTCGTTGATACATACCTCACTGCTTACTAGGAGGCATTGAGTTTTTGATCCTCTATGCACTCAACAAGCCCTCCCCCTCCCCCTGAACTTGTTCAGTTCGCCTACATAGTTTTTCAGACAGTGGTGACTGCTGGCCGTGACGCGGCGGGTCATGAGGGGGGGGGGGGCGTCACGTCACCATGCAAAAACCACGGCAACCGTACCAACTCCTTCTTCTGTCACTGACTGCGCCGGGGTACTGTAAGCGGTACTTAGAGTAAGTACTCCCTACATGTCAGCATCCCTTCACCCGTGACAGGGCAGCTAGTATCACCGTGACGGGGAGCTAGTGACACAGGCACATGTATATTACTCTCTACAGTAGCCGGGCTACCACCTGCCACGTACAACTTATAACAACTCTTTGTCATCATCCCATAAAACGTACGTATATATTTACTATTATACATTACTATATTTGTAAATATAAGTACTTTCTAAGACATGCTGCTGTACATTACTGTAGTATACTGCTCTGAAAAGCCAAAAGTGGTATCTGCTCACTAGTGAAGTAAGCAGATACCGCCTTTTTGGCTTTGTATACGCATTATACCTGGATAACCTTTATAGATGTACTACATTAAAACTACGGTATATGTCTGTAAGAACATTCTGTGTCAATGAAATATATTTTTATATTTCGTAACGCCGAAAGTTCTCACAACATTTCACTAACAAAATATAGTAAACATATAGAGAACATTTGCATTTTCTTCAGACACCACAGGCAAACCCTGAGATGTTTTTAAATGTCGAATATTACTGTCGCTCTATCAACAAATATGGTAACTATACTGCTGTGCAAAGCAAAATGACAGCATCTGCTCACTTCACTGGGTGTTAGTTAGTCTGATAATTCGTGATTGCACGACCAACATTAATTAGAGCAACAAAAGCTCAAAATTATCGGCGATCTGAACTTCTTATTCTGTACAAGCAGTTCGATTTTAAATATTGTTTGTAGTGGGTTTTTTTCCGTTGTGGCGGCCGCGGAGGAATCTACGTTGTGAACAAACTGTTTCTTTTGTGTAGAGAGTGAATGCTGATGGCAGTGTCTGTCGTCACGAGCCACAAGGTGAATCATTGAAAAGTGGTCAAATCTCCTTCGTTATTTGAGACCATATTTTATGGATTTACTTATATGATATGTCGCATACCGATCTTCCTCGTCATCTAAATATAAACTATGACAACTACTCTCCTGTGCATATATTTATATTAAAATTAAACAGGAGAGCTACTTCATTTCATTTTAATTGAACAATGGACCTAATTCCACACAAAACGAAGTACATCCAGACTGTATATGATCGAAATTGTTATGTTAATCTAGTCAAAAACAGTGACCAGTTATCCCTGTTGATACAAGAGCACGTGGCTGGCACAATCAGATTTGAAAAATATTAGATTCCAACAGACACAAGAACACGTGGTGGGCACAAATCTGTGAAACTTAATGACCTTGACCTCCTTTGTTTTCACCGAGCTGGCTAATACAATGAAGTATGGGGGAGGGGGTCTTATATAACCTTGTTTTCACCGAGTGATGTCACTGCGTTTCACAGAATGAAGTATGGGGGAGGAGGTGTTATATAACCTTGTTTTCACCGAGTGACGTCACTGCGTTTCACAGAATCAGATTAATAAACACATCAGAGCCAATGCACTCAGGTCAATATTATTTTCACATCGAGCTATCCCCAATTGGAGTCTGACAACTGCCGTACACGCAAAACAGTGACATCATTTACCATTCAGTTTATTTATAGAGCATGTTAAGTAATAAACATAACTGATGAACATGCTGTTATTTAGGCCTAGTTATTTACTGTTACAATCATCAGTCATCAGTGTGTATGTCTGGTAGATTAACAAGTTATTATATCAATATTTAGATTGAGCTTATCATAGAATCCAGATACTGCATATATTATTGGCTATCTAGCCCCTTGCACTTAGGGATGCAATAATACCTAAGGAATATCACCAGCATAATTTATAGATATACAGTTACAAAATAGGAAATATTAATGATAAGGAAATATCAGTGCTTTTATTTTGTTATTTGATAACTGCATTAACCATTTAAGACTGCAGTGATTACAATATAACAAATAGTGCACTGGAGTGTACATGAAGTGCATCATGATAACATAACATAAAGATGTGTCGTTTCCTTTATATGATCCCACACGTCAAGCATACATGGTGCCTGGGTCCTGTTAACCCTTGCAGCGCGGGGATCGATTTTAGACGTCAGATTCTGACGTCTATAAACGTCAGATTCAGACGTCTAAAGTCGATCCTCGCGCTGAAAGACTACAGCATTTTTATGGCTGTAGACCCGTAACATAGGTATTCAAATAAAGCGGAAAGAGCTAACTATGATATTTATGTATGATGATTTAAAATTTCAAATCAACTTTGGCCTCCATGGTTTATACAACAACATTTCGGCGTCCTAAGGGCTTAAAACGAGTGCTCGTGCAGAATATAATCATGTGAATATTCCATGTCATTATAATTAGATGTAAACACCGGATGTGGTGGTGTTACATCTCGCCATACAAAATCTAGATTTAATATTAAGTCATATCACAAAACGCAGACAAATCAACATTTCACATTTAACAAAAAAAACCATTTAGTTGATTGTGAGCTGCAAACTAAACCGTCAGTTTAGTTTGCAGGCCATAGAAGCCTTAATATTAAATCAGTTCCCGGCTCATGTAGTGGCGTTACATAATTAAGTTATTCGGTCTGGAATGGTTAAACTAATTATTATCAGTCTAGACGAGTTACATCCGTCACCAGGATCATCAAATATAGATCCAGATGAAGTCACGCCTGTGATTGTTATCCTCATAGTACACATGTACTTAGATGTCCAGTGACTCATCCAGCATGTAATGGGGGGAGGGTAGCCGAATTTGTTGCTAGAAGTTTGACACCATGGCTGGCACAGATAGCCTCTTATATGCTCTATTGACGCAAAATCTATGGCTTCAAATGGTGTACTTTATAGCACATTTCAGTCCAAATATGGTACTTTAAGTTTTGTGTCACTAAACGAGAGGGGGGGGTGGCATGGCGCGGGCGGCGCACCCCTCTGAATCCGCTTCTGATGTTGGAGGTAGAACCACAAAACAAGCGGTGATACCATTCCAGCCAGACTCTGATTCTGATTGATTTCAACTCACATGGTGAAATGTAATTGTAATTTCAATGAATATTAATAATTAACCCTATGTCCGCTAAGTTATCTTTCATTATTATTATTATCTTATTTTAATTTGCACCCACTTGAAGTTGTGTCTCGGCTAATCAAGCAAATTACAAACGACTACATAGCTTAACTTAAATATAACTTAATTTAGCTTAACTCTTAAAGCCCTGAAATATTTTTGTGAAAACCATAAAAACCAGTTAGTTTTATTCAATTTGAAATCACCATAAATGTCTTAGTCAGCTCTTTCCGATTCATTTGAATACCTATGTTATGGGTCTACGGCCATTAGAAATATTGTATTTCTGACAGCGCGCGGATCGACTTTAGACGTCAGAATCTGACGTCTATAGACGTCAGATTCTGACGTCTAAAGTCGATCCCCGCGCTGTAAGAGTTAAAGGGTTAAATACTAAAATATAATATATAAAATAAAAGTTTTATTTTGGTAAATTACATCGCTGCATTTGGAAAATGTTTTATAAACAATAATTCATGTGTTTTCCATGAGTGAACCCCTTCATCCCTAATTAATCATTACAAGGCTGAAATATTGTCGTATAACCCATGGAGACCAAAGGGTTGAAATCATCATAAATGTCTTAGTTAGCTCTTTCTGCTTCATTTGAATGCCTATGTTATGTGTCTACGGCTATTATATTGTTTAAATTAAGCGTGGGGATCGACTACAGAGGTCAGAATCTGACGTCTGACAAACATCGTTATTATTGGGTTTAATTAACCCTTTAAGCCCTCACGATGCATTTAAGCAGCATTTTACACCCCTGAAAACAGACTGAATTTTCCTACAACCAAGGGTTTTAGAATGAATATTTCCATGAAACTTGCTTACCAGTTGATGGCAATTTTCTTTAATTTTCAAACCACATCAAATCATCTTCAACCACTACAAGTCGAGAAGGGCTGGGGCTCTAGGGTAGTGGTTAGCACCGCTGCCTTTCACGCCAGAGTCCGGGGTTCGGTTCCCGGTCTCGGCGGTTTGAAAGAAACAAAATTGTTTCTTCTCCATCCACGTGTGAAAGTTAGTATTGTGGGGAGCCTCCGTGACCGAGAGGTAGCGTGCTCGGCCTCAGACCGCCAGGGCTCGAATTTCGAATCCTGTGTCTGGAGGACAGTGTCATCTCAATCATCTCACCATCCTCAGGAGGTTTTCCTGGCCCAGTTTAGCCTATATGTGCACAAAGGTGGCCTAAAGCCCGATTCATTTCATTTCATTTTTTTACAAGTCGAGAATTGCGCCAGCAATTCGTGGTAAATTCAGGCTTGAAAGGGTTAACCGCATAAGTCACTGTTATTGGAACGTCCTGTGTGTTTAAACATCAAGATTGGCCAAAGTTTAGTCTCAAATCAGACAAATGTGAGCGGTTTAAAATATAAATCTAAGTTTTTTTGTTCTCTAATCTTATTATCACCCCCCCCCCCAACCTCGCTTAAAATTCGGTGGAATTTTGTTGTGTATTGTATAAGTTGGCCCATTTGAATGAATGAAATCTTATATAGCGCATGTATCCAGCCGGGGGCTGTTCAGAGCTCTGAACATTGAGAGTAACTTAGCAAGGCCTGTCATCATTCAAATTCCAACTCAGTCTCCTGGGAGATATACAGCTGAGCTGCCATTGAGGCGCATCAAGCTATTTTCATTCCAAGCAAATTCGCCTTGTGCCAAGTACTCACACATTGTGGATTTTCTGGGGTCTCGCCGGATGGAAACTGTATCCATTGAGGTTCTTTTACGTCCGACTCTAGGTCAGTCAGACGAGCCATCTGATTTACGTGGTTCTCTGAGCCCCACGAGTGTATACAGTCCAGACGGTCACCCATCCAATTATGAACCGGGCGCGACGTTGCTTAACTTCAGTGATAGAGCCAACACCGATGAGTTAACTCCGTATTCCGTATAAATACATTTGGCATGTAATAAACTGTAGATCTCATAATATTCGCGAGGTTTTAATTTTCGTGAATTTCGCGAGGAGGCCAACTTCACGAATTCGAGAATTTCGCGAAAGGGATTATTATAATAGCGTTACTAAAGAAAATATAATAAAAAAATTATAATGGCGTTACTAAAGGAAAATATAATTTGCGAAAAGTCCCAAAATCAGAAATTCGCGAAAATTTAAACACGCGAAAATTACCAGATCTACAGTAATTCTTGTTTCACGGTAATGGTGAAATGAGAGCTGGCATTTTGAAATTTAACTACATGCCAAATTATTTAACTTCGATAATACGTAACAAAATTCCACAACATTTTCTGGGATGTTGGTGGAATATGACAAAATGATCCGAGAAAAAAATCGTTCAAAAATTGTAAATAGCGACCCTGCAAATTGAAGGCTACTCCCAGGATCTGGTAAAACAGACTGTACATAAGTATCTGTGAATAGAGACATGATGATTGTAAAAACGATAAGGTAGTAAAAATATATAATTGAGGCTCTTCATGGTCCAGTGGCTACGCTGAACCAATCGTTTCTTCTCGCTTTTCATCTTGCTTACATTATTGAAAGGGAAAATACAGGTCAGTGACAAAGTAATTTATATATTACTATTCTGTCTTTAAAAGACAAACAGAAGTTACTGCTTACTTTTCAACTGAGCAGTTACTGCTGCTCGTATTTGCGTCAACTGTAGACAGTCAAGGCCCAGCACACAAACACCATGGCACATAGAGCTTACCAGTGCGGCGCGAGCGATATGCTCTGAAGATACATGTTTTACCGAAAGTAATGAGCTCAGGTTAAAAAAAAACCTAATTCACCAGGTGGGGCTGACGTCATTGGTATTATCAATCTATGTTCATATGAAATAATTCTGAGCAGATCTGGTCAGTGAGATTATAATGTATTTAATTTATTAGAAGTATAAGCAGATTCATTGAATTACCAGCTAGGCTTTTCTAACATTATCTTCTCAGACAAATTCTAATAATCGTGATATTATTTAACTTAAATGAGTTGATATATCTGAGATTTCTCACTTTATTTTTTATCATTATCATCCAGTTGTAACTAAAACGGAAAGATATACATCAAGGCAAATGAAGTCAAAGGTGCACTTTATAGTGTGATATCGGTTCGGATGACCTTCAGCCGACTTTACTTACTGTTTGTTTTCACACGGTAGCATATGTGCGCCTCCGAGCTCGGTTCCTCCGATGAGTTAGAAGTTACACTCTAAACAATAGAGGTTCTTTAAAAAGAACCCTTCAGTACTATCACCATGCAGCCCCAGGAGAACCCTGCAAGGGTTCTCCTGGGGTTGCATGGTGATAGTACTGAAGGTTTCCTTCTAAAGGACCTCTATTGTTTAGAGTGTAAGCGTTAGTTCCATAATTGTAATTGATTGTATCCTTTTTCTATGAGGACCGGTTGCGTGTAGACGTTTTGATTGTTGACCTTTATTGAATGTTTTACTGATTGTTGACCTTTATTGAATGTTTTCCTTGATGGCATCCCGTCATGTTAATGGTGAGTAAGCTGACCATTATCTACATCACGTGACCATCCCTGATCGATATGATGAAATGATGGGATATATAGATAACCCTTTTCTATGTTTTTTTTTTAATTTTCACCCACTTGAAGTTGTGTCTCGCTACCGCGACCCACAACTTCAAGTTGCTGAAAATTACTCATATTCAATTAATTTAAAACCACACATTTGGAAGGCATTGGCAAATCCCACGTCTATTTCTGTAGGGACACATATACTGAGATAACATTTGCAAATGTTGCTTATGTGTATATAACTGTCATATTATGAAGATAGCTTTAGATGAGTGAAAATGACCCAATTTCTTTAATTTAAGATGAAACATTATCAAATGAGAAAACAAATTAAAACGACTGTAGAAGGACAAGTACATCAAATCATGAACCGTCATAAAGAAGATTTCCATAATTAAGTCTTTACCCAAGAAGTTATCTGATTTAAATTACCACCCATTTAAATTGAAGAGATCCATAATTAAGTCTTTACCCAAGAAGTTATCTCATTTAAATTACCACCCATTTAAATTGAAGAGATCGATAATTAAGTCTTTACCCAAGAAGTTATCTGATTTAAATTACCACCCATTTAAATTGAAGAGATCCATAATTAAGTCTTTACCCAAGAAGTTATCTCATTTAAATTACCACCCATTTAAATTGAAGAGATCCATAATTAAGTCTTTACCCAAGAAGTTATCTGATTTAAATTACCACCCATTTAAATTGAAGAGATCCATAATAAGGTCTTTACCCAAGAAGTTATCTGATTTATATTACCACCCATTTAAATTGAAGAGATCCATAATTAAGTCTTTACCCAAGAAGTTATCTGATTTAAATTACCACCCATTTAAATTGAAGAGATCCATAATTAAGTCTTTACCCAAGAAGTTATCTGATTTAAATTACCACCCATTTAAATTGAAGAGATCCATAATTAAGTCTTTACCCAAGAAGTTATCTGATTTAAATTACCACCCATTTAAATTGCAGAGATCCATAATTCAGTCTTTACTACCCAAGAAGTTATCTGATTTAATTTACCACCCATTTAAATTGAAGAGATCCATAATTAAGTCTTTACCCAAGAAGTTATCTGATTTAAATTACCATCCATTTGAATTTGTGTAACGCGAAACCACAACTTTAAGTGGGTGAAAATAACTCACATTTATTTAATTTGAGACTGAACAGTTGTATATCATTTGCAAATTACATTTATATTTTTAGTATACTTCTGTAGGACAAACACATACTGAGATGATATTTGCAAATGTTGTCAATGTTTTCTGTTTGCATATTCTGTAACATTATTAACTGCAAGTGGGTGAAAACTAAATTGAATATCCATTTGATTCCCAATAATAGTGACTTGATCGCTTAACCCTTTAACCGCCAAATTATTCAATTTTAATTTTCACTCACTTGAAGTAGTGTCTCGCTGACGCGATCCACAACTTCAAGTGAGTAAAAATTATTCAGATTTGACAAAATGGTTGTCAACTGTTTTCAAATATTGCTGATTGATGTCACATTTTATGTTTAAAAGGTGGTACTTAAAGGTGATCTATCACACTTTATATAGTATGAATAAATTTGTGACAAATAAATCAAATTTGCCACAAGATGGGGCACAAGTGTTTCCTTAGATGGGGTGATTGGCTATCATGTGACCCTCTGAGAGGGTCACATGATAGCCAATCACCCCATGTAAGGACATAATTATTCATACTATATAAGGTGTGATAGATCACTTTTAATGTGCTAATAATAAATGAAAACCCAAATATATGCGGCACCGGCGGTTAAAGGGTTATTAAAACAAATTAAAAACGACTCTAGTCGTGCTTGGCGATGAAAGGGTTAACTAGAGTACGTGCTGGTCCATGATGTTGATGATAAGATGATGGGGTCCATAGTTAAGGCCACTGGTTTTTATTTCTCTGTTTTAGATCAGAAAAAATCCAAAATCTAATAAGGGAGGGCGGAAAAAAAACACTTAGAAAAAAAAACATTCCACCTATTTTCGGAAAAGTGATTGAGGGCGATCAAATAAAAAAACATTGGACAAATTTCTGGAAAAGTTGATGAGGGCGATGAAATAAAAACAATTCACCTATTTTAAATAAAGTTAATGAAGGTGACGAAAAAAACAAGCAAAACAAAACATAGCTGAATTTTTATTTATTTCCTGAAAAAAACTGGTTTTTTTCAGAATGTTTTTTTTATCTACCAAAATTTAAAAAAAAAATCGATAATTGGCAACAATTCAATGCGCGCGCTGGGCGAAAAAAACACATGTTTTTTTTGGTGATGCGCAGCCTAAATCTAATGCGCGCGCTCATCTAAAACAGAGACAAAAACATAGCTAAACCTTTCAAGCGCCGAATTACTTTCGTCTGAACCATGGAGACCAAAGGGTTTTTACAATTTGAAATCGTCATAAACGTCTTATTCAGTTCTTTCCGATTCATTTGAATACCTATGTTATGGGTTTACGGCCAATAGAAATATTTTCACTCTTACAGCGCGGGGATCGACTTTAGTTGTCAGAATCTGACGTCTACAGACGTCAGATTGTGACGACTGAAGTCGATCCCGGCGCTGTAGGGGTTAAGCCCTTCCTGTCTCCATCACGGGATCAGTCGTGACATAGATGATGAAATCATTGGCTCCATTGTAGAATCCGTCCTATCACCATCATTGCATTACTCCAGTGGTCACTCTAAGTGCTCATAAAAATATATTTAAGTGAGTTATATCGACAATTTACCAGTTATGTCCTGTAAATGCAAAACAAACTGTTTACTTTAAAATTGAAAAGTAAAAGGCTGTTTGATACGTAAGCGATTATAATTTGAAAAATAAGGGGGCCACCATTTAATCTCCAGGGAGGGGTTGGAGTTTTTTTCATAATAAATAATTTCAGGCAGATTCTTATTTGATTTTTATAGTATGTAAACGTATACAATTTGCAATTTTCAGCGCGCCGCAGAGCCGGATTGAGGTAAATAATCTGTCCACGACAAAAACTCCAGCCCCCAACACCCCCCCCCCTCCATCTCCTCACTCCTGGAGATTGACTGGTCGCCCCCGTAAGCAATTGCTGTTTGAAAAGTAGGCAATTATAGTTTGCAAGTCTTTTTCTCACGTCCATTGTATCGCAGGACGGAGCTCTTTAAGACCGAAATTATGTTTAAAATGAGTATTTTTCTAGTCAATGTTCCGAAACGTATTTTTTTTCGCGAAAGGTTAAATATTATTTTAAATACTGCAGCTTCATCTAATTAGATAGCTCAGTGTGATTTAAGCAAATAATATAATATTATTGATATCGTATATCGAATGGAAACCATGTGGCGCACAATGCAATTCTGTTCAATTCTTATAAGTCCTCCATAAATAGAAGAGCGCTGCAACGATCATGTTGACAAAACATCATATTACGTTTACTTTGTATGCATTGTTTAATGCGGCGGGGGTTTTGAACCGAATCTGTGCAACAGATTCGTTAGTTTGATGCGGCTTGTTGCGGCTGTTAGACAGACATCCTGTGCGTGAGAGAGAAAAAATGGATTGTAGGAGCACTAAAACACTAACAACATTACCAACCTCTCAATCTTCTGGCGAGACAGCATTAATTGAAGGTTTGATTGACGTGGAGTGATCGAGGGCCAAACAAGATGCATGCCGCAATCCTGCGGCAAACAAGATGCATGCCGCAATCCCGCGGGCAAACAAGATGTATGCCGCAATCCCGCGGGCAAACAAGATGCATGCCGCAATCCCGCGGGCAAACAAGATGCATGCCGCAATCCTGCGGGCAAACAAGATGCATGCCGCAATCCTGCGGGCAAACAAGATGCATGCCGCAATCCTGCGGGCAAACAAGATGCATGCCGCAATCCTGCGGGCAAACAAGATGCATGCCGCAATCCCGCGGGCAAACAAGATGCATGCCGCAATCCTGCGGGCAAACAAGATGCATGCCGCAATCCTGCGGGCAAACAAGATGCATGCCGCAATCCTGCGGGCAAACAAGATGCATGCCGCAATCCCGCGGGCAAACAAGATGCATGCCGCAATCCTGCGGGCAAACAAGATGCATGCCGCAATCCTGCGCGCAAACAAGATGCATGCCGCAATCCCGCGGGCAAACAAGATGCATGCCGCAATCCCGCGGGCAAACAAGATGCATGCCGCAATCCTGCGGGCAAACAAGATGCATGCCGCAATCCCGCGGGCAAACAAGATGCATGCCGCAATCCTGCGGGCAAACAAGATGCATGCCGCAATCCTGCGGGCAAACAAGATGCATGCCGCAATCCCGCGGGCAAACAAGATGCATGCCGCAATCCTGCGGGCAAACAAGATGCATGCCTCAATCCTGCGGGCAAACAAGATGCATGCCGCAATCCTGCGGGCAAACAAGATGCATGCCGCAATCCTGCGGGCAAACAAGATGCATGCCGCAATCCTGCGGGCAAACAAGATGCATGCCGCAATCCTGCGGGCAAACAAGATGCATGCCGCAATCCTGCGGGCACTGTTATATCATTACAACCGCAACACATAAGTTTGACTTAATCCTCACAACGCGGGAATTTTTGTATAAAACATGAAGACCAAACAGTGTTTTCACTTTGAGATCATCATAAATGTCTTGGTTAGCTTTTTCCGCTTCATTTGAATACCTATATTATGGGTCTACGACCATTATAACCGCTTAATTCTTTGGCCAATTCTTTTAGTGCAGGTATCGACTTCAGACGTCAGATTCTGACGTCCACAGACGTCCACACGGAAAATATATAAATGCATTGTTAGCATACCGCAGCTGCAGTTTCTGTCTAAAAAAAGACACAAAAAGTAGCTGTTCCCAATAATGTAGACAATAATATCACCGACTAACAAAAAATGGCCAGTCATCGCACACGTCTACACTGCACAGCTGTTCAATTGAATAGAAAACAGTTAGTATTAATTGACTTCACATTACATTATTGCTGATATAACCATTCATTATGCACCAAAATACTGATATATATCTAGAAGAAGTGATTACACAAGACCTGCATCAGACCCCAATTTGTTGTAAAACAGATTATCGCTAGATGGGGACAGCCAGAAATCCTGCACGTTTCCGTTGCTGTATCCCCGAGAAAACCTGAGCAAGAATCGCCGTGCAAGGACAAACAGCAGTAACTGCTTACTTGTAAAGTAAGCAGTTACTGCTGTTTGTCTTAGCATCCCTGAGCAGATCGATCGTTCACGTCTCGGGGCCAGCTAATGAGCCCCACCTGTTGAGTGTGCTGTTAAACGTACTCCTCAGCACACGCCGCGCCACGTGACCACCACAATGGCTTGTATTGTTTATGGATTCGTCATCTAGATCGCACGGCCTATCGACCAGATAGCTATTGCATTCAGGCGTCTGTTATTGAGCTGGTGTTTCGCGTGGCGTTGTGCTGGTGAATGCACTGCTCTCTGGATAGACTGATGTCCTCACGGCAACAGTTGCAGGTGAGCGATAATAAGGAGGCTGCGCTATTCCATCTTAGACTAGTATCTGTATTATATTCCCAAGGATATTTTATACAATGTTCTGTATATTCCTACGTGTTATCTTGTTTTGTCTTTGAACCTCTTTAACACCGAGCTCGCTTTTTTCATTTTCACCCAGGTAGGAAGTCTGCCAGTAATTAACATTTCAAGATCTATAGAAAGACTCTGTTGTTTAAAGACTCAGCCATTTCAGAGCGGGGATCGACTTTTGACGTCAGATTATGACGTCTAAAGTCGATCCTCGCACTGAAATAATAAAAAAGCTAATGGACGTAGACACATAACATAGGTATTCAAATGAAGCTAAAGGATATAACTTAGACAGTTATGATGACTTTAAATGGCAAAAAAACCCTTTGCTATCTATGGTTAGTATACACATACTTCATCGTGAGGGTTAAAAAGATGCTGTCAATTGGGTGTTTATATCATGCATTGTCATGACATACCACAATTTGAAATGAAATGAATCGGGCTTTAGGCCACCTTTGTGCACATATAGGCTAAACTGGGCCAAGAGAACCTCCTGAGGATGGTGAGATGATTGAGATGACACTGTCCTCCAGACACAGGATTCGAAATTCGAGCCCTGGCGGTCTGAGGCCGAGCACGCTACCTCTCGGTCACGGAGGCTCCCCACAATACTAACTTTCACTCGTGGATGGGGAAGAAACAACTTTGTTTCTTTCAAACCGCCGAGACCGGGAACCGAACCCCGGACTCTGGCGTGAAAGGCAGCGGTGCTAACCACTACCCTAGGGCCCCCGCCCACCACATTATGAAGGCAACAAGGTTCAATGGCTAAACTTTTGATCTGCGGTCCAAATCTGTAAACATTATACATAAGCTAAAGGAAATATTTTCTTTTACTTGACACAGAAAACAGTAAAATGGTTCGCCTTGCATCTTAACCATTACAGCGCAGGGACCGACTTTAGTCGTCAGAATTTGACGTCTCTAGACGTCAGATTCTGACGACTAAAATCGATCCCCGCGCTGTAAGGGTAAACATATTTATAATGGCCGTAGACCCATAACATAGGTATTAAAATGAATCAGAAATAGGTGACATTTAGGATGGTTTCAAATTGTTTAAAACCCTTTGGTCTCCATGACTTATACAAAATTTATTCAGCGTTATAAGGGTTAATAGCAAAGTATTTAAGTGCTCTGGTAACTCTTCAAAATAAATTAAGAATTCAGATACGTTCTTAAACCTCTGGCTGTTAAAGACGAGCCAACTGTAGAATATCTAGATTATCTTGAGTCTTCACTAATTATTTAACTGCTCGAGATAAATTGAGAGTAAACAAACAGACAGTTTTTTGTGAATTTGTATCTCTGGTGGTACACCAGATCAGTAATATACCATGCTGGATCCAATTTCTGACGTTTTATCTAATATCTCTACTAATCAAAACGATATTGTACATAATGTGCGTTGGAGCGGCATCTGATGATAATCCTGTGATAGAGCTCCAAGAGATCAATAACAATAACACGTTCATTCACAAAACATGGAATAGCTTTTTGTAACAGGAGAGACAACGAGTAGGATTCAGGATTCAATTAAACACTGATTGTGTTAAAGGTGACATATCACCCTTCATATAGTATGAATAAATTTGTGACAAATAAATCAAAGTTGCCACTAGATGGGGCACAAGTGTTTTCTTATATGGGGTGATTGGCTATCATGTGACTCTCTCAGAGGGTCACATGATAGCCAATCACCCCATGTAAGGACATAATTATTCATACCATATAAGGGGTGATAGATCACCTTTAGAGAATGATGAAACCTCTAATGAAAATCTACACCACCGCCGCCCGCGCGAGGTCAATAGGGACCAGTGGTGACTACTGAGTGACTTGGCGTGGCAATTAAGTAAAATGGTAAAAAATAAAAAGTAAAATAGGCTAAGTTAAACCTCACAACAGTTAAGTATTTGTGTATAAACCATAGAGACCGAAGGGATTTTTCAATTTGAAATCAGCATAAAGGTCTTAGTTAGCTATGTCCGCTTCACTAGAATACCTATGTTATGTGTCAACCGCTATTATATATATTTTACTCTTTCAGTGCGGGAATCAAATTTAGACGGCAGAATCTGACGTCTGCAGACGTCAGATACTGACGTCTAAATTTGATCCCCGCGCTGAAGGGGTTAAATTCCATAGAATACTAGTATATACCGCCATCGTTTTTAACCCTTTCAAGCCTGACTTTACCATTGTCATCTTTACCCACTACAAGTCGCGAATTGCTGTCGACTTGTAGTGGATGAAGATGATTTGATGTGGGTGAAATATTAAAGAAAACTGGCATGTATAGCATGTAAAACAGTTTCATGGACATTTTTATTCTAAAACCCTTAGTAAAAGGAAAATTAAGTCTGTTTTCAGGAATGTAAAATGATGCTTTAATGCATCGTGAGGGCTTCAAGGGTTAATTTGTTTTATTAAGTTACAATAATCCGGAATGGAATGAGTGTTTAAACATCACGATTTGCAAATATTTGATCTGAGTGTAGAAAAATAGGAGTAATTTTCACCATCTTGAAGTTGCGAGACACAACTTCAAGTGGGTGAAAATTTAAATACGTAACTCAGCGGTATGAGGGTGTCAAGAATGATAATATATCGCTTACACCTGAGCCTCATGGAGATATACAGGATATCGCGTAAAACGAAACAGCTGTGACGACTCAGTGACTGTGCGTGGTAATAAAGTAGAATAGGCTAAATTAACCCCCTAGGCCTACAACGGTGAAATATTTTTGTAAAAACCATGAAGACTAAAGGGTTTTCCAATTTTAATCATCATAAATGTCTTAGTTAGCACATTCCGCTTCATTTGAATACCCATGTTATGGGTCTACAGCCATTGTAAATATTTGAATCTTTCAGTGCGGGGATAGACTTTAGACGTCAGAATCTGACGGAGAGTCTGTCGCCGCGCTGAAGAAGTTAATATATCAATAAGAAGCACACATTTGTAGTGAGCACAACTATCTTGCGCATCAGGCATTTGATATGATGCTTGCATTATGCGGCCCCTTTGCCTAATTTATCTGTTTCAAATGAGAACATCTAATGAGAGAGGGTAGAAAAAACAATTTAATGGTTCGTGAGGACCAAGAAATGAAAAAACGTTGGACCTATGTACATGTATGTATGAAAAAGTTGATTGGGGTGATGAAAAAAGCAGCTGGATCAATGTTTTTTATCTCCTGAAATGAACTGTCCCATTATGCGCGCGCGGGCAAAAACACATGCTCCGAGCCCTCTATATGCATGTTTTCATGCTTTCCGGAAGTGCACAATTTGGCCTGCCTGATTGGGCGCCTATTACAAATATGATTATTATTTTGTTTGCGTGGAATGTTAGTATCTAACTATTCTGAAAGTGTATGTGTATGTTTAACATTTGTTACGCTGAAATTCGTGAAGCATACGAAAGAATAAGTTGATAGTGCAGACATGAGCAAAATTGGCATATAATTTATTGAGATTCTCTCAACCTTATGTTTATCTTATCAACGAAAGATCGTTTCGTAATACGTGAGACATACGAAGGAATACGTGGATTGTGCAGATATTACTGAAGCTGGCATATAATTTATTGATATACTCTTAACCTTATATATGTATATATACCTAAAAAAACTATTCCATGCTGGTATAGATAGATAGATATGTATTGACGAAAGAAAGTTTGTGTAGACTTATGCTTTCATAAAAAATGAACAATCATATATATTCAAGTTAATAGCTCCCATGATGATTATATATCTTTTTATTTGATGAAACACGTGTTTCTGGTTATAACAAGCTGTACCACAATGCTGTAGTAGTTAACAGCTTAACTCATAAATGATGTAGTCATGTGCTTTCAGTTTGCAACGTGTATAAAATATTCAAGCAATCTCTCGTCACTCCAGCGCTGGCTGAATGGTGGGCCAGCGTCTTGGACGCTGGCCCACCATTCAGCCAACGCTTAACCAACGTTTGGTGTTTTTTCCTGGTGTGATCGATATAGGATTAGCTGAGAAGTCAACTATAGGCAGGTGGTATTGATCTGCAGGAGGGCCCAGTCTATCGAGTGCTCTGTCACAAATAAAAATACTCATAAATTGATGAATTAGTAGTGACATTCTGAGCACAGACACTTTCTGTTGTGTGGCCCAATGCTGGTTTAATATTGGGCCGATGCTACAGACGTTGAACCAACATCAGAAATCACCTTCAGTATGATATGATTCCTGGCTGTGAATTATTGTATGTTTTTATGTTGTATTTTTCAGCTTGTTAATTAATGCCATTCTGAGCACGTTGTTACATGCATTCTGTACACGGCGTTTTATTACACGAAGAGAATCATTAAATGATGGAATTAGTAGATCTTTTTTACGTCACCAGCAGATATCAGAATTACTAGTTTGTCTTTATCATTTTTCTAAAAGTGAAAATGTAGAAAACATCAACGACAGTCGAATATCAGTATTTTTAAATACAAAACAGGGAATCATATTAATACAATACTAACTTTTTTATCACTTGATGTCCATTTCTATAAAAATATGAAGTTAGTGTATTATTGTTGTATTATGAGATTTACAATTATAGCGACAGCTGCAGTCGGTTGTATATAAGGAGAGGTTTAGGAAAATAACATCGATTTGTTCAATTGTAAATTCACACAGTGGATACCATCATCACATGAATGGTGCGCTGCGTGAACTTTTATTTTTATTATAGGGTGCCCACTATATTAGGCAGTCATGGGGTCAGACCACTTCTATTCATCACAAACCATGTCTGGCACACAGAATGTCAGAGTCCGGGGATTCGTTTTTTAGCGTTGAGAAGGTCTACACGCGCCAGTTGGTAATTAAATTATTCACCTGACTATAATCAATAAGGGATTGACGGCAGACCTTCAACACTCTATTTTAACCCCAGCAGCCGGTTAGCATGGTAGGTTAGGCGACTGTAACGGTATGACACTGTACCAGCTCACGGAAAATGTTTAGCCAATGTTTGGTTTTCATGCTGGTTCAGCGTCGTAGATTTAAATCATTTGTTTAATCGCAGTTTATTGTACATAACCGATGGAGGATTGTGTTATATTTATGTTTAATATTATTAGAAAATACAGACTAAATGACTCAATTCACTCAATTCGAACGTTAAACTGTTATTCATGTGTTCACGTTTAGAAAACACTTACGATGTTATTTACCAGTATATTATATAGTTCTTACAGAAAGCTGTTGTTTATTTCTTGGGTGTTTTGTCACTGATTGTTTATCTTCCGTGGTTGGCTGGTTGATTGGTGGATTGGTTGGCTGTTTAGTTGGTGGTTGGTTGGTAAGTTGGTAAGTTGTTTGACTCTTTGGTTGAACGACAAACCGACCGACCGACGATTCGACCGACCAAGCGATCGACCTAACAACCGACCGACCCATCGACCACGGAACGTTCAATCGACCACAAGCCAACTGACTCACCGACCAACCGACCAACCGACCGACCGACCGACAAACAGGCCGATCGACCGACTGAACGATCGATCGATCGATCGATCACAGACAGACAGACAGACAGACCGAACGACAGACAGACAGACATACCGACAGGCAGACCGACAGAGCGACGCAACACAATTTTATAAAAGGTGTTCACTATTTGGTTGTGTGATGTGGTGTATCTGATGAACATGAGAGGGCGCTGCCCTCGCCTTATATCCGCTGTCGTCCATTGTATGTAGCATCTTTATAGTCTCAGACAGCGAACCTCCGAGGATAATGAGCCGGAGACTTGAAAGGAAAACTATCCAAGAGATGTTGACAAAGAAAATCAATAGGTCCAGTAAGATCTAAGTAGTGATGTGATGAAGAGATGAGACGACACACCTATAAGGAAAGATGACCTAACATCGCAATATCATATCTGCCCAGAAAACAGTAACTGCCTACTTGTCAAGGAAGCAGTTACTGCCCTTAATCCTTATGCTGCCGGGACCCAATATATCCGCTTTCAACCAATTTTCAGACCAATAATTTCAACTCGAATTTCTAAAATGTTTTGTGATAGATCCTTATTTAATCTAATAGTTACGTTTTGAACATGTATATTTTTTCAAAAAAATATAACTATTTTTCGTCATTTGAGGCTGGAAATTGCCTCAGCAATTCCATCTTCAAATGAATAAAAAATAATCTGGAAAAAATTGGCAGCATGCGGGTTAATATACACAGGCCACATGTATAATTGAGTCTCACTGAACCTCCATGTCATGAGGTGTGAGGTGATGAACCCAGATCAGACGCTCATCTCACTGAAATTAAGATGGCCTTAATTCTCTCTCATTTCTGTTAGAAAAAGTAAGAGCGTCTTAATTTTTCTAATAGAAATAAGATAAATTTAAGGTAGTAAATCTTATTTTTTAGGTTCTTAGTGGGATGGGCCGTGATACTGTAATTAACAGGAATAAATGAAACAATGGGGTTTTGGGCCACTTTGTGGAAATACGGGCTAACTAGGCTAAGAAAATATACAGATACCATGCTAGATATCATTTGCCACGTTTCACGACACCCGAGTTTTTCGGTAGGTGGAGCGAGTGTCGTTTTTACACAGCATGTTGTGTAGTTAAAATGGCGGTCAATGTGGCCGGGTCTGCGAAGAAGTGAATTGTGCAGACTGGTCATGCCGGGCAGGAGATCAAAGTTGTTGTTTGTGATTTGAAATCAACATAAATGTCTTAGTTAGCTTTCCAGCTTTATTTGAATACCTATGTTGTGGGTTACCCGGCTAAGCCAAGCTACTCACATTGCGTGGAGCTCGGCCGCATTGACGACCATTTTTCCACAGCTGCCCGTGTAAAAAAGACAGTGACTCCGCCTACCGATAAGACGGTAGCGGTGTTGGCCCTAGTCAGCTAGCGCGCTCTGGTGATCACAGTAGAGCCAAGCCCGCTAAAACATGGCTTTCAGTGTGTCAGAGCCTTGCGATGTCATCAGGGTAGTTGTGGGTCTACGGCCGTTATAAATCTTTTACTCTTCGAGTTCGGGGGCCGTCTATAGACGTCACAATCTGATGTCAATAGGCGTCAGATTCTGACGGCTAAAGCCGGCCCCCGCCATGACAGGGATAACCCCCCACGATGAATCAAAGCATCATTGTGCATCTCTGAATAATTACTTAATTCACTAATATCTGAGGGATTTAGATTTGATGGATTTTTTTAAAATTGACAATAATTTCCTTTGCCACCCACTTTAACTCTTCTTCATCCAGTGATGTCGCAATTTTCGGCTTGTAGTTGATGAAAAAGACAATGGTAAATATTCAGGCTTGAAAGGATCAACAACACCTATGTATACTTATAGGCATTTTTTGGTCAAATTGTGTATACCCAGTATAGTTATTTTACTTCTATGTAGTTGTAGACTTAACACTCGGCGCGGAACCGACATTAGTCGTCTAAAGTCGATCCCCGCACTTAAATAATTTTAAAAATTATATTGGCCTAGGTATTCAAGGAAGCGGACAGAGCTGACTAAAACATTGATGATGATTTCAAATTGAAAAGAACCATTTGGTCTCCATGGTTTACACAAACTTATATCAGCGTTGTAAGGTTTAGCATATGCTCAGCTGGGTCCCTAGCTACATGTACTTATACATAACTGGACCACACGCCACGTATGTGTAGTTGGGAGCCTAACTAAGGAGACGTAGTTTTGCCCTGTTAACATGGTTACCAGCGTGCGTGAGACTGCGGCGTGACTGGTGATGACGAGCTGTCAATGGCGACGTGAACCCTCTGATGTCAAGGGCTGACCACCTAACACTTAACATGCTAGGTCTACAGCCCGGAGATTATCTATACAGAAGTACAACGGCGAACAGCTGTAACACATATTTGCATTTATTTGTCTAATATATGTAGAAAGACAAACAGCAGTAACTGCTTACTTAAAAAGTAAGCAGTTCTCCTGTTTATCTTTGCACGACGGTTAGTATGCCAGTACTCGATGGCAGAAGATAATCCTGCAGCTCAAAGTCAAACAACAGTAACTGCTCACTTGAAAAGTAAGCAGTTGCTGTTGTTTGTCTTTGCGCGGCGGTTAGTATGCCAGTACTCGATGGCAGAAGAGAATCCTGCAGCTCAAAGACAAACAGCAGTAGCTGCTTACTTTACAAGTAAGCAGCTACCGATGTTTGTCTTTGCACGGCGGTCAGTATGCCGGTGCTCGATGACAGAAGAGAATCCTGAAGCTTAAAAACAAACAGCAGTAACTGCTTACTTGAAAAGTAAGCAGTTGCTGCTGTTTGTCTTTGCGCGGCGGTCAGTATGCCAGTACTCGATGGCAGAAGAGAATCCTGCAGCTCAAAGACAAACAGCAGTAGCTGCTTACTTTACAAGTAAGCAGCTACCGATGTTTGTCTTTGCACGGCGGCCAGTATGCCAGTACTCGATGGCAGAAGAGAATCCTGCAGCTTAAAGACAAAGAGAAACAGTTGCATACTCTACAAGTGTGCAGTTAAATTACTGCTGCTTGCTTTTTGCAATGCAGTAGGCTATATTATCTCGAAATCCGCTAAGCGCGAAAATCGTCGTTTTTCACCCGTTTTATCAGTTGATAAAATCTCTGTTATTGGGACTTAAATAAGCGTTTAAATATCAAGATTTGTATTTGTTTTGTATCAAATGAAACAAATGCGAGTAATTTTCACTCACTTGAAGTTGTGAGTTGTTGGTCGCGGAGGGATAAAATATAAATTATTTTAATTTAGCGCTTGAAGAGTTTGACATTGTAATAAAGCAGTTAAGTTTTCTCATTCTTGTCCGGTACTTGTGGCATGTTTAGCTGGCAGGCTAACTGCCCAGACATATTTTATCCTGGCCACCTGCCGGCCACGCTGATCGTTGTCATGACAATCAGACTCGTGGATGCTGTTGTCAAGACGACGGATTCAAACAGGTAGCATCTGCATCATTCACACTTATCTTACAGCCTTTAATGCAGGGATGCTGGCTGCTCTTTATTACTACATGTTAAGATATATACATCGTGTGTTCACCATGAGCATCATCATGATTTTTGTAATATTGAATCGTATTGGTAATTTTGCAACGTATAATTTTACCTCGGTATGTACTTTTCAACACCAACTAACGCTATACGGGCTAGTGGAATATTCCTCTATTTTACACTTTTGTTGTTTATATTGTGGGATGTGTTATGACGTTAACCCCTCTCACATCTAAGGTGTTGACCGCAGGTTGTCAATGGTTACCGGAGAGGGCGTCCTGGTGGGAGACGGATCCATATATAGCCTGAGAAACAAAATACGCTGACCCAATGCCGGTACAATGCTGGTCCAGCGTCGCAGACGGCGGCCCAGCATTGAACCAGCATTGGGTCAGTGTATATTAGTGAGGAAGATAGTCCCATTAATCTCACAATGTCTCAGATGATAGCGCAGCATTGTACCATCATTGTATTGTGTTTGTCGTTAATTTCAATGCCTTTATTCTTTCTCTGTTTGTTGGTCGCAGATTGGAGACACCACCTGCCGGGCTGAGAGGGCATCAGTGGGCGAGGTGAACGGGAAACAAGTCTGAAAACGGAAGTCACCTCTTTGCGAGGAAGACCGGCACGTGACCTCTGTACGGGAAAGACCAGGACGTGCCAGAGGTGCTGAACTGAGGAAACTAGGGGTGTTTCAGGCTATACAGCACCAGAGAAACCAGAAGGAATAATAGGAATCCAGAGTTGATGCTATAGCCTCAGGCTAGAGCACGAGGCAAGCCAGAAGGAATACTAGGGAGCCAGAGTGCCTCAGGCTAGAGCACGTGGGAAGCCAAAGGATATACTAGGAATCTAGATTATCTTCATATGGCTGAGCGAGGAGGATCTGTGGTACTCTAGCACGGATGCTGACGGGGAATAAGCGTGACGTCACATCCTCTCCGGGATTTGCCGGGCAAGTCACACGACACTGCAGGTCATGTGACTGTGATAATAAAGGCGGATCTCACCTGGTGCTCTGCGCACGCGCGAGTCGCTTGTCAAACGAGCAGCAGTGTAAGGTCACAGCAGAGCGGAAGTCACCTGGCGCTCTGAGGCTGCGCAGTGAGAGGTCACAACAGACCGGAAGTGATCGAGCACTCGGCGGCGCACGCAGCCTGTGGATTAGCAGCCGGTGGAGCTCAATAGGTGGTGAGATCAGCTCGTGGACGTCAATAGTTGATAATCCCGTGTGAGAGTGTGGATCTGGTCGCCGTCTTTTCTCTCCGTGTGTACACAGTGTAGGGGGGCGCGGCCCGGACCTGTTGACTCTGATCCAGCCCCCCCTCTAGACACAGGGATATCACAGCCACTGATCCAACATGATCATTCCTAGCTCAGTGACCGCTACGGCAGCTCCGCTACTCGTACTCCTGGCCGGCAAGATGTCCACAGGTAGGAACAGTATATATGTATACACCAGCAATCACGACACGTTCACTCAATGCTGGGCTAATGCTGGTCCAGCGTCGTAGACGGTGGGCCAACATTAGCCCAGCATTGGGTGAACGTGTCGTATTTGCTGAGTACACCATCTTATTTATTCCAGATTATCTGTGCAACATGTACTAGTAATTATACTCATTGTTACAGCATCTGAATATCATAACGAAATGCAAACTTGGTCATTAAAGTCGTAGAGTAAAACACGATACATTGAAATAATGTTGGGCTAATGTTGGCCCAGCGTCGTAGACGGTGGGCCAACATTAGCCCAGCATTGGGTCAACATGTCTTGTTTACTAGGATACACCATGGAGGCCTTTACTAACACCATGTATACACCATCTAAATAATACTATAGTCGGATTCACATTAACCGTGGTCAATGAATTTCGCCGATTTCTCAGTCAATTCTGAACCAATTTTCATGAAATGTTACACACACTATTTTCCATTCATATCGGGACTACACTGAATGTTTCGCGAAGTTGCGATAAGTATTTAAGAAGTTAGACCATTTGATATGTAGTAAATAAATGAAAATGTTGCCACATTAGCTTCGTATCAGAATTGTATTACATGTCAAATGGTCTGACTTCTAAAATACTAATCAAATTGGTTGAGGATTGACTGATCATCAATAATCCTGGTTGATGAATATAATGTGAATCTGACTATATATTATCTGTGAATCATGCTAACTGTTATACTATCTTAATATCACCAAGGATACTACAACCACGGTTCTCCTTGATGTCACAAATAAGATGATAATGCAAACTTGTTCATTAGAGTCGTAGAGTTAAGCTCGACGCACTTCATAAAAGTTAGTTCAATGCTGGTCCAGCGCCGCAAACAGTGGGCCATCATTAATCCAACATTGGTTCAATCTGTCGTGTTTCCTGGGTAACACTGAGATATGTTTAGATTATGTGTGCATCTTTAATGTAAAACTCAGTGTTACGAATACACGACCTATCCCAGCAAACACGCACGTTGAAAAAAATATGTTTTAATGTAGGGCCAGCGTCGCAGACGTTGGGTCAACATTAAAACATCATTGTTTCAACGTGTCCTATTTGCTGGGATAGCGATACAAAGATAAAAGATAAGATGTATTAAATTACATCATGGTTTATTATACAACGCACCAATATATTCCTAATTAGTTCGTGCTTATTACAACCGTATCTAGTGATTTTGAGTATATTTTAATTAATTGGGGCGATTATTACGACCGACAACATTTAATTATATTACCGCACGTCGATGTTATTACAGCACTATTATTGCGGCACCTACACATAATGTATAATGCGATTATTAGAAGAGCGCTGATCAAGACAACACTATAATGAAGTGGCCATTAGGGGGATACTGGGGGATATATTTCAATACTCAATGACTAAATCAATTAAAATAGTCACTAGTTAAACATTAGGGAGATACTGGCAATACTCAATGACTAAATTAATTAAAATAGTCCCTAGTTAAACATTAGGGAGATACTGGGGACTATATTTAATTGGTTTAGTGATTGAGTAGTTAACGATTCACGAGTATATCAAGTGTGAATCGGGTACAGCTGGTCGTATAAAGGTATCAATCAGAGAATTATGTACAGATATTTAATTGATTTAGTCATTGAGTAGTTAACGATTTATGAGTATATGAAGTGTGAATCGGGTACAGGAGGTCATTTAAAGATACCAATAAGAGAATTATGTACAAATATTTAATTGATTTAGTCATTGAGTAGTTAACGATTGCCGAGTATATAAAGTGTAAATCGGGTACAGGAGGTCATTTAAAGATACCAATGAGAGAATTATGTACAAATATTTAATTGATTTAGTCAATGAGTAGTTAACGATTGACGAGTATATGAAGTGTGATCAGGGAGAGGTGGTCATATAAAGTATCAATCAGAGAATTAGGTACAAATATCTGATTGATTGACGAGTATATATGAAGTGTGAGCCAGGTACAGGTGTCACATAAAAGTATCAATCAGAGAATAGATCAGGACTGAATGGACGGTGTGAATGTCTATCTCACAATGACTACATAAGTATGAGCGGAATTGTAAAGGACTACAGCTATAGAGCGACACGGAGGATTACCCTCAGAATATGTCTGAGATCCACTTCCATATGACATGAAGAATAATGCTGTGACAGAGAAATGTCTCTCGATACATACTGTATTTTTTTATAATACCCTGTTCAATTTTAACCCTTAAAGCGCTGAAGTACATTTTACAAACCATCATGGCCATTTTTTTTTTAATTTGAAATTATCATAAATGTCAGCTCTTTGGTTTAAACATTTTTTATTGACCAATCGAAGTAATACAGGATTGTAATAGATATGTTTCGCTCGGAAATTAATATTAGTTAGCTCTTTCCGCCTTATTTGAATACCTATGTTATGGGTCTACGGCCATTACAAATGTTTTACTTTTTCAGTGCGGGGATCGACTTTAGACCTCAGAATCTGACGTTTACAGACGTCAGATTCTGACTATAATGTCGATCCCCGCACTGTAACAGTTGAGGTATATATGCTGAGCGTTGAAACATAACATGATAACGCTCGATATTAACAAACCGTAGTTGTCAGCCCAGTGTATTTCATATGGTCTCACATGCATAATTTCGTATGGTTTAAAATAACTTGTATTTCAAAATAAAATAAGTGATCTTTGTGTGCCTTGGTATATTTTGCTGTGATTGAGTTGTCTAGAAACATATTTGCACATTATTAGGCCCACACTCTATACCATGGATTTCACAATGTGAAGGAAGTAGGCGTATATTGTCGTCAGTCGTTATCACACCCGTTTACCAGAACAAACGTAGCCACTTGTTGATTATAGTTTATTTGGAAAAGAAATACAAATTTGTTCTTTTCTCAGACGCCGTAAAAAGGTAAATGGAAATACCTGAGCTTTGATTGACATTCATACATGGGCCAATTGTCATACAGTGTATGGATAATAAAACCCACGTCCAAAAGAACAAGGACTTCGTATAAAGGCTCACACCCTATTCCGCGAAGACAAACGGTTTTGTATTTTGATCAAGCACGCCAATGTAAACCATGTGTATTAATATGCTTAAAGACTTGTATCTCAACACTGCTTCTACCTGTATCAGTCAATACGCGACGGAGAACTGATGTTGCTTTAACGCTGCAGACGGTCATTGATGTTTATCATGGATATCTCTCTCTATCTCTGTATCTCTCAGCCAACATTACCCTAACGTTGGGCCACCGTATGCGACGCTGGCCCATCATTAAGGCAGCATTGGCTCCGCATCTCGCGTTTGCTGCGGCCTGTTATCTCTGAGCATATCTGGCGAGTTTCTATCTCTATCTCTGCATCTCCAGCCAACGCTAAAATAACATTGGGCCATCGTCTGCGACGCTGGCCCAGCGTTAAAATAGCACTGGCCCCTCTTATATCTATCTCTGAGCATCTGTCGGCGGTACAGCAGCTTATTTCATTGTGTGTGATGCTGATGATGAGAGAGCGTGATAGGATATCTCATCCCTCTGTGTGTTTGTTTGATTGTCTGGATCTATTCACCAGAGAAGACAATCTCCGCCACCAGAGACCCCCACACGACAGTCTTCAGCGCTAATGAGACGTTCATTATCTGACAGATATCCCCCCTACATGGTTAATATTCCCCGCCACACACCACACACTGATTTGGGGGCTGAGGTTTCTAATTGACAGGGAACCGTTGCATTGTCATTTTGCCACCGCATAGTTAGTTTGTTGTTTCATTGTCTTTTTGCTACACTGTTAGTTTTCTGTGACCCCTCTTCCACTCAGCACCAAAGGGGGATATCCCCCCTTGTTGGTAAATAAAAAGAAAATATATTCCATATTTTGCTGTCATTTCAGTTAAAATAGGCCATTTTAAGCACTAAAATGTAAAACTCTGATTTTTCTTTTTCTGGGGGACGACACGCACACCCCCACCCCTCTTGACCCCCCCCCCCCACTCAAACATTCCTGATGGAAGCCTTGTAGAATACGTAGGTTTTTCACACAATTATCCTCTCTCAACGTGACAAGGCAATGAGGTTAATTGCGGTCTGGTCGAGTTAAGGTTGAAATTAGTTTATCGACATTAATCCTGCTAATTTCGCTCAGGGCTACGCGCCAGGCGCACCATCACATAAACACCAATACATATGTACATATTGACATCTTCGACACGAATCAATGTATTGACTTTATTCAATTTAATTTACTGAGATTCTGCCATAATCCTCACCACAACGCAGTACGCGGTCTGGTGTAGTGCTTAACGCAGGTCTTTTTTTAGCATCATCGCTATTTCGGTATTTTCTTAGTCCGACAGCTACATTCTAAGGGGTTTTGTCAAGTTAAAAAAAACTCGGAAGTGGGTGGGTGGGTCAAGCACCAACTCGCATGCTTTCCTTTTTTTTATTATTTTTTATTTTTGTGTTTTTGTTGTTGTTGTTGTACATGTTTAAAAAAATTGGATAGGGGGGGGGGGGGGGGTGGGTGTTTGAGGTTTGGCCAATCCGAGTTTTTGTCGGATTATTTTTTTTTTTTTAACTTGACAAGACCCCTAAGCCGGGAATGGAGAGTTATTGTTGAGATATCATGGTAGGCATATGGTACTATAATCAGTCAGATGTGACCGAGCTGTTGATTATAAGGGATGCTCAGTATGGTCGGATGTATTTTATGTCAGTTCAAACCCTCGGAGCTCTACATTTTTTGCTGCGAAAAAGGTCTCGACCTTTCTCACAGCTAAAACTGTAGAGGTCCTCGGGCTTTATCCTATACGTATTGGTTGTACGGTCGTAGCTGCCACTTTGTAAGTTCAAGATAATAATACTATTCATGGCAAATGTACGTCGTAATGCCATCTGATGACGTGCTTTCCAATATCTATACAATAGTCGTTCATATTGTGCTATCATTGTCCATACACGATGTCAGGTATTAAGTATGGAAGTTTCCAGAAGCATCAGCCATGAACTTCATCGTGTCTGAGATAATCAAGAAATTCCACGACGATCTCCATCTTGAAGGTCATATATCGGTCTATTTTACACGACATTTGTATATATTTTGTAGATTTGAGATATTTATGTTCAAACATACTGCTGGGGTTTTTTGGACACTGATTTATTTTCAAAACTGGCATAGTCAATAAGTTAATCAGATTTAAGTGGGATATATTGCAAAACAATGACAAACAGCAGTAACTGCTCACTGTTAAAGAAAGGAGTTACTGCTGTTTGCCATTGATGGACAGTGAAAGTCGCTACTGGTATATAGCACAGTGATAAGTGGCGTTAATGGGTCATCTTGATAACAAGCATATTAACCATTAAAACCCTGAAATATTCTTGTACAAACCATTGAGAACAAAGATATTTTTAATTTTGAAATCATCATAAATGTCTTAGTTAGCTCTTTCTGCTTCATCTGAATACATGTGTTATGGGTCTACGGCCATTATCATGATTATATAATTCAGTGCGGACATCGTCTTTATACGGCAGAATCTGACGTCTGTGGACGTCAGATTATGACGTATAAAGTCGAGCCCTGCACTGAAAGCTGAAAGGGTTAAGCAACATTTTATCACCAATCTATGATAACACATATCTGAACAACAGACTGATCACAGTCAGTCTGATCCCATTAAGTATATGATAACACGTTTCTTCAGAAGTCATACACAGGGCACAGACCACCTTTATTTCACACCATCTGTATATCTATTCACTGCTGGCTACCACACCAAAAATAAAGACACGTTACTCAATAACTGATTATCGGTCTGATAACATGTGTGTGTCTGGTTAATCCACTTAACCTCTTAGCTCACCGGTCGAATTTGTTAACCTAATTACATATTTTAAATACAATTAATTGACCAAAAATGGTTTACTCCGTAACAATAAGGGAGGTGGGACCTGTTTATTACCTCGCCAAAGGAAGTTATGTTTTGGTTTTGTGTTTGTTTGTCTCAGTGTTTGATTTTTCGCAGGTTGTGTGTCATGGACCACAGAACAATCGATTTAATTTCGTGGATAATCTGGATGTTGATCCGAAGTCAGGATCCGGATTACGATTCGGATCATGGATCCGGTTTACGTTGCAGATCGCGCGGCGAAGGTTTGCAGTCTCTGACTGACTGTCGTGTTTGAGATATTATCGTGATTATACTTGTGTTTTTTATAGTGGGAAGTATTCGCATCTCACGACAACTAGCTTTAAAAGTTAGGAGAGTAAATAATTCACTGCTTAAAGAGGTATAACACTCACTGTTGGAAATCAAAAGAAAAACAAAACAAAAAGTTTACTCGCCAGCTATTTTTTGTACTTCTGTAAATTTGTTGAGCTCATAGTTCGTGTGTTTATAGTGTTGTGCTGCTCAACAAAAATAACCCAATCTCTCTAGACTCATGCAGGCTCGTTACACGTGTTGGCTTCATAACCATTATAGCCTGGATAATCATGGTAGCCATGCCATGGTAGTACCCGTGATAATAGAGCTAATAGAGTTCTGGTCAGTTTAAGAAAGTTGATCTAGTTATAAGCTGCCACAGGAGCTGTGATAGGGACAACAGCCGATATCAAGGAATGATATGAAGCAATGCATGCGTTTAATACGCCATGAACATGCACTGTTAGATTAAGTGCTGCCAGGACTAGAAGATAGGGAAGTACCTCCGCAAAAAACAGACGTTGAACCAATGTGGGTAAATACTGGCCCAGCATTGGCAGTCTGTGGCCCAGCATGAAACCTGCATTGGCTCTTCATCTCGTGTTTTCTGGGATACTGGGTACATTTACCAATGATTACACATGGTTAGATAGGGGAAGTAGGCCTGCTGGGTGCAGCATGTGTCATTGTATTCAGCCGTAACAAAGATTAATCGTCCTAACACAGCCTGATTTAATCACCAATGATACCACACAGCTGGTCTAGGTGAAGTTTAAATGCTTTAAAATGACCACATTCACAGTGCGCATTTAATGGGTGAACCATTTAACACCAAACTTATCTAAGCGGATTGTACCCACTTCATCTTGTGTCTGGCCATCGCGACACACAAATTTAAGAAGATGGCAATAATAATATTTGTTCAATTTTAAATCATTGTTTTATTCACTCCTGATTAAACTTTTTACTCTTGAAAAACTGCAGAATAATCAGGATGCTGATCCAACGTTTATTCGATTTTATTTCACACTTCAACACAATTTATCCAACCCAGCCAGTTGTTTATCTAGGCTAAATCCTACAGCATATTAGTTTCCCCACGACACATACATGTATTATTTTGTGGGAACTTTTTAGCCATAGTATTTTTAACCATAGTTATTTTGTTTTACCCTCATCAAATCACTATTCATATACGATTCGGATAAATGTATTCAGATTTAGAAACCATGGCCAGATAGGGTTATTGTGCACCGAGAACACAATAGTAAACGTGCGCCATTAATCAGGGAGAAACAAAAATGTTTCTTCCCCATCCACGTGTGAAAGTCAGTATTGTGGGGAGCCTCCGTGACCGAGAGGTAGCGTTCTCGGCGTCAGACCGCCAGGGCTCGAATTTCGAATCCTGTGTCTGGAGGACAGTGTCATCTCAATCATCTCACCATCCTCAGGAGGTTCTCCTGGCCCAGTTTAGCCTATATGTGCACAAAGGGGGCCTAAAGCCCGATTCATTTCATTTCAATAATCAGGGTAATCACAGTGTGTGTATTTATCTGTCAACAACAAAAGCCTGAATTCAACCAGCCCGACATCACAGAATACTGTTACTGTTACAGTTACCAACATTTATATTGCGCCTTTAATCAATTGATTCATAAGCGCATGTTCAGGGTATATTACAAAAGCTGTTATTTATATATCCTTCTTTAAACTGGTATGTTTTAATATGTTTCTTGAATGCAGAAATAGTGATGATACATCTATATACCTCTCCATTTTAACCACACTAGCATGTAGACGACAGCTAGTGCATTATTGTGTGTGAAGGAGAGAAAACGATTTGATAGATTCATAGATCAGAACGTAGGGATTGCACGTGTATCTATATCTATGAATAATTAGCGTAGTAGGGCTCTATACATTTTGTAGATTCGAATGTACGTCACAAATGTCTTTAGCCTTTTACCCGTCAAGTTATCTTAATTGATTGTTATTTATACATTCATTGTGTGTTATTACTTTATATGTAAACGTTATTGTTGATTTTATCTACATATAAACATGTTTACTGTCCTCGTTATTGTGTCGTTGCTGAAATTGCAAAGAGACAGTTCCCGTATAAAAATATTATTGTAAACAATTCTTCCATAATATATATTCAATTACCCATTGAATAAAAAACGAGAATACGCTTTCTGTGAAGCATGGATTGAAATGTCACGAGTTGTGGATATGACGGGGTTTATTAATCCAAAGCTCGTGAGATTTGTGTCATTTGGATTTAGGAGTTTTAACCCTTTCACCGCCGGTGCCGCATATATTCGGGTTTTCATTTTTTATTAGCACATAAAGTACCGCATTTTAGACATGTTAAAGATAAAATGTAACATCAATCAGCAATATTTAAAAACAGTTGACCTCCATATTGTCAAATCTGAATAATTTTCACTCACTTGAAGTTGTGGCTCGCGTCAGCGAGACACAACTTCAAGTGGGTGAAAATTCAGATTGAATAATTTGGCGGTTAAAGGGTTAAATGTTTTTTTTATAATGAGGTCATATAGATATTACTTTCTCGGATGTAGTCTCTGGTTGACCTGCTGATTCAGGTCAGTTCGTCTGAAGGCTAAGTGTACTCGTTGACGTGACCACGTGGCAGTACTACCGTCTCTGTTTATCATGGAGATAGTATGTCTCTGTGTAAACCCACCTGCCTGCTCAACCAATGCCAAACAGTGGTCTAGTGCTGGCTTAATGCTGGGCCTGCGTCACTGACGCTGGCCCAGCATTAAACCAGCACATGTTTTACATGACTTGTTTGCTTGTCTCCTGCCAGGATCTCTCCGCTCTGCCTACTTTCTCCATCACAGAGGGAACTCCATCACAGAGGGAACTGGCCAGTTGTTACCCTTACAACACTGACATAAACCATGTATAAACCATGGAGAGCATATTTTGTTTCAATTGAAATCATCATATATGTGATTCTACTTCATTAAATATCTATGTGAGGGGTCTACGCCTATTATAAATGTTTATTTCTTTCAGTGCGGGGATCGACACGTCAGGATCTGACGTCTATAGAAGTTTGAGTCTGACGACGTGCATATGACGTCTAAAGTTGGTTCCCGCGCTGAAAGGGTTTAATAATACACCCCTCTATTGTTCAGTAATTGTAGCCTGATTTTTTTCTTCAACTTTTTACGATATTTGATAAAGGTCTTATATAAGATGTATTAAATTATTGATTTAGACCTTACATTGCATTCAGCTTTCGGTTTTTTTAATTTTCATTTGACTGGTTATTACAATTTTGTTGGTTGAATTGCACCCTCGTTTTCAGTAAGTGTGAAGAAACCAGAATCCGCAGAATGAGTCCTTATATCATGTATATAGAATTAAACATTTTCACCTACTTGAAGCTGTCTCGCTACCGCGACTCATGGCACAACTTCAAATTGATTCATATGACCAATATATTTATGTAGAAAAGAATGGTGTGCCCATACATAGGTGGGAACCTAATGTCAATATCCACGTATTGACACACTATGTAGATGAGGTGGTATATTATCACTTGATGCACGTACACGCGTCTAGCGTTACCAACACTTCACTGCTTTTAAAGCAGTACACATTCTGAATCTTGCCGGCTTCACCCATAAAATAATTCTCAGTTTTCGAATGCTTAATTGTAGCGAACGATAATGTCTTGGCTAATTAATATATCTGATAAAAACGAATATTTATTTCAGGTGTTAATTACTAAACAGTAACTGTTTACTTTTCAAGTAAATATTAAAAGTTCCTGCTGTATGTCTCTACATGGCAGGGCTGCTTGACAAGCCAAAGTGAATGTAAAGTTAACAGAATGGCTATTTTTAAAACGAAAAACTAAACGTTATTATGAAGGCCAAAAACAGTCAGCTTTGACTTTAAAAGGTTGCTGCTTTTAGGTTTTGAGGGTTGATCCCCGTAAACTTAACCCATTCCATGCCCAATACACGGTCCGGGAAGAGCATGGAAAGGGTTAGCAAAATCCCAAGTATGTACTTATTATAAGCTGTAAATTATTTGAGCAGATTATCATAATACATAGTACTGTCGAAAGACAGACAACACAAACGTTGTACTTTAATTTTTCACAACTGACTGCTCGCATTTTTAATAAAAAGCTGCTGTTGTGGGCCGTTTAACCCTTAGAGTACTGGTGCCGACTACAATGATATTTCCGTGTTTTATTCAGCACTTGTGAACCTAGTGTTTACAAGCGAAATATCTATTGAATATCTGGCACATATATTTTTCATGACTTAAATTATAAAAGTCATTTTTAGTTACTTGAAGTTGTGGATCGCGGTAGCGAGACTCGACTTCATGTGGGTAAGAATTGAATTGATATCTCATAGTTCTGGGGGTTAATGACAGAATATTCACAATCACCATGCTGCCACTATAAGGATGATGTTATACAAATACATTTCCATCGCCGGTCATCACTCAACCAACAACGACATCAAATTCAGAGCTAGCCATCAAATTCAGAGCTATAGATCAATCAAATCGGTGACCGGTAAACAATTCAATCTCTGCTGATTACATGTTGCGCTCTCCACTTTCCATCATAAGGCAAATCCATCACTTGAATGAATGAGCGAAGTGGAAAATAAGTCAAAACAGCAATAATTTATGTTCACCCATTAGACGTCAGAATCTGACGTCTAAAGACGTCAGATTCTGACGCTTAAAGACGGTCTCCGTAGACCCCTAACAGCGGTATTCAAATGAAACAGAAGAAAAACTAAGAGATTTATGATGATTTCAAATTGAAAAAACCTTTGATCTTCAAATTCTATTATTTCAGCGTTGTAAGGGTTGGGATCCAAACACAATGGGAATATATCGTCTCCATGACTTGCCAACAAAACATGAGACGTTGACCTGATTGTGGTTTAATGTTTGTCCAGCGTCGCAGACGGCTGACCAGCATTTAACCAACACCGGCTAAATTTCTGGTGTATGAAGGGTAGCCTATGTCGATATAGTTTATTTTTAAAGGTATATTCACAGTTGTATAATTTCGCCAAGCTTACATCTCTACAGAATGACAAAAAAAAAAGAAATACGAGTATATATACTTGCATATTCCTAACTTGTAGTAATGATACTGGACATGGTACGGGGTCCAGGCGCCAGTGAACCAGGTTTACGTATAGGATAAAGCCCAAGGAGCTCTACATTCTTAGCTGTGAAAAGGGTCGAGGCCGAAGGCCGAGATTTTTTTCAAAGGTAAGAATGTAGAGCTCCGAGCGTTTTAACTGACCTAAAACACATCCGATCATAATGAGGATGCATCATAATTAACAGCTCGGTCACACCAAGCTGTACACGTCAGATTCTGACATCTACAGGCGATCCCCGCACTGTAAGAATTAAAATATTTATAATGGTCGTAGACCCATAGCATAGGTATTCAAATGAATCAGAAAGAGCTAACTAAGACATTTATGATGATTTCAAATATTTTTTACCAATTAATTCAGCGCTTTAAGGGTTAATCACGATAGGATCATTCTCAGGTTACATTTGATATAATATATTATACCGAGAACTTTATATACAGTTCTTGATTATACTAAGTATTTTAAAAATCAGGGAGTCTTCTGACTTAAAATCCTGCCATTGATCTTATGCTAAATTTATCTTATTTCCATTAGGAAACTTTTCTAATTGAAATAAAAGACAGTTAGGATAAGTTGAATGGCAGGATTTTAACTCTTACAGTGCGGGGATCGACTTTAGTCGTCAGAATCTGACGTCTTAACTCTTACAGTGCGCACTGTAAGAATTAAAATATTTCTAATAGTCGTAGACCCATAACACAGGTATTCAAATGAATCAGAAAGAGCTGCATAAGACATTTGTGATGATTTCAAATTGAAAAAAACCCTTTGGTTTCCATGGTTTTCATAACATTTTTTTAGCGCTTTAAGGGTTAATTGAGATGCCTGCAGGATTTCTCATTCACCTCGAGGTGGGAATTGCTGCAGAATTCTCCATCCAATCAAATCGACTAAGAGCTTCTCATATGATCTCATTGCCATTAAAATACACTGATGACGTCAGTCTATTGTTAAAACAGTAGATTTGGATCTACAAATCTACTGTTATTTTTTATACTGGCCCGGGCGGGCACAGTGATTATTATGCAGGTTTTACCATGACACTACATGCCTAATGTTTCTTGGTTAATGACACTGACTATTTTATCTACCAATTCTTGGAGCACATGTACCTATTTTGTGTATCTTAAGTCGAAGAAAGAACTCAATTACGATAGATTCGTAGATTCGAATATACTCGGCGCTCCGCGCCTCGTACATTCGGATCTACGAATCTTCCGAATTTCGTTCTTTCTCCTTGATCGAGATCGTACTGACGTCAGCAGACACATTTGAACGGCGACATGACAATGTATGTCAATAATAACGACTATATCAAATGAATCACCGCCATTACGTAATGTACCTGATGCACTAATCACGTGTATAGTTTCGCAACCCTAGAAACATGAAACATTGAAACAATGCTGGTCCATCGTTTGCAGTTATCGCCCAACATTGAGTGGATATATTGTTCTTGCTGAGAATGTACTATTGTCTCTATACAAGGGTTGTTATCCCAGTAAACTGGGCCGCGTTTTAGGTACGCATTCTCAGATGAAAATGAAATGAGCTCTTTAGATTTGTGAGAATTGCCAAAAAGTTGGTCATAGTGTTCGTATTCTCCCTATACAGGGTAAAAAGGGGGTCAAACGAGGAAAGTCAAGGAGCTTTCTGCATTTTCGTAAGCGGCAGGAATTAGGTTACGAGAAATCTGGGAAATGATGTACCAAAAACGGGCCCTTGGACAAATTTAAACAATGTTACGGTGAAATATTTTTTATATAAAGCAAGAGAAGAACAGTTTTTTTTTCAATTTGAAATTATTATAAATGTCTTAGTTGGCTCTTTCTGCTTGATTTGGATAGCTATGTGAGATGTCTACGGCCATATAAATAGTTTACTCTTTCAGTGCGGGGAAATTTTGTTCCAGCGTCACAGACGGTGGAACAACATTAACCTGACATTGTATTGCTGAGCAGTGTTTACTGGGATGTTTCCTAGGTCAGGGTTCCACACGCTCTGCCTAGGCCTAGGGGTATCACAGTTCTAGGAATTGTATCATCCCCAAGCAACCCCATCCCCCTGCACCCCCCCCCCCCCACACACACACACATCCAGGCTGTGGATCATCGCAGCAAACCTGAGCCATTCAGCCAATATTGGGTCAATGTTGTGCCAGCGTCGTAGACGTTGGCCCAACATTTCTTCAACATTGGGAGAATGATGTGTGTTTGCTGGGCTTGCTTTTGCAGATCGCCGTTCTGTTCAGTGATAGGAATGACTCAGTGACCGGTGATGGGGATAATGTAATACTTGATGAGGAACGGCAACAGACGTAAAGCAATAACTGCTAAGTAATGGATGACACCGGTCAACGACTGCAGCAAATCTGATCAACAGAGAAATATATGGCATGTGAATGTATAGAAAAGCTTCCTCTAAAATATATTATTGTCATCACACATCTGAATTCTGGCAGAGTATAATCCTTTAAAATATGGCATTTTTATCACAAGTACCATCTGAATGCAGGCAAAATATCATCCTCTAAAATATGGCATTGTTTTCAGAAAGACCATGTGAATGCAGGAAACATAACATCTCCTTAAAATATGGCATGTTATCACAAGGAATATGCGAATGGCGGCAAGATATCATCTTCTAAAATTTTAATTTTTATCAGAAAGATCATAAAATGCAGGCAAAATATCATACTTTCATATGGTTTTGTTATCATAAAAACAGTGTGAATGTCGGCACAAATATCATTCCTTAAAAAAATACGTGAATTTATCACCACAAAGACAAAATAAACACAATATTTAAATAAACGTGTCAGAAAATGTAGATATTAGATAGAAGGTGTTCATCGATAGGAACAGCCCTTATACATCAGAGGAGTACCGTACTCTATACATATACACACTCAACGCAAATCATCACCGCTGATTTATAGCCACACGGATCGTGTCCAGGAAGATATGATGTACATGAATAAAAACTGTATCGATAACAGTCACGTATATTCATATTGACATTAAAACAATCAAACACTTATTACAGACGCCATCAGCCCCTTTACCGCTAATCACGACTCTAGTCGTTTTTAATCCGAATTATTTACTGATCAAAAATTACTGGGATAGGAATGAGTATTTAAACGTCAAGATCTGTAAATGCTGGGTCCAAAATTAAACAGATATTAGTAATTTTCGCCCACATGAAGTTGTGTTTTTTCGGGTGAGAGACGCAACTTCAAGTTGATGAAAATGTAAATCATTTAATGCAGCGCTTTGACGTTTAGCATCGTGTAAGCCCTGATTTTGTGACATTACTAGACTACGCGGCTTAAAAACCGAGATATTGGCCACTTGAATCAGTTGGCTTTACAAACAGTTCAATTTTTTTCCTAGTGAGTGAGTGAATGCTTTCAGCACTCTTATCGAACTACTTCAAATGTTATTTATAGTGCAGAATACTGCACACTCCATGTCTTTGGACAGATTGAAGCACTGTATATACAGAACCTCGATGACAACAGTCCCACCCGTTGCCTCTGAGTTTCGTGCCACAAACTAGCCGAATGGAGTTACCTGGCCGATTACAGACTGAACAATACGGACCAGTGTAATCCTATAGAAGGCTTGGGATTGATAGAGGCTTAGCCCACAGACTGACTACAATGGACATTCTCTGGTTTTATTAGCAAATGTATAACTGCATGTTCAAAGTGAACTTAGTCTTTAATATGGAAACACGGATAAAAAATATTATATTGCGAAGCACTGCTATATACATGTATTATGCCTTAAATTTTACCAATCACATATTACATTTTCAGTTCTTTGAAGTTGTACGTCTCCAGAGCTAGACACAGCTTAACCCTTTAAGCCCCCATGATGCATTAAAGCATCATTTTACATCCATGAAAACAGATATAATTTTCCTACAACTAAGTAGTTATAGAAGATTTTTTTTTCCATGAAACTGTTTTGCCAATACATGTCAATTTTCTTCAATTTGAATGTTTTTCGTGGCTTTCGGCACTTTTATCGAATGACTTCACAAGTGCGGATCCAGGGGGCGGGGGCTCACAGGGGTCATGTGACCCCCCCCCCCCTTAATTTTTAAATGCCCCTTCCGAAATCTAGAAAATATATTTTTTTCTATTTATAATATTATAAGATTAGCTGATAATGCGAGTTATTTTCCCATTTGTTATTTCTTAGATACATAGAAATGGTATATTTGGTATTTTATAAGAAAAAAAATTCTCTCGCCTCCGGCACTCGCCTCTTATTTTATATGTTTGTGCCCTTTTTATCTTTCGGTGACCCTGCCCTTTTTCTACCCTGGATCTGCCCCTGCTTTAAATGTTATTATAGTGCAAACTACCATAGAACACTGCACCCTTCATGTCTTTGGGCAAATTGAAGCACTGTACATACAAAACCTCGATGACAACAGTTCGACCCGGCTGGGATTCGAGACCATTACCTCTTGAGTTTCGGGCCACAACCGGACCGAATGATCAATTGGGAGACCTCATTTCATTATCCTTGCAGACGGTGGGCCAGCAGCGGGTTAATGTCTCCTGATTGCTGGGAATGTAGACATACGGGCCCTGTATATTGACATGGATTTATGTATATGATAAAGCCCGAAGAGCTCTACATTCTTAGCTTTGAAAATGGTCGAGGCCGAAGGCCGAGGCCTTTTTCACAGCTAAGAATGTAGAGCTCCGAGGGTTTCAACTGACTTAAACCACATCCGAACATAACGAGGATCCCTCATAATCAACAGCTCGGTCACACCTGACAGAATTTAATACATAATAGGCCTAC
The DNA here is from genome assembly GCA_964017125.1 of Flabesymbios commensalis. Classification (NCBI taxonomy): domain Eukaryota; kingdom Metazoa; phylum Annelida; class Polychaeta; order Terebellida; family Flabelligeridae; genus Flabesymbios; species Flabesymbios commensalis. Next base: position 79,233,006 of record OZ024911.1, read on the forward strand.
CATGACAATTGGTCTGTACTTGGTCAACAATAACTCTCCATTCCCTGCTTAGAATGTAGTGGTCGGACAAAGAAAATAATGTAGTGGTGTGTTATAATCAGAGATATGACAAAATAATTTCTCATAGATCAGGATAAAATCATAGCCAACCACTGATTGATGTAGTGATGAATAATTAGTGAGGTTATATATTCACGGGATACTACCTGCCATGTCAGACAAAAGCTCCTACATAAAGCTGACAATGCTAAGATGAGAGTGGAGTGATCCATTCACTGGATACAATAGATCAATCCTGATCTAATGCGCGGAGAAAACCAGAGATTGTGCGATTTAATGGCCGTAAATGACGCAGCAATTACCACTAGAAATCAATGGGCACCGGATCATTGACTAATCACGTTACCTGGCTGGTTACAGACTGCACAATACGGACCAGTGTAATCCTATAGAAGGCTTGGGATTGATAAAGGCTTAGCCACAGACTGACTACAATGAGCATTCTCTGTTTTTATTAGCAACTGCATAACTAGTTGTTCAAAGTGAACTTAGTCTTTAATATGGAAGCACTGATATCAAATATTATATTGCGAAGCACTGATATATATTATGACTTTAATTCAGAAATCACATACATTTTCAGTTATTTGAAGTTGTACGTCTCCGAAGCGTGACCCAGCTGATTAACCATGCTATGATTAGGTGTAATGTAAAATGACGTTTTTATGCATCGCGAGGGCTTAAAGGGTTAATTAAGAGAGTGACAATTTAAATCGAATAGCTCAGAGCTCAAAGGGTTAAGCCTTAAAACGCTGAAATATTAAAAAAAACAGAGACAAAAGGGTTATTTTCAATTTGAAATCATCATAAATGTCTTAGTTAGCTCTTTCTGATTCATTTGAACACCTATGTTATGGGTCTACGACCGTTATAAATATTTTAATCTTTCAGTGCGAGGATCGACTTTAGATGTCAGAATCTGACGTCTACAGACATCAGATTCTAATGTCGGTCCCCGCGCTGAAAGGGTTAAGATTTCATTAGTAGAAACCATCACAATTATTGTATTTTCCATCAGTTGCATTGACTTTTCCATAATTATTGTCAAAACCATATTTTCATCTTTTTTGTTGCAGGCCATGTAGTGTAAATCTTTCTATACAGTAGATACATGTAGATAGATAGATATAGTTATACAGCATTCAAATAATCTGCATGACATACATATTTCACATTACATTACAAATGTGACCACCATTTTGGAACACTATATTGAACTTATAGGTGCCCAGCAAACACGAGACACTGACTCAGTATTGTTTTAAGTCTGAATTTACCATTTTCATCTACATTCACTAAAAACAGAGAGCTGCTGTAGCAATTCTTAACTTGTAGTGGGCGAAGTTGACATGAAGTGGGTGACAAATTAAACAAAATTGCCGTGTAAAACAGCTTCATGGAAATACTGTGTCTTGGGGGCAGTGTCATCCCATTCATCTCATTCATCTCACCATCCTCATGAGGTTCTCCTGGCCTAAAACCACATTCATTTCATTTCATTTGTCAGGTCGATGAATGCCTCTTTATGTGTGATAATTAGCAGTTCCACAAGGTGGCACCCCCCCCCCCCCTCTGCTGACATTGATGTCTGTTGTAATGAGTGACCTTTGTTCCTGTACTTAGCCCTATGATTGGCTGTTGTACTGAGCCCTCTGATTGGATACTTCCTATCACTTTGTGATGTCTGTGTTGTGGACGTTGGCCTGAACCTCTTCAGACTCCTATCTTCCTCCACGTCATCTCCATCACTGTCAGCTTCCCATCCTCTCAATGGTCCTGTTCAGAGCTGACGCCATCATCCCATCACCCTTTAACCCTTTCAGCGCGGGGACTGTCTTTATACATAAGATTCTGATGTATAAATTGTTTCATTTATCTTATATTTACTTATTTTCATGATTTAATAAACACTTCTTCTTTTAAAGACGGTCACTGCACTGACAGATATTTCTAACGGTCGTAACGGTCGTAGACCCATAGCATAGGTATTCAAATGAAACAGAATCACAGTTACTGGGAACGTCATTTGTGTTTAAAGATTAAGATTGGAAAGTGTTTGCTGTCAAATTTACAAATGTGAGTAATTTCTACCCATTTGAAGTTGTGGATCGCGTTAGCGAGACACAACTTCAGAAGTGAAAAATTAAATAATATATCTGGTAAGCTTTAATGTGCTTTAATTGATAAACCTTACAATGATACCCGTCAGCTTTCAACTCATTTCTGACGAATTACAATAGTTGTGGCATATCTCAGCCGCGTGACATATTCAGATACAACATGACATTGCATATTTCAATACAGATCGATTTCTGGTATTTCTATGGTAGATGTGTATACACTTTGGTACTTGTGTATTTTCTTTGAAAAACCGTGTACATAGTTTTACTGAAACAAATAAGGTTACATAACAATTTAAGAAATGATGTGGTCTAAATGTAATGAAAATACTTTTCAATCACAATCAAAAAGTAATATTTATAATATTTTCTTTTACTTAGAGCGAAGAAAAGCTTAGAGCTTCAAATGGAGAGGGGATAGTAGCGAACACGTCAGCAGTTTAACCCGTCAAGTGTCTATATCATCATTTTCAACACTTTTTTATTTTGTGAAAAAATCTGTTTTTTGGATATGAAAAATTATTGATGTTCTATCTGCATAAACTAAAAATATTTGTTCTCAAATTAGATAACCCATTAAAAAAAAATTAAGAACTTAGCGGATAAAAAGGTTTAATCGTTAATAAACTAACTTACCTCCTTACCTTAACCACCCTTTCCGAATGTTTAGATACTGAAGAACTCATCCATCTGCATTTAAATGATCATGATGATATATCAGTCTAAATTTATTTTGTTATTTGAGAAACAGAAATGCTTTACAAATGACTATGTATGCACTATTTCTACCTTCATAATATTTAGTAAAATAAGCCCTTCTGTGTAAAGATGACCTTAAGTATTTTATTACTTTTAGATATGTTCATATTTAAATCACATCCCTGCGTCAGGGTTATCGTGACTAGTATTTCGTTATGACAGGTATGTGAAGATGGTATGCCTATGGAATACTAAGCTATTGAAGCTTCACTAATTGCTAAATTCCTGTCAGAATATTTGCAGCAGACTGCGCGCCCTTTACAATGTCCAGAGCGGAATCACCTCCCTGTCAAGGACGCTCTCATCTGGGCATTCACGCGCGATACCGCTCCCTAGAACATGTTGCCAGGGAGGCAGGTGAATAATGCATATGACCCACCTGCCAAATATTGGCCAGTCTGGACCTAACAGGTAGAGGTCTGTGTAAAGGTGTGGAGTGCTCAATGTAAAAAGAGGTGGCTAGACAGTACGAGGATTAGGACATATATAGGTCTGGCTTGTATAAAATATATCACAACGATTGACAACTACTACTGTAACTTACCATTTAAAATGCTAAATTAAATATATATTTTTGTTCTCACTCACTTGAAGTCTGTCTTGGTCCCGCTACCCACAACTTAAAGAACGTGAACAATACTCATATTTGTTTAATTTGAGACCCAAACATTTACAAATCGTGATGTTTAAACAGACATTTAGTTCTGATTAATTGCGATTTAAACGACTAATACAATGGATTAAAAAGGACTTTTGTTGTACGAGACTGTATAACCCTTTCAAGCAGCCTGAATTTATCATAGTCATCTTCATACACTACAAGCCGCGAATTGATGAAGATGGCTTGACGTGGTTTAAAAATTGAAACAAATTACCATATATTAGTAAACCAGTTTCATGGAAATTTTCGTTCTAAAACCCTTAGTTGTAGGGAGGGGTACTGGGATGATGGCTAGTAGTAGTACTTTTTGTCCCCATCCGGGGAGGGTCATTAGGGATCTGTTCCGTCAGTTGCATGCTGTATGGCATGGTACGGAAGCACTAGTCTACAGCAATCATCCAAGGAAAGCTGCAGCCTCCTCGTATCTGGCCATAATCTCCGGGCGGATTGCCAGTGGCGTACCCTGGTTCCTCCGCTCAACTGCGGTGCTAATGCAGCTCTCGCATCAGTGCTGGTGCTGGTGTAAGCTATGGTAGCATTTTGACATTTGAGTGGCACCTTGAACACAAGTGGTGAAACACTATGACAGCCTAAAAATCATACATGTATCCTCAAATATATTGGGTACTGAGCTACTAGTATTCTGCTTTGGTATTTGTAAAGATTTCTTTAAAGAATTCGCAACCATTCTCAATGTTTCCAGACAACGCCATTGTCTACTGACAATTATTCGTTGGGCTCACCCAATTCTACTACTCACTCGGGGTTGCGCATTCAATAAGTGCGTCTGTTTTGACGATATTTGCATTGTATCCTTTTGGGCGTATGCACTTTCGATGGAGTCCCTTCAGTAGTTTTTTAAGTATTAATTGATTTTCTATTTGTATGAGCGCTATTGGGGGTTTTAGGCAATTTATCACATTATCGTCGATCGGCTATTGCATTACCTGTTGCTCGTATGATTACATTTGGGTTGATGTATATTAAGCTACACGCGAATATTTTGTTAGGAGACGATATTTATTGCATCATTGCTCGGTGTCCCATTATCTGTTTCTTATTTCTAATATATATAAACTGTGGGAGATTAATTCATCATGGTAATTATTTTATTTATTCTAAAATATAGTACATTGTAATAATGCAGACTCGACAGCCATTTAGAAAACGAACGTTCATTCAAATATTTAGAGTAAAATACAATCTAACGTTTTACATTTTCATTATTATATTTAATTCGTTCTACTGTGAATATTTCAAGAATCCGGAATATATTATTTCTAAATCGTTGGTAGCTATTATCATATTCTTAATCCAAAAATTTCGCTCAATGTATCTTGATGAATGGCACATCCAATGTATTAAGATACCAGACAGGCAACATTGCACACTCCATTCATTTGAACAGTTTGTAGTAACCTATATGCACCATCACGAACGATGTCTAACATCCGACACAAATTAAATGAATCGGGCTTTATGCCACTTTTGTGCACATACAGTCTAAATTGGGCCAGGAAAACCCCCTGAGGATGATAAGATGAGTGAGATGACACTGCTCTCCAGACACAGGATTCGAAATTTAAACCCTGGAGGTCTGAGGCCGAGTATGCTACCTCTCGGTCACGGAGGCTCCCCACAATACTGAGTTTTACGAGTGGATGGGGAAGAAACATTTTTGTTCCCCATCCACTCGTAAAAACCGCCGGAACCGGGAAACGAGCCCCGAACTCTAGCGTGAAAGGCAGCGGTCCTTACCACTATGTACCATAGGGCCCCCGCCCAACATCCGAGCCAACCGAGATTCGAACCCAGTACATGTACCTTCAGATTACGGGCTTACGAATGAGCAGAATTAGCCATCTCTATGGAAAAGTTTACACAAGTTTTCCTAAAGAATTAAGATCGTGAATGGCTAGAAATTAAATGTTATTTTTTGTCTTCGTATTTGTTCGATCATTTCTCTCGGAAGATTCAGGTGAAAACAGATGCTTGATGAATGCGGATAGATGAATTAGTGTGAATCAAACGAATGGGTGATTTATCATTTAATTGTACAAGGATTGGTATTTAAAACGCTTAGTTACATCATTTAAATTTTACCAACTTGAAGTTGTGTCTCGCTACCGCGACACACAACCTCAAGTGGGTGAAATTACTCATATTTCTTTATTTTAAGACCAAACATTTGCAAATCCTGATGTCTAAAGAACCTTTTCAGTCCGAATATCAATGATTTGATCGACTAATAAAACAGCTTGAAAACGACTATAGTCGTACTTAATGCTTTATGGATTTAATGCACAAAATCATTGTTATGCAAAGGGAAGTAACTATTTACTTGTAGCGTCAGCAGTTACTGCTGTTTGTCTTTGAACTGCACACAGATCAGAACAGTCCACAGTCCGTGGTCAAACACTACAAGATCAATCCCATCATGATAAAACAAGCTAAGGGTATCACTATTTACGACCGACCCCGAAACAAAACAGTCCATGAATAATAAAACACCTGATGGGGATTACGTTCTCCTCTCTAACATCGTCACGTGTGCGGGGCACGCAGGTCTGATGCCTGCTAGGGACATGGGGCCGACACTGTTGCAGAGGAGAAATGGTTTTAACCGATTGGCAGCTTTGAAGACATGAGGATTATAATTATCAAAGGTGTTGAGCCCTATGATACTTCTTGACTTGTAAGGGACATATCAACAGCTTAGAAAAAGGGGGTCCTATGGTAGTTTGGCTGGCTTCCCCCATTTTGTATTTATTAACCCTTTCAGGCCTGAATTTATCATTGTCATCTTCATCCACTACAAGCCGCGAATTGCTGTCGCAATTCTCGACTTGTAGTGGATGAAGATGATTTGATGTGGTTTAAAAAGTAAAGTAAACCAGTTTCATGGGAATATTCGCTCTAAAACACTTAGCTGTATGATAATTAAGTCTGTTTTCAGGGATGTAAAATGATGCTTTAAAGCATCGTGAGGGCTTAAAGGGTCAAGGGACCTGTGACAGACACTGATTCGGAGATAGACGGCGAGCTAACTGACTCCCAGCTTTTAATACTTGAATTATCTAGAAGGTGTGGAGCATTGTGATACTTCTTTATGGAAGGTCCACAGTGTAGAAAAAGGGGTCATATGGGAACTTGGTTTTGTCAAATTTAGGCGTTAAAGCAATGACATTTTTTATTTTTAACTGAGCATGCTAGCATTTAAGATAATTATATAGAAGGTGTAAATCATTGATTATGATATTTCTTTGAGCAGAAACTCAGTAAGCTCGGGGAAGACTTGAAGTACATGTACGTTATGATGTGTTGTGCCATCGCCACCCAGTAGACCCGGGTTGACGCCAAGACCCAATAAACATGGTAAACGTAGGTTTTCTATCATTCATTTCTAGAAAAAAACCTTCGTGCTGTCTCATGAACTGTCCATTTAACCTGCCTAAGGAACGCCTAATTTGAAATCTAGGAAGCATGCCCCCCCCCCAAAAAAAAAAATATCTTTTTTTTAGCAATATAATAACCCTGGATATGCTTCCCCATCAATCGAATATAATAAACCAAAATGGTGCATTATTAAAATAATTAAAATAATTGTCTTTGCTGAGTGTACTTGAAAAATGAAAAAAAAAATTGAAAACATTTTAAGCGAACATTTTTATGCTCATTTTTTTCAAAAAAACTAGACATCAAATTGTTTTTAAAATTATCTAACCAATCTCGACAAGATCTGTTACAAGATTTGTTATCATCCAGAAATAAACCGCCCCATGGTCAATAAATATCAAGCGAGTGAGTAAATGTTGCTTTTTTCACATAATTTAAAGTACCATGTAGTACCATAGTCAACACAGAATACTACAAACATTTGAACAGTTTGGAAAATTCTATATACTAACATCGTTGTAAAACTTAAATATATCAAAAAGGGAGACAGTATCAGTATGATTAGTAGAAAATATTCTATCCTGATATTATGTTATGTGCGAACATTCACGATTCAATAAAAACTAAGCATACTTTATTTCAATGCCTTTAAAGTTAGCACATTGCCACACAAATACACACATTATAAAGAGATGAATAGAACATGGACATTGCGGATACTAAGCAAAGACGAGACAACCAGCCAATGGCAGTTTGATGTTGACCCATCATCTACGACGCTGGCCCAGCATTAAGCCAAGATTAGCTCAGCGTGTTGGGTTTACCGGGTATCACTTAACCTTCAGTTCATCACAAAGCGACATCCGGCATTTACAAATATAATAAGCGCATGCGCAATGCTGTTTTCACGCCTTATTAACCTGAGTTAAAGCTGACGAGCATCTCAATGAAGGCTGACAAGCGACACTGTGAACCGAACGCCACAAAAAATACACATCATAGAGAACCGTCATTTATTTGGGCGCTAGCCATGCTTACGTTCGTATTATAATCTTTTTATTGATACTTTAAATTGTAAATTTCAAGGAGAAACGAGTCTCTAACATGTTTAATCAATGAGATTTAAAACAATGATTGACATCTGTTTTGACAAATCTGAGCAATTTGCACCCGTACACATAAACGTGTTGTGACATTACCATGATGACGATATACCTTATAGCAACATTAATTCAAAGTTCAAAGAACACTATATGCCCAGTAAATATGCTGATAAATAATAAAGCAGAAACTGCATGGACGATATGTAGGTATTTACCAATGATGTAGATTTGTGGAGATGGCATTGATCGCGCATGTCATTGTCCAGAGCACTGGACCGCTATTAATTATAGACATGTAAATCAGCATGGGCAGATCATCTTGGACAAATCGGCACGGACAGATCGGTATACGCAAATCGACATAGTGAGATCGGCACGTCGGTATCCCGGCCGTACGTGACGATGATTGATTGCACGCCCATCAAACGCGACACATTAAAACAATGTTGTTTTAATGTTGGCCCACCATCTGCGACGCTGGCCCAACGTTAAACCAACATTGTTTCAATGTGTAGTGTTTTATGTGTGCCAGCGGGAGAATCTCACGCTGCTCGATACTTGTAGGGGACTCTAGTGAGGAGCGGGTGATCTGCAGGTGAAATCAGCCGGGAGGGGAGGATTCAGGGATGATTAGCCCAATCCCACCCTCAGTCCATCCCTCCCTCAGTCCATCCCTCCCTTAACCTTTCTTCCCTCATCCCGCGTCTATCAATCCCGGCACGGGTTGTCACACAGAATACAACAGCGATTCACCCTATGTTGGGCTAATGTTGGGCCGACGTCTAAGACGTTAACCCAACATTATCCCAGCATAGGGTGAGCGGTTATTGCTTGTTGGAAATCCGGAGAGGGTTGAGCAAACAGTAAAGGGCGGGGCCATGGTGCAGTGGTTAAAGCTGTCTGCTTGGAAAGTCGGAGATCGCGGGTTCAAACCCTGCTCTGACATTCAAATTTTAAAGAATAAAATGTTTCTACTCCGGTCACACGTAAATATTCAATATTGTGGGGATCCTCTGTGACAAGGAAGTAGCGTGCTCGGCCTCAGAACCATAGGGCTCGCATTTCGAATACAAGTCTGGAGTGGAGGGCAGTGTCATCTCATTCATCTCACCATCATCAGGAGGTTCTCTTGGCCCAGCTTAGCCTACGCTGGTAAAGAGTCAAAATGAGATTATTGGTGGTTAATGGTCTTTCATAGGCTACACTTGTGTATGAGCATCAAGTGTCAAATTGGAATGAGTCCTCGAGGATTATAGCATAAGAGCAAAACGTCACAATCGTAATGTTGGGTGTGTGTGGAACCACCAGGGTAACATCCAAGGGAGGGGGGGGGGGGTGTCAAATGGACTTGTCTCCTTTTGACTCTTCACCAGCGCTATATGTGCGCATAGGTGGCCTAAAATCCCATTCATTTCATTTCATTTTCCTCTCGGTTTTAGAGCAAAAATTTTCATTAAACTAAAAATAATTTAATTTCCCACCCACTTGAAATTGTCTTCACCTACATGGACTACAATTATTGCAGCCATTCGAATGGTTACAATGGTAGGCCAAGTGGGGGATGATTTGCAGTGGATGATAATTCATATGGTAAATATTCAGATTCGGAAGTGTGGAAGTGTTGAACTCCTCCACTGCTCCTCCCTCAGCCTTCCTTCACCCCCTCCACACTTACTCACCCCCCCCCCCCACCTCCTTATCGATCGATCAGATTTCTCAGCTGTCATTTGTCATGCTTAGCATCTGACATGAGATCCAGCCCGTCACATGGAGTGGACGGCTAAGCAGCCTGAATGACTGATCCCCACATTACATATGACATCCTCACTCAATTCACTTTGCCATAATAGATTGGGAGCTCCGCTGTTTTAGCAGGAAATAACTGAATGAGCTTTAGCGTGCTGCTGGAATATAATGTTGTATTAAGACGGTGGCTCTCAATATTGCTTTTATTTTTTTTAAATGTTTCTATGAATATTGGTCCCTTATATTAGAACCGATGACCAGATTCAATTGTTCATCACTGTTTGTCGAGCCATCGTAACATCAAACGATCCAGTTTGGGCCAGATTCAATTAGATATTTTAGCATCAAAATAAGTACTTTAACAAAAGTTGTGTTTCTAGCTTTCAGTGTCCCCTAGAAACGACAATCCAGTGAAGATTTGGGGGTAACTCCCGAGAGGTAACGTACCATATTCACAGTCACTTAAATCCCTACGACATTTACGGTTGAGGTATTATTATAATGAGAAGTAAATCATGTTGAAGTAATATGTAAGGAAGTGACCAAATCAAAACGCTTTGAGGTATGTGGGTCTTTATGCTTCACTGAATCAAAATATATTCGTTATAGCAGACCCCACTCCTGTGGACGCTGACCATGCTGCGCGTGCGTGCCGTTGTGTTGGGCGCCCTAAATGTTTACTCAGCAAATCATAACGATATACCTACTTCACTTCATTGCGCAATCGCTCGCCAGCACAAGCAAAATTGCGAGGACAGCTTTTGGGATGGAAATGTAATAAATTGTCATCAACTTGAAGTTTGTTTGGCTACAGCGACAAAATATGACTTCAATTTCCGCCCACTTGAAGTTGTGAGTCACAGTAGCGAGACACAACTTCAAGTGGGTGAAAAATATTCATATTTGTTTAATTTAATACCAAGCATTTGCGAATCTTGACGATTAAACATTCGTTTCATACCAACTACAGAGAGGGATTTTCAGAAACATATCATCAGGTTGTATAGAGTATATCATGTTAAATATAATGTGATATCGCCCTTATCAGGCTGTATAGAGTATAGCATATCCAATATAATGTGATATCGCCCTTATCAGGCTGAATAGAGTATATCATGTCAAATATATTGTGCTATCGCCTTTATCAGGCTGAATAGAGTATATCCTTGCCTTGTCACTGCCTGCCGTGCGGTTTTGAATCCCGCTTGGTGCAGGATTTTCAGAGACATATCATGTTTCTCCCCTCTCAATATTGTGACATTGTTTCGATGTTGTGTCCTTGGGCAAGGCACTTAACCCTCAAATGCTTCACTTGACTCAGGTGGAAATGAGAACCTGGTTGGACAGAGATGGCAATGTGTATGCTAAGTTCAATGCGCCGAAATGGCTGCAGGACTGTATGCTCTCCGTTGAGTTGAAATGGCACACGAATGAACAGGTCCAGTGACCAGGGGGTAAAATGTGAAGTCGGCTGATAGGTCTCCAGACTTGATATCAGACTATAAACCTGCACCTTTACCTTTAACTAACTGTGATTTCACCTGCTAATTAAACAGACTAAGGCGACTGTACATGTAGTAGTGATTAGCCCTTAACCTTTACAGTGCGGAGACAGAATATGACGTCTGTGGACGTCATATTCTGACGTATAAAGACGATCCCCAAACTGAAATAATTATAAAAAAATATAATGGCCATATACCCATAACATAGGTACTCAAATGAAGCGGAAAGAGCTAACTAAGGCATTTGTGATGATTTCAAATTGAAGAAACCCTTTGATCTCCATGAGTCATGCGAAAATATTTCAGCGCTGTAAGTGTTACAGGCTGAACGTACCAGTAGATGCCCCACACCAGCGCGTCCTCAGGCATATAAGGGTTGATGGGAGTTGAGAAGTTGTGCAGGAAGGGAGCTACTTCCGTAGATGGAGGAATGGCCTGCCATCAATCCAAGATGGCGGCTCAGCACATCCTGTCTGGGCATGCCGGAACCCCAACAGGATGGTGATGGCTTATCTCTGGCCCAATTGTGTGGAATATGGACCTGCATTGAGCCACTATTGCAGCAGCATTTCCAGAATCTCTGGGGAGTCCATTGATGGTTCAATGCATGGCCAGCGCGAACGTGTTGAGCATACATTGGACCAGCACTGCAGCATCTCCGGACACTTCACAAGACGTTCACCAAGATGGTGGGCCATCACCGGGGGTGATGGCTTGAGATCTAGCCAGCACTGCGACACATCCTTCCAAGATCCCAGGAGATGTATATCGCATTGTCGGTTGAATGCAGGGCCAGTGACGTCGGTGATGGCCCTGTATCGACCCGCCACTGGTGCAGCATCTAGCTGTGTATGGTGCCGGATCCGTCCTGTCCCGCAGTCTCGCCTTCTGGCCGGGGTTTTGCGTGTAGCCCGGGGAGGAGATCACAGCTCTCTGATGCCCCGTCTTCCTGCTCTATCTCAGGATGTAAACGTTTGCCGATGACAGAGTCCCAGTTAGCCATTAGGGAGCTGTTCTCATGCCTCTCTCAACATGCTCAACCAGGCCCTTTGATGGCACCGTGGAAACCCGGGGGAAATCCCCTCCTTCCGGCTCACACGTGGGTAAAAACAGTTTACAATCCAACTTCTGTTATCATAAGGCCCTAATTATTTTAATTTTTAGACCAGAAGTCAATATCATAGACTAATTAGTTGAAATTCAGACCAGTGCTACATGGACTGTCACTGTGTGCTAAATTTAGAGTGACTTACGCACGTTACTTTTCCTCAACGCATTTAATCTCCATAATAAGCATGATAATTAGAGAAACGGCCGCACCATAGTCTTACTTGACGAATCACAGACTCTGTATTGATAGTGATCGTCCAGACTGTTGTTTGTTGATGCATTACAGAGTCCTCTTAGACTAATTAACTCTTACAGCGCGGGGATAGACTTTAGTCGTCATAATCTGACGTTTGTAGACGTCAGATTATGCCGTCTAAAGTCTATCCCCGCACAGTAAGAGTAAAAATATGTCTAATGGCCGTAGATCCATAACATAGGTATTCCTAAGAAGCAGAAAGAGATAACTGAGACATTTATGATGATTTCAAATTGAAAAAACCCGTTTGGTTTCCATGGTTTGTACAAAAATATGTCAGCGCTGAATGAGGCTTTGGACACTTTGTGAACATACAGGCCACACTGGGCTAGGGGAGCATCCTGACGATGGTGAGATAATAATTACGCGAAAGTGCCCTCAGACATAGGATTCGAACTCCTCATCCGGTTGTATGACGTAGAATGCGTTGTTACACAGTCACGGAGGTATTTAATCTTTACAAGTGCACGGGGCAGAAACATTTTGAAATCTGACTTCCAAGAACGGGGAACGAGCCACAAACTCTAGCGTGACAGACGGCAGTGTTAACCACTAACCCTTTCCCATCAAGTTAACCTATTCAATTTTCCACCCAGTTGTAGTTGTGTCTCGCTACCGCGACCCACAACTACAACTAGGTGAAAATTACTCATACTTGTTTATTATGAGAGGAAACATTTGCGAATCATGATTTTCGACACACATATTGCAGGCCTTCAGATTTGGCGTGAGTGATTGCTCTCGTACAACATAGCTCACGCAAGTATTAATTCACGTGAGCGAAATACAGCTCACCTCATGTGTTGTTAAATTGCGAATTTATAGGGTTTTTTTCAATTTTCATCAACCAGTTAGCCATTGCATTTACCACTTTGAGGTGAACATTTTTTCACTCGACACCGATTTTCAAACCTGAAGGCCCTATATTGTTTCCAAATAAAAGAATGAAATAATTATGGCTCATAAAATGGATTAAAACGGTCATAGTCCTCCTCAGCCAGCAAAAGGTTAAACGATACCTCCCCCCCCCCCCGCCGACCCCCGACTCTGATAATGAGATTGGATGTGAGTGATGTGTTATTTATCCACGGTAGAAAAGTGGACACGCACAGCATACAACCAAGAAACAAGAGACATTAAACTAATGCTGGTTTAATGCTGGGCTGGCGTCGCAAACGACAGTCCAGTATTAGCCCAGCATTGGCGTAACGTATCGTGGTCGCCGACAAAAAGGCGCCCGGGATAATCAGAATGATCAGTTACACAAACTGACCCACAGATAATATCGATTATTCATCTAACAGTTGTTTTCGTGCAATAATATAAAAAATACAGTTTGTGAAGAAGCGCGCGTTGCGTCGCTACACTGCGCGAAATTAACGTTGATACAATGAATGCAAACTTAACTCGACGAGACCGCCATTAACGTGATCGCCTAGTCACATTTGAGAAGGGAGAAACAAGGATATTTCAAATACAGTTTGATTCAATAATAACATAATAGAGGTCATGCATAATACAGAATTGAAGGATCGTCCTCATGCGAGCCAGCTGACGTATTCATTCATTTAATAGAGCATTTTATCACAGCTGCTAATATTAATTGCAATTTGTATTCTACAGTTAACGGAGTGTTTTCTCATTTTTCGCACTTCATGAATTACGAATCTATATTTTATCTTGTGTAGCTCGTTGCTACTTACATCTATTGACCATTATCCTGCGAAGTAATCGGATTTAAAATCCACTTAAAAGTGTGTCTCACTACTGCGACCCGTAACTTCGAGTGGGTGAAAATTACTCGCATTTGATTAATTTGAGAATAATTTTTTGTAAATCTTGATGTTTAAACACCCACTTCTTTCCTAATAACTGGAAATTAAACGGCCAATAACACGGAATGAAAACGACTACATAGTCTAACGTTAGTTGATACATTATATTGTGAGTGCATGAGAACATGCGTCAGATGCAAGGAGATCTGAGCATGCGTCAGGGGGGTGGGGCTTAATTATAATGCAGTAGATAATGGAATCATTGATCAACTCAAGATCAAAACAAGCACAAACTCCAATAAGGACGATACGATAACCAAATGTCGGTTTGATGTTGGGCCACCGTCTACGACGTTGGTCCAACAATAATCCAACATTGGGTCACGGCCTGTGTGACCTGGAGTTGTGGTTTTTAAATTAGCATAAAACTTAACGAAGTGGACACAATATGTTTCACGTCTCAAGAAAGCGTTCATGCATATCGATCTCTCTTTGAAAGCGTTCATGCATATCGATCTCTCTTTGAAGACACACAACGGCTCAGAAGATCTAGCTCAAGGGCGCGACAATCATTCATCAATTATTCAGGTTCTGCGTTCGAATTCTGTATCTAGAAACAATATCTTAACGGAGGTAGTTTTGATGTAACTAACTTGGATGAAGGCTGCATTTTTCTTGGCACAATGTAACGAGCCACATAATTATACTAAATAGCATGTAGCCTGAGCTAAGCCCTTAACCCTTTAACCGCCGGTGCCGAATAATTATATCTGTTTTTTACCTAATTATTACCACATTCAGTACCGCCTTTTAAACATTTTAAAGCCATATTGTGACATCAATCAGCACGATTAGAAAAGGGTTTACCTCCTTTTTGTCAAATGTCAAATCTTAATAATTTTCACTCACTTGAAGTTGTGGATCGCGTCAGCGAGACACAACATCAGGTGGGTGAAAATTCAAATTGAAGAAGCTGGGGCTTAAAAGGTTAAAGCGCTAGGCACAGCTAGAGGCGTTTTTAATTTGTTATATTATACGATCAAATCTTGGATCAAATATTGGAATGAAATGTGTGTTTAAACATCAAGATTTGGAAATATTTGGTCTTAAATCAAAGAAGTCGTCCTTTTGGATATTAAAGGGTGTATCTGTCGTTTTACAAAGCGGCAGATACACCCTTTCATATCCAAAGAGACAAAGTGTGAGCAATTTTCATCCACTTGAAGTTGTGGATCGCAGTACACTTAAATTATTTATTTTAACGTTTTGAGAGATAACATTGTTTTACGTATTTTGCCTACTTTACTACATCGATCAGCTTGCTGACCGCTTTATACAAACAGTGTAGTTTGTGGAGAATGTTGTATAGATATGTAAGAGTCCGGGATATATATGCGAACTTAATACTCTGAAAATATGAATCTGAAAATTACGTGACAAGGAAACTTAAATTACACTTACAGTGGATAAATCTATAATTATGAGAGCCACATGGCTGATACGTGCTCACAAACAAACCTAAGGTATGTATCCATTAGTGAGCGTATTATCATTGACTCCTATTTAATTGGTGTTAAGTCTCACAATGAGTATAATTGTTTAGACATGCAGGTGACAGATTCTGTGAAAACGAGTAACTTAGACAATTAACCCTTTAATCGCCAGTGCCGCATATTTGCGGGTTTTCATTTTTTAATAGCACATTAAGCACCACCTTTTAAACATGTCAAAGATAAAATGTGACATCAATCAGCAATATTTGAAAACAGTTGACCTCCATTTTGTCAAATCTGAATAATTTTATTTCACTTGAAATTGTGGATCGCGTCAGCTTCAAGTGCTTCAAGTGGGTGAAAATTCGGATTTAATAATTTGCCGGTTAAAGGGTTAAGATCAGTGGTCCCCAATGTAGACCGCTGATTAGGACGACCCTCTCAGTCGTGATCAGTGTTGACCCTTGCTATGCCAAATTCACTGTTTGTATTTCTCATTCATTTTATACTTTCCAATCACGTAAAAATTATTCATTGGCCGTAGTAAAGAAAATACTACTTTCAGCACGGGGACCGTCTTTTGACGTCAGAATCTGACGCTTGTAGACGTCAGATTTAAAGATGATCCAGCGCTGAAAGAATTAGAAAAATTATAATGGTCGTATACCATAACATAGATATTCAAATGAGGCGAAAATAGCTAGCTAAAACATTTGTGATAATTTAATATAAAAAACACATTTTGCCTCTATGCTTTATACAAATTATTTCATCGCTGTAAGGTTTAACAAATAGTGCCACAAATCATTTAGATCAATTTCACTGTAATTTAATTTGCTCTGAAACTTACATAAAACTGTACATGTGCGCCTAGCACTGCAATGTAAAGAGAAAACGAGGTAACTAATCACTTGAAAAGTAAACAGTTGTTGTTGTTTGTTCGACGCTGGACGTTGCTAAACCTCTCAGCGCGGGATCCACTTTTGGGCGTCACAAAATTCCCCCAAAATTATACCGGGACGCATGCCTGATATAACAGATGTTCAAATATCATGAAGCAGAAAGAGCTAAATATAATACATGGAATTAATCATTGTAAGGGTTTTGCACTCTAAGCTGTATGTTGAGGGTGGTTGTTATCAGAGAACAGAAGACAGACGGTGTGCCTCTGTTCATTATCACTGTTATCACCGCTGTCATGATACTACCCTAACACATACATCATCTATCTAATAAAGACCTAGTAAACACACTACATACATACATCACCCACCTATTAAAGACGTCGTATAAGTCACAGCAAACTAAACAGGGTAGGATGAAAAACTGTATCGAAAAAACAAAAGCCAATAACTTAAAATTGTCAACAAATGCACGAATGTTCCAATTATTAGCTTACTCCTCTCCTGCTATTGCTTTCCAAGTAAGCAGTTACTGCTTCTTGTCTTGTTTACTGCTTTGTGGTGTTGCTGAGCAGAATGCGATTGATAAAGTGCCACCATGACCAGCTCCAGTATACATGTTATAGGCCACTAGTACAATATAGTCTGCGATGATCGTTACTCGCTGTTATAACATGCAATAACATGGATACATTATCTTATTAATTTACATGTTGTATTATCAGGGACCCATCCCACAAAGAATATTAAAATTAAAATCATCTTAACTTTATTTTATTTGCATGAGAAAAGTTAAGATGATCTTAACTTTTCTAATGAAAATAAGAGAAAGTTAAGATGATCTTAATTTTAAGATGGTTAGTGGGATGGGCCCCTGATCTATATTTGAAGGAAGTGTTATCTTTTCGGATGAAAATGTATGTCCCAACTTATACACCATCGATCCTACTCGTACATATTTGGTGAGATCATGGGAATACATATTTGGGGAGACATGTTTCATAGCTCTATAAATTAATTACGTTGGCATATGAATTGGAGTTTATCTCCAGGCACGTTTTTTTGCAAATATTACAGAACCTCTCACTTGACAACTTGACAACGGGATTGTCTTTTGGAACAAATATTTAACCCTTAAAGCCCTGAAATATTCGTGATATAAATCATGGAGACTAAAGGGTTAGTTTCAATTTGAAATCATCATAACTTATTTAGCTCACTGTGCTTCATTTGAATACCTATGTTATGAGTCTACAATCATATAAATGTTTAATTATTTCAGTGCGGGGATCGAATTTAGACGTCAGATTCTGACGTCTAAAGTCGATCCCCGCACTGAAAGGGTTAATGACAGGTCCTTCAGTGAAAGTCCAGCCGCCTATCGTGTTGTGCTTAGTGACATTGTCATGTGATTTAAAACATTGGTATCTGAGTCGCCATACTGCAAACCCTCGTATCTCCCTGTGAGAGTGAAGTGTGTCACATGGACGTAAAATAGGTTATCTAGTGTGATGTTTGTATCCAGAATGTGTCATTTGTGATACATAGATACATCAAATACATATCAAAACCAATATAAGGTATAAGACATGGAAGCAACTGTGTCATCATATACAATACACATAGACATCAAAATGTGTCCTCATATGTCCTACATAGACACATGACATGTGTCATCATTGGCTTAATAGAGAAGTTTAATTTGTCATTCTGTGTAACACCTAAACATAAACAAATAAATGGCTCATTTAGTGCCATATGGATATATCAAACCATCAAAATGTGTTGCAACATAGAGACAAATATGTCAACCAGTCAACGTAGATCGTCATGTGACACCTATATTTTATTCTGTTCCATAAGGGCAAAATATGTGTGATGTAGGTGACGTCAATTTGTTATATTATGCCACATTAAGAGCTCTACAATACTATTATACTACATAGAGACATTCATATATACGTTTATATATACTTGTAGATAAACACAGACTTATCTTTATGTTTGACGCACTGTATTTCCATCCACTTGAAGTTGTGTGTCGCGTTAGCGAGACACAACTTCAAGTGGATGAAAATTGAATTTTGACATTAAAAACGCCCTGTAGGATAACTATAGTGGGATTCACATAGCGGTGGTGAATGATTTCCGCTGAATTCTCAGTCAATTCTCAAACAATTTTCGTGACATTTTACAAAGACTATTTCAGTGATTCGGCGCCTATCCCGAATATTATCGAATACTATTGTAGAGTTTAAGAGTTAGTCCATGTAACATGGAATGAATATGGCCAAATGTCGCTCTCTATAAACCCATTAGCTCCGTCGCAGATTACTAAAACTTCGCCAAATTTTCAAGGTAGTTGCGGCATGATAAGGAAATAGTGTGTACAAGGATGGTATCCTTGGTGTGTGTAAAATTGATTGAAAATTAACTGCGAAATCAGCGAAATTTATTCACCCTAGCTAATGTGGGTCTGGGTATAATATATGTTTATTCACCCTGGCTAATGTGGATCTGTGTATAATATATGTTTAGTCACCCTGGCTAATGTGGATCTGTGTATAATATATGTTTATTCACTCTGGCTAATGTGGATCTGGGTATAATGTATGTTTAGTCACCCTGGCTAATGTGGATCTGTGTATAATATATGTTTAGTCACCCTGGCTAATGTGGATCTGGGTATAATATATGTTTATTCACCCTGGCTAATGTGGATCTGGGTATAATATATGTTTATTCACCCTGGCTAATGTGGATCTGGGTATAATATATGTTTAGTCACCCTGGCTAATGTGGATCTGGGTATAATATATGTTTATTCACCCTGGCTAATGTGGATCTGGGTATAATATATGTTTATTCACCCTGGCTAATGTGGGTCTGGGTATAATATATGTTTATTCACCCTGGCTAATGTGGGTCTGGGTATAATATATGTTTAGTCACCCTGGCTAATGTGGATCTGGGTATAATATATGTTTATTCACCCTGGCTAATGTGGGTCTGGGTATAATATATGTTTATTCACCCTGGCTAATGTGGATCTGGGTATAATATATGTTTATTCACCCTGGCTAATGTGGATCTGTGTATAATATATGTTTATTCACCCTGGCTAATGTGGGTCTGGGTATAATATATGTTTATTCACCCTGGCTAATGTGGGTCTGGGTATAATATATGTTTATTCACCCTGGCTAATGTGGATCTGTGTATAATATATGTTTATTTACCCTGGCTAATGTGGATCTGGGTATAATATATGTTTATTCACCCTGGCTAATGTGGATCTGGGTATAATATATGTTTAGTCACCCTGGCTAATGTGGATCTGTGTATAATATATGTTTATTCACCCTGGCTAATGTGGGTCTGGGTATAATATATGTTTATTCACCCTGGCTAATGTGGATCTGGGTATAATATATGTTTATTCACCCTGGCTAATGTGGGTCTGGGTATAATATATGTTTATTCACCCTGGCTAATGTTGGTCTGGGTATAATATATGTTTATTCACCCTGGCTAATGTGGGTCTGGGTATAATATATGTTTATTCACCCTGGCTAATGTGGGTCTGGGTATAATATATGTTTATTCACCCTGGCTAATGTGGATCTGGGTATAATATATGTTTATTCACCCTGGCTAATGTGGATCTGGGTATAATATATGTTTATTCACCCTGGCTAATGTGGATCTGGGTATAATATATGTTTATTCACCCTGGCTAATGTGGATCTGGGTATAATATATGTTTAGTCACCCTGGCTAATGTGGATCAGGGTATAATATATGTTTATTCACCCTGGCTAATGTGGATCTGGGTATAATATATGTTTATTTACCCTGGCTAATGTGGATCTGGGTATAATATATGTTTATTCACCCTGGCTAATGTGGGTCTGGGTATAATATATGTTTATTCATCCTGGCTAATGTGGGTCTGGGTATAATATATGTTTATTCACCCTGGCTAATGTGGATCTGGGTATAATATATGTTTATTCACCCTGGCTAATGTGGATCTGGGTATAATATATGTTTATTCACCCTGGCTAATGTGGATCTGGGTATAATATATGTTTATTCACCCTGGCTAATGTGGGTCTGGGTATAATATATGTTTATTTACCCTGGCTAATGTGGATCTGGGTATAATATATGTTTATTCACCCTGGCTAATGTGGATCTGGGTATAATATATGTTTATTCACCCTGGCTAATGTGGGTCTGGGTATAATATATGTTTATTCACCCTGGCTAATGTGGATCTGGGTATAATATATGTTTATTCACCCTGGCTAATGTGGATCTGGGTATAATGTATGTTTAGTCACCCTGGCTAATGTGGATCTGGGTATAATATATGTTTATTCACCCTGGCTAATGTGGGTCTGGGTATAATATATGTTTAGTCACCCTGGCTAATGTGGGTCTGGGTATAATATATGTTTATTCACCCTGGCTAATGTGGATCTGGGTATAATATATGTTTATTCACCCTGGCTAATGTGGATCTGGGTATAATATATGTTTAGTCACCCTGGCTAATGTGGATCTGGGTATAATATATGTTTATTCACCCTGGCTAATGTGGATCTGGGTATAATATATGTTTATTCACCCTGGCTAATGTGGGTCTGGGTATAATATATGTTTATTCACCCTGGCTAATGTGGGTCTGGGTATAATATATGTTTATTCACCCTGGCTAATGTGGATCTGGGTATAATATATGTTTATTCACCCTGGCTAATGTGGATCTGGGTATAATATATGTTTAGTCACCCTGGCTAATGTGGATCTGGGTATAATATATGTTTATTCACCCTGGCTAATGTGGATCTGGGTATAATATATGTTTATTCACCCTGGCTAATGTGGATCTGGGTATAATATATGTTTATTCACCCTGGCTAATGTGGGTCTGGGTATAATATATGTTTATTTACCCTGGCTAATGTGGATCTGGGTATAATATATGTTTATTCACCCTGGCTAATGTGGATCTGGGTATAATATATGTTTATTCACTCTGGCTAATGTGGGTCTGGGTATAATA
The DNA here is from genome assembly GCA_964017125.1 of Flabesymbios commensalis. NCBI lineage: Eukaryota > Metazoa > Annelida > Polychaeta > Terebellida > Flabelligeridae > Flabesymbios > Flabesymbios commensalis. Next base: position 79,254,963 of record OZ024911.1, read on the forward strand.
TATGTTTATTCACCCTGGCTAATGTGGATCTGGGTATAATATATGTTTATTCACCCTGGCTAATGTGGATCTGGGTATAATATATGTTTAGTCACCCTGGCTAATGTGGATCTGGGTATAATATATGTTTATTCACCCTGGCTAATGTGGGTCTGGGTATAATATATGTTTATTCACCCTGGCTATTGTGGATCTGGGTATAATATATGTTTATTCACCCTGGCTAATGTGGATCTGGGTATAATATATGTTTAGTCACCCTGGCTAATGTGGATCTGGGTATAATATATGTTTATTCACCCTGGCTAATGTGGGTCTGGGTATAATATATGTTTATTCACCCTGGCTAATGTGGGTCTGGGTATAATATATGTTTAGTCACCCTGGCTAATGTGGGTCTGGGTATAATATATGTTTATTCACCCTGGCTAATGTGGATCTGGGTATAATATATGTTTATTCACCCTGGCTAATGTGGATCTGGGTATAATATATGTTTAGTCACCCTGGCTAATGTGGGTCTGGGTATAATATATGTTTATTCACCCTGGCTAATGTGGATCTGGGTATAATATATGTTTATTCATCCTGGCTAATGTGGATCTGGGTATAATATATGTTTAGTCACCCTGGCTAATGTGGATCTGGGTATAATATATGTTTATTCACTCTGGCTAATGTGGGTCTGGGTATAATATATGTTTATTCACTCTGGCTAATGTGGATCTGGGTATAATATATGTTTATACTGATCATTTCCAAACACGGGGGGAGGGGGGGGCACGGCTGCTCAGACACGGTGGTGTTATTAGACACACATGAATCCAGGCCACCCCATAAAGCATGTATAGTCGTTCAAGTGGATGTACGTGTAATTAAATGATGTAGATGAACGTGTTCAATAGTACTTTGTCAGCCAGGCGCTAGGTGGAAACTTGTTGACCTTTAGTTTGTGAGCTTCATAAAATTATTGATCTGTTTCTGACGTTGATATCGCCGAGAAGGATTGTGTGCTTAGCTTTTTATTGTAATACTTATTTTGACATCTTCAATAAGAATACGTGTAAATGAACGAATGAATACATGAATTTGTCCACGAATGAATGGATACATTTGTGAAGCTAATTAATATTGAATGAATAATCAATGAACAATGAATGAATGAATACAAAATGAATGAAATAATAAACCAATTAATGGATGACTGACTGACTGACTGACTGACTGACTGACTGACTGACTGACTGACTGACTGACTGACTGACTGACTGACTGACTGACTGACTGACTGACGGGACTGACTGACTGACTGACTGACTGACTGACTGACTGACTGACTGACTGACTGACTGACTGACGGACGGACCGACCGACCGACCGACCGACCGACCGACCGACCGACCGACCGACCGACCGACCGACCGACCGACCGACCGACCGACCGACCGACCAACCGACCGACCGACCGACCGACCGACCGACCGACCGGCCGGCCGGCCGGCCGACCGACCGACCGACCGAACGAACGAACGAACGAACGAACGAACGAACGAACGAACGAACGAACGAACGAACGAACGAACGAACGAACGAACGAACGAACGAACGAACGAACGAACGAACGAACGAACGAACGAACGAACGAACGAACGAACGAACGAACGAACGAGCGAACGAACGAATGAATGAATGAATGAATGAATGAATGAATGAATGAATGAATGATTGAATACACGGATGAATGAATGAATACACGAATGAATGAATGAATACACGAATGAGTGGATGAATAAATGGATTAATGGGTGGATGGATGGATGGATGGATGGATGGATGGATGGATGAATGAATGAATGAATGAATGAATGAATGAATGAATGAATGAATGAATGAATGAATGAATGAATGAATGAATGAATGAATGTTTCATGTAATAAGAGCATGGTATCTGTATTGGAACAATTAGACCAGACGTGGCTGAGGGTAAGGTGTCACCCGGAATAGGAATTTAGGCCACTATCATTTTCACACAGTTGGACTATTCAGGGGCCAAAATCAACCTATTGATCAGGTAACTGCCGCTGCTTTACTGAAATATGGCCAAAATTGTACATGACCTATGCGCGATTTTTTTCCGATTTGGAAAAATCTATCATATTACACATTTCCGCCCACTGAGTAGTGAAATTTTGAGCTTTATCAATATATCTGATATCAACAGAAAGCTACTGGCACAGGCTTTCACGTGGATGTAACATATTTTCCGTCCGATCTTTGCACATCCACAAGAGAGCTTTAAGTTGGTATTTTAACTTCTAATTTTAACTATTTTTCATACTTTTTCAGTAAATAGTCAAAATACTTTTCTCTTGGCCGATTTTTGTATGGTATATATGTTTAGTTTTGATTCAAACATGTTCTAGAACTATTGTGATCTTTAAATAAACCCATTTGGAATAAAAATAATGAGTTATGTGAACATATTACCCGTTTTTTTGGTTGGACGTAACTATTTGCTCGCTTTTCTTCTGGCTCGGGAAAATTGACGGTATCTCACATTTTTGCCTCACTGAGTAGTCATATTTTGAGGTATATCAATATATGTAATATCAATAGAAAGCTACTGGCACAGGCATTCACGTGGATGTAGCATATTTTCTGTCCGATCTTTGACAAATGCACAAGAGAGCTTAAAGTTGGTATTTCACCCCTCAATTTTACTAATTTTTTGTTTAATTTTGATTCAAACGTGTTCTAGAACTATTGTTGACTTAAAATAAACCCAGTTGGAATAAAAATAATGAGTTATGTGAACATATTACACACTTTTTTGGTTAGACGTAAAAATTGGCGAGCTATTCTTCAGGCTCGGGAAAATTGACCATATCTCACATTATTGCCCACTGAGCCGTCAAATTTTGAGCTATATCAATATATGTATTATCAATGGAAATCTACTGACACAGGCTTTCCCATGGATGTGAAACTTGTTGTGTCCGATCATTGACAAATGCTATTGCTATACTAAATATAAAGTGTACGTTACGCGTTGCCAGTAAACCAGTATAACCACATTTTTGCCCAATGAATAGTCAAATGTTGAGCTTTGTCAATATATTTGATATCAATAGAAAGCTACTGACACCGGCCTTCACATGGATGTAAAATACGTTGTATCTGGTCATTGACAAATTAGTGCAAGAGCATTAGGGTTGAACCTGGAATAAAATTGCAGAAAGCTGTTTTTTTCAGGAATGATACATGGACATCTCCCCAGACGAATTCCGAGGAGGCCCCAAAAATCCCCCTTGTGCATTTTATTTAATTCAAGATGGCCGCCACCATGTAACGCCATTTTCGAAAAAAAACAGGGGCATGCCATAATTCCTCACTTTTGCAGTTAGAAAAAAAATATTTAGTTGTCTCTACTTATGTTTGAGGACAAAGAGAGTTCATCCAGATCAACAGAAATGATATCAGTACTTTTCTCAATAACAAAAATCCAAGATGGCCGCCATATTGATTTACTGAGTATGTTGAGCGATCTCTTAAAAAACGAAAATATGAGGTAACTATCTCGTTGCTGAGCCTAAAATGTATTTCTTGTCTAAACCCATGGAGTTAAGCATTTATTTAGATCACCAATATTTTATTATACTAAATTTATCAACATGAATCCCACATAGTTCAATGTATAACGTCATTTTTACTTTAAAAAAAACAGGAGTGTACCCCAATTCCTCACTTTTGCAGTTAAAAAAATATTTTGGTGCCTCTACATATGTCTTGAGGCACAAAAAGCTCATCAACAGGATCAGAAATGATATCATTCCTTTTCTTATCTCCACAAATCCAAGATGGCGACCATTATGTGAAGCTCCCCCCCCCCCCTCAGAAAATCACTTACATTCCATAGTCATCATGTCGTTGAATTTTTTTTTTTCAGAGCCATATCTAGAATATATTTCCATCACCAATTTTTTTAATAGAATGTGCTCATCAACACAAAATCCCACATGGCTGCCATATTGGTTAGCTCTTTTAGCGCAGGTGCCACGATTAAGCGATGTCCAACTGCTTTTTCATATGGGAATATAGATATAGATTTATCAAATTTACAAAATATCATATGTCAGAAATCATTGATTAAAAATTCTAACATGTCTCATTTTTAAATATAAGGGTATTTTTCATTCATTTGAAGCTTGGGATAGCGTAAGAAATTCCAGTTTCAAACCCAGTGACCAGGTGACTAATTCCAATGTAGGTATTTTATGTAGCAGGCCTATATAAAATGTTTTTTGATTTTGGTTAAGTATTAGTTGTGATTATTCTAGGATATGAATATTAGCTAATTTTGTGTGAATGTACATAATAACAGAGCTAAGTACAATATTACACCAGATTGAACACGTGTCCTACGAGACTGTTGGTTATTTACATGTACTACCAAATAAGAAAATGTTTTAAATCACATCATTTTACTGGCAGAGTCTGGCCATCTATAGGCCTACGTAATTTGGTCAATTTTCTGAAAATGGTAATGAATACCTTGGATTATAGATTAGAATATTCAGATATTCTATTTGAATGTTAGTGTATAACGTGATAAATATATGACATTGTATGATACTGCAATGTGATATTACATTGAAATGACAGAATATGACAGCAAATTAGAAGATGTGACAGTTTAACGTCAGGATATGATAGTTTTATGTCAGGATATATGAATATGATATCAGGATATGACACTTTAATATAATGATATGTAATATAATGTCCAAACATTGATGTTTAATATAGCGAAATCACGTTATGATGGCTCAATACAGCTTTATAAAGTATATAGTGGCTAAACATCACGTTGCTGTAATAAAATGAAAAGATATGGCATCATATTATCACGAAATGCATTACAATTTCGTGATATATCATTAACATCACTATGACATTTTAATGTTAGGATATGACATTTGAATATTAGGACACTTTATACATTGATGAAATGACTCATTGAGGTCACAATATAGCATTGTAATGTGATGGTGATGGATCTGGCATTTATGCCAGGATATTAGATGTCATGTACATGTAACGTGTGATGTGCAAGTCCTTATCTTGTAATTGATTTTTGCTAGAAAGCCTCCCTTCAACGTCACCTACTGCCCCAGCCAACACGGGGCATTAATCCAATTCTGTTTATTTTTTGGGCCAGCGTCGATGACGGTCAGCCAATATTAAAACAGCATTGAATGATACATTATGATACAGAGCATATTTTGCTGTACAGGAGGGTGTGTAATCTACAGTCTGGGAGCGGAATTTATATCATGGTCGTTTGTAACCAAGGCAAACTGAAAGAGCAGTCGCTCCAGAAAGAGTTCTAAAAAGAGTGAGTTGCGGGTGCAGAGTGGCTTGTTCAAAGGGGGGGGGGGGGGGTCTTACAAATCTAGACTATATTGTACAACGATGTGCTCTTTTTGTATTGGCCAAACATGTAGAAACTGTGACAGTTCGGATGATTGAAACGCAATAATTTCGTTATTTACCGAGGATTAATTTGTTAACTTGACAAATCTCAATCTACATTTCTAGTGGGAAAGCAGTTCGAAAACACTCCAAAGCGTCACCCACTATGGTAGAATTAACTATAACTACAATGTGGGATTCATGTCGATAAACTCAATATAATAAACTATGGTCATCTAAATAAGTTCTAGACTCCATGGGTTTGGCTAAAAATACATTTTAGTCTCAACAACGAGATAGTTATCGCATATTTTCGTTTCTTTGAGAGATCGCTTAGCAAAATATTATGGCGGCCATTTTGAATTTGTGGTATTAGGAAAAGTACTGATATTATTTCTGATCATCTGGATAACCTCCTTGTACTTTAAAACATAGGTGGAGACACCAAAATCATTGTTTTAACTTCAAAAGTGAGGGATTGGGGTATACCCCTGGTGTTATTTTGAATTAACCACTATGTGGGATTTATGTTAATAAATTCCATATAATGAAATAATGGTGATCTAAATAAGTGCTAGATTCTATGGGTTTGGCCAAAAAATACATTTTAGGTTCAACAACGAGATAGATATCCTATATTTTTGTGTTTTTTAAGAGGTCGCTTAACATAATCAGAACAATATGGCGGCCATCTTGGATTTTTAGTATTGAGAAAAGTGCTGATATCATTTCTGATCATCTGGATCAACTCTTTGTGCCTTAAAACATAAGTAGAGACACCAAAATATTTCTTTTCTAACTACAAAGGTGAGGAATTAGGGTATACCCCTGTTTTTCGAAAATGGCGTTACATGGTGGCGGCCATCTTGAATTAAAAAAAATGCACAAGGGGGATTTTTGGGGCCTCCTCGGAATTCGCCTGTGGAGATGTCCAGGTATCATTCCTGAAAAAATCAGCTTTCTGCAATTTTATTCCAGGTTCCTGTGTTTTTTTCACTAATGCTCTTGCACTGAATGCAAAATAGAGCTTTAAGCTGGTATTTGAACCTTTAATGTTACCTATTTTTAATACTTTTTCAGTAAAGAGTCAAAAAACTTTTCTCTCAGCTGATTTTTGTTTGGTATAAATGTTTAGTTTTGATTCAAACATGTTCTAGAACTCTTGTTTACATAAACTAAACCCATTTGGAATAAACATAAAGAGTTATGTGAACATATTATATGTTTTTTTGGTTAGACGTAAAATTAGCTCGCTTTTCTCCAGGCTCGGGAAAATTGACCATATCTCACATTATTGCCCACTGAGCTGTCAAATTTTGAGCTATATCAATATATGTATTATCAATAGAAATCTACTGACACAGGCTTTCCCATGGATGTGAAATTTGTTGTGTCCGATCATTGACAAATGCTATTGCTATACTAAATATAAAGTGTACGTTACGCGTTGCCAGTAAACCAGTATAACATCTTGGTTAGGACACCACATGAGACCACATGATACACATAGCAATTGAAAATCCCACTAGGTACTACTACTTTCAGTGACATTGGACATGAAATAGTCATCTTACACTCTGTAGAGTGACAGGTACACACATTAAGCTTCATTTGACAAGTATATATATTTACAGCGCGCACGCCTGATAGTGCTGGACTAGAAGTCATCCGATTTTCAATGATGTAGCCACCGTATTATGCTTGACGCAATAATATTTTTAGACACTTGAAGTTGTGGGTCGTGTTAGCGAGACACAACTTCAAGTGGTTAAATATTGAAATTAGTCGCATACGTTTTTCAATATAATAATTGTATTTATTTCATTTAAAGTTTAGAAATGTACCATTCATGAATCATTGGGAATGAAGCAATAAGTCCAGAGCATACTGAACGAGATTCAGATGAGTCAGGTCAGATCGTGGTCGGCACTTGACTGTCATCTATCTATTTGATTAATTACTATGAGACCCTTCACATTGAAGCCCCTGTAACTCAGGACTCTGCGCTAATTCTGTGTAAAGCGGGATCAGACGATCCTTCAAGATCGCCGAGTTATGAACAAATAAAGTCTGTAGAGTGTCATGCCGACAACAAACTCAAAATAGTAGTCCTAATAGCGGCATAATGTTGTGGTCATTTAATTGGCATTTCTTTTAACAAGTTGAACCTTCAAAAATAAAATTTACCTACAAGGATGTATTCACTCACGACATCGGTTAATTTTCTTTACTTTTACTATGTCTTTTCGTTTTACTTCTCGTTTTCATTATGATTGTTATATCGATATCAACCCTTACGCATAGCAGTAATGTCATGTGCGACTTGATCATGCGAGAAAATAACGTTGTTTATTTTTCGTGCAATGTGGAAAAATACAACATATTCAATGAATAGGGTGGCTGCATAAAGGCTCAGACCTTATTCTTGAACAAGTTCTGCATTTTCACATATCGCACTGGGAACACCGTTCGCATGTCTACAAACTTCAAATGACAATTTTTAGATTAAATTTGTCCAAATGAAGGCCAGTTATTTATACATGTTTCCGATTGAAGGCACGTTTCACATCTGAACATCTAAATATATCATTTAAAGCTTGATGCGTTATATAACTTGTAATCATTAAAATCAATGCTAAGAATGGACCGGCTGCTTAATAAGCATTCGTCTAAATAGATTGTATATACATTACGCTATAAGCCTGACCACGTTGACTCAATCATGCATAGATGGTCGATAAGGTTTCTTTGACAAAATGTAAGCTGTCACATTCTACTTGACAACATGTTTTTGTGTGTTCTAATGTTCGGCTTGATGTTCCAGTGTTGTTGCTAGTTCGTGGTGATATCAGTTATCCGGTTGTTGCAATGTTGTTTTTTCTTGTTAGCTGTGCGTGCTATTATTTGATCGTTTTCCAGTGTGTTTTTTATAGTTGGTATGCTACAATTTCTGTGTTGTTCCCGTGTTTGATCACATGTTCCATTGTGTGTTTTTTTAATGTTATTATTTTGTTAAATGCTGAATGTTGCTGTGTTTGTATTCAGTTGTTTTTGTCTGTTGCCTGGATGTTGCAGTGTTTCTCATGTTTCAGTTGTTTGATTGATTTATAATTATTCATTCTATTGGCTAGATGTTCCAGTGCTTCTTTCTGGATAGATGTTTCAATTAGTTTGTTCTTTTGACTGAATGTTTCGTAATATATAAATATATCCTCTTATCTGAATGTTGTTTCGGTTCGCTGAATGTTACAATGTTTTTTTTGTCTGGCTCCATGTTACAATGTTTTTTTCTGTTTGGTTGTATATTACAGTGTGTCTATGGTTAGCTCGAGGTTCCAATATCCTTTTGTTGGCTGGATGCTCTTGTGTTTTTTTTATCTTAGCTTGTTTTTTTCTGTTGGCTGAATGTTCCAGTGTTTCTTCTGCTGGATGGAATGTTGCTTTTATTTTTTCGTGACTTCGTGTTCTACTGGCCCTCCAACACCCAGCTAACACAATACCTTTAATCAATGCTGGTTTTAATGTTGGGCCACCGTCTACGACGCTGGCCCAACATTGATCCAGCTTTGGTTAAATGTGCCGTATTGCTGTGTATTTGTAATTCCTGCCGGCTGCTCGCTGTCTTGTATTTTTGCTGTGTGATTGTTATTCCTGCCGGCTGCTCACTATGACACACTGACTCTCTGGTTGATGAGCATTCAGCCAGCGGCCCCGGTTCACGCTCACTGACCCCGCCACTGACAGGTGGCGCCCTCGCTTGACTGGCGATAGATTGCACGGA
>OZ024911.1:79269215-79326630 GCA_964017125.1 Flabesymbios commensalis
TCCTCAAGTCAGAACTATTTTTTGTTGGTTTTGTCATGTTTAGATGTTAAATAAGAAATTTGCCCCCCCCCCCCCTATGCACCTCTGAAAAAGGTTGGCGAATTTTTTAGCGGCACTTTTTAATACGAATGATACAAGCTAGAAAAGCTGTGGCTAATCAATTTTTTATAATGAAAAATTAAATCGATTTCGGTAACGTTTTAAATGTTTAACATCTTTATCACTCTTTCAGTTCGGCTCATTTCATCAATAATAATTCTGAGCGATTAAAGATCAGGACACGCTCAGTCCATATCCACACGCTCAGTCCTGCACTATCCCCGAAAACACGCTATATTGAGCCAATGCTGGTTTAATGTTGACCCACCTCAAAGACTGTGGGCCAACATTAAACCAGCATTGTTTCACCGTCTCTTGTTTCCTTGGGATATTTGCCTTATTTGTAATGCTGATTCCAAGGCGTCATAAGCACTGATAAGGTGGGAGGCTGCCTAACCCCAGTGCCTGAAACAGGTTTCAGCCACAGATTGACCGCGTACAAAATCGTGGGACATTTCTTTGGACGGTCATATCTAAGACTTCCCCTGTTATAATCAGGTCGAAAATATTTTTTTTAGAATCAGTAATATTTCAGTTACATGCCCGCTGACTCAACTCAGAGGTCGCAGAGTCATTAAAAAGTTATGGACATTTTTCGGACCTTGGGGTCGAGATCACTCTCAGTCACCGCCATGTTGGCTTTGTCGGGTAAAGTAAACACATCAATCCACGGCCTCGATGAGGACGACACGACTAGAAGGTTGCCTATATTGGCCTTTATCATGTCTGCTATCTGAGAGGTGCAGCCTTCATTAAGCTAACCTCCGGCTCCGCACAGCACCTTTGCCATGGTAATTAACGGGAAATACAGTGCTTCTACCTGTCTCCATGGAAACGAAATAAAAGCCAGCAAACTGACAGTGTCACGGCACTCTTTGATCGCTGACAGTGTCACTACACCCTTTGAATCCCCATGTGTTCTCTGATCAATTAGTCAGCATTATCTTCGATTTGAAATTGTATTTAAATACTACGAATGAAAACGCCAAATTTAATAAGATTATTATCGCGATGGCAATTAGCTTATTCAACAAACAAGTCAGTAGAGTCGTTGTCCCGATGCCGGCTTAAAGTTTGCCAACCGTCTGCGACAAACATCAGGGGGTTGTATCATGTTAGGCGGGATCGAAATGTTATATTATATTCTTTAACTTAAGTAAGTCGCAGTGTAACATCTCATGGTTATCAGGTTAAATAATTGTCTGTATTTTGAAGAGAAACTTTATAATAAAGAAAGGTTGTAAATATAGGCATTTCTGATGATAAAAGTGTTATTGGCAGCACCAACTGACAAGATGCCTCGTGGCTACAGTGCTGACAGAACACTGTCATTTTATCTTCTTTTTCTGACTATAACAGGTGCAAGCCTCGAGGGGGCTGAAACCACACAGCATAGAATAGGCGCTGGCTCAGTGCGGGGCTTCTATCTGGATACATTACTTTACTTGTATATTAACCAGTAAAGCCCTGAAATATGCTGATACAAACCATAGACAGCAATTTGAAATCATCATAAATGGATTTTTCCGCTTCATTTGAATACCTATTTCATGGGTCTACGGCCATTATAATTCCTAAAAGTTGGACGTTCCTTTTCATTTTTTTTGCTCTGCTGCACGAGGTGGATTTTCGCCACCACTGTAGTCTTTAACTGTTGTTTACCGCTAGCGCACTATCACAGTTTAGCCAGTCCCAGCGTCCTGCTCCTGCTGTGTCTGTGACTACCATATGACAGGTGCTAGTTACAAGCATTACGGCATCTCGTCTCTGTTACCATGGCAACATCAAGTAGAATACAGAGCAATGACATTTTCACACACATTTATAAAATATCATCATTATATTCCTCTTTTATCAGGATTATAGTTATCTGTAAATGGTCCTCTGTAAAAAGGATGAGCTATGAATTTACGATTTATGTTTCTCTGTTGCGAACAAAACCACTTTCACACGACCATAAGACGTTTCTGTGAACAACGACCAACTTGTTACAATAATCCGACCTCCTTCTGGATTACGACTACCAGACATCCCTCTGAACTACGACCCCACATGTCCCTCTGATTTACGACCATCACATATCCCCCTGAATTACGACCATTACATCTCCCTCTCAATTACGACCATCACATCTCCCTCTGGATTACGACCAGCATATATCTATCTGAATTACGAACCCCACACGTCTTTCTGAATTACGACCCCTCCCCCCCCCCCCCACACACACACATTCCTCCTAATTACGACCTCCACATGTCTTTCTGAATTACAACTCCCATACGTCCCTCTGAATTACAACCATCACAACTCCCTCTGAATTACAACCATCACATCTCCCTCTAAATTACAACCATCACATCTCCCTCTGAATAACGGCCATCACATCTCCCTCTGAATTACGGCCAGCACATGTTCCTCTGAATTAAACCCATCACATGTCCCTCTGAATTACAACCATCATATCTCCCTCTGAATTACAACCATCACATCTCCCTCTGAATTACGGCCAGCACACGTCCCTCTAAATTACAACCATCACATCTCCCTCTAAATTACGGCCAGCACACGTCCCTTTAAATTACAACCATCACATCTCCCTTCGAATTACGGCCAGCACACGTCTCTTTGAGTTACACCCATCACATGTCCCTCTGAATTACAACCATCATATCTCCCTCTGAATTACGGCCAGCACACGTCCCTTTGAATTACCACCATCACATCTCCCTCTGAATTACGGCCAGCACACGTCCCTCTTAATTACCCCATCACATGTCCCTCTGAATTACAACCATCACATCTCCCTCTGAATTACAACCATCACATCTCCCTCTGAATTACGACCTCCACACGTCCCTCTAAATTACAACCATCACATCTCCCTCTGAATCACGGCCAGCACACGTCGATCGGAATTACACCCAGCACATCTCCCGCTGAATTACGGCCAGCACATGTCCCTTTGAATTACGACCCCCACGTTCCCCTCTTAATCACGATCATCACGTACATCGTCCTCTCAAGCACCATCAGCATATTGTCTTTGACTACGATCTAGCTGTGTGACACTCCACCTAACACTAATTTAATTCTTAGTATATCTATATCTGCATATATTTACACGTGGGTGTGCAGATAAGATACACAATTCTACTTTCTAGCACAATCCAGAAATACTATTATATTAAAAATAGAGCAATGTGAAACTAGCTGGACTTACGGTAAACTTCAAACAGAGATAATTATAACAGTGTTTTTTTTCTGGCCGTCATAGCGTGAGGGGGGGGGGACTGTTCATGCTTCTACCTGTCATCCTAACCTATACCACAGACAGGTGTATGTGTCTCCCAAATACCACAAGTGATCACATATATACCTCACTACCAGGCCACATCACATTACTCTTACAGCATGTCCAGGGTAGCATCCAAACCGCATCCCATCGCATTACGAATAGGCTGCGTCAATTCTCAAAGAATTGAATTCAATTTAGCAGATAAAGCAAAAAGACTTTCTATGTTTCCGTAGTGCAATTAATGCAATTAACGTATTGTTCATGTTTTATATTCGTACAGTTCTTTGTTGTAAAGCGCTGTTCTTTAATATTTTTTTAAATCCGCTAGCGATGTGGCTAATACTATTGCATTAGTAAATGAAATGAATCGGGCTTTAGGCCACCTTTGTGCACATATAGGCTAAACTGGGCCAGGATAACCTCCTGAGTATGGTGAGATGATTGAGATGACACTGTCCTCCAGACACAGAAATCGAAATTCGAGCCCTGGCGGTCTGAGGTCGAGCACGCTACCTCTCGGTCACGGAGGCTCCCCACAATACTGACTTTCACACGTGGATGGGGAAGAAACATTTTTGTTTCTTTCAAACCGCCGAGACCGGGAACCGAACCCCAAACTCAGGCGTGAAAAGCAGCGGTGCTAACCACTACCCTAGGCTATTGCCTTAGTAACATATAAAATCTTGCTTTAATATAACATAAATATTGCTGTGATTTAATATAATATAATATATAATAGTTTAATATATAATAATTGAATGTAATATAATAATATAATATGATATATAATAATTTACATTAATAATAATATAATAATATATAATAATAAATAATATAATACATAATAATTTAATATAATAAAATATTGCTTTAATATAATATCAAATCGCATCGTGGTACGGGTCGAAAAAGAAAACAAGGAGCTTAGTCCACATAGAGTTTTAGCCAGTTAGATGACATTTGTCAACAGGTGGTTTAGTGCGTGGCTTCATTACTGAGATAATCATGATGATGATGCTTGTTTATGTTATAGATGTGGGTAATTAGAGTTCAGACCCTCACGAGATACTCGCGTCACAATACCACCAAACACTTGTAGCGCTAAATTATCCCATAGATTAATTTATGGTTAACCTATTTCAATTTTCACCCAATTTAATTTGTGTCTCGTTAGCGCGACCCACAACTTAAAGTGGGTGAAAATTACGCATATTTGAGAGGGAACATTTCCAAATTTTGATGTCTAAGCACTCATTTCATTCCCGATATCAGTAATTTAATCTGCTTATAAAATTGATTAAAAATGACTATAGTGGCGCTTTGCATTGAAAGGCTTAATGACCGCACTGAGAATAGTTCCATATGGGACATATTTTCTGGTGTAGGCCCCACACCTGGTCGTTATTTTTTATGTTCGTCATACAAGCTATTTAATGCACGTGGCTGCCAGAGAGTCATTAACCATATGATATTTTTATTTGAACTTCAAATAAAACTGTAGAACGCAGGACAACACTTGGGGGTGAAAGGATGAAAACACGCAGACAGACAGTTATGATTTATTCTCTATAGCATCTCATCTGATTTATCTGATCTGTACTGGTGGTTCTGTATAACAATATGAATATTTATTAAAAAATAATAACAGCAAGTTTATTAGGCATACAATAAGCAAGATATTCAAAAATGATACAATTCTGAAATTCAGCTTTCCATTTATTGCAATAGTCACAGAAAGTTTTATAAATAGAATCATATCATAAATACAGATAATCTTTACAATGATGATTGTTCTAGCAGCCGCCACTAACTATTACTTAAATGCGAAAGTTTACACATAAAATAAAAATATTTTAATTACTAGTTCCGTTACAAAAAATGTATAATTGACAGGAATCAGGTATTATATATTTAATAAATCCGAGCTCTACACTACACTTACAACTATTGGGCCTTCTCCCAAATATCGCCGCTGCTGATTATACTTAGAAGCTCTACTTTGAGCCAAACTGAAAGCTAATATTACTATCATATCTGTAACAAAAACAAATTGTTAATACAGGGAAAAGTAACAAAAATATGAGCATGTCTTACATTTTCCCAATAAATGCAATAACACCGTCACTATGAAATCTACCGCAAAAGTTACAACATGGATGGCGATAAATCTCAAAAATTAGTGGTGAACTCGTACACTGGAGATGGATCAACTCAATATAGAATCTTAGTACCAAGCTTTAATGGCAAATTAATACTTATTAAATTACATGATAAAAAATGCATTTTCATCACGAATTTCCACATTATCAACGTTAACGTCATTAAATCATGTGTTTGAACTGATCAAGAATTAAGAACTAATTTAAGCCATAAAATACATACCTCACTCCTCAGCTCCTGTGCGCTACCAGGGCCAAACTTAGCAAGGCATTCAGCCAGCTACTGTGCTGGTCTGAACGAGATTGACAACCTATAATTGACAATAAATAATGGCTAACAATAAGGTAATAATTAATTAAGACTGGTGGCTCAGTTAGCTTATACTCAGAAAACACAACATCTGCACAACATCCGTACAACGTTGGACCAGCGTCAAAGACGTTGGGCCGACGCTTCACAAATGCTACACGAATGCCTACGTTCGCCAGGTGGCTACATTATATTATGCATGGTCTAATTACATGAAAAATAAAAATTATTCATTTAAAAATGTTTATCGGCGGTCACATGTACCATGTGGCGCTTCCTGATTGGTTGAGAGATGGAAAATGTTAAGCAGCTATGATTCATAATAAAATTCATGAATTACCATTTAATTTAATTGACACGTAATAATAAATATAATCTTCGTTATATTCAAGCTGATATTATTCACTACATATCATTATATTAAATGTAGTTATTTCGCAAATATTGAGAGCTCACCTGATAATGTTGTCAGCTGAGAGTCAGCTATGAAAATGGCAGATTCAAAAAGTGCCAACTCATAGCTAGAGTTAGGGTCTCAAAGCACAAAATAATTCGGACCACATCATGGGGTCGGACTAAATGTCACAATCGAACGAAAATGCTAACTGACATTACAATGAATGACAGTGGCGTTTACAAAAACTTTATCAGTAGAAATGAGCAATACAACTGTTTAACTGGAATATGTTTTGATTTAAATGGCACAGAGTTTTATCCAGGGCGGGGGCCCTCGGGTAGTGGTTTGCAGCGCTGCCTTTCGCGCCAGAGCTCGCGGTCCTTTACCCGGTCTCGGCGGTTTGAAAGAAACAAAAATGTTTCTTCCCCATCCACTCCTAAAAATCAGTATTGTGGGGAGCCTCCGTGACCGAGAGGTAGCGTAATCGGCCTCAGATCTCTAGTGTTCGAATTTAAACTCCTGTATCTGGAGGGCGGTTAACTCACTCATCTCACCATCCTCATGAGGTTCTCCTGGCCCAATTTAGCCTGTATGTGCACAAAAGTGGCCTAAAGCCCGATTCATTTCATTTGATTTGATTTACAAAGTTTTATCCACATGAAGTTGTGGTTGAAAGTGTAAATGATATAATGGAGCGCTTTAACCAAATTATATCAATTTGAATTTTCACTCAATTGAAGTTGTGTCTAGCTAACGCCATCCACAACTTCAATTGAGTGAAAATTAGTCAGATTTGACAAAATAGAGCTCAACAATTTTGAAATCTTCTTGATTGCTATCACGCTTTATCTTTCGTTTTTTTTGTGTTCAATATCTCGCATTTGATGTACCAATGTTTAAAAATTAAAAAAACTAATATAAAGCGTTAATACAGTTTGGGAAGAGACATCATATATTGTCCACGGTCTGAACTGGGAAGTAATGCGAAGAGAAATAAATAATGTTTACTGGTACAGACGGTGAAGCATTCTTACATACATGTCGTTTAAATTTGTTGTATTGAGATGTTAAACCACTGTCATCGGGAATGAAGTGAGTGTTTAAACATCAATATTTGCAAATGCTTGATCTCTAATTAAGCAATATGAGTGTTTTTCACCCACTTGAAGTTTTAGGTCGAGGTAGCGTGACACAACTTCAAGTGGGTGGAAATTAAAAAAACTTTAAGGGTTAAACGCAGTAATGATTTATTTAAATTTAAATTTGACTGATCATGTAAATGTTATTGAAAACAAAATCACTAATCGTGCTATATGTTGGTATACATTTATAACATCCTCCTTGAAAAGGGTGTCGTTAGAAGTAACATAACGTAAACTGGTAAATTACGGAACTGATTAGTCATTAGAATGATCGTTAGTGTACTGCATACGTGGCTGTGAATAAGCCCATCAACATTAACAACATCAACATTAACCAACATTCTCAAGGCAACACATATTAATCAATATCCTGCGAGACCCGTGCATATAGATTTTAAACAGGTACAATTCAACTTAAATTTCTGACAGAGGTTGTGGCAGTTACTCTGCCTAGTCAAAGAATTCAATTTGAGATTTTTTATAAATTTTTTATAAATATTTTTTTTTACTTTATATAAGTTTTATACATTTTTTTAACACACCAAATATTTTAAATTCTGCTGCATTCGGACACAATAAATATCTAGAAGATGTTGCATTTAATACTGAAATTAAATAGGTGATGTTGTTTACAATACAAAGAAAAGTTCTTTAAATTCCATCGAATCGCTATGATATATTAAGCACAAGGCCTTCACCCTCGTTCACATTCTGTGTGAAAGTAACATAAAATATGCTGCGGTAACCATGGTAACATATCCTGTAATCGCCTTGATAGTACCGTCGCTGTAGCAGTCGGCTATAAATCAGGGTAGAATTATCCATATAATTCGCGGTGTGAATTGATCAAACAATTATCATAGCTCTGCTATAACAATTAACATTTTAATCTTAAAGTTATTGCATTGCGTTTTTCGCCCACTTTGAAATTGCATCTGACTGACGCCATCCAAACGTACGTCAAATGAGTTATTTGTTTTTGTCAAACCGAAGGATCTTTTTTTTCAAATACAGCTTATCAAAGTCACGTTGCTACTGGGGAGGGTTAACGCTGTCGCTGTCACAGACGACTATAGTCGCGTTAATATTTTTCAATATTTTCAAATGTTTATTATCAAATTTAAAAAAAATATGAGTAATTTTAATTCATTTGAATTGATGGGTCGCGGCAGCGAGTCACAATTTCAAATGGCTGAAAACTAAAAAATATATCTCAACGGGCAAAGGGCTAATGAAAGGGATTGGAAAGATAATAATCATGGTCCGCGCTTAAAGGGACACCATATTGTAGTGAAAAGGCAAATATCAGTAAGTGCATAGTTAATGCCGTTGGTATTTGCAGCGCAGCATAGGACAATGCAGTGTATTTTAATTAGGAGTTAAGATAGTGCTGGTATACAAATGACCTAGATGTGGGCAATATAAGGCAATTTGAAAGCAGGGGACATTCCAATAATTGTGGTATACAAATGACCGCGTGGATCTCATTTATAATATATGGTAGGAAACATACTGTAGATCTGTTAATATTCGCTAGGTTTTAATTTTCGCGAATTTCGCGTGGAGGACAAATTCGCGAATTCAAGAATCTCGCGAAAATTATTTTTATAATAGCGAGACTGAAGAAAAATCAAAATTAGCGAAAATTACCAGATCTACAGTAACCATTAGATTATATGGTATATACATATATATACATACCGCTTTAAACCCAGTGTTTATATTTAATACCAAAAACTAGCTCTAACGTTAAACTAGATTTATGTTTTCTGAAAATGTATCATCCATAGCTGTCCCAGTAAACGGGCCGCTGAATCAATGTTGTTTTAATGTTGGCCCTCCGTCTCCGCTGTCGGCCCAACATTAAAACAACATTGATTCAGCATCCCGTGTTTGCTGGGACAGCTTCTCGATCAGTGAATGCAGCGCTGGCTTTGACGCAATCAGCGCTACATGAAGCAGATATCAGAATCTCTATGAAACACAAATTGCAGGGACTGGTAAACAATGTGATGATCTATATAAACCAAGCCCACATACCTGTATCAGCATGGCTTGGTATAAATTGACATGCAAATGCTATAGCCACATTATGATACATTATTCCGGCCCTAATGTAGTAATGTAGCGATTTGTATTAGTGATTGTATGCTCAAACCATGCAATATTTTATATTAGCACCTGTTCTTCACAGAAATAATGTACCTGGCTCATTCTATCACTGACATACAATCAACGAGGAAAATATACGTGCATTTGAAATGGGGGGGGGGGGGGGGGAGTTTATAGTTGACATATCTACTATCACCAACACACAAGGAATGTATCATATAATTTTGCTAATATGCAACACCTAATTTACATGACAGATACGTCTTGATAAAATCGGCCATTTTAACACTGAATTCTACACTCCAATGAAAATACAATGGATATTGGATATTAAAGTATGAAATAACAGCGTGACGGAATAAGATTATCGTTAATTGTATATAATAATTATACATGTTATATCTTTTTGTCTCGTGTTTATATATTATGTTTCTGTCTGCCGGCCTTTTCCGTTTGATTTCCTTTACATATTGCTGATTTCCGTGTTGTTTTGCCTGTCATATTTTCTGGATCCAGACAGGCGCGGGTTGATTGGTCTGGCCGGGATATGTCGTGATAACTGATCATTTATCAGGACGCGTTCAATTAGACAACGACAGCTCCATATTGTTTCTGGGAGACCAACATGAGCCCCGTATCAATTATAGACATTCTCAACACTACATTCATCTAAATGTCCTGTGACATTTGTACTGAGGAGGTCAAATATTCCCGGTTGTTATTAGAATTTATTACAGCGCGGGGATCGACTTTAGACGTCAGATCCCCGCACTGTAACAATTAAAATATTTATTATGGCTGTAGACCCCTAACATTGGTATTCAAATGAAACGGGAAGAGCCAACTAAGCCATTTATGAGGATTTCAAATTGAAAAAAAACCTTTTGGTCTCCATGGTTTATATACAAAATATTCAGCGTTTTAAGGGTTAATGCTATTTAGGAAAGGGTTAATATTAGCATTCGTAAATATTTAAAAGAAAATATATTATTAATCACGGGAATATTTGACCTCCTCAGTGGGTAAAAATTATGCATATTTGATGAATTTGAGAACAAATATTTGGAAATCTTGATGTTTAGACACACATTTAATTACCAACAACAGTGATTTGATCGGCTAATATAACTGATTTAAAAGCACTCTGCACGTATGCTCAGAACCTCCTAAACCACTCTGTAAGTATGCTCAGAACCTCCTAAACCACTCTGTAAGTATGCTCAGAACCTCCTAAACCACTCTGTAAGTATGCTCAGAACCTCCTAAACCACTCTGTAAGTATGCTCAGAACCTCCTAAACCACTCTGTAAGTATGCTCAGAACCTCCTAAACCACTCTGTAAGTATGCTCAGAACCTCCTAAACCACTATATACGTATGCTCATAACCTCCTAAATCACTCTGTACGTATGCTCAGAACCTCCTAAACCACTCTGTATGTATACTCGAGCAGAACCTCCTAAACCACTCTGTAAGTATGCTGAGAACCTCCTAAACCACTCTGAACGTATGCTCAGAACCTCCTAAGCCACTCCGTACGTATGCTCAGAACCTCCTAAACCACTCTGTACGTATGCTCAGAACCTCCTAAACCACTCTGTACGTATGCTCATAACCTCCTAAACCACTCTGTAAGTATGCTCAGAACCTCCTAAACCACTATATACGTATGCTCATAACCTCCTAAACCACTCTGTACGTATGCACAGAACCTCCTAAATCACTCTGTACGTATGCTCAGAACCTCCTAAACCACTCTGTACGTATGCTCATAACCTCCTAAACCACTCTGTACGTATGCTCATAACCTCCTAAACCACTATATAAGTATGCTCATAACCTCCTAAATAACTCTGTACGTATGCTCAGAACCTCCTAAACCACTCTGTATGTATACTCGAGCAGAACCTCCTAAACCACTCTGTAAGTATGCTGAGAACCTCCTAAACCACTCTGAACGTATGCTCAGAACCTCCTAAGCCACTCCGTACGTATGCTCAGAACCTCCCAAGCCACTCTGTACGTATGCTCATAACATCCTAAACCACTCTGTAAGTATGCTCAGAACCTCCTAAACCACTATATACGTATGCTCATAACCTCCTAAACCACTCTGTACGTATGCACAGAACCTCCTAAATCACTCTGTACGTATGCTCAGAACCTCCTAAACCACTCTGTACGTATGCTCATAACCTCCTAAACCACTCTGTACGTATGCTCATAACCTCCTAAGCCACTCTGTACGTATGCACAGAACCTCCTAAACCACTCTGTACGTATGATCAGAACCTCCTAAACCACTATATACGTATGCTCAGAACCTCCTAAACCACTCTGTACGTATGCCCAGAACCTCCTAAACCACTCTGTACGTATGCTCATAACCTCCTAAGCCACTCTGTACGTATGCACAGAACCTCCTAAACCACTCTGTACGTATGATCAGAACCTCCTAAACCACTCTGTACGTATGCTCATAACCTCCTAAGCCACTCTGTACGTATGCACAGAACCTCCTAAACCACTCTGTACGTATGATCAGAACCTCCTAAACCACTCTGTACGTATGCTCATAACCTCCTAAGCCACTCTGTACGTATGCTCAGAACCTCCTAAACCACTCTGTACGTATGCTCATAACCTCCTAAGCCACTCTGTACGTATGCACAGAACCTCCTAAACCACTCTGTACGTATGCTCAGAACCTCCTAAACCACTCTGTACGTATGCCCAGAACCTCCTAAACCACTATATACGTATGCTCAGAACCTCCTAAGCCACTCTGTACGTATGCACAGAACCTCCTAAACCACTCTGTACGTATGCTCATAACCTCCTAAGCCACTCTGTACGTATGCACAGAACCTCCTAAACCACTCTGTACGTATGCTCAGAACCTCCTAAGCCACTCTGTACGTATGCTCAGAACCTCCTAAACCACTATATACGTATGCTCATAACCTCCTAAGCCACTCTGTACGTATGCACAGAACCTCCTAAACCACTCTGTACGTATGATCAGAACCTCCTAAACCACTCTGTACGTATGATCATAACTTCCTAAGCCACTCTGTACGTGTGCACAGAACCTCCTAAACCACTCTGTACGTATGATCAGAACCTCCTAAACCACTATATACGTATGCCCAGAACCTCCTAAGCCACTCTGTACGTATGCTCATAACCTCCTGAACCACTCTGTACGTATGCTCAGAACCTCCTAAACCACTCTGTACGTATGATCAGAACCTCCTAAGCCACTCTGTACGTATGCACAGAACCTCCTAAACCACTCTGTACGTATGATCAGAACCTCCTAAACCACTCTGTACGTATGCTCATAACCTCCTAAACCACTCTGTACGTATGCTCATAACCTCCTAAGCCACTCTGTACGTATGCTCATAACCTCCTAAACCACTCTGAGCGTATGCTCAGAACCTCCTAAGCCACTCTGTACGTATGCTCATAACCTCCTAAACCATTCTGTACGTATGCTCAGAACCTCCTAAACCACTCTGTACGTATGATCATAACCTCCTAAACCACTCTGTACGTATGCTCAGAACCTCCTAAACCACTCTGTACGTATGCTCAGAACCTCCTAAACCACTCTGTACGTATGTTCATAACCTCCTGAACCACTCTATACGTATGCTCAGAACCTCCTAAACCACTCTGTACGTATGCTCATAACCTCCTAAGCCACTCTGTACGTATGCACAGAACCTCCTAAACCACTCTGTACGTATGATCAGAACCTCCTAAACCACTCTGTACGTATGCTCAGAACCTCCTAAGCCACTCTGTACGTATGCACAGAACCTCCTAAACCACTCTGTACGTATGATCAGAACCTCCTAAACCACTCTGTACGTTTGCTCATAACCTCCTAAGCCACTCTGTACGTATGCTCATAACCTCCTAAACCACTCTGAGCGTATGCTCAGAACCTCCTAAGCCACTCTGTACGTATGCTCATAACCTCCTAAACCATTCTGTACGTATGCTCAGAACCTCCTAAACCACTCTGTACGTATGATCATAACCTCCTAAACCACTCTGTACGTATGCTCAGAACCTCCTAAACCACTCTGTACGTATGCTCAGAACCTCCTAAACCACTCTGTACGTATGTTCATAACCTCCTGAACCACTCTATACGTATGCTCAGAACCTCCTAAACCACTCTGTACGTATGCTCAGAACCTCCTAAACCACTCTGTACGTATGCTCATAACCTCCTAAGCCACTCTGTACGTATGCACAGAACCTCCTAAACCACTCTGTACGTATGATCAGAACCTCCTAAACCACACTGTACGTATGCTCATAACCTCCTAAGCCACTCTGTACGTATGCACAGAACCTCCTAAACCACTCTGTACGTATGATCAGAACCTCCTAAACCACTCTGTACGTATGCTCATAACCTCCTAAGCCACTCTGTACGTATGCTCATAACCTCCTAAACCACTCTGAACG
Organism: Flabesymbios commensalis; assembly: GCA_964017125.1. Taxonomy (NCBI): domain Eukaryota; kingdom Metazoa; phylum Annelida; class Polychaeta; order Terebellida; family Flabelligeridae; genus Flabesymbios; species Flabesymbios commensalis. Next base: position 79,283,217 of record OZ024911.1, read on the forward strand.
TATGCTCAGAACCTCCTAAGCCACTCTGTATGTATGCTCATAACCTCCTAAACCACTATATACGTATGCTCATAACCTCCTAAACCACTCTGTACGTATGCTCATAACCTCCTAAGCCACTCTGTACGTATGCTCAGAACCTCCTAAACCACTCTGTACGTATGCTCAAAACCTCCTAAACCACTATATACGTATGCTCAGAACCTCCTAAACCACTCTGTGCTTATGCTCAGAACCTCCTAAACCACTATATACGTATGCTCAGAACCTCCTAAACCACTCTGTACGTATGATCAGAACCTCCTAAACCACTCTGAACGTATGCTCATAACCTCCCAAGCCACTCTGTACGTATGCTCATAATCTCCTAAGCCACTCTGTACGTATGATCAGAACCTCCTAAACCACTCTGTACGTATATTCAGAACCTCCTAAGCCACTTTTTAAGTATGATCAGAACCTCCTTGTTATGGTGATTACATCATTTTTTATTTAAATAATTTTATTTTATAAATATCGTATTATTTTATTGTCCAGGTAATCTGTGTCAGTAATGAGTTTGAAAATTTGAGTGGTGTTATTACTTCATGGCCATTTCTCTCAAAACGTTGATGTCTATGGTAATTTTCGCGTGTTTACATTTTCACGATTTTTCGACTTTGGGATTTTTCATGAAGTTTAGAATTCGCGAATTTTAATTTTTCTTCAGTGGTGCTATTTAGAGCCTAATAATAATTTTCCGGAGATTAACGAATTCGCGAATTTGTCTTCCTCGCGAAATTCGCAAAAATTAAAACTTCGCAATACTACCAGATTTAAAGTAATTAAATTACGTATAGCCACAGAGCACATGTAAAACCAATTTATTATATCGCCTATCAGCCTATCGGTCCAGAGTGTGGCGTGACATAATGTGGACACGGTTCATCATTGGCCCAACGTTGTCTCAATGTTGGCCCCGCCTCTCTGACGTTTTCCATCACTGTGACAACGCTGTGTAAACGTCCGCGTTGATGTGAGGTCAGATTCTCACCGTCAGCTACTGGCAAAGATTTCCTTCCTCGTGTTGGTGACCATAGCAACGACAAATATGTACCCGTGCTGGTTACCCTAGCAACCACCTGCTTCTATATCTGCCGAAGTTGAGATACAACTCTTCGCAATCCCAATTATGATGCGATTATCAAACTTTGTCTATATCAAGCCTATATCATCATCACATTCTAAAGTAATCCGCTCATATAACTTTGATAAAAACAACAATGTATCGATGCATTTTGTCTGATATATATAAAACTACTTGATTATTTATCCTTATATTTATTAAGTTTATTATTGGATGCTTTACACAAACAACTCTGGTTGTAACGTTTCAAGCGGAAGCGCAACAAACACGATGCATTGACCCGATGTTGATTTAATGTTAGGCCATCGTCACAGACGGTGGCCCAACATTGGGCGAATGTGTCCGCCTGCTGGAAGTGTTTTTATATCTGTATCAAAATTGCACTTCTTAAATTTAAATTTTCCTTCAACAGATTGATAAATATTTACATATATACCCTCCTGCATTTTGCAAATGATTGCTTTTCTAGTTATGAGGACGTCATAATCAGCCTGTGAGTGACACAGCAGGTTTAGTGATGGTCAGCCATGTCAGGGGTCGTTGTATTTATCCCCGTATTTATCCACACGCGCTACAGAAGCCCTTGTCAAACTAGAGCCTTTATATATCCACACAAGAACATGCGTGGTAAGCCTTTTCAAACCATGTCATAAAATAGCTGTTAAATAAGCTGATATAATCAAATGAATCAATTTCAGTCTATTTTATCATTTTAATTTATTGAAAATGCGTTAGCTATTACAGTTTCTAAAAAGGCTAGCAGATTCGGCTGAACAAGGCCTAATCTGTCATGTGGTGGTGGAGGGTGTGTGTGGGTTGTGGTCAAGGTTCTTTTTATTAGCACACCAAAAATCAGCTCTGAGCAATAATTATGTGTTTAGTCAGCAAAATTGCAAACATTTGGTGTCTTATTGGAAACATATGTGTCATTTTCAACCACTTGAAGTTGTAGGTCGCGGTAGCGAGACACAACTTTAAGTGGGTGGTAATTTTAATGCAATAATTCGGATCTTAAAGTGTTATTATATCACGTGTGTGGGGTCAGCGGGGTCAGATTGGCATTAATCAATCTCCGTGCTGAGATGAGCTGACGTTAAGGGGATTACGGCAAAGTCGATCCCCGCACTGAACGAGAAAAACATTTATAACAGCCGTAGACCCATAACATGGGTATTCAAATGAATCGGAAAAAGCTAACTAAGACATTTATGATGCTTTAAGATTGAAAAAACAACTTTTTTTCAAGAAAATTATTTCAGGTTTGTGAGGGTTAATCAATCAGTGTGTTAAGATGGGCTGAGGTCAGGGGGATTACAGCATGTCTCTCACTGATAACTTTATCCCCATCCTGAGATGATAGCTGACCAACACACACGAAACATCCAACCAATGCTGGGCTGATGCTGGCAGCATCACGCCTGCATTGGGCCGACGCCTGGTGATTTCTTGGCTACCCCGGGATCCATCCTGAGATAGTTAGTAATCATCTACATGTGTTAACAACAAGCGGACCCCAAGTAATCCCCCAGATACATGGAGGTCGTGGATACATGGATACATGGATACATGGAACATGTGCATGTGGACCATAATATTTTAGTCCATGGACTTTGTCAGAGGAGCTAATACTCGTCTAGAAACTCAAGTAATTCTCACAAATACTATTATGATACAGGCCCTACCCAAGGTTCATCTGAAGATGATTATAACTCATCTGCGTGTCTGAACCCTTTCAAACCTGAATTTACCGTTGTCACCTTCATTCACTACAAGCCGCGAATTGCTCTCGCAATTCTCGACTTGTAGTGGATGAAGGTGATTTCATGTGGTTTAAAAATTAAAAAAATGCCATGTATTGGTAAGCCAGTTTCATGGAAATTTTCGTTCTAAAACCCTTGGTTGTAGGAAAGTTGAGACCGTTTTCAGGGATGCAAAATGCTGCTTTATAGCATCGTGAGGACTTAAAAGGGTTAACAAACAAACACAACATGTTGAGCCAATGCCTTTACAACGCTGACATATTTTGATACAAGCCGTCATAAATGTGTTAGTTAGCTTTTCTGCTTCATTTGAATACCTATAGTACGGGTCTGCGGCTGATATAAATGTTTAATTATTTCAACCACTTGAAGTTGTGTGTCGCAACCACGACTAACAAGTGGGCGAAAATTACGCATATTTGTTTAATGTGAGACAAAAAATGTGCAAATATTGATGTCTAAATACAATGAATGTGATTTAGCGGCTAACAAAATGAATTAAAAAGGGACTATATTCGCCCTCAGCGGTACCAGGGTCAAGATTTTAATGGTGAGCCAGGGTCGTACGCGGTGGACCACCGGTAAATTAAATTGACATTTTGTATTAGCTAGAGAAAGCCTACTAACCCTCGCAGATAATAAAATGATGCGATAACTGGTGGATTGTTTCTCGAAACTAACAGCTCACTCACTACTGGCCACTAGTTTTGGGTATCAACCACCAGTAAAGCATATGTTTTATATGTCCACAATATTAATTTCAAACGGAAATAAAATTTAAAACCTGCTTTATCACCTTATTATAATTTTAATTTCTATGTTATTAGTGGTTTATTTAAATTATTTTATTTTTATTTTATCATATTTTTGTGACATTTTCAGTATAGAATCGTCTCCATTGTGTTGGATAGATACCACCATACTTTGTTGTTACCAGCTGTGCCAAGTATATAGGCCTGAATATCAATAGTAATATGGCCTATACCTAAAGTAGCTCTTGTGTTGTTTCCAAATCAATTAATATTAAGTAATAGTCTGTAAATAATCATTGCATTCATAGTTTAAGATATATAATAGAGGGGGTGATTGGAAGCTTGAGGGGGGTAACTTGAAACTAGTTTCAGATTACATCCGGGGGTGACCTGAAACACGCTTCAGATTATCCCGCCCGGGGGGTAACCTGAACAGAAGAAGGGGGTAGCATGAACCTGCTATACATGTACGTGCTGTCTGATATGACAAGCCCACAGCTGATCTGGAATCCACCAGTTCATGTGCTTGTTTTGAATGTGTTCTATGTAGAACCAGGTCACACACTCTCCTATAATATTCTGTCATAATACGTGGGTGATATATATTAATTTAACTGAAAATGACTCCCAACTAATTGCATATTCTGTGATTATGTATCTGCCATCATTGTTTGAAGTTCGGAAGTTTAAACTTCCAAACTCCTGATGGCAGATTCATAATCACATAATATGCAGTTAATCGGGAAGTCATTTTTAGCTTAGTTGAGGGGGATATTTTTTACTCGCGGAATGTGACAGGATATTATATACATTAAAACCAGAGTTATATAAAAAATGCAATTGTTTTGTTATTGAAAAAATGAGGCATCGTTTTTTTATATTGTACGACATTTGGTTCCGGCGATACACTTATCATGGGTCTACTCAATATTGGGGTCATCGCCGCAGACTGTGGCCCAACGTTAAGCCAACCCATGCTAAATGTATCATGTTAGCTATGTCATCCCTAGAGATCCAAATGCCGACTATTCTGCTCTGCAAAGCCGAAAGGCAGTATCTGCTTACTTGTAAAGTAAGCAGATACTGCCTTTTGGCTTTTCAGGGCAGTATCTCTGTCCTCACATAGACTGTGACAACTTACACGTGCTAATCCTTCTGATGGCGCCCACAATGCCTCCATCGTTCAAATCCCTATTGTCAACATGGAGGTTTAGACAGTATCAACATAAGAGCGTTATACTGATATATAACATAATGCAAGGGCCCAGCTAAGTGATAAGTATACATTATTATACGTTACGCTGAAGAGCACTTACACAGATTATCATATTAGACTGAGGGGGGTATCCATAATTATATTGCTTTTAAATTATTATATTGACGTGGTTATTCTAGAGAGAGAGACATTTGTTATATTTTGTTTCTTAGTATAGTTGTTTTTTTTTTAATTATTTTGATTGCTTTCTACACGATTAGATCCTAGTAGACATGGAAAACTTTATTGTGCAATATATATTTTGGCGGGACAAGTTAAATTGATAGCATGACATGTGAACTAGAGGTACCATCCACATACTGGTTGTCATCTAAATGTCTATATACCAATGTTTTAATAAATGAATTATAATGAAGCATTTATTTCTATGATGAATAAATTATACTAGTAAGAAAAACAAAACCTGGCCAGGTGTATACATTAAGATATATCCGTCTTATATTCAATAAACATCAAGATTGGCAAATTTTTGGTCTAAAATTAAACAAATCTGATAAATTTGTAGTTGTGGGTCGCGGTAACGAGACACAACTTCAAGTGGGTAATTTTTTTTTTAATCAAGTGTTCCAGTAATAGCCAGTTGTAAACATTGATAATATTTGTGTTATTCGTTATTCCGTGTTTAGTTCTTATTGATGTGAACCCAGATATTACCACGGCTGTCTTAATAAGTAAATAATACGCCATTTACGTGTTAGCTGATAGATTTACATAACGGCAGCTCTTATTTACAGAAGGCATGTGTTTTATTTTCTCTGTTTACTCAGCCGGGGGAAGAACCACTTTTCTTTTATGTTTCCTAGTGTATCGAGCATTCAAGCTCAGCGATTTGGAAGAGTATCAATATTTACCTTCCCATTTGGTGGCGTAATTTACAAGATAAACGAGAGGCTAATATAACAAGCAAACTGAAACATCGTGTGTGGATACACGTCAAGAAACTAGATGTCAATGACTACAGTTTCATGTATCTGCATCATCAGATTATACTCACATGTGTGCATCTTAGCCATGTATAACGAGATTATTAAAGGAGTAGTCCACTGTGTACAAGGAGCGAAAGCACCACACTGAGTATTGGAAACATACAAAGAGTCTATTGCTTTAATTGCAAATGCAGAAATCTGTTATGCTTTACTGAGACGGAAAGTTAGCTATATAATTTTCTCTTCAAAAACACTTGTTCAATTTCCAGTGTTTTACATCTAGATTAGTGGAAAATTCATTGGCTAGCATTGGCTGGATACATCAAACATTAAACCAGCATTGGTTCGATGTCTTCTGTTTGATGGGTATCTTTGGTCAGTTATTGGTTTAATGCTGACATTGGCCCCACATTGATATAGCACTTGCAATGTGTGATGTTCCCCTTGTATTCAGAGTAGATATTGAGGCAGTTGGACAAGTAGACAAGTACTACAATTAGCCAAGTCCACTGGGCAGACTGACCCGGAAATGGGCGCACGAACCGCACATAATATGGGGGGGGGATGTGCCCTCCCTCCGTGTTGTCCCAGGTCAACCATTATAATTAGTGTAGCTGTGTCAGATCAAACGATATGGTATATTTAAAAAGTAGAACATGATATCTACCGTTACCTTTATATTTATTTTTTACTTTCTTATCAATCTTGGTGTCGATGTGTAGAGTTTTTAAAATTGCAAACGAAAATAAATAGGGACAAATCCATATAAAAACAATGTTTTATATTAACAAAAACCTGACATAGTCCGCCTGTCATTCACCTGTGTGCTAGCTAAGCACGGTAAACACATATATTGAAATACGCATCATGTTGTCTATAATAAAAACAGAACTGTTTGTCTTTATATATTGATGATCATCAGTTATCTTGACAAAATGGTATAAAAAATATGGTATCATTTTCTATTAATTTCCGCTATTTATTTTCTGGAATTTGAGAGACAACAGTTTTCGAATCTTTTATTTCATGAAGTTCATGAGACATTAAATTTCAAGCAGTTTCCACATCTCATAATATCTCATAATATCGTGTGCAAGTTAACGGCTATGAAATTTTATTATCATTGTATCTATTGATTACACACACATGTACATGTTTTTTTTTTCAATTGAAATAATAAATGAAAAAAATCCAGATCTGGTGAATTTGATGTGTTCTGCTGGACTGTGTCACCAGTTTCTGTTGTTTAGATTATGCCTTTCTATCAATGCCTTACAAACAAAGTTACGACATGCACTATCACTCGCAAGTTTTAGGCGTCAAATTAAGACATTTTTACACAAAACACTACTCTATATAATGTTTATTATTCAAAGACACTATTTTAATATACAAGATTTTTATTCAAAGACACTGATTTTAAACAAATGTTGTTTTTACATGTTTCAAAAGATTTTTAGCTGTAAAGTGCTAAGATCCATTTAATGGGATTTAGCGCTATAGAAGAATCGCAAATAATAATAATAATAACATTGCTGTGTGTATCAACACAAAACTGGTTCTATAACAACGTCCATTTAACCCTTAGAGCTCTAAGTTATACAATTTAAATTTTTACCCCCTTGATGTTGTGTCTCGCTACCGCGATCCACAACAGCAAGGGGGTAAAAAATACTCTTATGTGTATTTTTAGACTAAATATTTTGAAACTTGATGTTGATGTCACATTTCATTCTAAATAACAGTAGCATAGCGAAAAGCTTTCTCCCATCAACTCAGCAATATCGGTTGCAGTAATATCGATGATGCATATTGAATGTTGGTATTATTGGGTGTATTTTGAGACCAAATATTTACAAATCTTGATGTTGATGTCACATTTTTATTCCAATTATCAGTGATTTTATCAGATAATACAATGAATTTAAAACAACTATAGATGTGTTCGGTGCTTAAGAGGTTGCCATCCCCCATCAATATTTAATGCCCATATCACACAGATCACAGAGATCATAAACTAGCCATCACTTTATAGGATATTCCTACTTGACAAATACTCATAGAATTATTACCATATTATAGTGGTGTTTTATTGAAGGAGCTATGACAACCCCTGTATATGTCTATGATATTAGTGTTTTATCTAGAGGTTCAATCCCTTTGCAATCCTAGAAGTACAGTCCTTATTGGTAGATTGTGCCGCATTAAAGTAGTTGTATCAGGCTTAACCATCGTTCGGCTAAACTTTAGACGTCAGAATCTGACGTCTATAGACGTCAGATTCTGACGTTTAAAGTCGATCCCCGCACCGAAATACTTATATTGCACATAGACCAATAACATGGGTATTCAAATGAAGCGGAAAGAGCTAACTAAAACATTTATGATGAATTCAAATTGAAAAAAATATTGTTTACATCTCTTCTATATAGACATATTTCAGCGCTTTCAGACACGAAGCACAATGTCGCCTAATCGTGATTAACCTTCTTATTGTCACCTCAGAAAGGCATGTGAAATTCTCATAATTATCAAATTTAAAAAGCATGTCCTCTAGTTTGACAAATCTGAGTGATTTTCACCCACTTGGGGTTGTTGATCGCGTGAGCCAGACACAGTTTGAAGTGAGCGAAAAAATTGACCAAGCCCGGGATACCACTACGTTTAGCAACAGATTGACCCCGTACAAAATCGTGGGACATTTCTTTCGACGGACATATCTAAGACTTGCCCTCGAATAATCAGGTCGACAATAGTTTTTTAGATTCAGTAACATTTCCAGATCGCACTTAGTCATCTCCATATTGAAAAATGTTGATTTTTCGGCCGTGAAAAATCACAGCTTTTATGAGTAGTTTATCCCGGTTTATAGGCAGTAAGGTTGTATTATTAACAATTTTAGAAACAGATTTAACAGAAAAAAAGCTGAATTCCAGTGCATAATTGTGTGAAACTTGCTATTTGTGGGGGATGATTTTCGGGATTGATAACGTTTTTCTACCACGCGATGTGCTGCTACGTATAGGATAAAGCCCGAGGAACTCAACATTCTAAGAATGTAGACCTCCGAGGGTTTTAACTGACTTAAAACACATCCGACAATAAAGAATTCCCTCATAATCAAGAAAGTTCGGTCACGCCTGACTGATTATCGTACCATAGGCCTACCACGATAATTGGTCTGTACTTGATCAACAATAACTCTCTATTCTCGGCTTAGAATGTCGTGGTCGGATAAAGAAAATGAACTGAATCGGGCTTTAGGCAACCTTTGTGCACATATAGGCTAAACTGGGCCAGGAGAACCTCCTGAGGATGGTGGGATGATTGAGATGACACTGTCCTCCGGACACTGGATTCGAAATTCGAGCCCTGGTGGTCTGAGGCCGAGCACGCTACCTCTCGGTCACGGAGGCTCCCCACAATACTGACTTTCACACGTGGATGGGGAAGAAACATTTTTTTTTCTTTCAAACCGCCGAGACCGGGAACCGAACACCGAACTCTGGCGTGAAAGGCAGCGGTCCTAACCACTACCCTAGGGCCCCTGCCCGGTCGGACAAAGAAAATAATGTAGTGGTGTGTTTTGAAGTATGTTAGTCAGTGTATTATTGAGACTCTAGCAACAAGCGACATACTCGCAGAGTCAAATCTACAAGTGAAAAGACAAAAATGGCTTATGCTTGATATCTATGAATTTGTATTATTTTCCCGTATGTATTTATGTAAAGTGCACCGTGTTAATCGTGGTGTTAGTTAGATGTTAATGAGGATATTACCTCCATCTAACATGTTATCTCCTTCTAACATGGGATGCTGGCTGCTGGCCAATGTACAAGCCGTATTAATATTAACCCTACCCTGCAGAGGCATACAACAGTAACTCCTTACTGAAAGAGTAGATAGTTACTGATGTTTGCCTTCATGATCCAATGCAAAGTCGAACAGTAGTAATTGCTGACTTTAAAAGTAAGCAGTTACTCTTGTTGGCGTTTGCACGACACATTATATTAGACACGCTCATATCGTGGACGCAGCCATTGTGACATTGTCACGATTAACCTTACACCTCTAAGGGCGACTTTAGTCGTTTTTAATTAGTTTTATTAGCCAATTAAATTATTCTTACTGGGAACGAAATGAGAGTTCAAACACCAAGATTTACAAATGTTTCGTCTCAAATTAGACACACAGGCCCCATCTGTACTTTTCACCCACTTGAAGTTTTGGGTCGCGGTAGCGAGACACAATTTCAAGTGTGTCGAGTACCCAGAAGCAAGCAGAACTTCTCATTTATTTCAGAGTGGCAAACATATTGCCAGTAATTAACAAAACAATAAACCCAGAAACAGACCACTTTTGATGAATAAATCGATGTTCATAAATATCATAATAATATTATTTTTTAAAATAACTTTTGTTGTTGTAATATTTGTCCGATGAACATCCATGGCCATTGGGTATATTTCAAAACAATAATAATTAAACAAAAAATGCGATGATGATAAATTATGACTTTTCGTTTTTTCACTGAATCGATAAAAACGAGCTGATACATGAAATCTGAAACTTTGCTTTCCACTCACTGGTTATCTGACTGGATCACCCAGACACACTATATATCTGATATCACGGGATCTTTGAAATGAGACATCTCCTCCTGCCAAAGAAAACCACGTTTCACGTGTTCACGATAGTTCTCGAATGAAACAAGTTGTCTTGTTTTCATGTCATGTATGTAATTTCGCTATATTCGATATATGAAATGTGCTACCTGTTATGATCATGTGACAATACTATTTGGTACAAATGTTTAATTACAATGATTGCATTTGTTATTTTATTCACTTGCTTTTTCTTTTTTGCAGATAAGGACACAAGTTGTATACCTAAGCTGTACGGCGAGCAACAGTTCACTCACCTGTGTGAGCGGAAGTCACGTGATAAAGCCCTTTACTGCTGCTGCCATCTACCGAAAAAGACGTTATGTTGTAGCTATGAGCAGACTTATAACGTGTTCAGGTGTACAGAGAGTACAGACGCCGTAACCGCATCGTAAGTAGCTAGATGTTATATGGTCATGTTCCGGTGTACAGAAAGTACAGACGCCATACTGTCATCCTAAGATATGTTACAGAAGCCATACTGGTATCCTGAGATTCAGTAAAGTATTGGCCATATATATGATCGCACGTTTACAACCACTGGGTCGTCATAGTGTTGCGATTTGTACACTCATACCGTACATGTAACGTTAGGCGTACACATTGTACACTCGACAGCGGTGATAGTATACAAAGGCTGTATATAATACGTTTAAGGGGTCTTGTCAAGTAAAACAAAATTCAAAAATCCGAGAAAAACTCGGATTGGTCTGACCCCTCCCACCACACCCCTTTTCCTGGCAGCTGAGGTAGAATACCCTACTACAGTCAAAGTCACATTAAAAATGATCAACCAGGATTGCATGATTTTCATCGATTTCTCTTTCAATTCTCAACCGATTTCTTTGAAATTTTGCAAAGGCCATTTTATATTAAAATCCTAACAGCTGTAAACTTGTATTTAATATTTCGAAAGTTACACCATTTGACATGTAAGAAAATTAAGAAATTTAGAATTAGTTTAATGGGTTTATAGAGGGATGTCGTTATTTCAAATTGCTAGATGTCAAATGGTCTGTCTTTTGAAATACGCTATATGATTTTACAAAATTGTCAGGGCTGCTGTGATTCTTTTGAAAAATAGTGTTCACAAAATTTCATGAAAATCTGTTGATTTTTTTTTAGAAAATAACAAAAAAGATGCGATCCTGGTTGATCATTTTTAATGTGACTTTGGGTATAGTGTGTACCCTACCTCTGCCTTGAGGATAGTGTGGGCTACACCCACGTACGATCAAACAGGAGATGTGGACACATTCCTAGCAGCTGACGTGGGATCCGCTAATAGTGTGATGCAATCAGCAATATATCCAGACGCCCCTTCCCTCTGTTCACATTTCCGGACACCGAAACCGCAATGAATATATACACAGTTTTATCACATTCCAAAACACACCCACGCGAAGGCAAGATATTAGCACTCGCGGTGGTGTATTTTACGCTGAATGGTCAACACGTCCTGCTGACTGGAACACGTTTATCTGATCATAGTGATTTAATTATGTCTCAAATGTATTGTCATTTTTACATTTTTAAACAATGTGGTCTTAATCTGTATCTCCAATATTTTTTAAGTAACTAAGTGTATTTGAGTGCATTATGCCTCATATCATCAAGTAATACTAGTAAATAAGTAAACATGGTTTAACTCTTTAATCACTAATGGCTTAACCCTTTGGACGCCAGTCACCACTGTAAAAAGTAATAATAGTTTTACTTACACATCATAATGGTTTTTTGAAAGTGAAACATGTGCTTAAGAAAACAATATCACAGCTGTTTCGTTTCAAATTATAAAATATGTTTCACCGAATTGAAGTTGTGGGTCGCTGTCACGAGACACAACTTCATGTGGGCCTTACTATAATTTTTTTCAAATTTAAATCAGACAATTGGCGTTTAAAGGGTTGGGATATTTGTTGTTACTGATAAAATGTTATGTATGTACTGCATATGAGCTGAAATAGATTGAAACCTGTCATAAGAGGGTTTATTATCCTCACTAGTATAGTACCTAACTTCGTCTGTGATATATATATATATATATATGTGTGTGTAGTGCTTCTCCTTAGACTGTCAGACAGCATGTCTGTTGAATCATGTGAAATCAAATCCTATAAATTATGGCGACAATAGTACTAGTTAGTGATCTCTGTATTAAATAGTTTGTGTAAGTGATCATGGTATTTCTTCACATCTAATTGTTCCAGTATTTCTTTCTGAATATATGGCAAATGGTTATTTGATTTCACATGGGAACATTGGTATGCATATTGGAATATTGGTATGCATATTATTGGTAACATATCATATGGTGCATGTATATTGGATTTTATACATATGGAATCCTACCATTAGTTTAGTATTTAAAACTGATGTAGCCTTGTCATTTAACTCTGTAATATTGTAGATATACAATGTACTTTAGCGTTCCCCTTTAACCTAATCTACACACATCCTACTTCAGATTAGACGTTGTTTGCTTAACACACCAACTAATCACGTACTGGCAATGTAATGCATTTTACATTTGATAAAAATATTTTCTTTGACAACAACCATAGCAGCTTGAGGAAATATTTCTCAGTATAAAGTATCAAGTAGTGTTCCCATCTGTCCTTGATATGCTCATTGTTTTTGTCCTTTGAAGTTGTCATTGCTTGACCTTTTAAGATAGACATAGACGCACAAGAAAACAAAATCCGAAAATTCGATTTTACCTTCTCTGCATGGCCTTGACCTCGGAATAACCTGTGCGATGTCCTTCCAAATTACATTCTGTATCAGATGTCTAAACGCAAATTACACCATGGCTACAATTGACATCAAACGGCGCCCATGAGTGGAGAAAATATCGCTAATAGGTTAAGGTACGCATTTTCTCTAAATGTACCTCACACAAGTGGTTATAAATTCTGATATTACGTTTATGCAGCAGTCAAATATTTGGACGAGTGCTGTCGTTCTCATAAATCTCAATCAGCAGCGTTTTGACATATCAAATTCCAACACACAAAACACACGCTTATGGGCACTCATCCTGCTGTCATAGTATACGCTGTCACTGTTTAGAGACCTATACGTCAGATGGACTTACACTGGGTAGCCCTGGATCTAACATCAATAATCGTACTAGATGTAACACACAGATGTGTTGTATGTAGCATCGGTCCATAGTGTATAGAATGAGGTATCACCAAACCATGGTAACCTCTCGGAAATATTAATTTTATTCAATCATTAATGGCAGTTTCGTCTTCCTTGACCTTCAAAACATGGATGTAGACACCTTGCCTGTGGGCATACCATAATTATTTATGGAGGTATTGAAGATAATATATATTCCAGTAATGGCGGTACTATAATTAACTGTTTTATGCTATTTTGACCACACCGATATGTCTAATCTTAATTTTTTTTATTTCTATTTGATTAATAATGGCACTTGACCTCCAAAACATGGGTTTAGACACCTTTTAATGATATCATGAATATCTAGTATGGAGATATTTATAAAACATATGTATTTCAGTAATAGCGGTAATATTGGTCGTTCTATAATAGTTTTGATCACCTGAGATATCTACATATGCAGCAAATTGTAATCATTGTAAAAATGTGTATCGAGTGGCAAATAAGGGGTATATCCAAATGTAGCACCGTCGATGTTTTTGTAGCAAGTAGTACCTTCAGATGCAGCACTGCTTATCCTTGTATACTTGTAGCGCACGTGTATTTGTTGTGAAGCATGGGTAATGTCTGAATGTAGCATGTTGTCATTATACGTATCATCCTAGTGTAGCATGGCATTCTAGTTTGACTAACAGAGGTGTCGGTCTTTTTGCTTCTTTGTTTTGCCGTGGATTTCGGTGCAGCAACAACCCAAATCCTGGCTTTGTGGCGCCTCAGAGCTCTGGTGGGCGAGTTGATGCTAACCCTTTAGTTCCCATGGTGGCTGCTGACACTTACAGGTTTACGGCGCTGACGAGTGTAGCGGTCCTGGCGCCCCTAGTGGCCGGTGTGGTACTACTGCTGATCTGCCTGGTGGCTGCGTTTACGATCTGCAGGATCAGAAGACGAAGTAAGTGAGCATCTGCTACCCATGCATTGAACCAATGCTGGTTCAGTGTGAGGCCGGCGTCGCAGACGGTGGTCCAACATTCAACCAGCATTGAAGAAGTCTACAGTCTGTTTCACCAGATCGTGGGAGTAGCCTTTTTTCGTGTATTACCGATGTAGTTGGACCATTTGACAGGTTGTAAAATTTCAAAATGACAGCTTTCATTTCACCATTACGGTATGCCAAGGAAACTATTACATTCCAAATGGTCTGACTTACAGAATATACAATACAATTACATTAAATTTTCAGCGATGTTGGGGGAAGATGACAAAAAGATCTGCAAAAAATGAAAAAAATAATTGAATACGTCAAGGAGAAAGAACGAAATTCGATAGATTCGTAGATCTGAATGCACGAGGCGCGCAGCGTCGAGTATATTCATATCTACGAATCTATTGTAATTGAGTTCTTTCTTCGACTTAAAATACACAAAATAGGAACATATGTTCTAGGTTTTGATATAAAAAAACCTAATTTCACGGTTAGAATGGTTAAATTATAAATCATTTGCAATTGAATATCATATATCAACCCGTATATTGTGCCTGACCTGACCAGTATAAAAATAACAGTAGATTCGTAGCTCCGAATCTACTGTTTTAACAATAGACTGTCGTCACCGGTGTATTTTAACAACTGAGAAAATTGAAAAAAAGGCTAAACCCAGGATCTGGTGAAACAGACTGTAGCTTTGATGTAGGGTGGATGATAATCAGCAGCCACCATGCTGCAAACACAGCAAATTACAGTATGTGTTATAAGCCCTTTTTAAAAACGCTAAGCAAGACCATGGTCGTTTTTAACATGTTATTAGCAGGTAGCATTTGAAAACAGTATGTATCAATTTACTGGCAATGGTCGTATTGAGTGAGTCATGTCCATAGAAGTTAAGCTATATCAGGGCGTCAGTGGTTATGCATTATTAAAACACTGCACTGCATTATTTTCTTTGTCCGACCACTACATTTGAAGACAGAAATGGAGAGTTATTGTTGACCAACTACAGACCAATTATCATGGTAGGCCTATCGTGCTATAATCAATCATAGTCCTTGGGCCAGGGGCCGAATTTTTACGATTTAGTACCAATTGGGGTGACTAAACTTTGTTGTGATTTTCAGTTAGATACATATATGAGGGGTCTAAAAAAGTATGATGGCCCTTTCAGAACGGTAGCTTAAGGGCAGTATTCTCAATTTTAAAGAAAGGGGGGTCTCTGAACCAAAAAGTAAATATTACCTATATCTTTTCATCTATGTGTCCTACAAAAATCCATAATATATCGTTTCTGGCATAATTTGGGTCAAGGAACTCGTTTTTGATGTTTTGGAAATAATCTAACCAATATTTCGCCGACAAATCCAAGATGGACTACAATTTTAAGCTGTATTTCTTCGCTCTATGATATAACAAGTTTATTTACGTCTATGATGTTCGAATTTTTTGAAGCAAAGATTCTAGTTATGGATAATTAATCTAGCATTAAATTAAACTATTTTTTTGTATATCTTGCAAATTTATATACATTCAGTTTAGTTATCCAACAGACGTGTACTTTATAACACTTAAAGCCGTGAGGACCGAAACCGTATCTCTCTGAAATGTGTAACAATAAGGCATACATGTCCAATGTTGGTCTATATTATCTATTCTTTTCTTGGTGGAATAAAATAATACATATCTATATATTTCCACAAATTAAAAAGAAACACTAATTATAAATAAATTAATGATAACAGGGTTCATTACTTTAGACGTTTCAGATTAGATACGTTGTAATCATGGTAATAGTGGCATTTCATATGATTGGGCCAAAATTTAATACCTTCCGGGATGACTAGAAAAAAAATACTCTAGATAGCTTCGCATGCCTTGGACATGAACAAAAATGCATGATGACTTTTTTCAGAACGGTAGCTTAACCCTTAAAGCGCTGAAATATTTTTGCATAAGCCATGGAAACTAAAGTGATTTTTCAATTTGAAATCATCATAAATGTCTTAGTTAGCTCTTTCCGATTCATTTGAATATACCTATGCTGTGGGACTACGGCCATTATAAAACAAAGTATTTCTTTCAGTGCGGGGACCGTTTCTATACGTCAGAATCTGTAGACGTCCGATTTTGATGTATAAAGACGATCCCCGTACTGAAAGGGTTAAGGAAGTTATGATTTTTCAGAGAAAAAAAACATACATGTATGTACATTCGAAATCTCGATATTTTACCCGCGCGTTCAAATGTAACATCCAAATGTAACATTCAACGAAACTGTCAAACTGGCTTTAGCTTTACTATGGGTTTATAGTGTAGACTAATAAAGGCTTTAAGTTAGAATGGCAGCACATATTTGGCCATTTTTTCTATTTAGAGCGCGTTACGTCAGTCAAAACATCACTTCCTTAGCTCACATATCAACATTTCTTATGTAGGTTGTGGACCCTGGTTTAGTGGTTAAAACTGTTTGATGCTGATTCTTCACCCACTCTATCATCCATATTTTGAAGAAAAAAATGTTTCTTCCCCACTCGCTTGTAAGCAATCAGTATTGTGAGGAGACTCCATCAAGGGACTTCATGAAAACACCATGAAAGAATGAGTAGAACTCTACTCAATCATTCATGTAGACTAAATATATGAGGGTAATACCGGTATACAATTCTCAAATGACAAGACTTCCAGAGGAACATCCAAAAATTTACAAATATTTTACAGGTGGGGGCTTCAGCGTTCAGATTAGCAAAAAAACCCTCTTGGTCGAATACCTGTTGACGAAACTATTGAAGAAACCACAAAAAAGGATACCCCAAACTGCAGGTGGTACCAAAGGTTTCAGCACAAAACCATCTGCAGTGAGTAAATATTACACCAATGCTGAATATAGAAATACATCCATAAAGCAGCTGTGTTATTGAAATCGACTCTCCATATAATATGCATTCAGATCTTCAGCCATCACGTGTTAAAAAAGATGAAACCGACATCCAGTCCGTTGTAGAGCTACTGCAAACCGGTTGGACAAATCCTTTTTTAAAAATCTGATATAGTTAATCTTTCAGCTGGTACAACTGAAGAAGTAGATACGCGTATGCTGCTTCATACAAAACATGCCGCTGAATATTAGACCTACCATGATTTTGTTATTGTGGCAGATGCCACTGATATCTTCATTATTAGCCTTGCATTTAGCACTAACATACACTGTCATTTATATATGCAAAGTGGAACTAAAGTTCGACAGAGATTGATAGATATTACCTTATAGGACTACATTTATAGTGTTACATTTATAGGGCTACAATATTACACAGGATGCGACACCATAAGTTCCTTTTCGGGTCAAGGTATTAAGCTTGGTGCCTTGACACTAGTCATAAACAATCACAAATTTAGAGATGCATTGGCAAATCTCGGTTGAAACTGGGCACTGTCACCAGATTTCTATGACGCACTCCAAGAGTTCACATACCGTTTATATTGTCCAAAATCAATAACGTGTGATATAAAAATATCCAGGTTAAGAAGGGCATCATGCGGAGATAGCTATATACCAGCATGCCAAATATGAAGCAGGCATATGTCACAGGAGTGTGTTTATCTGTCCTGATATCCCTCGTCCTGATGATGATCGCGACTGGAGTTTCAATGCTTAAGATAAGATGTATGTCTAATTCTTCTGCTCCAGATGCTGAGCTAAATCTCCTCTCGTGTAGGCCTACTTGTAAGCGTATTTGTAAACTGCCACAGTGTCATTGTCTTGAAAATAAATTAAAATGTACAAATGCATGTACTTTGCAGAACTGTATAAACATGTATAAAAACGATGATGAAAAGGCACTCAGCCCCTCTTCGGATGATGACACAGATGATGATAAATTATAATAATAAACACCCAAATTACTTGTGTGATAGATTGAAAAGTTTGTTCAACGACGTGTTCACACTTTAAACAAAGACAAATGCAATTACGGACATACCCACTATTGCATTTACAGCTTGTGTGTAAATATGTATAGTGTATCACATGATTGGATCACATAGCTAAGTAGTATGCCTACATGTCGATATTTAAATGTACTGTACGCCATAATACTGTAGTTTTTTTTACAGAACTGAATGGTGGTAATGATTTGGGTAGCATGTTTATTTCATTTATTTTATCGACATCTTAATTCGATTTTAACTTAGTTCTGAATTAACACTAAGAAAGAACAGTTGGTTTCTGTTCTGTTTTAAATACGCGAACAATAACCAATCTGAAAAAAGAACATTTTTTACGATCATTATTACTGCTGAATTCAAATTTATACAGGTGAAACGGATTTAATACATTACGCTGAAATCAAAGAACTATACCTTGTTATCCTATTCAAACTACTATATCGAGCTACCATGGCTACTCAGGTATATACTATGTTGTTAATTATTAAAGTTGATAAATAACCACCATGCTACATAATCATGATAACAACCGAAGAAATACATACTAGTATTACCATGATTACGGTGTATCCAATCTAAAATGTCTAAAGAAATGAACCCCGCTATCATTAATTTATTTATAATCACAGTTTCTTTTTAATTTGTGGAAAAATAGAAATATTTATTATTTGATTCCACCAAGAAAAGAATGGATATTATCAACAAACGTTGAACATAAAATAAAAGGTCGTATCGTTACCGTTCTGAAAAGGCCATCATACATTTGTGTTCATGTGTAAGGCATACAAAACCATTTAGAGTAGTTTTTTCTAGTCACCCCGAATGGTACTAAATATTGGTCTGGCTCAATCACATAATTATGATAACAACCACAAAATAACATACCACTATTAATATGATTACAGTGTACCTGATCGAAAACGTCTAAAGAAATGAACCATACATGTTATCATTAATTTATTTATAATTAGTGTTTCTTTTTAATTTTGTTGGAAAAATATAAATATTTATTATTTGATTCCACCAAGAACAAAATAATATAGACAACAATTAGACATGTATGCCTTATTGTGACACATTTCATAGAGATACGCTTTCGGTTCGCACAACAAGTGCTATGAAGCACGCGTCTGTTGGATAGCTAAACTGCTTTTATATTTACAAGATATACAAAAACAATAGTTTAATTTAAATTTATTTGATTGTCTAACTAGAAAATTTACTTACAAATTTTCGAACATTATATAGACAGAAATAAACCAGTTGTGCCATAGAGTTAAGAAATGCAGCTTGAAATTGGCGGCCAGCTTGGATTTTCAGCGAAATATTGGTTAAATCATTTTCAAAACATCAAAAACGTATTCCTTGCGCCGAATTATGTCAGAAACGATGTATTATGGATTTTTGTAGGACTAATAGATGAAAAGATATAATTAATAATTACTTTTTGATTGCGAGGCCCCCCTCTTTAAAACATAAATTATTGCCCTTAAGCTACCGTTCTGAAAAGGCCATCATACATAGTTTAATTTAATGCTAGTTTGATTGTCTAACTAGGATATTTCCTTACAAATTGTTGATCATTATATAGACATAAATGAACCAGCTATGCAATAGAATTGAGAAATACAGCTTTAAATTGGCGGCCATCTTGGATTTGTCGGCGAAATACCGGTTAGATCATTTTCAAAACATCAAAAACGTGTTCTTTGGCCCGAATTATGTCAGAAACGATGTATTATGGATTTTTGTAGGACTAATAGATGAAAATATATAGTTAATAATTACTTTTTGATTCCGAGACCCCCCCCCCTCTTTAAAACATAAATTACTGCCCTTAAGCTACCGTTCTGAAAAGGCCATCATACATTTTTAGACCCCTCATATATGTATCTAACTGAAAATCACAATAAAGTTTAGTCACCCCAATTGGTACTAAATTTTGGTCTGGCCCAAGGACTATCAGGTGTGACCGAGCTGTTGATTATGACGGATCTTCATTATGGTCGGATGTGTTTTAAGTCAGTTAAAACCCTCGGAGCTCAGCATTCTTAGCTGTGAAAAAGGCCTAGGCCTTTTCACAGCTTAGAATGTAGAGTTCCTCTAGCTTTATCCTATACTTACACATGTCTTAAGCATTAACCCATGTGCAGCGGAATTGTTTGTCTATTTATGTCTATTTATGAAAAATGGTCATCTGGAAGATGTAACTATTTGATTTACTGAGCATCTATCACAAACTATTTTGTGGATCTCAGTGGCATTTCATTTGGTCTGAAACTTGCTTGACACCGTACATACGGTCCTACAGCACAAAGGGTGAGGGGACTAGCCCAGCATCTACTACAGTGTGAGGGGACTAGCCCAGCACCTACTTAATAAAGGGTGAGGGGACTAGCCCAGCACCTACTACAGTGTGAGGGGGCTAGCATACCACCTACTTTATAAAGGGTGAGGGGACTAGCCCAGCACCTACTTTATAAAGGGTGAGGGGACTAGCCCAGCACCTACTACAGTGTGAGGGGGCTAGCATACCACCTACTTTATAAAGGGTGAGGGGACTAGCCCAGCACCTACTTAATAAAGGGTGAGGGGACTAGCCCAGCACCTACTACAGGGTGAGGGGACTAGCCCAGCACCTACTTAATAAAGGGTGAGGGGACTAGCCCAGCACCTACTACAGTGTGAGGGGACTAGCATACCACCTACTTTATAAAGGGTGAGGGGACTAGCCCAGCACCTACTACAGGGTGAGGGGGCTAGCATACCACCTACTTTAAAAAGGGTGAGGGGACTAGCCCAGCACCTACTACAGGGTGAGGGGGCTAGCATACCACCTACTTTAAAAAGGGTGAGGGGACTAGCCCAGCACCTACTACAGGATGAGGGGGCTAGCATACCACCTACTTTATAAAGGGTGAGGGGACTAGCCCAGCACCTACTACAGGGTGAGGGGACTAGCCCACCACCTACTTTATAAAGTGTGAGGGGACTAGCCCAGCACCTACTACAGGGTGAGGGGACTAGCCCAGCACCTACTACAGGGTGAGGGGACTAGCATACCACCTACTTTATAAAGGGTGAGGGGACTAGCCCAGCACCTACTTTATAAAGGGTGAGGGGACTAGCCCAGCACCTACTTAATAAAGGATGAGGGGACTAGCCCAGCACCTACTTTATAAAGGGTGAGGGGACTAGCCCAGCACCTACTTTATAAAGGGTGAGGGGACTAGCCCAGCACCTACTTTATAAAGGGTGAGGGGACTAGCCCAGCACCTACTACAGGGTGAGGGGACTAGCATACCACCTACTTTATAAAGGGTGAGGGGACTAGCCCAGCACCTACTTAATAAAGGGTGAGGGGACTAGCCCGGCACCTACTTAATAAAGGATGAGGGGACTAGCCCAGCACCTACTACAGGGTGAGGGGACTAGCCCAGCACCTACTTAATAAAGGGTGAGGGGACTAGCCCAGCACCTACTACAGGGTGAGGGGGCTAGCATACCACCTACTTTATAAAGGGTGAGGGGACTAGCCCAGCACCTACTTTATAAAGGGTGAGGGGACTAGCCCAGCACCTACTTAATAAAGGATGAGGGGACTAGCCCAGCACCTACTTTATAAAGGGTGAGGGGACTAGCCCAGCACCTACTTTATAAAAGGTGAGAGGACTAGCCCAGCACCTACTTTATAAAGGGTGAGGGGACTAGCCTAGCACCTACTACAGGGTGAGGGGACTAGCCCAGCACCTACTTTAAAAAGGGTGGGGGGACTAGCCCAGTACCTACTTAATAAAGGATGAGGGGACTAGCCCAGCACCTACTTTATAAAGGGTGAGGGGACTAGCCCAGCACCTACTTAATAAAGGATGAGGGGACTAGCCCAGCACCTACTACAGGGTGAGGGGACTAGCCCAGCACCTACTTTATAAAGGGTGAGGGGACTAGCCCAGCACCTACTTTATAAAGGGTGAGGGGACTAGCCCAGCACCTACTTTATAAAGGGTGAGGGGACTAGCCCAGCACCTACTTTATAAAGGGTGAGGGGACTAGCCCAGCACCTACTACAGGGTGAGGGGACTAGCATACCACCTACTTTATAAAGGGTGAGGGGACTAGCCCAGCACCTACTTCTACTCATGGTTGTCAAAAAGTTAAAAGTTTACTGCTGCATTAACAAGTGGTTAATTTTATTTTTCAATTTTATAATATTCAATGCCTGTTGATGCTCCTAAAAAGGTTTGATAAATATCAATCGTAATTGAAATGTCTAGTTTCAAAATAATATATGTTATTTATTCATTGATTCGAGGATGAGAATTCCAACAAATTGATGTTAAAAACACAAAAACACACGAAAAGATTCAGTTTATAAAACACACTAAAAGTTACCACTTATATTGTCGCAAGACAATGTTATTTTTCATACATTTATCATATTAAAATAACCTAGTTCCGTAGCACCTTCACTGTCAAGAGATGTAGAATAGCGTTTTACATTTTTGTCAAAATATGACTTAGACCATTATATTCTTGGAATAAAGTATCATATACCTGCTTTATTTTTAATTTGTTAATTATTGTGTAATTTTTAATGTGTTAGATGTCCTTAATGTGTTTGTTTTGGTTTGACAGGGAGATTGCGGCAGTGCCATGTGAACAAGGAGCCTTTACCACAGACAAGGAGAGACGCTGAGCAGCCTATGCTGGTCCACACACCAGATGACTCTGCCAGTCCTCTGCCATCAGCACCGCCACCAGAGGACGCTGCCATGGCGGACATACTAGGATATCCCAGCCAGCCAGCTCCAGGTTATTACGAGGAGCCTGATGACGTCACGGGGAGTCCCCCTGTACGTATGACGTCATCAACTGCCCCTGGTTATTATGACGACTCTTGTGACGTTACGGGGAATGCCCCTGTACGTATGACGTCATATTATGAAGACTCTGGTGACGTCACGGGGAATGCCCCTGTACGTATGACGTCAACGTCGTCAGAGTTAAGTGGACCTCTCACTCCAGATTCCCAAGTGACGTGTCACCCCAGCTGGGCACCACGAGACGCTCACGGCCGACCGCTCGCCCCGCGAGATCTCATCGGGAATCCGCCTCCAGCATATGAGGAGAGTCACAATGACAGAATATGCCCCCTATGAGTGACGTCAATAGGAACCCCCCTCCAGCCTATGAGGAAGGTCATAATGACAGATTATGCTGGCTATGATGACGTCAGAATCGGTGACGCCATTATCTGCATATGACGTCAAAATAAATGGATAATTATGTATTCTATGAGTTCATAATCCACACAAAAATCACTTGTGATTTCGTCCTCCGATTATGACGTCATGATACAGAAGGTATATCATATATGGATCTGCACTCTTTCACCATGGTACCAGAATACCAAGATATATGGCACTCTGTATCAATGGGTAGCGTTTGATGCTATCCCCACACTGACACAAGGATAAGTTTTGCTTCTGACAATTCACTATAAGGTTGTATCAGTACAATAATTGTACTGATACAACCTTATAGTGAATTGTCAGAAGCAAAACTTATCCTTAACTTATCTGGTTAGACAATTATTGTCTAACCATCAATTCATGTGCGACAAAGTATATCATTTTTGTCTAACGGAAAGTGAAAGTGAAAGTGTTGTATTGGTTAAAAAAACGATATGGGTCCGCTTACGGGAAGATGTGAGACTGCGGTTTTCACGATATGTTAGGACTTAACAGAAGCTGTGGGGCTGCAGTTTTCACTTTTCTCTATATCAGTCCTCCAGCAGTTATTCAGAAGAATCCTTCCACATTCCTTCGGGACACGATTGTTTTAACTATAGACTGCATCTGGTTTCCGTTTCTATGTTGTTGTTTGCTATCAAAAGGCACACTCCCGCCTGCATGTACCCAATAACAATAAGATATGTTAATTCAATGTTGTTTCAACATTGAATCTATCTATCATGCTCCCCAGCGAAGAAGAGACTTTGACCCAGTGCTGTTTAATGTTAGTACACCGTCTACGACGCTGGCCCAACATTGGTCCAGTATTGGGTTATCGTTGGGTTTTTTAGCATACACTGCCGTCTTTGAGCCTCACCTTAGATTTTGGCAACATGCCCCAATACTGACAGGTGACAACTGATATTGGCCTTTCACCAATATCCAAGGTAGGCCCTAACGGTAGCAGTGCTGGTACCAGGACACTGATATAGGAGTATAGACTAAAGGTATTATATCTACTACTATGTGAGCGCAAAGTTACACATGTTATGTTTAAGAATTGACATCGTTTATGTTTATTAAATCAATTCATGAAACATTGACATTGTGTTTAAGTTATTATTGTGACTAAAACATTTATTATAACTGAATAGAACTGCATATACCAGCATCATGCCTGCTATATTTCTTACAAAATATAACGATTTTTTTCGAAGCGGCAATGATCACTGAGATTATTTCTAAGATATCTATCTCGACCCACAACTTCAAGTGGGTGGAGATTATTCAGATTTGTCTAAATTGATGTCAATGATTTTGAAATCTTTCTGATTCATGTCACGTTTCACTTGTAACATGTTTAAAAGCTGATATTTGATGTGTTAATACAAATAATAAAAACGAATTTAATCGTGATCGGCGACCAAATGGTCAAAAATGCATGAAAGTAAGTAGTCACTACTCTGCCGTGCAAAGCCAAAAGGCAGTATCTGCTTACTTTACAAGTGAGCAGATAGTGTCTTTTGCTTTTGCAGAGTAATAATACTGTACACCTTTGCATATTGTAGTAATTGTATGTCATATTAACGTATACTAATATTCGGGATAGATATTTGGTACGCCTTATTTGCTTTCCCATTTTAACGGCAGGTTTAGTGCACATTGAATGTATGTTCAAAAATTAAACTGAACTAAATCAATGCTGTCGCAGATGATGGTCAAACATTAACACAGCATTGGGTCAATTATGGATATTTGAAATTGAAATAAAAATAAAATAGCTTGCTCACTAACTAGATTTGTACTTTGATGAATGTTATCACGAGTCAAGTAATAATCACATACCCCTTAGTTACCAGAGTGTCTGATGGGCGACTCATATAAGTAGTATATATGACACTCTGGGTACCATGGGTTCATATATTATTGTTTATCTTATACGTTGGAGAATCATTAAAAAGATTGTTCAGTAGTCAGAATAAACAGATAAATGGTTATTATTATCACTAGCCACCCAGCACTATATAAAGTAATAATTAAACCGCCAAATTATTCAATTTGAATTTTCACTCACTTGAAGTTGTGTTTTGCTGAGGCGATCCACAACTTTAAGTGCGTGAAAAATATTCAGATTTGACAAAATGGTGGTCATAGATTTTGAAATCTTGCTGATTGATGTGACGTTTTAACTTTGACATGATTGAAAGCTGATAGTAATGTGCTGATAAACAATGTGAATAATGAATACGATCAGGATTGGCGGATGAAGGGTTAAAGTTGGCCCACTGTCTACGACGGTGGGCCAACATTAGTCCAGCATTGGGCCAACTATGACAACATCTTGTTAATCTGGCAGAATGAACCCAGCAAACACGAGACGTTCACCCAATGTTGGGCTAATGCTGGCCCAGCGTCAAAGACGTTGGGTCAGCATTAACCCAGCAGTGGGTCAACGTTTCGGATTGTCTCTGAACAATTGACGCTGGCCCAATGTAGGCGACGGTGGACCAATATTGAGCCAGCATTGGGCCAACATATCGTGTTTTTTAGACGTCGTTTTTGTTTAATACTCACTCGTGTGCCTCTGTACCAAACCGAGGCCACAGCCTCGCTGTGATAATCTGCTTGTAATGTAATATTTTATTGTGTGTACTTATATGTGCTTAGAACATTTATTTTGTCGTTCAATGATGCGTTCACGACGTTCAATTTTGTTCAATTTTATGAATCTGGGGTTCATCCCACTCAAAATATTAAAATTGAAAGCCAGGCTAATTTTAATTTTAAGATGCTAAGCGGGATTGGCACCTGTTTAGTACAGCACAGATCAATGGTACTCCCTGAATCCCTCAAATGTGATATGTCCGAAATGATACATTATCCTATCTAGTTGTAATAGTATATTAATGTGAATAGTCTCAAATGCCAAATTGTTTCATGCGAAGGTTGGAGAATTTTGACATACTATGTAGATTACGGTATCTTTCAAATTTGAAATTAATACCTGCTATTCAGATGAGTATGAACATGATGAATTTTGGGTGAAATAAAAAATGCAACTTTCTAAAATTGGAAATGATTCCTGTTTAATCGCCAGCAGAGTGAATATATCATATTAAACAGTGGAAATGCTATGATCTGTGTTTATTGTATTATCGCGCCTGGCAGACACTATGTTCATATACTCAATTCATATGCACAGCTTAATTATGCCAATTTACATATATATATTATTCTTTTTAGCAATTTTATTAATATTTTGTGACGATTCCAACTGATTGTTTTGTGTACTAATGCGATGAATTTACCAACATGGTGACTCTATGTGGTTTGAAGTCATCAAATCATATTTTGACGGGCAATATTTAACACAGTACTGGATTAAATCTTGCCTGGTAAACATCGAACCAATTTTGTTTTAATGCTGGTCCAACGTCGCAGACGGTGTGCCAACATTGAACCACAATTGGCTCAGTATCTCGTGTTAGGTCTCTGGTAATTTATTCACTTGATGACTACGGTAAATAATTTTAAATTATCATTAAAAAATTGATATGATCTGCTTGCGTATGTTATAAAATGAGGGTATTTTCATTTACTTTGAATTTTGAACTTGAGGCATCAGAATATTTTTTTTTACACAATAATTATTGAAGACAGTTTATGAAATGTGCACATGTAGATGTCAAACAAAACAGCGATGTTTGTTGTTTACTTTAATATGGCAATAGTAGCTACTGTGGGAGCATTTATAGAACTAAATAAATTTAAAGAAATATGAAATAATGTACACTGAATATAATAATACGCCTATCACACGTTGATGTTACCTTTTAATTATGACTGATCACTATGTAATCACCGGATGTCACACTAAAGCCATCACATCACACTGCATTGTTACCACTATATCAGCATAGGGCCGTCATAATAAAGCATATTTCGCATAAGATAACTTATATTTTGTGGCTAGATAATTAACGGGGTGTAATGGTGCTTAGCTGACATAGTGGTTCTTAGAACATTAACAATTTCTATATGGACATAACACATCATTAATAAAGGGAAGGGAATTAAAGGTACTATGTTAATCAAGATATATACAGATATAAGCTAACCTAAATACGTACATCAAATGATAACAGCCGCTGTACACAGAATGTCATATTGATATTCCAAGTGTCTAGACCACATGCTATTTTGAATCAAGTAGAGTATTAGGCCGTGCAAAAGCATAAAGCAGTATCTGCTTGCTTTATAATTAAACGTATACTTCCTTTTGCTTGTGGAGCAGTATTCTACCCCTGGCCGATCACATGACGACATGACATGCGAATCACCGCCTGCCATTTCACTGTTATTTAAATGGGGTAGAATACAATACTTAGCCGTCATTTGTTTTGTAACCATGATCTTTCGCGTTTAACCCTTACAGTGCGGGGAGCGACTTTAGTCGTCAGAATCTGACGTCTGTAGACGTCAGATTCTCACGGGGAGCGACTTTAGTCGTCAGAATCTGACGTCTGTAGACGTCAGATTCTGACGACTAAAGTCGATCCCCGCACTGTAGACGTCATATTTTGACGACTAAAGTCGATCCCCGCACTGTGACAGTAAAAATATTTCTAATGGTCGTGGACCCATAACACAGGTATTCAAGTGAATCGGAAAGAGCTAACTAAGACATTTATGATGACTTAAAATTGAAAAAAACACTTTGGCCCACAAGGTTTTCATAAAAAAATTTCAGCGCTTTAATGATTAAAGCACTTGTTATGCTACAAAAGTGTCACATGTCCTTTTTACCCTTAAACCGTTAAATTAATAAACAATTCAATTTTTCACCCACTTGAGGTTGTGTTTCGCTACCGCGCCCCACAACTTCAAGTGGGTGACATCCTCAGGAGGTTCTCCTGGCCCAGTTCAGCCTATCTGTGCACAAATGTGGCCTAATACCCAATTCATTTTATTTCAAGTGGGTGAAAATTACTCATATTTGTTTATTTAACTAAATATTTGCAAAGCTCGATGGTTAAACATTCATTTCTTTCTCAATCGGCAACGATTTGATCGGTCATTAAAAAGCACGACAATAGCCTTAGCGGTTTAAGGGTTAACCCTTACAGCGCTAAATATTTAAATAAAAACATGGGGACCAAAGGGTTTTTTCAATTTGAAATCATCATAAATGTCTTATTCGGCTCTTCCCGATTCATTTGAATACCTATGTTATAGGTCTACGGACATTAGAAATATGTTTACTTTTACAGCGCGGGGATCGACTTTAGTCGTCAGAATCTGACGTCTACAGACGTCAGATTCTGACGTCTAAAGTCGATCCCCGCGCTGTAAGGGTTAAATTGTCTTTGAATAACATTATGAACAAAGTCTAGCACGCATCATGGCCGATCTGGATTTAAAATACACCCGTGACGTCAGTCTATTGCTAAAACAGTAGATTCAGATCTACGAATCTACTGTTATTTTATACTGGTCAGGTGGGGTACAATATACGGTTTTAACTATGAAACTGTATGGTTTAGCCATACTGACAATAAAATTGAAGTTATCTATATCAAATCTTGGAACATCTGCACATATTATGTGTATTTTAAGTCGTAGAAAGAACTCAATTACGATAGATTCGTAGATCTGAATATACTGCGCGCCTCGTACATTCGGATCTACGAATCTATCGAATTTCGTTCTTTCTCCTTGACGTAACTCTAACATATGAGACATCGAGATCGACCATGTATGATGGCCTATGGGTATAATTCTGCCATAGTGACACATCTAGATGTAGGTTTGATTTGCATATAATCATATAATCGTATCGGTCTTTAGAAGGCAGAATGTCGCATATGTCCCTTAGATGTGTGGTACACACATCATTATGGATGCTAGAGCAATGACGTGATATAACCATCTGGTTTGATGTATGCACGAAAATACAAAATATATACTAAATAGTATCTAATATCAATTATTCTGAGTCGGTCAAACTATAATTCAACACATATGTGACTTTCGTGATGAAATCATTGATTGCTGCTATAACACTCTACGATTAACAGTAACATATTGATCATAAAAAAAATATCTAAGTGCTGCCTCAGTGGTGGAAACGTTGTGTGTTCAATTGCTATAATTTATCAAGCAATCACGTTGATAATCAATGTATTATATATTTTCCCGCAATTATATGTAATAAATACGCAATACAGACAAATATGTATATTTTGTACACTGCATTTCAATAAAATGTATTTGTAACACATGTGTTTAGTCTTATGTATTTCAAAAAGGGAAAACATACCGGTACACTAATATAATGACGAAATGAACTAATTAAAGTACATTGGCGAATTATTGACGTTATCTTTCTTTTCCTTGAGGCAACATCTAGTCTCATGAGTAATACTGGTTCTATAATCCACTTTCCCTATTGGTTCACCTGGCAAGATTTGACATAGTGATAACCATATCTAAAACTGCGTGGTGGATTAGTTTATTTGCCAATTAGAAAAATAAGTCTAATTTGTATGATTTCTGATCGATTCACAGTGTCGTCGTGAATGTATGCAAATTGCAAATTAGAAAATCCCCACTGAAACAACAAAGGGCGTGGCCCAAAAAAATCCCCCCCACGAGTTGAGCTTAAGACTTTTATGCTGTCACTAGAGACCTTATAGATACTATTTCAGCTGCCCTCTCGTAGTTCTAGGTCAAGAAAAATAATGCCCTCGAATAATTACACAATTGTCATCACCATATTGCCCTACAAGAACTACGCAATTGCTACCATGGCGACTAAAGTTGATCTACTGTGTATTGGCTTTGCAGAGCTAGGAATCAAAATAGGGGTAACTGTAAAATTAATATACACAAAATATCAAAATCAAAATCAGAGCTGTTACATACTGGGCAAGGTTACTAAATACTGATTATAACAAGTTATCATCTAACATATATAAATTGTTGTATCATCTAGCGATTAAAAACTCATATGTATCACCATGGATATTGTACATACGTGGGATTTTAAATGATTGTGGATTTCCTTATTTGTGGCTTAACCAAGATCTAAACTGTAGTGTAGATTGGTTTAAATCTGTTATTTCCAATCGGTTAAAAGACCAGTTTATTCAGTTATGGAATGAAACTATTAATCGGAGTGGAAAATGTATTAATTACAGAATGTTCAAATCCGAATTTAAGTTAGAGAATCATCTTATCAATTTACCATTTCCAAGCAGGAAATTATTAGCTAAATTTCGCTGCCGTAATCACAAACTGCCTATTGAAAAAGATTGTCATCTTGGTCTTCCACGAGAACAGCGATTATGTAAAAAATGTGACTTGAGTGAAATTGGCGACGAATTTCATTACCTATTTAGATGTAATTATTTTGTAAAAGAGAGAAGGAAATATATTAAATGTAAATATTATAATTTTCCTTCAACATTGAAGTTTGAAGAGCTTATGTGTAAGCAAGACATGCCTAGTATGCTTAACTTGTGTAGATTTATTAAATTTATTATGTGTGTGTAACATTGCTCTTTTATTACAATTATATAATATTATGTTATGTTATTTTATGTTATAATTATTGTATTGTATTGTATTTACCTGGCATCTGCATGTCTCTTAAATGAGACCATCAGAATAAATCCACTTGTTCACTTGTTCACTTGAACCAGGCCACGCGTGGAAGGCGAGCACTGGACTTATCCGCTCTAAAATGCGATCTTCCGAAAGATGGCCTAACCCTAAAATTTCAAGAACCCAAAATTTCGTCAAGTTCAAGTACTCATTCCACCTCACATTGAGTGAAAATTACAAAATGTAACCCTTCAACGCTGAAATATTTCTGTACAAACCTTGGAGACCATAAAGTTTTTAATTTAAAAGCATCATAAATGTCTTACTTAGCTCTTTCTGCTTTGAATACCAGTCCTATGATATGGATCTACGGCCATTATATATAAATAACTCTTTCAGTTTGTGTGTGTGTGTGGAGGAGGGGGGGTCGCCTTTCTCTTATATTATTTCTACTTACATACCACATATCAAAACATTCATACATGTATACAAATTATTCATGATTATAAATGATAACTGGAGATCATAAACAATAACACACTTTACATAATAATCTGTTTCACTTCTAATAAGCAGTTATTGTTCTTGGCAGGTACCTCTTCCCGGACCTGCAACGCAGTACATATCCTATTACACTCTTTCACTTTTTAATCATCGTATGTATGTACCAGACTATGGTACATAATCGCAGCGATTACAGAGTTAACACCCTGTAGTCAATGATCCACGGGTTCCAAAATTCAATGAAAATGGTCCGACCGGACACAGCTTCCTATAGTTTTTTAATGCTATTTTTTTCTATCTACTTGAACCTTTGGGAAGTAAGTCTAACTTATCTGCTGTCCAAAATTCTCTGCTAAAAAATAATAACGCTTTTGCACCAGAACCGTACAAATTTAGTCCAAAAAATCTATTTTACCAGTTTTTTGACAGAAATAATGTTTGGAAAAAAATATATATCAAGGGATCTAAAGCAGACCTACATAACAAATGTAAATACATACCTAAAAACATATATCCACAAAATTAAGTGAGAAAAATTATTCAGATTTGACAAAAAGGCGGTCACCTCTTTTCAAATCTTGCTGGTCATATATCATCATATTTTATACATATTTAAAATGTGGTACTTAATGTGCTCATAAATAAGAACATTTAGTGTCAGGATGGGACAAGTTCATGTACCATGTTTGGAACACTACTTATTTATTTACTTATTTATTAAACGACTCTCAGCGTGTGAATAAAGGAATGAAGGAATGGTGGATGGATGAATCAATGAATGAATGATGGATGGATGGATGGATGGATGGATGGATGAATGAATGAATGAATAATTGAATGAATGAATGAATAAATGAATGATGAATGAATGTATGAATAAATAAATAAGCAAATAAATGAATAAACAAATAAATTAAAAAAATGATCGTAATATGTTAATAGTGATTTGAAAGGTGCCTAAGCCTTGTCAAGTTACAGTGATACCAAAGAGTGAAAGGTTACACTGGTTTGGCCTGTATCGAACTTATAAAATGTAACGTATATATGTTCCAAGGCAAATGGCAAAGAAGGCATGAAACATTGCCTTTTGTATTGAATGACAGAACCATCCTCGATGACACACAAACAACACACGTGTAAGCGATGATCTTGACATAATACACCACAGTGTAAACAATACTCTAGAAATAATACTTTTATTTAACATACTAGTCACTTTTTCTCTATTATGCCTCTATTAATTTGTACAATTATGTTATACCATTGCAGTGTGTTAGAAATGATCGTGCACAGTTTATTTGTTGCTTATTTTGTGAAAGTATTAGTTACGACAGAGTGGCATAATTATATTGACGAACATGAATCAGTATTATTGACTTCTATGACCTACAGTGGGCCCTAAAACACTTTGTCATGAACATGTCAAATGCTGAAGAACATGATATACATTTGTAGGTCAAAGCAGTTTTTTAACATTCAGACTTTAAAGAGCCTGCCTCGCACTCTAAGCGAAAGCTGGCGTCACCCTGGTATCTCTGCTCAGCAGCGATGACAATGAATGTGGCTCGTCAATCACGTACTAGTGCTGCCTGTATCGATAGCTGGCGTCACCCTGGTATCTCTGCTCAGCTACGGTGACAATGAATGTGGCTCGCCAACCACTCACTAGTGATGCATGTAGCGATAGCTGGCGTTACCCTTGTATCTCTGCTCAGCAGCGGTGACAATGGATGTAGATCACCAACCACTCACTAGTGATGCCTGTAGCGATAGCTGGTGTCACCCTGGTATCTCTGCTCAGCAGCGATGACAATGAATGTGGCTCACCAGCCACTCACTAGCGATGCCTGTAGCGATAGCTGGCGTCACCCTGGTATCTATGCTCAGCGGTGGTGACAATGAATGTGGCTCACCAACCACTCACTAGTGATGCCTGTAGCGATAGCTGGCGTCACCCTGGTATCTCTGCTCAGCAGATCAAAAATGAATGTGGCTCACCAACCACTCACTATTGGTGCCTGATTATGGTATTTAGTTTGTTATGCAATATGAAGCTCACCAACCACTCACTAGTGGTGCCTGATTATGGTATTTAGTTTTCCTGCAATATGATGCTCAACAACCACTCACTAGTGGTGCCTGATTATGGTATTTAGTTTTCCTGCAATATGAAGCTCACCAACCACTCACTAGTGGTGCCTGATTATGGTATTTAGTTTGTTATGCAATATGATGCTCACCAACCACTCACTAGTGGTGCCTGATTATGGTATTTAGTTTTCCTGCAATATGATGCTCACCAACCACTCACTAGTGGTGCCTGATTATGGTATTCAGTTTGTCCGGAGATATGAACTTAACTCGAAATTTCCCCCGGAAATTGTAATTCCTAAAATAAACTGATTAAGGTGGTGGAAGAATGCGATTCACATATCATGGAGATATTAAAACTATACAATTGTTAAACTATACAATATTTTAAATTAAATAGGGCTGCGTAGAATTAGAAAATAATGTTGCAAAACTTCCTGAAAATTTATGATTTCATTCCAATTGTAAAAATGTAAATAAGTTTAGCCGCTTGAAGTTATTGATTGCGGCAGCGAGACACAATTTCAAATGAGAGAGGAGTTAGTCATCTTCATCCACTACGAGCCGCGAATTGCTGTCGCAATTCTCGACTTGTAGTGGGTGAAGATGACTTGAAGTGTGTGGAAAATTAAAGAAAATTGCCATGTATTGATAAACCAGTTTCATGGAAATTTTCATTCTAAAACCCTTGGTTGTAGGAAAATTAGGTCTGTTTTCAGGGATGTAAAATGATGCTTTTAATGCATCATGAGGACTTAAAGGGTTAAATACTATAAAATAGCACGTGAAGGGTGGAACAAACTATGTCCCCTAAAATGAGATAATTATTAGAAAATGGCAAAAATACATTGTTACAACTAATTCTTGAGATCAAAGGGTGTCAGTGTTTTGTAACCATCAGTGACATAAAAACGCGTGCATGCTGTTACGAAATGTCACACATGAGAACTTGTAGGATCCTGACTTCGTTTAGTTTAGGTGGCAGTTATCACCGGCTTCTCGGACGGGAGAAGCTGTGGACGACCGCCTCGTTTCCGTACCTTGGTGACGGTCGCACACAATTGCAGCCCATGCGGTATTGGTACTTTTCCCGCACTTCAGACGTTACACTCGGCGACTACGGATGTGCCGTAGGTCGCTCTCTCTGAGTCAAACAGGACGTGCCGTGCGCGGAAGTTGTGCTTTGTTGTTGCCGGATGTCAACGAATAAACATGACAAGTGGAGAAAGAGTTTTATGATTTATTTGGAACCGTCGACTCGACGGGGAAGGAAGTTTGTGTTGAAATGGTGAAGATTGGGCAGTTTCCCTCGTCCGCCATTGCGACCCTACACTAGAGACTCCAACGGTCACTTACAGGTACTTTCGGCGCGAGGGGCTCTCCATCCCACCATACTGGTGGACCCGACGTGAACACCATACTGGTGACCCCTGACTACTGATAGTCTATGCAACAGTGTTTTCACCTAGACGCCAGTTGAAAACCGCTGTTTTCAAGGATAGTTTTGATTAAATTTTAAGGGATTTTTTGAAAAAAATCAATAGCATTTTTTTCAGCAGGTACGTGAAAACTGTAGGTCATTCTTAAGATACCAGTTTAAATTAGTCAGAAAGAGTTATCAAAGGAGAAGCACGTTTTTTTTTACGTCGAAAACGGCGTAAATTTTTAATTTTTGGACGAAATCCCACGTGTTTGGCGCTTTTTCAAGATGGCGACCATGTCGGTTTCTCTAGAAGAATCCTGAAAATTATCCTTATAGACTTAGTCTATCATTTGTTAAATGTAAGAGTTTGTTAAATGCCTTCATCCTATTAATGCCACTGTAGGCGAATAGGAAGTGGGTATTTTCGGTAACTCATTTTTTATTGTTGATTACCATAATGGGTGACTCGATTTTAAAGTCCATAGACGAAGCCTCGTCATTTTTTCGATTTTTCAGCAAAATCGACAAGAAATTATAAATATCGCTTCGACTCGGGTAACCTTTAATAGGTTTAGGGCCAAAATGAAATTGTTCCCGTAAATGAATGTCAATAAACTATCTTATTTGGTCTGTTAAAATATTCCCAGGACCGTAGGTCAATATTTTATTACTATTATCATATGTTATTTCAGAGAATGCTGAATATTGTACACGTATTTGGTAGGTGAGCGCCATTTTGGACGCTGGTTCCCCTAACTTAGCTGATCGCCCGCTGTGGGCAAACACGTGTCCCGCCATAACCGGCATGCATTTGGACAGTGAACCTGTGTCGCCACATCACATTAGCATAAATTAGGCCGCCATTTTGTTTTGGTGGAGCTCATTCCTCACGTGTTCAAAATTTTACACGGACTAGTTTTAATAATTTTTTAAAATTATTTATAAATTTTCTTTTTCAAAACGATTGAAAGAGAGGAAATATAAATAAAAACGAAATTATAACACTAATTGTGTGAGATTTTTTTTTCACTTTAAAACGCCCTTCGGTGTTTGTAATCGCTCTAGCCTATTTAGCGCCTTATTTGGGCACGCAGTAGGTAATGAATATGCTAATGTGAGGCGAGACGGGGACGCTGATCATGTTTCTATGTACACACCGTTCCACGCATGCTGACACAGACAGGAAGCCACATGCTGTCTGCCGCACATGTTAGCAGCACCGACAATACATCATACACACACCCACCACAGAAAAAATAAACACAACCGCTACGACGACAGCCGGTTTATACGTCAATCAATGAATCGAAGCGAGCAATTGATTCGGACGTTTATAAGAATGACTCAGTGATGAACGTACCATTATAAAAAAAAACGTGGAATGTTCATCACAGACATCATTTTTTCAGCGAAATGATATACTATATCATCAATCAGCACAGACTACTGTCAGTCACGTTTTAAATATTTTTCTAAAATTATAAATGTAACTGTTTTTCTTCGCAGTCACATTTAGTCTATCAGTTTGGGAACGAAATTTTCTTAAGATAGTTTGTTTCTGAAGTTTAAATTTTTTATAAATACAGAAATATTCGATTTGACAGTTGCGCTATTGCAAAACATTGCTAATACTTGAATGTGTTTTTCGACTTGCGTGAATTTTTTTTTTTTCACCCAGGTCGATTTACAGAATACTATTATCCTAGCTTAGCATAGCATGTCATAATTGTATCTGGCATTTTTTATGTACAATTTCGACCTACGGTTTTCACTATACCATTATGCATGTGTGTGAATAAGTGAAAACGTTTTATGTCAAATCCAGACCTTTAGTTTTCACTAAAATCAATATATACCTTTGTGAATTAGTGCACAGCATTTAGGCGAAACCTCGGCGACGCATTTTCAACTATATCTGCAACCCCTGTTTCTCGCAACATGCGACATAGCATGAACATTTTCTACAGTCTACATTTCTAAGATTCAGCATATTACAGACATTTTTCGTCTGATTTAGACGGCAACGTACAACCTATCCGCGCACTGCACGTCAAAATAGTTGGCATGTGCTAATACGACATGCCATTTTAAACACATTTGAGATAGACACAGAGCCAATAGGTCAGCTATCTCAAATGCTTCACTAGTTAGCTAATTTCAGAACACTATTTCATAATGTCGAAGCAATACGACAGTGAAGGCTTCATGTCAACGCCCCTGGAAGGTGCGGGTGCTAGACCTAAAGATGATTATCATCAAGACAGTGAGGACAATGAGGTTCGATTCCGAGAGGCAGACGAAGAATATCAACGCCTCAAAGCTGATTTCGCTCAAATTGCCTGAGCTAAACGTATGAGTTCTCACTCTAGGAGCGATTCCTCAAGGAGTACCGCTCGGTAGGCAGTCTCAGAGACGTGCTACGAACTTACCAAAGTTCAGAATCGCCACTTTCTATGCTTCGGATGTTGAACTCTGGTTCAACCAAATAGAGACTCAGTTTGCTCTTCACCAGATCAACGATGATGATGAGAGGTACAGCTTAACCTGCGCTGCACTTTTGGGCGAGGTCGCATCGGATGTGAGGGACGTGCTACTTCAGCCTTTCAGGTCCCATAAATACGAAAGCCTGAAAGCGATCTTGATAGAGAGACGAGGTTTGACCACTCCCGAAACGGTTAACAAAGTGATCTCTGGTAAAAGAATTGGTACTGACATTCCCTCGCGTTTCCTGCAGGTTTCGGCACAAAAGCTGTGGTGGGGAAAGCAGTAATTCGTCAAGTATTCATCCGACAGATGCCCGCTTCAATCAGAGCCCATTTGGCGACTCAACCCGACAGTGCCACCCTCGAAAGTTTGGCCGTTTTGGCCGACCGGGCACTGGCAGCCGAAGAGGACGTCGAAGAGAGTAAGCCGGGGGTCGCAGAAATTAAGGTAGAAGAAACCACCAAGCTAGTTGGTTTGTTGGAGGATTTGTCTAGGCGAATTTAAAAACTAGAAATCGTGACTACATCAGAGAGGAAAAGAAATAAAGGAAGTGGACGAGTAAATAATAACTATGCTCCTGCGCCTGCATTTGCTCCTAATGTTCAGGCCTCAGGTTTTGTTAACAACCAACCTAGTCATTATAGAAATGAACAGAATAATGCTCGACCTTTCGTTCCGCCGACGAATGTGCAACCAATTGCTCGACCTTTCGTCCCGCAGCCGAACCCACAGCGAAATGACGCCGCTAAAACATTAGATTCGGCTAATGCACCTGTCTGCTATTTTCACCAGACCTTCAGTGATAAGGCACGCACGTGCAGGAGCCCTTGCGTTTTTTTTTTAAACTGCTAAGCCAGAGCAAGGTAGCGACTCTTGCATCTGGCGGTATAACTGAGACGCGACATGACTCCGCGTACGCTAGTTCTCCAAAGTTATCTCACTCTAAGTTATTATATGTCGCAGATAAAGGACATAAATGCAGATATTTGATTGACACGGGCGAAGCTGTCAGTGTTTTGCCGAAATCTTGCGCTAACGAGATTCCGGACGCTGCCAGTCTTCCCCTGGTGGCAGCTAATAACAGTACTATGCATACATACAGCAACTGTAAACACGTCGTCGATGTCGGCTTAAAGCGCGAATATCCGTGGACGTTCATAGTGGCAGATGTGCAGCAACCCATAATCGGGGCTGATTTTTTAATCCACTATAATTTGCTCGTAGACTTGAGAAGCCAATGTCTCCGGGACATGCGTACAGGTCTAGCTATTGCCGCTTCACTGTCATCGATTAAACCACTGTCATTGAACAGAGTAGACACTGTTCAGAACGAGTACACAAAACTCCTCGGCCAGTTCCCGGAACTGACACGCCCTACGACAAAGGGTGAGACCGTTAAACACGGTATAACACATAAGATAGTGACTAAAGGACACCCAGTGTTTGCACGACCACGACGGTTAGCACCCGATAAGCTGGTTACTGCAAAACGCGAGTTTGATGAGATGATAAAACTAGGGGTCATTGAACCCAGCGACAGCGAGAGGTCCTCAGCGCTTCACATGGTACCAAAGAAAAACGGCGATTGTAGACCATGCGGGGACTACCGTAGTTTAAACGCACAGACCGTACCGGACCGTTATCCGATTCCTCATATACAAGATTTCACGCAGCGTTTAGCCGGATCGAAAAAAATTTCGAAGATCGACTTGGTCAGAGCTTATTACCAAATTCCAGTGGAACCGTCCGACGTACACAAGACTGCCGTTACTACACCTTTTGGCTTATTTAATTTCACTAGAACACCGTTTGGTCTAAGAAATTCCGGTCAAACGTTTCAGCGCTTTATAGACCACGTTACACGAGGACTTGATTTTGTTTTTGTCTATTTGGATGACCTACTGGTAACCAGCCCAGATCATAAAATGCATAAGAAACATCTAAGAATTCTTTTTGCCCGACTATCTGAATACGGAATTATCATTGGTCCTGAAAAGTGTCAGTTCGGTACAACTGAATTAAGTTTTCTAGGTCACCACGTTTGTGTCGAAGGAATTTCGCCGTTACCCAGCGCCGTTGACGCGTTTGTTAATTTCGTTAAGCTCGAAAAGCAACGAGCACTGCGTAGATATCTGGGAATGGTGAATTACTACCACCGTTTCATACCGCATTGCGCCGCGAAGTTGACACCACTCAATAATTTACTGACAGC
Source organism: Flabesymbios commensalis (assembly GCA_964017125.1). NCBI lineage: Eukaryota > Metazoa > Annelida > Polychaeta > Terebellida > Flabelligeridae > Flabesymbios > Flabesymbios commensalis. The sequence goes on from OZ024911.1 coordinate 79,323,339, forward strand.
TGCCAACGAAGGACATAAATGACTGTCACCGAAGTCAAATTTCGATTTGAAGTGGAATAAAAATGCAGAGTCAGCATTTTCTGAGTCAAAACAAATATTGGCAAACGCTACGCTTCTGGTGCACCCAGATTCTACGGCTCAGATTAACATCACGTGCGACGCTAGTGATGTCGCCGTCGGTGGCGTTTTGCAGCAATTTTTAAATGGTATGTGGCAGCCCTTTCGTTTTTCAGCAAGAAGCTGAACCCAGCAGAGACACGCTACAGCGCGTTCGATCGTGAGCTTTTGGCGGTATACGCCACAATTAAACATTTCAGACACAATTTAGAAGGACGAAATTTCTTCGTTAATACAGATCACAAACCGTTGACATTCGTAATGTCATCCGGGACTGAGCGCGCGTCCCTACGACAACCATGTCATTTAGCTTTCATCGTCGAATTCACCACCGATATTAGATATGTAAAAAGCGAGACAAATTTCGTCGCTGATGCGCTGTCACGACCATCAGTGTCTGCGATACATGATGGACCAGCGATAGACTATAAAGAGTTAAGTCTCGACCAAGCTAATGACGCGAAATTCACGCGTTTGAGACACTCGACTACATCCACTATGAAGTTCAAACTATTAAAATCGTTCGATAATCAATTGATCTGGTGTGATGTGTCCACGGGACACAACCGGCCGTACCTTACCGCGAAATTTCGCCGAAAAGTTTTTTCAAACTTACACGGTTCAGGCCACCCATCGCATAGAGCTACCAAACCCTTGATTAATACCCGATTTGTATGGCACGGCATGAATATAGATATTGCTAGATGGTGTCGTACCTGTAAGGGTTGCCAGACTGCTAAAGTTTCACGTCACAACACCCCAGTTTTCGGAAAGTTCACTGAACCTACCGAGCGATTTGATCATGTCCACATAGATATAGTCGGACCCTTACCTTATGCTGATGGCTTTAGATATCTAATGACTTGCGTCGACCGTTTTACACGTTGGCCCGAAGCTATACCTATGGTAGATATTAGAGCCGAAACGGTCGCCGATGCTTTCTTCAGCGGGTGGATAGCACGCTATGGTACTCCAGCCACTATCACCACTGATAGGGGCGCTCAATTCGAGTCCAAATTGTGGGATAGTTTGTGTAATCAATTCGGGATTATTCGGAATCGTACCACGAGTTATCACCCCCAGTCGAATGGCATGGTCGAACGTTTCCATCGTCAATTGAAAGCCGCCATTATGGCGCACGAGTCACCGAACCCGTGGACTATCACGTTACCCGCTGTGCTTTTAGGAGTTCGTTCCGCAGTTAAGGAGAGACTAGGCAGGCCGGCTGCCGAGATGATTTACGGGACAACCCTTAGACTCCCAGGAGAGTTTACTAAACAGTACACCGTCGACGCTAACACTGATTTGGAAAATTATTCAGACAAGCTACGCATGGCCATGTCGCGTCTCCGTCTATGTCCGCCACGTGACACACAACAACACAACATTTTCCAATTCAAGGAAATTGCTACATGTACTCATGTATTCTTGCGCCGAATCACAATTGCGCCTCCTCTGACAGCCCCTTACGACAGACCATATAAGGTCGTCGCGAGGAGTGGCAGAGTAATGAAAATCCTAGTTAAAGGCAAGGTTGAGACGGTCTCTTTAGATCGCGTTAAACCCGCACATCTTGAGTGCGAGCCTACGACAGGTACGACAATACAGCGTAAAAAGCCAAACAAACCAAAGAGATCGACGGCTACCAGGACATCTAGTAGGAATCCACAGGGTCCACCTAGAACTGGTAGTGCGGACACTCCGACGTCCAACGGGACGAGCGTTAAAACGAAAATGTCGACGGCAGTCAGAAGCAGTAAAAAATCGGCCACAGTCCCAAAGCAACTAGATCTTAAAGTCAACTTGTCTAACAGAGACAATACTTATGTAGAGCCGCATTCGCGAGCCCCCGCCGTATCCCGCGCTAACGGGAACGGCGGTGGTTTACGAACGTATTCCCGCATACCCTTACATTTACGGGGTAAAACCCCGGGTGCTGCTGACGCCGTAATCGACTAGACCAAAAGCAACCATACGACCATCGCTAATCGCGAAAAAATTTCGACCGACCAAACAGTGCGAAAAACTAGAGTTGGACGAATAATCCAGACTCCTGCCCGGTTCGTGCAGATGGTTCACACCATAGTGGTGCCTAACGACATCTATGGCGGGCCCAACCGCATGCATCGTATTCACAATGTTTTTGAATTGTAAATGAATATGCCAGGCCTGGCAGCATTATGTACAGATATATGAAATGTAAAGACATTTTTTTTTAGCAACTTAATTGCTAAAATACGAATAGAAATTTATGTTAATTAAATAAATGGGTTGATCGCAGCTTGCAGCATATGAATAACTGCTCTCTTCATAAAGGCTCCACTAATATTTGATTAATTATAACTGCTCCCTGTCACAAAGGCTCCAGTAATATATGATTAATTATAACTGACTTCTGTCACAAAGGCTCCAGTAATATATAATTGATTATAACTGCTCTCTGTCACAAAGGCTCCAGTAATATATGATTAATTATAACTGTTCTCTGTCACAAAGGCTCCAGTAATATATGATTAATTATAACTGCTCCCTGTCACAAAGGCTCCAGTAATATATGATTAATTAATTACCGGACCTGCATCGCATATTAAAGGGTAGGTTTTCGCCCGCAACTGTATAAATAAGAATGTGTTTTCGTCGCAGATATCTTATGCTGTTTTGTTATATTTTGTTGATAAAAGTCGAGAAAAATCGACGTTAAACTGTTTATTTCTAACATATAATAAAATCGATGTACAAATCGATATCTTATAGATATTTTTGTGTTCATTTTTTCAAAAGTTATGGTGACATAGATAATAACTTGAAAACAACTGACCCAACTGACGTGTAGGAGACTGCTTCGTGCAAGTAGCGGAGTTGTAAAAATATGTAACCTCTTATAACTAAGCATGGTTTAAAAAATATAGCGTGTGTGTTTACAGCGTGGGTGGTTGAAATCGCAGCATTATACATGAATTGTCCCATCCTTTTAACACCAACTGTCCTTTATGTATGTATTCATATGCTGCAAGCTGCGATCAACCCATTTATTTAATTAACATAATTTTCTATTCGTATTTAGCAATTAAGTTGCTAAAAAAAAAATGTCTTTGCATTTTATATATCTGTACATAATGCTGCCAGGCCTGGCATATTCATTTACAATTCAAAAACATTGTGAATACGATGCATG
>OZ024911.1:79326830-79394491 GCA_964017125.1 Flabesymbios commensalis
CAAAGGCTCCAGTAATATATGATTAATTATAACTGACTTCTGTCACAAAGGCTCCAGTAATATATAATTGATTATAACTGCTCTCTGTCACAAAGGCTCCAGTAATATATGATTAATTATAACTGTTCTCTGTCACAAAGGCTCCAGTAATATATGATTAATTATAACTGCTCCCTGTCACAAAGGCTCCAGTAATATATGATTAATTAATTACCGGACCTGCATCGCATATTAAAGGGTAGGTTTTCGCCCGCAACTGTATAAATAAGAATGTGTTTTCGTCGCAGATATCTTATGCTGTTTTGTTATATTTTGTTGATAAAAGTCGAGAAAAATCGACGTTAAACTGTTTATTTCTAACATATAATAAAATCGATGTACAAATCGATATCTTATAGATATTTTTGTGTTCATTTTTTCAAAAGTTATGGTGACATAGATAATAACTTGAAAACAACTGACCCAACTGACGTGTAGGAGACTGCTTCGTGCAAGTAGCGGAGTTGTAAAAATATGTAACCTCTTATAACTAAGCATGGTTTAAAAAATATAGCGTGTGTGTTTACAGCGTGGGTGGTTGAAATCGCAGCATTATACATGAATTGTCCCATCCTTTTAACACCAACTGTCCTTTATGTATGTATTCATATGCTGCAAGCTGCGATCAACCCATTTATTTAATTAACATAATTTTCTATTCGTATTTTAGCAATTAAGTTGCTAAAAAAAAAATGTCTTTGCATTTTATATATCTGTACATAATGCTGCCAGGCCTGGCATATTCATTTACAATTCAAAAACATTGTGAATACGATGCATGCGGTTGGGCCCGCCATAGATGTCGTTAGGCGCCACTATGGTGTGAACCATCTGCACGAACCGGGCAGGAGTCTGTATTATTCGTCCAACTCTAGTTTTTCGCACTGTTTGGTCGGTCGAAATTTTTTCGCGATTAGCGATGGTCGTATGGTTGCTTTTGGTCTAGTCGATTACGGCGTCAGCAGCACCCGGGGTTTTACCTCGTAAATGTAAAGGTATGCGGGAATACGTTCGTAAACCACCGCCGTTCCCGTTAGCGCGGGATACGGCGGGGGCTCGCGAATGCGGCTCTACATAAGTATTGTCTCTGTAAGACAAGTTGACTTTAACATCTAGTTGCTTTGGGACTGTGGCCGATTTTTTACTGCTTCTGACTGCCGTCGACATTTTCGTTTTAACGCTCGTCCCGTTGGACGTCGGAGTGTCCGCACTACCAGTTCTAGGTGGACCCTGTGGATTCCTACTAGATGTCCTGGTAGCCGTCGATCTCTTTGGTTTGTTTGGCTTTTTACGCTGTATTGTCGTACCTGTCGTAGGCTCGCACTCAAGATGTGCGGGTTTAACGCGATCTAAAGAGACCGTCTCAACCTTGCCTTTATCTAGGATTTTCATTACTCTGCCACTCCTCGCGACGACCTTATATGGTCCGTCGTAAGGGGCTGTCAGAGGAGGCGCAATTGTGATTCGGCGCAAGAATACATGAGTACATGTAGCAATTTCCTTGAATTGGAAAATGTTGTGTTGTTGTGTGTCACGTGGCGGACATAGACAGAGACGCGACATGGCCACGCGTAGCTTGTCTGAATAATTCTCCAAATCAGTGTTAGCGTCGACGGTGTACTGTTTAGTAAACTCTCCTGGGAGTCTAAGGGTTGTCCCGTATATCATCTCGGCAGCCGACCTGCCTAGTCTCTCCTTAACTGCGGAACGAACTCCTAAAAGCACAGCGGGTAACGTGATAGTCCACGGGTTCGGTGACTCGTGCGCCATAATGGCGGCTTTCAATTGACGATGGAAACGTTCGACCATGCCATTCGACTGGGGGTGATAACTCGTGGTAGGATTCCGAATAATCCCGAATTGATTACACAAACTATCCCACAATTTGGACTCGAATTGAGCGCCCCTATCAGTGGTGATAGTGGCTGGAGTACCATAACGTGCTATCCACCCGCTGAAGAAAGCATCGGCGACCGTTTCGGCTCTAATATCTACCATAGGTATAGCTTCGGGCCAACGTGTAAAACTTTAGCAGTCTGGCAACCCTTACAGGTACGACACCATCTAGCAATATCTATATTCATGCCGTGCCATACAAATCGGGTATTAATCAAGGGTTTGGTAGCTCTATGCGATGGGTGGCCTGAACCGTGTAAGTTTGAAAAAACTTTTCGGCGAAATTTCACGGTAAGGTACGGCCGGTTGTGTCCCGTGGACACATCACACCAGATCAATTGATTATCGAACGATTTTAATAGTTTGAACTTCATAGTGGATGTAGTCGAGTGTCTCAAACGCGTGAATTTCGCGTCATTAGCTTGGTCGAGACTTAACGCTTTATAGTCTATCGCTGGTCCATCATGTATCGCAGACACTGATGGTCGTGACAGCGCATCAGCGACGAAATTTGTCTCGCTTTTTACATATCTAATATCGGTGGTGAATTCGACGATGAAAGCTAAATGACGTGGTTGTCGTAGGGACGCGCGCTCAGTCACGGATGACATTACGAATGTCAACGGTTTGTGATCTGTATTAACAAAGAAATATCGTCCTTCTAAATTGTGTCTGAAATGTTTAATTGTGGCGTATACCGCCAAAAGCTCACGATCGAACGCGCTGTAGCGTGTCTCTGCTGGGTTCAGCTTCTTGCTGAAAAACGAAAGTGGCTGCCACATACCATTTAAAAATTGCTGCAAAACGCCACCGACGGCGACATCACTAGCGTCGCACGTGATGTTAATCTGAGCCGTAGAATCTGGGTGCACCAGAAGCGTAGCGTTTGCCAATATTTGTTTTGACTCAGAAAATGCTGACTCTGCATTTTTATTCCACTTCAAATCGAAATTTGACTTCGGTGACAGTCATTTATGTCCTTCGTTGGCAGCTGTCAGTAAATTATTGAGTGGTGTCAACTTCGCGGCGCAATGCGGTATGAAACGGTGGTAGTAATTCACCATTCCCAAATATCTACGCAGTGCTCGTTGCTTTTCGAGCTTAACGAAATTAACAAACGCGTCAACGGCGCTGGGTAACGGCGAAATTCCTTCGACACAAACGTGGTGACCTAGAAAACTTAATTCAGTTGTACCGAACTGACACTTTTCAGGACCAATGATAATTCCGTATTCAGATAGTCGGGCAAAAAGAATTCTTAGATATTTCTTATGCATTTTATGATCTGGGCTGGTTACCAGTAGGTCATCCAAATAGACAAAAACAAAATCAAGTCCTCGTGTAACGTGGTCTATAAAGCGCTGAAACGTTTGACCGGAATTTCTTAGACCAAACGGTGTTCTAGTGAAATTAAATAAGCCAAAAGGTGTAGTAACGGCAGTCTTGTGTACGTCGGACGGTTCCACCGGAATTTGGTAATAAGCTCTGACCAAGTCAATCTTCGAAAAAATTTTGATCCGGCTAAACGCTGCGTGAAATCTTGTATATGAGGAATCGGATAACGGTCCGGTACGGTCTGTGCGTTTAAACTACGGTAGTCCCCGCATGGTCTCCAATCGCCGTTTTTCTTTGGTACCATGTGAAGCGCTGAGGACCTCTCGCTGTCGCTGGGTTCAATGACCCCTAGTTTTATCATCTCATCAAACTCGCGTTTTGCAGTAACCAGCTTATCGGGTGCTAACCGTCGTGGTCGTGCAAACACTGGGTGTCCTTTAGTCACTATCTTATGTGTTATACCGTGTTTAACGGTCTCACCCTTTGTCGTAGGGCGTGTCAGTTCCGGGAACTGGCCGAGGAGTTTTGTGTACTCGTTCTGAACAGTGTCTACTCTGTTCAATGACAGTGGTTTAATCGATGACAGTGAAGCAGCAATAGCTAGACCTGTACGCATGTCCCGGAGACATTGGCTTCTCAAGTCTACGAGCAAATTATAGTGGATTAAAAAATCAGCCCCGATTATGGGTTGCTGCACATCTGCCACTATGAACGTCCACGGATATTCGCGCTTTAAGCCGACATCGACGACGTGTTTACAGTTGCCGTAAGTATGCATAGTACTGTTATTAGCTGCCACCAGGGGAAGACTGGCAGCGTCCGGAATCTCGTTAGCGCAAGATTTCGGCAAAACACTGACAGCTTCGCCCGTGTCAATCAAATATCTGCATTTATGTCCTTTATCTGCGACATATAATAACTTAGAGTGAGATAACTTTGGAGAACTAGCGTACGCGGAGTCATGTCGCGTCTCAGTTATACCGCCAGATGCAAGAGTCGCTACCTTGCTCTGGCTTAGCAGTTTAAAGAAAAAACGCAAGGGCTCCTGCACGTGCGTGCCTTATCACTGAAGGTCTGGTGAAAATAGCAGACAGGTGCATTAGCCGAATCTAATGTTTTAGCGGCGTCATTTCGCTGTGGGTTCGGCGGCGGGACGAATGGTCGAGCAATTGGTTGCACATTCGTCGGCGGAACGAAAGGTCGAGCATTATTCTGTTCATTTCTATAATGACTAGGTTGGTTGTTAACAAAACCTGAGGCCTGAACATTAGGAGCAAATGCAGGCGCAGGAGCATAGTTATTATTTACTCGTCCACGTCCTTTATTTCTTTTCCTCTCTGATGTAGTCACGGTTTCTAGTTTTTTAATTCGCCTAGACAAATCCTCCAACAAACCAACTAGCTTGGTGGTTTCTTCTACCTTAATTTCTGCGACCCCCGGCTTACTCTCTTCGACGTCCTCTTCGGCTGCCAGTGCCCGGTCGGCCAAAACGGCCAAACTTTCGAGGGTGGCACTGTCGGGTTGAGTCGCCAAATGGGCTCTGATTGAAGCGGGCATCTGTCGGTTGAATACTTGACGAATTACTGCTTTCCCCACCACAGCTTTTGTGCCGAAACCTGCAGTCTTCTGCAGACGCTGCAGGAAACGCGAGGGAATGTCAGTACCAATTCTTTTACCAGAGATCACTTTGTTAACCGTTTCGGGTGTGGTCAAACCTCGTCTCTCTATCAAGATCGCTTTCAGGCTTTCGTATTTATGGGACCTGAAAGGCTGAAGTAGCACGTCCCTCACATCCGATGCGACCTCGCCCGAAAGTGCAGCGCAGGTTAAGCTGTACCTGTCATCATCATCGTTGATCTGGTGAAGAGCAAACTGAGTCCCTATTTGGTTGAACCAGAGTTCAACATCCGAAGCATAGAAAGTAGCGATTCTGAACTTTGGTAAGTTCGTATCACGTCTCTGAGACTGCCTACCGAGCGGTACTCCTTGAGGAATCGCTCCTAGAGTGAGAACTCATACGTTTAGCTCAGGCAATTTGAGCGAAATCAGCTTTGAGGCGTTGATATTCTTCGTCTGCCTCTCGGAATCGAACCTCATTGTCCTCACTGTCTTGATGATAATCATCTTTAGGTCTAGCACCCGCACCTTCCAGGGGCGTTGACATGAAGCCTTCACTGTCGTATTGCTTCGACATTATGAAATAGTGTTCTGAAATTAGCTAACTAGTGAAGCATTTGAGATAGCTGACCTATTGGCTCTGTGTCTATCTCAAATGTGTTTAAAATGGCATGTCGTATTAGCACATGCCAACTATTTTGACGTGCAGTGCGCAGATAGGTTGTACGTTGCCGTCTAAATCAGATGAAAAATGTCTGTAATATGCTGAATCTTAGAAATGTAGACTGTAGAAAATGTTCATGCTATGTCGCATGTTGCGAGAAACAGGGGTTGCAGATATAGTTGAAAATGCGTCGCTGAGGTTTCGCCTAAATGCTGTGCACTAATTCACAAAGGTATATATTGATTTTAGTGAAAACTAAAGGTCTAGATTTGACATAAAACGTTTTCACTTATTCACACACATGCATAATGGTATAGTGAAAACCGTAGGTCGAAATTGTACATAAAAAATGCCAGATACAATTATGACATGCTATGCTAAGCTAGGATAATAGTATTCTGTAAATCGACCTGGGTGAAAAAAAAAAAAATTCACGCAAGTCGAAAAACACATTCAAGTATTAGCAATGTTTTGCAATAGCGCAACTGTCAAATCGAATATTTCTGTATTTATAAAAAATTTAAACTTCAGAAATAAACTATCGTAAGAAAATTTCGTTCTCAAACTGATAGACTAAATGTGACTGCGAAGAAAAACAGTTACATTTATAATTTTAAAAAAATATTTAAAACGTGACTGACAGTAGTCTGTGATGATTGATGATATAGTATATCATTTCGCTGAAAAAATGATGTCTGTGATGAACATTCCACGTTTTTTTTTATAATGGTACGTTCATCACTGAGTCATTCTTATAAACGTCCGAATCAATTGCTCGCTTCGATTCATTGATTGACGTATAAACCGGCTGTCGTCGTAGCGGTTGTGTTTATTTTGTCTGTGGTGGGTGTGTGTATGATGTATTGTCGGTGCTGCTAACATGTGCGGCAGACAGCATGTGGCTTCCTGTCTGTGTCAGCATGCGTGGAACGGTGTGTACATAGAAACATGATCAGCGTCCCCGTCTCGCCTCACATTAGCATATTCATTACCTACTGCGTGCCCAAATAAGGCGCTAAATAGGCTAGAGCGATTACAAACACCGAAGGGCGTTTTAAAATGAAAAAAAAATCTCACACAATTAGTGTTATAATTTCGTTTTCGAAACAACTTATTTATATTTCCTCTCTTTCAATCGTTTTGAAAAAGAAAATTTATAAATAATTTTAAAAAATTATTAAAACTAAAAAAAATTTTGAACACGTGAGGAATGAGCTCCACCAAAACAAAATGGCGGCCTAATTTATGCTAATGTGATGTGGCGACACAGGTTCACTGTCCAAATGCATGCCGGTTATGGCGAGACACGTGTTTGCCCACAGCGGGCGATCAGCTAAGTTAGGGGAACCAGCGTCCAAAATGGCGCTCACCTACCAAATACGTGTACAATATTCAGCATTCTCTGAAATAACATATGATAATAGTAATAAAATATTGACCTACGGTCCTGGGAATATTTTAACAGACCAAATAAGATAGTTTATTGACATTCATTTACGGGAACAATTTCATTTTGGCCCTAAACCTATTAAAGGTTACCCGAGTCGAAGCGATATTTATAATTTCTTGTCGATTTTGCTGAAAAATCGAAAAAATGACGAGGCTTCGTCTATGGACTTTAAAATCGAGTCACCCATTATGGTAATCAACAATGAAAAATGAGTTACCGAAAATACCCACTTCCTATTCGCCTACAGTGGCATTAATAGGATGAAGGCATTTAACAAACTCTTACATTTAACAAATGATAGACTAAATCTATAAGGATAATTTTCAGGATTATTCTAGAAAAACCGACATGGTCGCCATCTTGAAAAAGCGCCAAACACGTGGGATTTCGTCCAAAAATTAGAAATTTACGCCGTTTTCGACGTAAAAAAAAACGTGCTTCTCCTCTGATAACTCTTTCTGACTAATTTAAGCTGGTATCTTAAGAATGACCTACAGTTTTCACGTACCTGCTGAAAAAAATGCTATTGATTTTTTTCAAAAAATCCCTTAAAATTTAATCAAAACTATCCTTGAAAACAGCGGTTTTCAACTGGCGTCTAGGTGAAAACACTGTTGCGTAGACTATCAGTAGTCAGGGGTCACCAGTATGGTGTTCACGTCGGGTCCACCAGTATGGTAGGATGGAGAGCCCCTCGCGCCGAAAGTACCTGTAAGTGACCGTTGGAATCTCTAGTGTAGGGTCGCAATGGCGGACGAGGGAAACTGCCCAATCTTCACCATTTCAACACAAACTTCCTTCCCCGTCGAGTCGACGGTTCCAAATAAATCATAAAACTCTTTCTCCACTTGTCATGTTTATTCGTTGACATCCGGCAACAACAAAGCACAACTTCCGCGCACGGCACGTCCTGTTTGACTCAGAGAGAGCGACCTACGGCACGTCCGTAGTCGCCGAGTGTAACGTCTGAAGTGCGGGAAAAGTACCAATACCGCATGGGCTGCAATTGTGTGCGACCGTCACCAAGGTACGGAAACGAGGCGGTCGTCCACAGCTTCTCGCGTCCGAGAAGCCGGTGATAACTGCCACCTAAACTAAACGAAGTCAGGATCCTACAAGTTCTCATGTGTGACATTTCGTAACAGCATGCATGCGTTTTTATGTCACTGATGGTTACAAAACCCTGACACCCTTTGATCTCAAGAATTAGTTGTAACAATGTATTTTTGCCATTTTCTAATAATTATCTCAATTTAAGGGACATAGTTTGTTCCACCCTTCACGTGCTATTTTATAGTATTTAACCCTTTAAGTCCTCATGATGCATTAAAAGCATCATTTTACATCCCTGAAAACAGACCTAATTTTCCTACAACCAAGGGTTTTAGAATGAAAATTTTCATGAAACTGGTTTATCAATACATGGCAATTTTCTTTAATTTTCCACACACTTCAAGTCATCTTCACCCACTACAAGTCGAGAATTGCGACAGCAATTCGCGGCTCGTAGTGGATGAAGATGACTAACTCCTCTCTCATTTGAAATTGTGTCTCGCTGCCGCAATCAATAACTTCAAGCGGCTAAACTTATTTACATTTTTACAATTGGAATGAAATCATAAATTTTCAGGAAGTTTTGCAACATTATTTTCTAATTCTACGCAGCCCTATTTAATTTAAAATATTGTATAGTTTAACAATTGTATAGTTTTAATATCTCCATGATATGTGAATCGCATTCTTCCACCACCTTAATCAGTTTATTTTCGGAATTACAATTTCCGGGGGAAATTTCGAGTTAAGTTTATATCTCAGGACAAACTGAATACCATAATCAGGCACCACTAGTGAGTGGTTGGTGAGCATCATATTGCAGGAAAACTAAATACCATAATCAGGCACCACTAGTGAGTGGTTGGTGAGCATCATATTGCATAACAAACTAAATACCATAATCAGGCACCAATAGTGAGTGGTTGGTGAGCTTCTTATTGCAGGAAAACTAAATACCATAATCAGGCACCACTAGTGAGTGGTTGGTGAGCATCATATTGCAGGAAAACTAAATACCATAATCAGGCACCACTAGTGAGTGGTTGGTGAGCTTCATATTGCATAACAAACTAAATACCATAATCAGGCACCAATAGTGAGTGGTTGGTGAGCCACATTCATTTTTGATCTGCTGAGCAGAGATACCAGGGTGACGCCAGCTATCGCTACAGGCATCACTAGTGAGTGGTTGGTGAGCCACATTCATCGTCACCACCGCTGAGCATAGATACCAGGGTGACGCCAGCTATCGCTACAGGCATCGCTAGTGAGTGGCTGGTGAGCCACATTCATTGTCATCGCTGCTGAGCAGAGATACCAGGGTGACGCCAGCTATCGCTACAGGCATCACTAGTGAGTGGTTGGTGAGCCACATTCATTGTCACCACCGCTGAGCATAGATACCAGGGTGACGCCAGCTATCGCTACAGGCATCGCTAGTGAGTAGCTGGTGAGCCACATTCATTGTCATCGCTGCTGAGCAGAGATACCAGGGTGACACCAGCTATCGCTACAGGCATCACTAGTGAGTTGTTGGTGATCTACATCCATTGTCACCGCTGCTGAGCAGAGATACAAGGGTAACGCCAGCTATCGCTACATGCATCACTAGTGAGTGGTTGGCGAGCCACATTCATTGTCACCGTAGCTGAGCAGAGATACCAGGGTGACGCCAGCTATCGATACAGGCAGCACTAGTACGTGATTGACGAGCCACATTCATTGTCATCGCTGCTGAGCAGAGATACCAGGGTGACGCCAGCTTTCGCTTAGAGTGCGAGGCAGGCTCTTTAGAGTCTGAATGTTAAAAAACTGCTTAGACCTACAAATGTATATCATGTTCTTCAGCATTTGACATGTTCATGACAAAGTGTTTTATGGCCCACTGTAGGTCATAGAAGTCAATAATACTGATTTATGTTCGTCAATATAATTATGCCACTCTGTCGTAACTAATACTTTCACAAAATAAGCAACAAATAAACTGTGCACGATCATTTCTAACACACTGCAATGGTATAACATAATTGTACAAATTAATAGAATTATCATAGAGAAAAAGTGACTAGTATGTTAAATAAAAGTATTATTTCTAGAGTATTGTTTACACTGTGGTGTATTATGTCAAGATCATCGCTTACACGTGTGTTGTTTGTGTGTCATCGAGGATGGTTCTGTCATTCAATACAAAATGCAATGTTTCATGCCTTCTTTGCCATTTGCCTTGGAACATATATACGTTACGTTTTATAAGTTCGATACAGGCCAAACCAATGTAACCTTTCACTCTTTGATATCACTGTAACTTGACAAGGCTTAGGCACCTTTCAAATCACTATTATCATATTACGATCATTTTTTTTATATATTTGTTTATTCATTTATTTGCTTATTTATTTATTCATACATTCATTCATTCATTTATTCATTCATTCATTCATTCAATTATTCATTCATTCATTCATCCATCCATCCATCCATCATTCATTCATTGATTCATCCATCCACCATTCCTTCATTCCTTTATTCACACGCTGAGAGTCGTTTAATAAATAAGTAAATAAATAAGTAGTGTTCCAAACATGGTACATGAACTTGTCCCATCCTGACACTAAATGTTCTTATTTATGAGCACATTAAGTACCACATTTTAAATATGTATAAAATATGATGATATATGACCAGCAAGATTTGAAAAGAGGTGACCGCCTTTTTGTCAAATCTGAATAGTTTTTCTCACTTAATTTTGTGGATATATGTTTTTAGGTATGTATTTACATTTTTTATGTAGGTCTGCTTTAGATCCCTTGATATATATTTTTTTACAAACATTATTTCTGTCAAAAAACTGGTAAAATAGATTTTTTGGACTAAATTTGTACGGTTCTCGTGCAAAAGCGTTATTATTTTTTAGCAGAGAATTTTGGACAGCAGATAAGTTAGACTTACTTCCCAAAGGTTCAAGTAGATAGAAAAAAATAGCATTAAAAAACTATAGGAAGCTGTGTCCGGTCGGACCATTTTTATTGAATTTTGGAACCCGTGGATCATTGACTACAGGGTGTTAACTCTGTAATCGCTGCGATTATGTACCATAGTCTGGTACATACATACGATGATTAAAAAGTGAAAGAGTGTAATAGGATATGTACTGCGTTGCAGGTCCGGGAAGAGGTACCTGCCAAGAACAATAACTGCTTATTAGAAGTGAAACAGATTATTATGTAAAGTGTGTTATTGTTTATGATCTCCAGTTATCATTTATAATCATGAATAATTTGTATACATGTATGAATGTTTTGATATGTGGTATGTAAGTAGAAATAATATAAGAAAGGCGACCCCCCCCCCTTCTCCACACACACACACAAACTGAAAGAGTTAATTATATATAATGGCCGTAGATCCATATCATAGGACTGGTATTCAAAGCAGAAAGAGCTAAGTAAGACATTTATGATGCTTTTAAATTAAAAACGTTATGGTCTCCAAGGTTTGTACAGAAATATTTCAGCGTTGAAGGGTTACATTTTGTAATTTTCACTCAATGTGAGGTGGAGTGAGTACTTGAACTTGACGAAATTTCGGGTTCTTAAAATTTTAGGGTTAGGCCATCTTTCGGAAGATCGCATTTTAGAGCGGATAAGTCCAGTGCTCGCCTTCCACGCGTGGCCTGGTTCAAGTGAACAAGTGAACAAGTGGATTTATTCTGATGGTCTCATTTAAGAGACATGCAGATGCCAGGTAAATACAATACAATACAATAATTATAACATAAAATAACATAACATAATATTATATAATTGTAATAAAACAGCAATGTTACACACACATAATAAATTTAATAAATCTACACAAGTTAAGCATACTAGGCATGTCTTGCTTACACATAAGCTCTTCAAACTTTAATTTTGAAAGAAAATTATAATATTTACATTTAATATATTTCCTTCTCTCTTTTACAAAATAATTACATCTAAATAGGTAATGAAATTCGTCGCCAATTTCACTCAAGTCACATTTTTTACATAATCGCTGTTCTCGTGGAAGACCAAGATGACAATCTTTTTCAATAGGCAGTTTGTGATTACGGCAGCGAAATTTAGCTGATAATTTCCTGCTTGGAAATGGTAAATTGATAAGATAATTCTTTAACTTAAATTCGGATTTGAACATTCTGTAATTAATACATTTTCCACTCCGATTAATAGTTTCATTCCATAACTGAATAAACTGGTCTTTTAACCGATTGGAAATAACAGATTTAAACCAATCTACACTACAGTTTAGATCTTGGTTAAGCCACAAATAAGGAAATCCACAATCATTTAAAATCCCACGTATGTACAATATCCATGGTGATACATATGAGTTTTTAATCGCTAGATGATACAACAATTTATATATGTTAGATGATAACTTGTTATAATCAGTATTTAGTAACCTTGCCCAGTATGTAACAGCTCTGATTTTGATTTTAATGTTTAAAGGAAATACTCCTAACTCTCCATACACCATATAATTAAATGTTCTTTTACCAACCGCTAAAATGTATTTACAAAAACGTAATTGCAACTGTTCGAGTTTTGGGCAACTTTCATGCCCCCAAACTTCGCAGCCATATAGTAGCACGGGGGCCACCAATACATCAAATAATTGCAATTGAATATCAATAGGTAAAAATAATTTCTTCACCTTACGTAAAAGGGCAAACATAGCACGGTTTGCACGATCATATAAATCCTGTTTTGCTACATTAAATTTACCATTGGTTCTGTCAGGGCCAGGGGTGGCCTTGGAGAGTGACAGGCTTCCAGGGCATTGACGATGGTCATGGGAAGTGATCTGCTTCTCCGTGCCTGCTGGAGCGAGTAGCGCGCACGCGGCAGCCCCCCCCCCCAAATTTACGACGATACACCAGTTCCAACCTGAACTAGACGAGGCCGCGATAAACACCGTCGCCTGGGGGGGGGGGGGGTGGTGTGCGGGGGTGGAAGCGTGTGTGTCTCGCTACCGCGACCCACAACTTGAAGTGGATGAAAATTACTCATATTTTCTATAATTTGAGACCAAACATTTGCAAATCGTGATGTTTCAGCATTTGGTTAATTCACAAGGACTGTGATTTAACTTGTTAATACAACACATTAAAAACTATTATAGTCGCGATGGCGGATTAATCTTCTAGAGTGAAGATGTCCACTACAGTACAAAACCGCTTTTTCGATTCATTTAGTGTTCAACATACTGGATACAAGTATAGTCATTCTGTGTTTAATCCCTAGAACACTGATGTCAAATACAGTAGACATCCTGTGTTTTAACCCCTAGCGCACTGATGTCGACTACACTAGTTATTCTGTGTTTAACCACAGAGCACTGAAGTTGATAACACTAGCCATTCTATGTTTCACCACAGAGCACTGAAGTTGATTACACTAGCCATTCTATGTTTCACCACAGAGCACTGATGTTGACTAGCCATCCTGTGTTTTAACCCCTAGAGCACGGATGCTGACTACACTAGCCATTCTGTGTTTAACCCCTAGAGCACTGAGGCTGACCACACTAGCCATTCTGTGTTTAACCACAGAGCACTGATGTTGACTTTACTAGCCATTCTGTGTTCCAACCCCCTGATCACTGATATCGACTACAGTAGCCATTGTGTTTGAACGCCTAGAACACTGATGTCGGCTACAGTACACATTCTGTGTTTAAACCCCTAGAGCACTGATGTCGACTATATTAGCCATTCTGTGTTTCAACCCCCTGATCACTGATGTCGACTACAGTAGACATTCTGTGCTTTAACCCCTAGAGCACTGATGTCGACTACAGTAGACATTCTGTGCTTTAACCCCTAGAGCACTGATGTCGACTATATTAGCCATTCTGTGTTTCAACCCCCTGATCACTGATGTCGACTACAGTAGACATTCTGTGCTTTAACCCCTAGAGCACTGATGTCGACTACAGTAGACATTCTGTGCTTTAACCCCTAGAGCACTGATGTGGACTACAGTAGACATATAATAAATTCGCAAATAATGAATAGCGACCTTGAAGCGTGGGCGCAACAATGGATTGTCAGCTTTGGTTCTTTAACCCTTTCACCACTGAAGCCCGTTTTTATGTGCTGAATGCCACAGCATTCAGCACATAAAAACGGGCTTCAGTGGTGAAAGGGTTAAACACAAACAGTATGGAGGGTATACAAATATTACTCCTCTAAATAACTGCACGATGTTTAAACAAGAATTACAAACCATACCCTACTCCAAACATTTAGTTGTTACCTTTCAACAAAACTTAAAATGAGACAAACACTTTGAGGAAATATCTGATAAACCTAATAAACGTTTGGATATTTTCAATTCACTCAGAAAATCTTGAAATTATCTATTTTAGAAGCGTCATGGAATATTCAAACGAGCTTTTTCAAATGCAAATAAAGAAAATTAGGAGCCTTTTGTCAATAATTCAAAAGATAGCAGAACAAATAGTGTCAAGGGCTATAGGCTTCTCGGCACACCATCTATTAAAATTTACACCAAACTGTCATGGGAAAGTCTACAATCCCGACGCGAAAACAAAATAATTCAAAATAATCATACTTTATTCTGATATACTTCACGATAGGACTCCTTCTTACTTAAAACCCAGTATTCCTCAAACAGTTAAAGAAATAAAGAAACGAGCCAAAGCAGGTACAACCTACGAAACAACTCTATTATAAATCAAACCAACACTTGCACAGAAACTTTTTGAAAACCATATTACTGCCACCACCCAATTCTGGGACAATCTAGACGATTCTACCCAAAACTTGACATAGATTCACTAAAAACATTAGAGAGCAATAAGCCACAATACAAAATCATGTTATAACAATATTATCTTGTCCAGAATCAGAATGGAATGCAGCGAGCTTAATCATCATCATTGATAATCCTCCCATGTACATGTTGTGGATGTAACGAACCAGCAAATCATTTTTTTATCAAATGAGTACAATACCATGATGTGTCAGTCATGGCACTATTCCGTCCTAATTGTATGTTATATATTTAGTGCTATTCTCCCATATCCATGATGTCTGTTTGTGTCTGTGTGGGCACATCGGTATGCGGTATTGGAGCAACACTGATGTTCTCGTCATTTCATTGCCACGTGAACACTCCAATAATGTCAATCTTTGTCATGATACCCTAATTGTGTCCAGCATCCCAGCAGACGCCGGCCATTTCCACATTGTTGAGTCAACGTTGTCTCACCGTTCATTACGCCTGTCCAACGTTGATACTACGTCGTGTGTTCGCTGGGATTACATGACGGTGTGTAGGATATAGCGTCAAACGCTGGACATCGGCCCAATCCTACCACAGAGTTGACCCACTGTTTTCAACGTCGGTCCAGCATTTGACTGGCATTAAGTTCAAGATTTTGTGTCCTATGCATTGCAACAACAGTAATATATTAGGTAACAATAGTATGGGGCCACATATAAGCATTTGATTTATCACATTTTCTAGCACTGCCAACGAAATTTACACCTACTGCCTACTCATAGTATTCACACCATGGCTCACATTTTTTTGTTCCGAGCGGAGACTGTGTATTACAATCCTATTGCTTCAATTGGTCAACAAATTGTTCAAACTAAAACTGTTGGTGTCTACCGCACAGGGTTTTCAGATATTGCGCTGTGGGTAAATTGCAAGATCGCCGCCGTCTGTGAAAGTTCAAACATATATATATATATTTGACAGAATAGAGGCAGATTCATGATTTTGTCGATCCTAAAGTTTTTCAGGTATGCACGAATCCATCAGTGATTATTGTTTTACGTCGTTTACCGCACAATTATTACAATATCGCAACAGAAAGGAGTCTGAAGCCGGGACTATTCTCGCCTCTTTTCTAATGCAAGGGTATCCCAAATGACAATATGCCTTTTTGGTGATCACTTTATATTTGAGTCAGCATCATTGAAAGATTCACTAGTGTGGTCCCTGGCAACGACCGATCCCGACATAATGCATCCAATTTAATTAGAATACGTTTGTAGCGGCTAACTTGCTGGACAAGTGGCAGCAAGAGGTTTGATAGGTATTCTTTTCAGCAAGGGCCAGAGGTGAACCTTTCCTGATGCGTTGAATATCACGAACTAGAAACAGGCACTACACACTTTTTTCGTTGGAATTCGGTACCAATTAGATGTAATTTCGTTTTACTTGGATTGAATATTAAATTGTCTGGAGTCATCAAGTCAAAGACGGAAACTGTGTCATCTTCACAAAGATGGTGACTCAAACCATGTCCAGAGATAATATAACTGAGTGGAGGAGTGTAAAGAGTGGTACGCCTTGTAAAAGAAACAGGCTAAGAAACAATAGACAAGTTGTCTTAAATTGTACTTTTAGACACACGTCTCTCAGATAGGACGAAAACCAATCCGGAGCCACATAATAAATACCATACCAATTCGGCAGCATGTCAGCTAGTGTGGTATGATCAATACTATCAAAAGCCGCAGACAGGTTGAGAAGAGTCAAGGCAATGACTCGACATTTGTCCAAAGAAATGTCAATGTTTCCAACTTTCAGCAAAACTGACTCAGTTGAATGACATTTTCGGATAGCTGATTGTTATATATTTCCCAATTTGTTTGTCTGAGCCATTAGGAGGCTTTTAAATATTTCACACTTTTAGAAATTGCCTTTCACGCCAGAGTTCGGGGTTCGGTTCCCGGTCTCGGCGGTTTGAAAGAAACAAAAAATGTTTATTCCCCATCCACATGTGAAAGTCAGTATTGTGGGGAGCCTCCGTGACCGAGAGGTAGCGTGCTCGGCCTCAGACCGCCAGGGCTCGAATTTCGAATCCTGTGTCTGGAGGACAGTGTCATCTAAATCATCTCACCATCCTCAGGAGGTTCTCCTGGCCCAGTTTAGCCTATATGTGCACAAAAGTGGCCTAAAGCCCGATTCATTTCATTTAGTACTTGAAGATTGGGAGACATCATTCAATACTGGCCATATGAAAAGAATAACAATTAAATTCCTCTCTTTGTGTGATGAAACAATTTTATAACAAGCGTTCTAGTTCAGAGTTGCGAGAATTTATGTTTCGTGGTGAAGCCGAGAAGCCAGCTTCACTTTTCACGATAGGAGCCTCAGATAGTCACAAATCTTAAATAATCTAATGATATATGTGTTAGGTTCAGGTGAGACCCTAGTATTATATGTCCACTCCAGCCTGCTATATGATTTATAGGTAAGGAACATCACTCAGCGATCATAATGGTAAGCTTAACAGATTTCCTTGTTTGGTCATGACATATTGGAAACTGTTTGTCTAGTAGCCACTACAGTGCGGGAATAGACTTTAGTCGTCAGTATATGACGTCTAAGGACGTCAGATTCTGACGACTAAAGTCTATACCCGCACTGTGAGAGTAAATGTATTAATATTGATCGTAGACCCATAACACAGGTATTCGAATGAATCGGAAAGAGCTAACTAAGACAGTTATGATGATTTCAAAATGAAAAAACCCTTTGGTCTCCATGGATTTTACAAAAACATTCAGCGCTTTAAGGGTTAAGTTTGGTCATCAAGCCGGGTGTGTGTATGACGGACAGGTGTGATTACAATTGAGTGAACTATCCAGCCATGCACATTGGTTACACTTGGGCCTCATAATCTCGGAGATAAAACTCTTCAAAATATGTTGTATTTTTAATTTCATTTAATGTAATACACTCATAGCAGTTTGTTGAATATTGCTGAATATTGCAGTTGGACATGATAACTGTGCGATTTTTTTAATAAAGGTAGCCTACCATGCTACATCAATAAACTGTAGATATATATTTGGATCATGGGATTTGTCATTTAGATTTTTTTTATTAAAAGCGTTGTATCACTTTTAATTTATTTTTCTGAACGTATTCATTATCGTGATTCCATAGAAACGTGGGGTGTCAAACCTCAAGTTTAATAAACCCTTGTCAAGGATTACGACGTTGGTCCTGAAATCACCTAATTAAATATGCATATCCAAAATGGCGGATGTCAGCTATTTTGTATTTTTTTAAATCCTTGATATTATGTTTGGCATTTTTATAATATGCTTGCAAAATGCAAAGATAATAATAATTTGAGAGGTATGGACTAGTGTTGATTGGAGGTTCTGATATATGCGAGTCCCTATTTTACCTCATTAAATATGCTAAGTATGCTAATTAAAAAGTTGCTAAACATACTCATTCACTGAATGTCTAGTTTCCACCCATGTGTGACACGCTCAGACAATGATACAGCCCTTTAACCGGGGTGCACATGGTTGAAGGTCAAATAGCGCGTATGTCATTAATCAGACCTTTCTCGCCACAAATAAATCTTAAATCATCACAATGCTGGTGGTTAAAGAGTTCTACTTCGAATCTTTACAATGTCCACCTCCCGTCTCTCAGAGTAGACCTAATTAGAATACAGTTAAACTTTCAGGAATATCCCATTAACTGTTTAAAACCTCACGATGAATCAACACATCATATAGTATCAGTGGAGAAGGACTTGAATTACTACACCTATGTATTTTAGAATGACAATTTTCACGGAACTATTTTAATAACAATAATATCTTGTTTTCATTTCCCACCCACTTCACGTCATCTTCATTCTCTACAAGTCGAGAATTGCTGACCAATTCGCGGCTTGGAGTGGCTGAAGAGGAAGTAGTGAATTAATGGTTAAAAGGATTGTAATCGTTTTGACCCGTTTTATTAGTCGACTAAATCATTGTTATTGAGAGCGAAATGTGTGCATAACCCTTTCAAGCCTCAATTCACAATTGTCATCTTCATCCACTACAAGCCGCGAATTGCTGTCGCAATTCTCGACTTGTAGTATATGAAGATGATTTGATGTGGGTGAAAAAGCAAAGAAAATTGTCATAAGATGGTAAACCAGTTTCATGGAAATATTCATTCTAAAACTATAGTTGTAGGTAAATTAAGTCTGTTTTCAGGGATGTAGAATGATGCTTTGAAGCATCATGAAGGCTTAAAGGGTTAAACGGTTTAACCCACCGCCTAGCTTTAGACATGGTTGTCAAAAATGTGAACCTTGCCATGTGTATAAACAATCATTGAATTTCAACTGTTATTGTTAAAATGTTTAGTCTAAAGATATTTTAACATTGAAAAATATTATTTGCATATGCTCGGTCGCAAATTAAACAACTATCAGTAATTTTCACCCGTTTTAAGCTGTGGTTCGCGGTAGCACATATGTCGTTTTGTACTCGTTAAACTGTGCATGTCACATATATTGTTTTGTACTTTTTGAGATGTGCATGGCACATAATGTCGTTTGGACTCGTTCTATTCGACTTTTTCAGGAAAATGTACTTCTGATGCGAAGTTAAAGCCATTCGCTGATTTTTGCCACCAACAGGTAAAAGTGTGAGGAACTCTTTTCCCCGCACTGAAAGAGTAATTAAATATTTCTAATAACATAGGTATTCAAATGATCCAGAAAGAGCTAACTAAGACAGTTATGCTATTTTCAAATTAAAAAAAACACATTTGGTGCCGATGTTTTTTACAAATTAATTCAGCGCTGTAAGCTTTAAGGTAAGACATTTATGATTATTAAAAAATGAAAAATACCCTACGTTCTCTTGTTTTATATAAATATAGTTCAGCGCTATAAAGGGGTTAAAGCGCTATATAGGGGTTAAAGCGCTATATAGGGGTTAAAGCGCTATATAGGGGTTAAAGCGCTATATAGGGGTTAAATCGCTATATAGGGGTTAAAGCGCTATATAGGGGTTAAAGCACTATATAGGGGTTAAAGCGCTATATAGGGGTTAAAGCGCTATATAGGGGTTAAAGCGCTATATAGGGGTTAAAGCGCTATATAGGGGTTAAAGCACTATATAGGGGTTAAAGCGCTATATAGGGGTTAAAGCGCTATATAGGGGTTAAAGCGCTATATAGGGGTTAAAGCGCTATATAGGGGTTAAAGCGCTATATAGGGGTTAAAGCGCTATATAGGGGTTAAAGCACTATATAGGGGTTAAAGCGCTATATAGGGGTTAAAGCACTATATAGGGGTTAAAGCGCTATATAGGGGTTAAAGCGCTATATAGGGGTTAAAGCACTATATAGGGGCTAAAGCGCTATATAGGGGTTAAAGCGCTATATAGGGGTTAAAGCACTATATAGGGGTTAAAGCACTATATAGGGGTTAAAGCGCTATATAGGGGTTAAAGCGCTATATAGGGGTTAAAGCGCTATATAGGGGTTAAAGCACTATATAGGGGTTAAAGCGCTATATAGGGGTTAAAGCACTATATAGGGGTTAAAGCGCTATATAGGGGTTAAAGCGCTATATAGGGGTTAAAGCACTATATAGGGGTTAAAGCGCTATATAGGGGTTAAAGCGCTATATAGGGGTTAAAGCGCTATATAGGGGTTAAAGCGCTATATAGGGGTTAAAGCGCTATATAGGGGTTAAAGCGCTATATAGGGGTTAAAGCGCTATATAGGGGTTAAAGCGCTATATAGGGGTTAAAGCGCTATATAGGGATTAAAGCGCTATATAGGGGTTAAAGCGCTATATAGGGGGTTAAAGCGCTATATAGGGGTTAAAGCGCTATATAGGGGTTAAAGCGCTATATAGGGGTTAAAGCGCTATATAGGGGTTAAAGCGCTATATAGGGGTTAAAGCGCTATATAGGGGTTAAAGCGTTATATAGGGGTTAAAGCGCTATATAGGGGTTAAAGCACTATATAGGGGTTAAAGCACTATATAGGGGTTAAAGCGCTATATAGGGGTTAAAGCGCTATATAGGGGTTAAAGCGCTATATAGGGATTAAAGCGCTATATAGGGGTTAAAGCGCTATATAGGGGGTTAAAGCGCTATATAGGGGTTAAAGCGCTATATAGGGGTTAAAGCGCTATATAGGGGTTAAAGCGCTATATAGGGGTTAAAGCGCTATATAGGGGTTAAAGCGCTATATAGGGGTTAAAGCACTATATAGGGGTTAAAGCACTATATAGGGGTTAAAGCGCTATATAGGGGTTAAAGCACTATATAGGGGTTAAAGCGCTATATAGGGGTTAAAGCGCTATATAGGGGTTAAAGCGCTATATAGGGGTTAAAGCACTATATAGGGGTAAAAGCACTATATAGGGGTTAAAGCGCTATATAGGGGTTAAAGCGCTATATAGGGGTTAAAGCGCTATATAGGGGTTAAAGCGCTATATAGGGATTAAAGCGCTATATAGGGGTTAAAGCGCTATATAGGGGGTTAAAGCGCTATATAGGGGTTAAAGCGCTATATAGGGGTTAAAGCACTATATAGGGGTTAAAGCGCTATATAGGGGTTAAAGCGCTATATAGGGGTTAAAGCACTATATAGGGGTTAAAGCGCTATATAGGGGTTAAAGCGCTATATAGGGGTTAAAGCACTATATAGGGGTTAAAGCACTATATAGGGGTTAAAGCGCTATATAGGGGTTAAAGCACTATATAGGGGTTAAAGCGCTATATAGGGGGTTAAAGCGCTATATAGGGGTTAAAGCGCTATATAGGGGTTAAAGCGCTATATAGGGATTAAAGCGCTATATAGGGGTTAAAGCGCTATATAGGGGGTTAAAGCGCTATATAGGGGGTTAAAGCGCTATATAGGGGTTAAAGCGCTATATAGGGGTTAAAGCGCTATATAGGGGGTTAAAGCGCTATATAGGGGTTAAAGCGCTATATAGGGGTTAAAGCGCTATATAGGGGTTAAAGCGCTATATAGGGGTTAAAGCGCTATATAGGGGTTAAAGCGCTATATAGGGGGTTAAAGCGCTATATAGGGGTTAAAGCGCTATATAGGGGTTAAAGCGCTATATAGGGGTTAAAGCGCTATATAGGGGTTAAAGCACTATATAGGGGTTAAAGCGCTATATAGGGGTTAAAGCGCTATATAGGGGTTAAAGCGCTATATAGGGGTTAAAGCACTATATAGGGGTTAAAGCGCTATATAGGGGTTAAAGCGCTATATAGGGGTTAAAGCACTATATAGGGGTTAAAGCGCTATATAGGGGTTAAAGCGCTATATAGGGGTTAAAGCGCTATATAGGGGTTAAAGCGCTATATAGGGGTTAAAGCGCTATATAGGGGTTAAAGCGCTATATAGGGGTTAAAGCGCTATATAGGGGTTAAAGCGCTATATAGGGGTTAAAGCACTATATAGGGGTTAAAGCGCTATATAGGGGTTAAAGCGCTATATAGGGGTTAAAGCGCTATATAGGGGTTAAAGCACTATATAGGGGTTAAAGCGCTATATAGGGGTTAAAGCGCTATATAGGGGTTAAAGCGCTATATAGGGGAAAATCGCTATATAGGGGTTAAAGCGCTATATAGGGGTTAAAGCACTATATAGGGGTTAAAGCGCTATATAGGGGTTAAAGCGCTATATAGGGGTTAAAGCGCTATATAGGGGTTAAAGCGCTATATAGGGGTTAAAGCGCTATATAGGGGTTAAAGCGCTATATAGGGGTTAAAGCGCTATATAGGGGTTAAAGCGCTATATAGGGGTTAAAGCGCTATATAGGGGTTAAAGCGCTATATAGGGGGTTAAAGCACTATATAGGGGTTAAAGCGCTATATAGGGGTTAAAGCGCTATATAGGGGAAAATCGCTATATAGGGGTTAAAGCGCTATATAGGGGTTAAAGCGCTATATAGGGGAAAATCGCTATATAGGGGTTAAAGCGCTATATAGGGGTTAAAGCACTATATAGGGGTTAAAGCGCTATATAGGGGTTTAATAGCTATATAGGGGTTAAAGCGCTATATAGGGGTTAAAGCACTATATAGGGGTTAAAGCGCTATATAGGGGTTAAATCGCTATATAGAGGTCAAAGCGCTATATAGAGATTAAAGCGCTATATAGGGGTTAAAGCGCTATATAGGCGTTAAAGCGCTATATAGAGGTTAAAGCGTTATATAGGGGTTAAAGCGTTATATAGGGGTTAAAGCGTTATATAGGTGTTAAAGCGTTATATAGGGGTTAAAGCGCTATATAGGGGTTAAAGCGCTATATAGGCGTTAAAGCGCTATATAGAGGTTAAAGCGTTATATAGGGGTTAAAGCGTTATATAGGGGTTAAAGCGCTATATAGGGGTTAAAGCGCTATATAGGGGAAAATCGCTATATAGGGGTTAAAGCGCTATATAGGGGTTAAAGCACTATATAGGGGTTAAAGCGCTATATAGGGGTTAAAGCGCTATATAGGGGTTAAAGCGCTATATAGGGGTTAAAGCGCTATATAGGGGTTAAAGCGCTATATAGGGGTTAAAGCGCTATATAGGGGTTAAAGCGCTATATAGGGGTTAAAGCGCTATATAGGGGTTAAAGCGCTATATAGGGGTTAAAGCGCTATATAGGGGGTTAAAGCACTATATAGGGGTTAAAGCGCTATATAGGGGTTAAAGCGCTATATAGGGGAAAATCGCTATATAGGGGTTAAAGCGCTATATAGGGGTTAAAGCGCTATATAGGGGAAAATCGCTATATAGGGGTTAAAGCGCTATATAGGGGTTAAAGCACTATATAGGGGTTAAAGCGCTATATAGGGGTTTAATCGCTATATAGGGGTTAAAGCGCTATATAGGGGTTAAAGCACTATATAGGGGTTAAAGCGCTATATAGGGGTTAAATCGCTATATAGAGGTCAAAGCGCTATATAGAGATTAAAGCGCTATATAGGGGTTAAAGCGCTATATAGGCGTTAAAGCGCTATATAGAGGTTAAAGCGTTATATAGGGGTTAAAGCGTTATATAGGGGTTAAAGCGTTATATAGGGGTTAAAACGTTATATAGGGGTTAAAGCGTTATATAGGGGTTAAAGCGTTATATAGGGGTTAAAGCGTTATATAGGGGTTAAAGCACTATATGGGGGTTAAAGCGTTATATAGAGGTTAACGCACTATATGGGGGTTAAAGCGCTATATAGGGGTTAAATCGCTATATAGGGGTTAAATCGCTATATAGGGGTTACAGCGCTATATAGGGGTTAAAGCGCTATATAGGGGTTAAAGCGCTATATAGGGGTTAAAGCGCTATATAGAGGTTAAAGCGCTATATAGGGGTTAAAGCGTTATATATGGGTTAAAGCGTTATATAGGGGTTAAAGCGTTATATAGGGGTTAAAACACTATACGGGGGTTAAAGCGTTATATAGGGGTTAACGCACTATATGGGGGTTAAAGCGTTATATAGGGGTTAAAGCGCTATATAGGGGTTAAAGCGCTATATAGGGGTTAAAGCGTTATATAGTGGTTAAAGCGCTATATAGGGGTTAAAGCTCGATATAGGGGTTACAGCGCTATATAGGGGTTAAAGCGCTATATAGGAGTTAAAGCGTTATATAGGGGTTAAAGCTCCATATAGGGGTTAAAGCTCGATATAGGGGTTACAGCGCTATATAGGGGTTAAAGCGCTATATAGGGGTTAAAGCGTTATATAGGGGTTAAAGCTCCATATAGGGGTTAAAACACTATATGGGGGTTAAAGCGTTATATAGGGGTTATAGCACTATATGGGGGTTAAAGCGTTATATAGGGGTTAAAGCGCTATATGGGGGTTAAAGCGTTATATAGGATAAAGCGCTATATAGGGGTTAAAGCGCTATATAGGGGAAAACACTATATGGGGGTTGACTGGTAACTTAGAGTTCTCTCTAATTCAACAATTAATTCTCAATCGATTTTCATAAAAGTTGGCAAATGCAATTTTAGTCAGAGAGTGGGATATAAAGGGTCAGAGAGTGGGATATAGAGGGTCAGAGAGTGGGATATAGAGGGTCAGAGAGTGGGATATAGAGGGTCAGACAGTGGGATATAGAGGGTCAGAGAGTGGGATATAGAGGGTCAGAGAGTGGGATATAGAGGGTCAGAGAGTGGGATATAGAGAGTCAGAGAGTGGGATATAGGGGTCAGAGAGTGTGATATAGAGGGTCAGAGAGTGGGATATAGAGGGTCAGAGAGTGGGATATAGAGGGTCAGACAGTGGGATATAGAGGGTCAGAGAGTGGGATATAGAGGGTCAGAGAGTGGGATATAGAGGGTCAGAGATTGGGATATAGAGGGTCAGAGAGTGGGATATAGAGGGTCAGAGATTGGGATATAGAGGGTCAGAAAGTGGAATATAGAGGGTCAGAGATTGGGATATAGAGGGTCAGAAAGTGGGATATAGAGGGTCAGAGAGTGGGATATAGAGGGTCAGAGAGTGGGATATAGAGGGTCAAAAAGTGGAATATAGAGGGTCAGACAGTGGGATATAGAGGGTCAGAGATTGGGATATAGAGGGTCAGAGATTGGGACATAGAGGGTCAGAGAGTGTGATATAGAGGGTCAGACAGTGGGATATAGAGGGTCAGAGAGTGGGATATAGAGGGTCAGAGAGTGGGATATAGAGGGTCAGAGAGTGGGATATAGAGGGTCAGAAAGTGTGATCTCGAGGGTCAGAGAATGGGATATAGAGGGTCAGAAAGTGGGATATAGAGGGTCAGAGATTGGGATATAGAGGTTCAGAGAGTGGAATTTAGAGGGTCAGAGAGTGGGATATAGAGGGTCAGAGAATGGGATATAGAGGGTCAGAGAGTGGGATATAGAGGGTCAGAGAATGGGATATAGAGGGTCAGAGATTGGGATATATAGAGTCAGACAGTGGGATATAGAGGGTCAGAGAGTGGGATATATAGAGTCAGAGAGTGGGATATAGAGGGTCAGAGAGAGGGATATAAAGGGTCAGAAAGTGTGATCTCAAGGGTCAGAGAATGGGATATAGAGGGTCAGAAAGTGGGATATAGAGGGTCAGAGATTGGGATATAGAGGGTCAGAGAGTGGGATATAGAGGATCAGAGAGTGGGATATAGAGGGTCAGAGAGTGGATATAGAGGGTCAGAGAGTGGGATATAGAGGGTCAGAGAGTGGGATATAGAGGGTCAGAAAGTGTGATCTCAAGGGTCAGAGAATGGGATATAGAGGGTCAGAAAGTGGGATATAGAGGGTCAGGGAGTGGGATATAGAGGGTCAGAGAGTGGGTTATAGAGGGTCAGAGAGTGGGATATAGAGGGTCAGAGAGTGGGATATAGAGGGCCAGAGAGTGGGATATAGAGGGTCAGACAGTGGGATCTAGAGGGTCAGACAGTGGGATATAGAGGGTCAGAGAGTGGGATATAGAGGGTCAGAGAGTGGGATATAGAGGGTCAGAGAGTGGGATATAAAGGGTCAGAGAGTGGGATATAGAGGGTCAGAGAGTGGATATAGAGGGTCAGAGATTGGGATAAAGAGGGTCAGAGAGTGGGAAATAGAGGGTCAGAGAGTGGGATATAGAGGGTCAGAAAGTGGGATATAGAGGGTCAGAGAGTGGGCTATAGAGAGTCAGAGATTGGGATATAGAGGGTCAGAAAGTGGGATATTGAGGGTTAGAGAGTGGGCTATAGAGGGTCAGAGAGTGGGATATAGAGGGTCAGACAGTGGGCTATAGAGGGTCAGACAGTGGGATATAGAGGGTCAGAGAGTGGGATATAGAGGGTCAGAGAGTGGGATATAGAGGGTCAGAGAGTGAGATATAGAGGGTCAGAGAGTGGGATATAGAGGGTCAGAGAGTGGATATAGAGGGTCAGAGAGTGGGATATAGAGGGTCAGAGAGTGGGATATAGAGGGTCAGAGAGTGGGATATATAGAGTCAGACAGTGGGATATGATATAGAGGGTCAGAGAGTGAGATATAGAGGGTCAGACAGTGGGATATAGAGGGTCAGAGAGTGAGATATAAAGGGTCAGAGAGTGGGATATAGAGGGTCAGAGAGTGAGATATAGAGGGTCAGAGAGTGGGATATAGAGGGTCAGAGAGTGGGATATAGAGGGTCAGAGAGTGGGATATAGAGGGTCAGACAGTGGGATCTAGAGGGTCAGACAGTGGGATATAGAGGGTCAGAGAGTGGGATATAGAGGGTCAGAGAGTGGGACATAGAGGGTCAGACAGTGGGATATAGAGGGTTAGAGAGTGGGATATAGAGGGTCAGAGAGTGGGATATAGAGGGTCAGACAGTGGGATATAGAGGGTCAGAGAGTGGGATATAGAGGGTTAGAGAGTGGGATATAGAGGGTCAGAGAGTGGGATATAGAGGGTCAGAGAGTGAGATATAGAGGGTCAGAGAGTGGGATATAGAGGGTCAGAGAGTGGGATATAGAGGGTCAGAGAGTGGGATATAGAGGGTCAGACAGTGGGATCTAGAGGGTCAGACAGTGGGATATAGAGGGTCAGAGAGCGGGATATAGAGGATCAGAGAGTGGGATATAGAGGGTCAGAGAGTGGGATATAGAGGGTCAGAGATTGGGATATAGAGGGTCAGAGAGTGGGATATAGAGGGTTAGAGAGTGGGCTATAGAGGGTCAGAGAGTGGGATATAGAGGGTCAGAGAGTGGGATATGGAGGGTCAGAGAGTGGGAACTAGAGGGTCAGAAAGTGGGATCTAGAGGGTCAGACAGTGGGATATAGAGGGTCGGAGAGTGGGATATAGAGGGTCAGAGAGTGGGATATAGAGGGTCAGAGAGTGGGATAAAGAGGGTCAGAGAATGGGATATAGAGGGTCAGAGAATGGGATATAGAGGGTCAGAGAGTGGGATATAGAGGGTCAGAGAGTGGGATATAGAGGGTCAGAGAGTGGGATATAGAAGGGCAGAGAGTGGGATATAGAGGGTCAGACAGTGGGATATAGAGGGTCAGAGAGTGGGATATAGAGGGTTAGAGAGTGGGCTTTAGAAGGTCAGAGAGTGGGATATAGAGGGTCAGAGAATGGGATATAGAGGGTCAGAGAGTGGGATATAGAGGGTCAGAGAGTGGGATATAGAGGGTCAGAGATTGGGATATAGAGGGTCAGAGAGTGGGATATAGAGGGTTAGAGAGTGGGCTATAGAGGGTCAGAGAGTGGGATATAGAGGGTCAGAGAATGGGATATAGAGGGTCAGAGAGTGGGATATAGAGGGTCAGACAGTGGGATATAGAGGGTCAGAGAGTGGGAACTAGAGGGTCAGAAAGTGGGATCTAGAGGGTCAGACAGTGGGATATAGAGGGTCAGAGAGTGGGATATAGAGGGTCAGAGAGTGGGATATAGAGGGTCAGAGAGTGGGATATAGAGGGTCAGAGAGTGGGATAAAGAGGGTCAGACAGTGGATATAGAGGGTCAGAGAATGGGATATAGAGGGTCAGAGAGTGGGATATAGAGGGTCAGAGAGTGGGATATAGAGGGTCAGAGAGTGGGATATAGAAGGTCAGAGAGTGGGATATAGAGGGTCAGACAGTGGGATATAGAAGGTCAGAGAGTATGATATAGAGGGTCAGACAGTGGGATATAGAGTGTCAGACAGTGGGATATAGAGGGTCAGGGAGTGCATATTTACACATCCAGCCTAACCCTTTGTAAGCTAGACGTCCCTTTCAGTTTGCAGCTTACACATCACATTAAGCATGTCTACTACATGCATGTAGTAGATATGCTCCCACCTCACCTCCTCCTACTGTAATATTAGCTTATGTTCTACTCAGGTTATAATCATCTAATTTAGATTTGATCAACTTACCACTGTACTTAGCTTTGGCAGTTGAAGCAGAAAACAGTGTTAATTGAGGCAGGTTTAGTTTTTAATTTTTAGGTTTAGTTTTTTAAAACCCACTCTGTTATCTGGGTTGACGTTGTGCCGGCGTTGCTGACGGTGAGCCAGCATTATATCAGCATCAGGTCGTCGTCAGCGTCTCTTGCTGGCAGATTATGACGAGTATCGTTGTCAAACACCCACCCCTGGTGACATTCAGATAACATGTCACACACGCTAGCCTATCCTAATCAGAGCTTATATAATGCATTTATCCATCCAGCTATATTTTATGACAGAGTGTATATCATACAATTCATTATTACAAATATCGAACCATATGACAATACTGACAAAAATACAAATATTTGAGGCCTGAGTCTGACTAGAAATACAATGATTTTGAATTTGTCACATAAATGTTGACTATTAATAAGTCTATGTCTATTACTGCTGTTAGTGATGACAAGGCTATGGCAACCTTACTGCACCCCACGTCACACTTGTTCTATGGGTTGGTTGACCAGCCATGTGAGACAAAGTATTCAGAGAAGAACTCAGAGAAGATTATAGAGCCCTCCGCGGCCCGTCATTACCTGCTCCTGTCCTGACAGACAGAAGAAAACTCCGTAGCAGAGATCCGACCGTCTCTAGGTGTCGCCATCTCACAGTAAACTGCCTGTATCAACTACATCTCTGTGACAGCAAGATTTGGACGATTTCATCTCAAAACAAGAGACATATCACTACTGTCTTCTCTGAGTAAGCTGACTTTGTCTCGTCCCCGCCATGGATTTCGTCCATCTACTCCTTCTCTGCCTCGCAGCAGTTCATCTCAGCCATGCATCTGGTGAGTGAAAAAAAAAGGTTTGATAGGTGTTAAGTGATCTCGTCTTCACCATATCAATTAAATACACAGGGGGCAGAGACCATGTTCAGTGTCTCCTCTTAAAACAAAACTGACATATTTGACGTAGAATTGATCATTTGGCGCTTTATTTTAACCCTTTAACCGCCAGTGCCGCATATATTCGGATTTTTATTTTTTATTAGCACATTAAATACCACCTTTTAGACATGTTAAAGATAAAATGTGACATCAACCAGCAATATTTGAAAACAATTGACTTCCATTTTGTCAAATCTGAATAATTGTCACTCACTTGACGTTGTGGATCGCGTCAGCGAGACACAACTTTAAGTGAGTGAAAATTCAGATTGAATAATTTGGCGGTTAAAGGGTTAATGAATTAATTAAAGGGTCGGTGGGGGAGCATGCCCCCATCTCGACCATGGTGTGTCGTTTCTATTCAATCATTCACTGCTCTATGTTTGCTTAGAGTGTGACGCTTTGTGATGACTGCTGCCTGTCCTGCTGATTCAATCCCCACTTGATGCAAGCTTTAGAGAAATATAATGTTTCTCCATTCTCATCATTGTGACACCGTTGTTCTGATGTTGTGTGAGAGACAATTTACCTTTACGTGCTTTACTTTACTCAGGTATAAATGAGGAAGAGATATATGTCAATGAGAGAAGAACAAATGGTACGAGAGATATGTCAATATGTACAAAAAAAATAATGCTAAAATGGTTGCAGTGATGTATGCTCACGAGAAGTTCAAATTATAAAATGTCCATCCGTGACGCTGTTGTGACGCCAACACGACAAGGCCAACGGCGACGGACGGGCTATAAAATCAAGATTCCAGATTCTCTGAACAGAACTCCATTTCTTCAGGTCGAACGTGGTGTTTATTTCTCCTCATCTGTGTAGAACACATAGAATATAAAGATTCAGCTTACGTATGCATTTCACTCTGCCTAACCATGACAGAGAAACTATACACGTAGGTTTACAGCTTGGTTCAAAGGTAAAGCGTGCACCGCACACCTCACTACGGCACTCTAGCCCCTGGCAGCACTACCTAGTGTAGGCTCATATGTCACATATAACACTTTCACGCGTTTTGTCTGTTAATATTGATTTTTCACTTGATTCTTACACAAAATATCATGAAGATCAAGAAAAAAAGGGATTGCATTTTTTTATTGGTCGAGAAAATGTCCAAAATGGGTAAATACAAGATGCCCGCCAACGTATATCAAAATTAACTGTTTTACAAATAATTTTGCGACTACATAGGCTAAAGACATAAATAATATGTCTATTCTTATGTTTTCAGGTATGCGAAAGCAAATTATGTCATTTGTTTTTGGAAAAAAATATTGTAAAGTCTATATTTATGCAAATATAAGCAAAAACAACCAGCTATCACAGTTAAACTGCAACTATAAGATTGTTCTGGCTGAGTTTTTTTTCTGTTTTGTTTATGCTTGGCTGGTGTCCCTATGGTGATATCTGGGCGGATGTGGAGCTCTCATCCTTGTGGATTATTTGTAAAACATGAAATTTAAAATGGCTGCCATGAAATAGCTGAAGTTATATTTTGAGCAACAAACCATAATTTTTTTATCAGGAACTAGAATAAAACAAATCCTACCATTCGACATCGTTATAATGCCCGAAATGATAATTAAGCTTTATTATATATATTCCCAAGTAAATTACATACCGCCACATCTATTTATTATACGTGTGTATAGTAAGCCTATACATCACCCATAAACATAACCACCTACATGATAGGTTGGAATATGAACCAATCGATCAAGAGGGTGTGATTGTTCATATAGACTTAGGGTCCCCTTCCCGATGGGGGCTTTACAATGTCATTTCAATGTCAAATCAAAGAAAATCTGAATAAATTAATTCCAATCTGGTATATTATGCGCATAATTATAATTCTGAATTGCAAGACGTCAACTGCGCAACTAACACTTCTGGAGGCCAAAATGTTAAATGATGTCATGTTACATACTAAATTAGAAGAGTGAAAGAATAACTGAACTACACGTATTTTCAATATTTTGATATTTACACAGATGCTTATAGGTATTAAAAACTTGGTGCTATATATACATTATTTGTCAAATGTCAACAACAATGTCATACCATACTCGTTTTTTTTCACTCCCGTCCCAAAGCACTTGCACAATTTGACGCAAAAAAGTAATGTTTTACACATTACTGGAAAGGGGTAGGCATATGCTAAAGAAAATAAAGATTTATATCGGTTTGGGTTACAGGGTTGGCCTTTACTGCAACAAACAAGTATCATACCAAGGACAACCCAAGGTCATTGCAAAGTCCAATAATAGCTCATCATCATGATCATACATAAAAGAATTATTACGAAATTCTGGCATTTAGTCATACAAGTCTAAACTATCCTCCGCAAAACATATTTCATTAATTTGTAGCATTCATTTCATTATTGTAGCTATAGGCCTATATTTCTCTTCCAATTTTGGTTGAAACTATTGTTGGTCATAATGTGATGGCAAAAGGCGACAGTACCGTCTGGATCTTGCATTGCTGTTAAATTCCTGGAATGTGAGTTAGAAGCATGCCTAATGTATTCTTGTGGCACGCATGTCTGAAAAAATTACTCAACATTTTTGTGAGTTTGAAGTTAAACTGATGTATTTTAGCATTGTGTTTGAAGTTAAGATGATCTTAACTGGTCTGGCCTCGAGATACTTAGCGTTTGAGTTATTGCCCTACTACGATACATATTATTTTTTTGCAGAATTATATTCATAATAAATAAACGTATGGTACATTGCACAATTTGAATGAGTTAATCTGAAATGAAAGAAAATTAATCTGAAATGAAAGAAAACTATAATCTAATCGTTAGTTTTTAAAGAGATGTTATAGCTATGACCATGATTGTGTAAAGCCATTATCCTTAAATGTATATTGTAAACTATATTTTGTAGTTACGGATTTTTTCAATAACTTTATGAAAATTGTTATCGATACATTTAATTGAATTATACCTTAATATTACACTAACTGGTTTTGTTATAACAGATAAATGAAGTAGGTGGATCGGGCAGATATAATTATAATTATAAAACACTTATTATACAATCATTGCATGAATCTATGCACATATATGGTGCTAGTAACATAAAGTAAATCAAGTCACATGTTTAATATGTTTTGTCATATTACATTATTCGACTGCTAGAATTAAAAAAAAAGATAACATTTACGTGTTTTTCTTGTGGCAGCATTCTTAATAATATCAATATATAACCTCATGTTCGGATTTCCCAATTTTTTATTACACCCATTCCCAAGAAACACACACATCCTCTTAATCCACTGTGTCCATCCAAAAATATCATAAACAAAGTTATACATCATATCACAAAACTACATCATCCCTGTACTGGTTTATTTCACCAGGCGCTGAAACCACCATATATAGTGGCATAGTTTGTGTACGCACACCCCCTTTGGTTTTCGCTCATATAGGGTGGTGAGACCATTGGGCCTATGCCCATTTTATCTATTCATTCATTAACTGCTCCCTGTTTGGTTAGAGTGTGGAGTTTTGCGCCTGTCCTGCTGATTCAATCCCCACTTGGTGCAAGCTTTAGATAAATATCATGTTTCCCCATTCTCACCATTGTGACACCGATGTTCGGATGTTGTGTCAGAGGGCAATTTACCTTCATGTGCTTCACTTCACTCAGGTATAAACGAGGAGAAGAGATATGTCAATGAGAGGAGTACACATGGTAGGAGATATATGTCAATGTGTACAAAAAGTTCTTGATGCTAAAATGGTTGCAGTGAAGTATGCTCAAATTATAAAATGCCCATCCGTGACGCTGTTGTGACGCCAACAAGGCCAAGATTCCAGATTCTCTGAACAAAACTCCATTTATTCAGGTCGAACGTGGCGTTTATTTCTCCTCATCTGTGTAGAACACATAGAATATAAAGATTCAGCTTACGTATGCCTTTCAGTCTGCCTAACCATGACAGAGAAACTAAACACGTAGGTTTACAGCTTGGTTCAAAAGTAAAGCGCGCTCTGCACACCTCACTATGGCACTCTAGCCCTTGGCCCGCACTCCCGGCCCGCACTGCTCTGCCCACCAATGATCGTCCCTTATTATGCCCTTTAGTCATCTAACATAATCATACATAATCATAATCACAACATTGATTTAACATATAATCATACATAATCATAATCACCACATTGATTTACCATACATTTTCTGGCAACGCCAGTCACTCAGCCTATCTTGATGACTCAACTGACCTTTGGCAGATTATCCAATTCATTACAGACGGCGTCCCGTTCTAGCCAGATCATCAGTAGCATAACCTCTGCGTTTGGCTACGCATAACTTTACAAAATGGTGTGAAGCGCACACACCATTGTATGTGAGCTATAAAGTAAGTCAGCATGATTCATCTATTTCATTCATTATTATTTCTGATATTACTTTCTTACACTATTTCAAATATTTCATAATTTCAGAATGTGACTACCAGCATATGCACATTAATGAACTTCAGCACTACTTTCAATATGAGTTAGAATACACGGACATAGTGGTGCATGGTTCGGATTTGCATGATTACTTTTACTTCTGCGACTATTGTTATGATGAAGACGAGCTACATGTATGTTGTCTGCCTAGGTTCACACAGAGCGCCGCTGGATATGTGACATATAAAGACAGGAATGGTTAAATTAAATTTCTTAGTTATGCCTTAACTTACATCGGTCAAACGCTCACAAAGTAAGAACAATTAGTGCTTTATTAAGACTATGCAATTATTTAAAACACAACAGTACATTTTTGTATTTGTCCGACCACGACATTCTAAGTCGGGAATGGAGAGTTATTGCGCATCAAGTACAGATCAATTATAATGGTAGGCCTATGCTACTATAATGAGTCGCGCAGCCGAGCTGTTGATTATGAGGGATTTTCATTATGGTCGGATGTGTTTTAAGTCAGTTAAAACCCTCGGAGCTCTACATTCTTAGCTTTGAAAAAGGCCTCGACCTTTGGCCTCGGCCTTTTTCAAAGCTAACAATGTAGAGTTTCTCGGGCTTTATTCTATACACAGTCACCCTCCGCATTGAGCAGCCACGCATTTAAACCTCCACCTGCATGATATATATAATTTTTTATTTCACAGGAATTGACCGCAAGAAATTGTTGTTTGCCGAGTCTGGTGATCCCCCTGAGTGCGAATGCGGTAGGTTTGCTTACATTATTGTATTATTTATGATTTTAATATCGAGTCTTTATTTTATCTTGCTTAAGTGTGTCATTATTGCACACTGTCCTACTCCAAACACTCCTAGTGTTGTAATCATAACTTACAGTCCCCTAATTTAATATATTCTAATCTGATCTAATCTAATCTAATCTTAGTCCTAGTGTGGTACTCAAAGCGAAAACACAGCTGTTGCTTGACAATTTGACACACCGTGACTTCAAATACCGTCTACTTATATTTCAGGGAATATTATTTTTTTTTCAATTCCATTTGGTTAATTGCAATTCCAGGCTATATTATTTACCATATCACATGGTCAAATAAGTATATCAAGGGTGTTTTAGTGGTGGTATATGGTTGCTCATTTTGATGCTCGCGAAAAGATTCCAGATTGAAATTATTGGCGAGGATCTTAGCATTAACATGCTTTCGATTCATGTATTGGGAAACTAAAAAGCTATTTGTATGTATTTGTGCTGCTGTGACTCAACTTCTGCACAATATCAAGCATAAAGGATGAAAGTCTCTGATGATGTAAACCAACTACTGCAACTACAAACAATATGACAAATATGAGAAACAAATGTGTGTGTGCTGTGTACACATATCGAGTATGTATATCGCATGTTATATTGCTTCTTTTTATTGCAGACTATTGTAAAAAATGCAAGGTTGATGCAATCACAGAGAACGAAATACACAATCTGGACCTTTTGGAGCTTAATGTTGATGGCTGGACACAACTTTATTTTCAGTGTAGTGGCGAGTGTAAATATACCACTCAGACGTGTGAACCCAGCGAGTATAGTGACTGGTACTATGTGATTCAAGGTGAAGTTTTGAATTGAAGCTATAAACAAAATAAACATATTAATTGTCAGTACTTATATAATTGTGTCAGTTTATTTTTGTTAAAGTCAATGTGTATGTCTGTTGTTAACTGTACACAGGCAAGATTAAACTTTATATCTGTCATTGTTAACAATTCACGGTTGTTTTCACTATTTTTTTTACAACAGTGTATCATCTAGGTCGTAAATATGTCATAATGCTCATGTCTGATGCAATATGTCAACTTAAATCCAAATAAATCTCTTCCAT
This sequence comes from Flabesymbios commensalis, assembly GCA_964017125.1. NCBI lineage: Eukaryota > Metazoa > Annelida > Polychaeta > Terebellida > Flabelligeridae > Flabesymbios > Flabesymbios commensalis. The sequence goes on from OZ024911.1 coordinate 79,362,820, forward strand.
CACGCACTCATGTAACCTGTTTCAATCAAATCATCTCAATATGTGCTAGTTTTGTTTATATTTCAGTTGGTGGAGAATACAGACAAATATTTTTATTTGAAAGTCAAGATTTCGAATGTTTCTGTGGTAAGTGTTCTATATCTTAAGCAAATAACCTTATTTTACTCGCTATCACTACTTTACTTTTTAAGTTAAGTAAACATTTTATGATAAATGATGTTAACCACAAACAACTGCCCAGATTTGATCATCTTAGTGTACAATGAGCTGCCTCTCCCCCATATTGTTGACTATGTGTACGTCCACACTGTACATTGTAACATTGTAACCTTGATCGGAGACTAAGGTAATATACATGGAAGGAAGGGTATGACAAACGGTAACACCTTGAAAGGGGGCTCACACACAAATTTATGTTATATAAGTCTTTTAACCACGCCTATCCACAGAAACCCAATAATAGTCAGGCTTAGTAATGATTAATAAGAAAAAAACATATATCAATAGAGTATTTCTTTGATTTGATTTGTCCAACAGTTTATGTTATTTCCATGTATCGTTATGTTGTACAGGTTCTCGACATATCGTGAATCACTCATTTAAAGAAACATACACAACTCTTCATGCTTGATAATATTGAATACAGGCCTACATAGAGCTCGTATCTTCCTATATCACTCTGCACCATTACATTGGCGGTTAACATAGGCACAATAAAAATACCTTCAGTGCAAGCAGATGAACATTTTCAATAGCTGTAGTGTTGCCACACATTCCTCAAATTCTCGCCACATATAATCATATTGGTTTGATTTGGGTGTCAAATACACTAAGAAAGATATTTAAGGGAATGTTTGGAATGCTTCGCAAACTATATCAATGTGTAGGAATGCAGTTTTTGCTGTTGCCGCCAGACAGTTTTGGGTGCAGGTGTGACATAGATGGACGGAAAACACAATACTTAGATACGTGTATTCCACTTTTTTTTAAAGGTGCATTATATCCATTACCCACTTTTCGTGTGCGGCCAACTGACCACCATTTCTAAAGACTTTGGATTTAGATTTGGAAACAAAATAAGTCATTCGGATACATCAGGGTGAAATTGAAGGCTGTGACCACCTACTGAAATCAGATAAGAAAATAGTAGTAGAATTGAAATGCATTCTTGTTTGAGCCCATTTGAACATAGAAAAAAATCCGTTTCACCCTTATCACAGAGAACATTACAGCGTACGCCTTCATACATACCTTCACGGATGACGGGCATTGACAATATATTTTTTCACGTAAGATTTCCCAAACTAACGAAATAAAGACCTGTTCTGTAATCAATGAAGCCACTAAGACTGGGTCAATAGCTTTCTCTATATCTGGTCCGGCCTTTTTAAACGACTTGCCTGTGTCAATACGCAATGCCAAAACAATTTTAACATTCCAAAAATTACTTAAATCTCACCTATTTGACCTGAATTTCCCACCCTAGCCCCTCAGCAGCCCGGCTGCCTGTTGTCAAACCTGCTTTGGTCTCGATTATGACACATAATCACGCTAAGGATTTGTGCGCCTCTGAGCTCGGTCCGCTGAGGATATAGGCGACATAGAAGTTTTGTCGATTGATTGACTGACGCACACTTTTCGCCGTTTATCAAGGTATTTTTGTACAAATAAATTTAAAATGAAGGCATTATGGTAACGTGTTTGCTCTTCTAATATAGGTTTATGTTTGTCAGCCCATTGCTGTAATCTCCCATCTAAAATCCTATTGAAAATTTCTTAAAAATATTTGATAAAGATATACCTCTGTAATTATCCTTGACGTTGACACTACGTTTTTTAAGTTTTTGTATTATGGTAGAATTTGACAACAGTACGGGATATACCCCAGTATCAAAAATGCATTAAGTAAACGATGAATGTAAGGAATTAAAGGGCTCACTATAAATTGAAACATTTCACTCACAACACTGTTTTATGTTTATGTTTATTTTAAATTGAAAAAACCCTCTGGTCTCTTGGTTTATGCAAAAACAATTTCAGCGTTGGAAGGGTTAAGCTAATGCACATGCTACCCCTCATTTTAAACCAAAGTCGATACGGGAACATTACAAAAAATGTGTATTTAAAAGGAATGGTGTGGCCAATTCCGGGGTTCATTTTCTTTTCCTCAATGGGTATTTTTTGGATCGACGGAGCTGTATGAAAATACTCTTTTTCTGGGGTCTTTTGATTTTTTTCAGGGTGGACAATATATTTAAATTAAAACTTATTTTACTAAGAATGATTTCAAAAAGTATAATATTTACATCTAATTGTTTTTTTTTTTGCAGGTGAACCGACTCCGCCGCCACCACCACCAACAACGACAACGACACCAACCACAACACCAACAACCACGACCACCCCCATAACGGGTATTATTATTATCTCCATATCTTGCTCTTTTAACCTTTCGGTGAAAAAAAGGCGTTGACTTATTATTCAATGCGAAGACGGCTTTCAAACAGACCATGATTTTGTTTTATTTAGAATCCACCGAATCAGACCACAGGGCAAAACCAGCTTGAAACGAATGATAATTTAAAATTTATCATGGAACTTACCTAGTTAATAGGTCTTGCAGGGGTCAGTGTTTCTGACCTTAACATATTAGGTAATATCTGATGTAATACAACGCTGTGTAAATGTTGGCGCAGCGCTGGATATGCTGGCTCAGCAAGGGATCAACTTTTTATCTCAATCAATCAATCAATCAATCAATCAATCAATCAATCAATCAATCAACCAATCAATCAATCAATCAATCAATCAATCAATCAATCAATCAATCAATCAATCAATCAATCAATCAATCAATCAATCAATCAATCAATCAATCAATCAATCAATCAATCAATCAATCAATCAATCAATCAATCAATCAATCAATCAATCAATCAATCAATCAATATAAGCATAGTGGTGGATTAATGTTGGGCTGGCGTCGCACCATTGACGCGACATGAACCAAACATTGAGTGAACGGCTATTTGAGGGGCTCGTATTGAAAGTATTCGAAACACCACTGTTGTTATAATTATGTCGGCTCAATGGCGTGGACAGTGGCCCAGCATTAAACCGATATTGAATTAGTTCGTCTGGTAAATTGCCCTATCTTACAGAATGAAAGAAATAAAGAATGTATTTTGACACTGCAGCCTCGGCGGTCTGAGGCTCTACATGCTACCTTTTGGTCACGGAGGCGATATTGAATTGATGTGTTTATATAGAAATCAAATCCACATAAATTAAACCTATTTTTTTTTCAATATTTTCGGTCTTATTTCTGCAGCACAATATGAATAGGTAAGGTAAGATAACATTGTATTTGTATATTTGGCCTCAGGGCCATCGTACATCAATTAAATACATCTCAAAGTAATCATGGTTATGGTTAATTTTTTTTTAAACATTTGTTTCTACTCATTGAGAGCACATAGAGAAGATGTCTACTCATTAAAAGCACATACAGAAGATATCTAATCATTGACGGCACATAGATAAGATCTCTAGTCATTGAGATCACATAGAGAAGACATATACTTAATGACAGCACATAGGGAAGATCTCTACTCAATGACAGCACATAGGGAAGATATCTACTCATTGACAGCACATAGAGAAGATCTCTGCTCAATGACAGCACATAGGGAAGATATCTACTGAATGACAGCACATATGGAAGATCTCTACTCAATGACAGCACATAGGGAAGATCTCTACTCAATGACAGTACACAGGGAAGATCTCTACTCATTGACAGCACATAGGGAAGATATTTACTCATTGACAGCACACAGGGGAGATATCTACTAATTGACAGCACATAGAGAAGATCTCTGCTCAATGACAGCACATAGAGGAGATACCTACTCATTGACAGCACATAGAGAAGATTTCTACTCATTGACAGCACATAGGGAAGATATCTACTCATTGAAAGCACACAGGGAAGATCTCTACTCATTGACAGCACATAGAGAATATCTCTACTCAATGACAGAACATATAGAAGATATCTACTCATTGACAGCACATAGGGAAGATATCTACTCATTGACAGCACACAGGGGAGATATCTACTCATTGACAGCACATAGGGAAGATATCTACTCATTGTTAGCACACAGGGGAGATATCTACTCATTGACAGCACATAGGGAAGATATCTACTCATTGACAGCACACAGGGGAGATATCTACTCATTGACAGCACATAGAGAAGATCTCTACTCAATGACAGCACATAGGGAAGATATCTACTCATTGACAGCACACAGGAAAGATCTCTACTCAATGACAGCACATAGGGAAGATATCTACTCATTGACAGCACATAGGGGAGATATATACTCAATGACAGCACATAGGGAAGATATCTACTAAATGACAGCACATAGGGAAGATCTCTACTCAATGACAGCACATAGGGAAGATCTCTACTCAATGACAGCACATATGGAAGATCTCTACTCATTGACAGCACACAGGGAAGATCTCTACTCATTGACAGCACATAGGGAAGATATCTACTCATTGACAGCACACAGGGGAGATATCTACTCATTGACAGCACATAGAGAAGATCTCTGCTCAATGACAGCACATAGAGAATATCTCTACTCAATGACAGAACATATAGAAGATATCTACTCATTGACAGCACATAGAGAATATCTCTACTCAATGACAGAACATATAGAAGATATCTACTCATTGACAGCACATAGGGAAGATATCTACTCATTGACAGCACATAGGGAAGATATCTACTCATTGACAGCACACAGGGGAGATATCTACTCATTGACAGCACATAGGGAAGATATCTACTCATTGACAGCACACGGAGGAGATATCTACTCATTGACAGCACATAGGGAAGATATCTACTCATTGACAGCACACAGGGGAGATATCTACTCATTGTCAGCACATAGAGAAGATCTCTACTCAATGACAGCACATAGGGAAGATATCTACTCATTGACAGCTCACAGGGAAGATGTCTACTCAGTGAGAGCACACACGGAAAAACTCTACTCATTGAGAACACAGGAATTATATGTCTACTCTATGACAGCGCATAAGGAAGATATCTACTCATTGAGAGAACATAGAGAAGATCTCTAATCATTGAGAACGCATAAGATATCTACTCATTGAGAGAACATAGAGAAGATCTCTAATCATTGAGAACGCATAAGATATCTACTCAATGAGAGCACATAGAGAAGATTTTTAGTCATTGACAGCACACAGATAAGATTTTTTTTTTTTTTTTTTTTTATTGATTAAAATGTACAATACAAATACAAATTATGTAGTATCAGTAAATAAATTGTTCATTTAAAAGCACATTCATTGAAGCCGTTGCCGACTCATTTTAAAAGAACAAAGAATCGACATCGGCCCAATGCGAGTTACTGACACAGTCATGTTCACAGAAAAAAACTAGTACTCAGTGAACGCGAGACACTGTCACAATACCAGATCAATGTCGGGCCATAAACGCTGGCCCGGCACTGAACTAACACCATGCCAGCGTCTCCCGTTTTCTGGCTATGTGGTATGGTATCACAGTTGACAATACATGACCCACCAGACACAAGGCGGTGAAAGCAACGCCGGTTCAACGCCGGTCCACTATCGACGACACCGAACCAACGCCAAAGCGATTCAACACCCTGCGCCTGCTGAGGAAAGAAGATAATTTTGCTGTTGGTTCAGCGTTGGTCGACAATCGACGACGCTGAACCAACGCTAAAGTAACACCTATTCAACAGCCTGCGCCTGCTGTTGGTATAATATCTGGCCACTGCCGGAAAGATGTCCAGCCACCAAATCAGAACATGGTCAACCGTCGTGCGTTTTGCCCAGCATACACAGCACGCCAAAAATGGAGGCGGGGTCAGTGCTGGGCCAGCGCGCAAACGCTGGCCAAACACCGACCCAACAAATGCTTGTAAAATATTGTTATTACATAATTCAAATATAATAGGGTTCAGTTGTGTATGCCTCTCTGGTCTTGAGAGCCAAGATCAAGCGTTCTAGATCTTGACCCTCGAGGCCAGCTGCCGTGACCTCACCAATATTATGGTGAGGTCACAATAATATTATGGTGAGGTCACAACATTTAAAAGACACAACAACACAACATATTACCACTCACATGCACAGATATAAAAAAAAAAAAAAGTATATCACCTGATCACGGCATGCATGTGTGTTGGAATATATAGTTATAGCTGCAGACAGATATTTTACTTATCACTCCTCCTTGCGAAAAGGGATGATGTATATTACATTTGTAAAAATCACGAAAAAGGAGGAATACATAAGTGCAATAACTGTAATTGGGTTTAGATGCTGTAATAACTTGATATAATTTACATTCTCTTAAGTTAATTAAAGAAATTACATAAGATGATTTAATTAATACTTTAAAATTACTTTTACGTACTAACAATGCTGAAAGATTAGACTCAGAAGTATACCAAGCACTCTCAATATAAACACACTCAAACCAATATATCAGTGAAATCCGGAAAGACGTCATAGACGTTATTCCATCTCTGAAACAATCCTTCTAGGAGTTACTCAATAATATTTATACATATTATAATACGGGCTTGAACATAGGGTTTTTTTTCCTATAGCTCATACATTATTATAATCTTATATAAAGAGCATAATGTAGTGCTTTAATTTGTTTATACTTACCTGTATTTCTGCCCAATTTAGTATTCTATACACTTGATTTCTGTATTCTAGCTCGTTGACTATGAAATATTTTAAAGACAAGGCGATATGTTCATTTTTCCTTAGTAACCAATATTTATAAAGTAAATAACAAATTAGAGATATTAAAAAATTGATATATGTTACCTCACTGTCGCCGAAAATTATCTTATAAGGTGATACAGAGTAGCCAAAGCATTCCTCTACAAGTCTCCACAAAATACCCGAATTAGGACATTCATAAAGAAGATGTAAGATAGAGTGTTGGTTACCACATTCAATACATTTATCATGGTCTTGCAATTTCCATTTTTTCAAATTTATTTCACATGACAAAAATCTATGGATTACCTTAAAATTGAACTCCTTTAATTTGAAATATTTTACATTGTAATTTTTTTGCTTCAATGCTGCCTTACAATCGCATGATTGGCCTATTATATTTTCCCAAACCTGAAAAGGAGAATATTTTTTTGTATCACTGTGCTCTGTTAATGTCTTATAGAAGTTATTTACTGTTAATTTAGTAACATTAATGTCGTTGCTGTCAGTTATTTGAGGCGTATGGTCTCCTATGAGTGGTATTAAGGGCTTAAGGGCTTTTTTCATCAATGCCATCTGCCTCCATATATATTTCTTATTTGTAATAATATTTTCAATGAATGCCTGGTCTAACTTTCCATCTATAAATTTTAAATCTCTAATATGGTGTATACCTTTAACAGTCCATTCATTAAATAATAAGGTCGTTGTTCCTTTGGTAGTTCTATTGTAAATACTTATATGTTTATTTCCCCAAAGTGGTAGTTCAAGGATCTGCTGTTTGGCAACTGGCTTAGGGTATTTATTTGCCTTAGCATAACTAGATATAACGTGTTTGTAGAAAGTAGGCAATGCATTTATTTTATCTAGACAGTTCCCTTTCTCAAAGTGGAAATTGGTTATTGAAGTAGTATCTGCAATAGATAAAACATGCATCTGGGCAATACAGCTCCAGGTATCACATTCATATAAAATTTTGGGTAGCCATGCAGATTTGATTGAAATAAAAAAAGCATCCATGTCTAACATATTTACCCCACCCCGTAGAATGTCCTGATACATAATATTACGTTTTATACGATCTCGCTTGCCCCATATAAAATCAAAGAATATTCTATTTATGTGTTTAACAGCATCTGGGGGTACACATGTGCTCTGTGAAGTAAATGTTATAATAGGTAATACTAATGATTTAATAATTGTATTTTTTCCGAAAATAGTTAAATCTCGCCGTTTCCATAATAATCTTTTGATTTTTTTGAGTTTTTCATCTCAGTTTTTTTCTTTACATTTTTCAGGATCATTTCCAACATATATTCCTAAGAATTTAATGGGGGTTGTCCTAAAATTTACTCCATGGATAATGCCCTCTGTGTCTTTATAAGGTCCTATTCCCATCCCTTCTGTTTTATCTATATTTAGATTGAGTCCAGCAACATCGGGGAATTGTGAGATTTTCTCGAAAAGTATTGGTATTTGATCAAATGAGCTAATACAAACTGTGCAGTCGTCTGCATACTGCGCTATTTTAAAATGGTATTCTACTGTTTTAACTTTAATTTTTAGTCCTTGTAATCTTGTTTCTTTTTTTATGGTGAGGGCCAGTGTCTTTACAACAAGAATGAAAAGCAGGGCTGATACTGGACACCCTTGTTTAATCCCTCTGGCTATCGAGATTGGCGGTGATATGTGACCATTGTTTTTAACCCTTGCTGTACAAGATGTATAAATTGTTTTTATCCAGCGGATTATATCTGGGCCGAAATTAAATTTCCATGGGTTTTAAAAATGAAATTATGCTCTACAGAGTCAAACGCTTTTTCAAAGTCTAGAAATAATAATATTTTTTGCATTTTTTTTTGTTTGGTATATTCTATAGCGTCTTGTATAATTCGAATGTTTTGAGTGATATTTCTACCTTTTACGTACGCTGTTTGATCTGCGCTTACAATATCCGGAAGTACTTGTTGTATTCTATCGGCGAGAGCTAAGGCTAAAATTTTGTAATCTATATTTGTGATACTAATCGGTCTATAATTTTTTAATCGTTTTGAGTCTCCCTTTTTATATAACAATGTTAAAACCGATTCCTGCTGTGTATTAGACAGACATCCATTTTCGAATCCTTCATTGAAAACTTGCGTGACGTATTCGCCTACAACTGGCCATAACTCTTTATAAACTTCTGCTGAGAGGCCGTCTAGGCCTGGAGATTTGTTTATAGATACTTTTTTAACTGCTTCCTCACTTTCTAGAGTAGATATGTAGATTTAGTTGTATCGTCTAAGCTACTTATTTCGCCTAGCTTCCTATAGAATTTATTTATTTTTTCATCTGATGGATTTCTGCTAGTATACAGGGAGTCATAGAAATCGGTACATTGTTTAAGTATGTCTTGATCTGTGTCACAGACCGCATTGGAATCTGATAATATAGGCGAATAGTATTAGGTTTTGAAGGGGAAAAAAATATGCCCAAGCTGAATTTTTCAGGAAACCTTCCAAATACCATTAGAAACAACATACTAAAACTCCCCGCGATTCCCGCTGGAGCCTTTTCCAATATTCAAGATGGCGTCCAAGATGGCCGCCAAAATGTTAACACAGCTATATAGACGGATCGATATACCACCTCACCCCCCAAAAAATATGACAAAAGGTTTATAACGGTTTTCTATTCTACTGGATATATAATGGATGACAGTCAATCACAATCAGACCCCTAAAAATGGATTAAAACTCCAAGATGGCCGCCAGCGGCCGTGAAAATCGGTAAAACCACCTGTTTTTATTTCATGTTTTTAAGAGTTGGGGAACTCATTGGATACAATAACATTCAGGCAGTGTCAAAAGTTTTAAAATGGCGGTGGGGCTAGGGGGGGGGGGGGGTATATGGCAAAATCCAAGATCATGGCCAAGGTAAAATATGATTTTTCAACAAATAAAGGCAGGAACAAGTGTAATACCTCTTTTTTGTCTAATTTTGAGATTCCATTTCTTATATTATTTTTATCATTCAAGGTCTTCTTCAACGTCAAAGGGTCAATCTAAATGACAAATAAGCAAAAATATGATTTTTACCAAATAAAGTTAAGAAATTGTGTAATAACTCATTTTTATGGAATTGTGACTGGTAAATCCTTTTATGGTAATATGTTTGTGATTCAAGGTGACCTTTAAGCTCAAAGGGGTAATTTTAAGGCCAAATTCCTGAAAATAATATTTTAAACAAATACAAATATCAAAAAACATCATATGTAATACCTCGTTTTGAGGTGATTGTATTGGATAATCCACTTATGTTATTATTCTTGTGATACAAGGACTTCATCGACATAAAAAAGTAAAGTCCAAGGTCAAAATGTATAAAAAAAATTGAAGATCAAAGGTCTTTAATGTCAAAACGTCAATTTTAGGGTAAAGTAAAGCAAACGTAATACCTATTTTTCGTGTAAAAAGAGGTAACCGGCCTAATCTAACTTACTGGAAGATCCATATTTAGTCATATTTTAGTGATCGATTCAACTTCATCTTCAAAGTCGAAATGTCAATTTTGAGGTCAAATGAGCGAAAAGATGATTCTAACAAATTAAAATAACACAATGTAATACCTTAGTTCAATTTAATTTTGAGTAGAAAATCCTTTTATGGTAGTAGTTTTATCCAAAGTCTCATTCCAAAAAACATTTTACACATATAAAATAGAAACAAGTGTAATCCATATCTTTGATGAGGGTTCAACTGCATTTCTTGTAGTACAATTTTGATAGTTAAATGTCATATTTCGAATCCTGTGTCTGGAGGGCAGTGTCATCTCATTCATCTCGCCATCCTCAGGAGGTTCTTCTGGCCCAGTTTAGCCTCTATGTGCACAAATGCCTAAAACCCCATTCATTTCATTTGATTCTGTATAATTATGGGCATAAGGTTATTTAGCTATTTTTAACTGAATAAAGTGTTCTTCAACGCCTCCCCACCGTTTTTTATCGTTTTTTCGTTACCCTTTAACACCATCAGATGCTCTCTAACTACCGCCAATCGCCCATCAAAATATTTCAATCACCATTTAACTCCTCTCCGTCACCCTTTCTCCCCTTTTTGTTTCCCCTCCATCGCATTTTAGGCATAGGCATTACCATATTTACACTTTTCTGTCGCCTATTAATGCCTTTTTGTCGCGCTTTAGCACTGCCTCGTCGTTCTTTAACGCCTTCCCATACAGTGGCGGATCCAGCATAGGGCGTACCCGGCGTACGCCCCCACCCCCCGTTATTGGTGGAAATATTGCATTTTCATGCATTTTTTTGAATAATGTGAAGCTAACACCCCTTTTTTCAGCCAAAATGTGGCTTACGCCCCCTCCTCTTGCACATTCTAAATCCGCCACTGCCTTTGCCCTTTAACTTCTCTCTGTCTCCCTTTATTGCTTCACGATCACCCTTTAATGCCTCTGTGATGCCCTTTGACGCTTTTTCGCTGCCCTATAATGCCTTCTCGTTGCCTTTTAACGCATCCCGTCACACTTGAACACATCTTACTTTCCCTTTTATACCTCCCCATTGCCTTTTAACGCCTCTTCTGCGCCCCTTAGCACCTTCTCACCGTCCTTAAGTGCCTACCCATTGTACTTTAACGCTTCTCCATTGCTCTTTAACGCTTTTCCATTGCCATTTAACGCTTCCTCGTCCCCCTGTACTGCCTTCCATACCACCTTTTAACACAACCAGTCGCACCTTAACGCCTCACTGTCGTCCTTCAACGCCTTTACATTGCCCTTCAATGCCTCTTCGTCGCCTTTTAGCGCCTCTCCATTGCCTCCTGCCCCTTTACTTGCAATGCCTTGTAATTCCTTGTAATTCATTGTTCAAAATTACATTTTCACAAAAGTTGATCTTTTCACCTTGAACATGCTTAATCATTAAAAACCTGGAAAAATTATATTATGCAGTCAAAACCACACCTATACGAGCTATTATACGTCTAATTTATTGCATACACTGTATATGTTTTTCACCCTTCCCGGGAATTGAGAGGGGTGGGTGGTACACCAGGAGCATAGTATATAAGGTTCCTTTTTATGTCAGGGGTAGAGGGTGGGAAAACATAAACACATAGTTTTTAGCTTGATAGAAGAACTGAACACATTGAATGATGTAAACACAATGTACATGTATTCCTTGAATTTCACTGCTTTTTTATGGTATAATTCCCAGTAAATTATTTCTTTACGTCACGTTTTGGCACTAATGTTCATTTATGTGACACTGTAATTACCCCAGGCATGTCCATACATCCAGAGACTCTGGTCGGCTAGTCCCCGGAGTGACAATAGCTGAAGGTAACTATATTGCCGGTTGTTAAAGGCTACCACGGCCACCTGCACTGACATTGACACTTAAACAGTAGGTATACACTGATTAGTCATAGCAATTTCCTCATTCTAGAGTCATTGGCGGCCATCATGGATTTGACACTTTTCTGGTAGTCAGATTTTGAAAGACTTTCTCCTGCCATCAAATACATCTCATTGGTGACAAAACCCCTAAATATTATCTTTGGTATAATTTTTTCAGGGTGTTCGAGTGGATGTGCATAAATCGACGACCTAGTATCTCCGCTAGTAATCAACATAATATCATGATGTTTATATCAAAATGTTCTTTTTTACAAAATGATTACAATGACAGGCTTTAAATCACGAAATAGTCACATGTATTATTTATTTTCAATTTCTGATATGTTAATGATTGAAATAGTATTTTAAATGTCATACATATCAAAATCTTGCTATTTTGCTTATTAATATACCTTAAATTGCAAATAAATTATAGGCGTGACTATTTAGTGACTCAGAACCTGTTTTAATGGAATCCTTGTGGCAATAAATACACATGTAGACATTTAAATCATCAAGTTATGTTGATTACAAGCCGAGATATAGCGGTTTCAACATTTTGGCGGCCATCTTGGACGCCATCTTGAATAATGGAAAAGGCTCCAGCGGGAATCACGGGGAGTTTTAGTATGTTGTTTCTAATGGTATTTGGAAGGTTTCCTGAAAAATTCAGCATGGGCATATTTTTTTCCCCTTCAGCCTGTTTACAGGTCTAATACTATTCGCCTAATAGACAATTAATAGTATTGTTTACCTGTCTTGATTTCTCCAGACCCTAGAAATAAGAGAAGATCTCTACTCAATGACAGCACATAGGGAAGATATATACTCATTGAGAGTACATAGATAAGATATCTACTCATTGAGAGCACATGGGGAAGATCTCTACTCATTGAGATCACATAGATAAGACGTCTACTCAATGACAGCACATAGGGAAGATATCTACACATTGAGAGAACATAGAAAAGATCTCTAATCATTGAGAACGCAAGGATAAGATGTCTACTCAATGAGAGCACATAGAGAAGATTTTTACTCAATGACAGCTTACAGAGAAGATCTCTACTCATTGAGAGCACATAGATAAGATGTCTACTCAATGACAGCACATAGATGATACGTCTATTCATTCACAGTACATAGAGAAGATATCTACTCATTGACAGCACATAAATAAGATGTCTACTCAATGATAGCACGTAGAGAAGATATCTACTCAATGAGAGAACATAGAGAAGATATCTACTCTATGACAGCACATAGGGAAGATATCTACTCAATGAGAGAACATAGAGAAGATATCTACTCATTGACAGCACATAAATAAGATATCTACTCAATGACAGCACATAGGGAAGATATCTACTCAATGAGAACACGTAGAGAAGATCTCTACTCAATGAGAACACGTAGAGAAGATCTCTACTCAATGACAGCACATAAGATATCTACTCAGTCAGAGACCCGTTTGGTTGATGATAATAAAATGAGCTCTTTGGATTTAAGATCATCTCCGACAATTTACCAAGTGAGTCAGAGAGCTCGTACCTTCCATATACATGGTAAAGATGGAGACAAACGAGAAAAACAGAAGTTTGGAAAATAATGTGCCCGAAACGGGGCCCTGAACACGTAGAGAATTTCTCTACTCGACAAGAGCAAGTAGAGACTCGGTCAGAAAGCCGAAGGAACTCCATAGTAGTAAATCTGTGTAGGTAGGTCAAGTAGGTCAGTGCAACTCATACCAACTTATTGTCGTAGTGTTTTCTAAAACCAATTACTTTGCTATTATCATAAATGTTGAAAATTAGAAATTATTACACATGTTCATTGTTGTTTGTCGTTTTTGACATATCAAAATATATTCTAAAAATGAAGGATAATATGAAATATGTTTAAAGGGGCTGACTTCAAGGCTCAACTAAGGAATCGGCTCTTCTATTTTGTTGGAGACAACACCAATCAGTTTACATGGCTTATTACACCAGAGAAGCCCACCTCCTCCTGCTGCTGTGATGCCCAGGGTGTGCTCCAGATGACCTCACCTTCCAATGCAAAAGGCGTGCAGATAGACATGACACTCAACGATAATGACTACTTCAATTTTCATATCTCTCACAGCCTGTCCGATGGATATGGTAAACGTGTTTTTTTTTTAAATGTCACTAATTAGTATGGAAAATTCAAACTAGTTGCTATTGAATGTTATACTAGGTAAGCAATAGTATGTAAATTATTCAAGTTTATCAAACATATGAAATATATAAAAACCAAAGCTAAGAAAATGCATACTGTAGATCAAGGGTAGATTCTAAGGTAAGATATAATTTTTCAACAAATAAAGGTAGGAACAAGTATAATACCTCTTTTTCGTGTAATTTTGACTAAAACAATATTTTTTTAAACAATGAATATTATAATGTCGGGTACAAACACCGTCCTATACAGTTGATGTAGTGAAATAATCACTAACTTGTCATGGCGTTGGATTTGTCAGAAAAAACGTGTGTCAGCTGCATTTCTGTATTTAATTACGGCAACATGGCCAGAAGATCGGCTTTAAATACAAACATCCATCACCATGATTTTTATCCGTTGAATAAAATACATCAACTGTAGGCAAAGCACGGTAGACAGTGTGCTATTTTTCCCGATGGTAAATTTGTCTGTCAGTCATTCACGAGCTTAATTGGAAAAATCAGAACTGGTCAGCAAGAAGCTGGAAGAAGCTTCAGCGGCATTTTATCGGCCAGTTCTGATGGCTCTTATTTGAATTCCAAGTTGATCGGTACAGCTGAGATCAGCTCTTTAAAATTAATCAGCAGCAAAAGAAAATACAAAAAATAACTGTCAAAGTTCCCACAAGAAAAACATTGTACGACATTTTGTATATAAAAAATGTACTGTACAAATTATGTCGATGTTTCATACATTTGAATAAACAATCCATGGTTATAACAAACTAATCTAAGTATAATAATGTCGATGTGTGACCTGACGGGCACGTGGTCGGAGGGCGATTAACTATTTTAGTACCAAGTCATTTTGCAATGCCAGCGACCACAGAACTATATTGCGACAATAATTTACCTACTTTTAGCTTTTGTGATTGGTTGTAGTTTTCAAATGTTATGTGCGTAAGAGGGATTTATTGTGATTTTTCAACATTTCATGTCAATAGTTTTACCTCGTGGGCATGATAACTTTGAAAGTGTTTCTTGCATTCTGCTGAAATTTGTACTGCACGCTGCTAATAACCACTTCTCGGACGATTTCAATAATGGCTGCGGCTATTGTTCAGGCTGCTCTTGTTTCAACTGATTTCCACCATGAAAACAAGCTCAGTTCAACAGTCATTATCTATTTATAGCGTATCATTTTTGAAATGGTCTGTTATGAAAGGATATCGTAAAAATATGGATTTTGTGGACAGTGTAGTGAAACGACAAGCCATATTTAAAGACACAATCAGGCCGAAATCATCATTTTATTTTGGCTCCTTAATATGTTCATAAAATTATGTCATAATATGTCGATAGACTAGATTTGCGTACGTTTTTTTTTAATTGTGTGTTACGCATTTATCAGCTTAAAGAGAAATAAGGACGATATTTAATTTCAGACATGCATGTCAAAAGTTAGAAATACAGGACTAGCTTAGAAACAAGGTTTTTCGGTACACTTGTTACGCTGCCACAAAAACCCAAAATATAAAAGACTTCAGTTGTTCTAGTCTACGGACATATATTATACGGTTCATATATTATTGACCTACAAGGAGGCAGAAACGTGTTGGCTTTTGCATGATGTTTGGCCTGATTGTGTCGCTTTAATACAATGCAATATAGTTGAGGGAGCTCACACACCTGTCTAGTCTTGTTGCATTCAGCTTGCAGAACATTGATGTGTTTGATGTGATGTGAGGTGATGTGATGTGATGTGATGTGAGGTGATGTGATGTGATGTGAGGTGATGTGATGTGATGTGAGGTGATGTGATGTGATGTGATGTGAGGTGATGTGAGGTGATGTGATGTGATGTGATGTGATGTGATGTGATGTGATGTGAGGTGATGTGATGTGATGTGATGTGATGTGAGGTGGTGTGATGTGATGTGATGTGATGTGAGGTGATGTGATGTGATGTGAGGTGATGTGATGTGATGTGATGTGATGTGATGTGATGTGATGTGGGGTAACTTTGTGTCTCATAAATCATGTTTGTTTTAACCAGGTAGCTTTGTAGCAGAGATGCATAGTATGAACAAGGAGCTTCATGTCTACCGCAAGAAAGTACCTTTTTATGTGCATAGAGGATATGCTGGATTTGGAGTCAACACCCCGAATGAAGTACAGGTGATTCTGAGAACCAATGAGTATGATACAACTGTCGATGGTGTACTAGTGGGCCAGAGTCGAGTAGAAGACATGTTTCAGTTCCCTGGGGTTCTCTACTTTGGTGTGAACCGCATAACGGGCTCACTCGGCACACACCCTGCTGATAGACGTGGGGCAGGACTATGTACTTTCTCGGTCACATGGCTTTGTGAGTACCATATACAATTGCAAGTGTTTTATGTAGATGTACATATGTTAAAGATGATCTATCACCCCTTATATGGTATGAATAATTATGTCCTTATATGGGGTGATTGGCCACCATGTGACCCTCTCAGAGGGTCACATGATATCCAATCACCCCATATATGGGGTGATTGGCTATCATGTGACCGTCTGAGAGGGTCACATGATGGCCAATCACCCCATATAAGGAAACACTTGTGCCCCATCTTGTGGCTACTTTGATTTATTTGTCACACAATTATTCATACTATATAAAGGGTGATCACCTTTAAAGCGAACCACAATTTGGGACATTAGAGCACTACCTGTGTATTTTGATGCAGGGACAGAGCACTGGCAGAGATAAATTATGCAAAAATATCCATCATATTAAAGGAACTAGCCCACCCCCTAGGCGTCACAATTGTTAAAAAGTCTGAACTTGCCTTGTGTTATTACAGTTGGATAGTTTTAATCATTAATATATCATTACACTAAAATAATCTAATAATAAAAGATAAAAAGTAATAACTGTCGATCATCTGGCAAGGTCTGTATATAATTTATTAGTCACAACCATGACTAATAAATTATAGGTGGTGGGCTTTGAATACATTGCCCGCTCAAATACAAGCCATATTGTTATTAGGCCATATACTTAGTAAACATATGACTGAAATCTTGAGGATGACCATTCTAAAGCCATTTTCAAAATAGGCCATATGACCATTTACATCCTGCTGCTGACCATTCATGCCCTGCTGCTGACCATTTACACCCTGCTGCTACATTTACGTCATGAGGCTGATCATTTACGCCCTGCTGTTGATCATTCACGCCCTGCTGTTGATCATTTACACCCAGCTGCTGACCATTTGCGCCCTGTTGTTGATCGTGTATGCCCTGCTGCTGACCATTTACGTGCTGCTAATGACCATTCACGCCATTCTGCTTACCATTTACGTCCTGCTGATGACCATTCACGTCCTGCTGCTAATCATGTATGTCATACTGCTGACCATTCACGCCCTGCTGTTCATCATTTACACCCAGCTGCTGACCATTTACGTCATACTGCTGACCATTTACGCCCTGCTGTTGATCATTTATACCCTGCTGCTGACCATTTACGCCCTGCTGCTGACCATTCACACCCTGCTGCTGACCATTTACACCTTGCTGTTGATCATTTACACCCTCCTGCTGCCCATTTATGCCCTGCTACTGACCATTTACTTCCTGCTGCTGCCCATTTGAGCCCTCCTGCTGTCCATTTACACCCAGCTGCTGACCATTTACGCCCTGCTGCTGACCATTTACACCCTTCTGCTGACCATTTACGCCCTGCTGCTGACCATTTACGCCCTTCTGCTTATCTCACACCAACTTTACGTCCTGCTTGTAGAATATGTCACTATGCTCTTTATATTGATAATAATCACACATAACTGCAAAGTTATAATATATCAAATGATTATTTGTAAATCTTCCTACCCAGCAGATCTAAATCATTAAGGTATTAATGTAACTTGAAGATTGCATCCATTTGTGTTACAGATGACTAGACCAACTGATCTTGAAACCAACACGTTTATCCAGCAGGAGGAAATTGACACCGTCTCACAATGTAACCTTCTGGAGCAAACCAGAGCACAAGAAATAAATGCAACCAATTTTAATGTGTTCCCATCACCACTCAATTAACACATTGAACATTTTGACCATTTTAATAAATTCCGTCTTGACAAAGACTGACTTTGAGGACAAGGAACCTATCTGTAGCAAAACCCCCCAAAAAAGTTTTTGCACAGATCGCGCAGTAAAAACAGGACATGAACATTTATCTATAGATAGTATATATCATGAAACTAACTCTCCAGCATTCGTTGGATTATTCCATATATTATATGTGTCTATTATACTCAAGACTTTCGGAAACATAAATGTATGTTTCAAATTATATGTAGCTATATTAACACACATATAACATAAATATTTAGGAAATACATACAAATAAAATTATTGTTGTATTTGTAAAAAAATAGACGACATAAACAAAGGTGACACTGTATCACTAACTCCCATGCATTTTTATTTGAAGCATCTCTTTGTTTGCCTCGTTGTTTGATATTTAATGTTCACCTATTATATGATATTTAAAGCTGACATAAACTCACTATCTGCTTGTCTGAAACGTTACCTCCACCCCTCTACTACGCTGGCCCAGCATTGGGTTAACGTGTCAGAACAAAGTGTGGAAAATATCGCGAGAAAATCCAGCACAAAATATAAAAAAATAGTGCATAAAGCTTATACCAAAAATAAACAAAAAATAATTCACAAATTAGACCTACTGCAGTCTGAAAATCCCAAAGAGTATTGGATTAAAATTAAAGCGGGAAAAAACGTCAGAAACTCATAATAACATATCTTTAGATATATTCAAAGAACATTTTGAGAAACTCGCTCTTGGGAATGAAAGTGGTGATGCATGTGAAACGATCGGTGAGCTCAACAACATACCTCCTAATGAAATAATAAACAGACCTTTTATACCCCGGGAAATAAGGGAAGCTGTATTAAAACTGAAAAATAATAAATCAGGGGGCTCGGAAATGAAATGAATCGGGCTTTAGGCCACCTTTGTGCACATATAGGCTAAACTGGGCCCATGAGAACCTCCTGAGGATAGTGAGATGAATGAGATGACACTGTCCTCCAGACACAGGATTCGAAATTCGAGCCCTGGCGGTCTGAGGCCGAGCACGCTACTTCTCGGTTTCGGAAGCTCCCCACAATACTGAGTATCAGGGGGCTCGGATCAAATAATAAACGCATTTCTGAAACATCCACTCCACAAATTGTCTCCATGCTACACCAGAATATTTAACTTGATCTTAGAATCAGGGCATATGTCTGACGATTGGTGTCAAAGCGTAATTCGGTCTATTTACAAAAACAAAGGTGACCCTAAGGATTCCAACAACTTCAAAGAAATTTCACTTCTGAGTTGTTTTGGCAAACTTTCACAATCGGTTTAAATAGAAGATTAACTATTTTTATTGAAAAATAACAATATTGTACAAGCAGAACAGATTATAATGTTGTTTCGTCGATTATAAAAAAACATTTGACACTATAAATAGATCAACGTTGTGGGAAAAAATGCTAGCCTCTGGAATTTCAGGAAAATTATTTGATGTCATAGAAACATGTATGAAAAAGAAAAATCTGGCGTGGCATTAACAGCAGAGAAACGGTCAGATTTTTTACACCTGTAACATCTATGTACGACAGGGAGAAAATCTGTCTCCGCTTCTGTTCTCCATATATATACACAACCTAAAGTCGTTTAACGGATTAAAAGACAGAAAAAACTTACAAAAAGAGCACCTTCATGAAGAAATTGTATTTTTTTTTTAACTGTATATACTTTTGTACGCTGATGATACAGTGATACTTGCTGAAAATCTTAAAGACCTACAAGCATCAACCTGCACATTAATGTAAATACTAAAATTCTATTTTTTTCAGAAGAAATCAGGAGGACACCATATTTTTAATTTCGGTGAATTTATTCTTGATACTGTAGATGAGTACAACCACTTAAGATTAGTCTTCAACTACAATGCCAAATTTAAAATAGCAAAATCACATTTATATCAGAAAGGATACAGAGCTATGTTTGATCTACTTAGAAAAGCAAGGAATGTATCTCTCCCGATGGATATAATGTTAAAACTTTTTAATGTACTTGTCAAAGCAGAAGTGTTGTACGGAGCTGAAGTATGGGGCAGCAAAAAATGTGTTATTCTTTAAAGGCTCCAACTTAGATGTTTTAAATATGTCTTATATGTAAATAAGTTCACTTCCTCTATGATGGTTTATGGAGAATTGGGTGCAATTCCCTTAGATGTTGATATTAAATCACGTATGCTAACATTTTGGGCAAGATCATCTGAATCTGAATCTGAAAGTTACGTGGCAGGAGCACATTGTGTGCTATCGCGCCACGGGGAGAGGTTTGCATGGGTAGTTAAAAGATAAAAATTAGTCCGACTTCTTCAATCTAGCCTTGAAGGCTGTGAAGGTCGGCGCCAATTTTACATCAGATGGTAGTTTATTCCAATCCGGTATAATTCTAATGAAGAAGGAATTGGCAAACGGTCTCTTTTTGGTTTGAATGGTTCTGAAATTTTGTGTGCTGCCCCTTGTTCTATTGTCAGGTCTACACAGCATATCAATCGAGAGGGCTACCTCTCTATTAATTGCTTTGTAGAGCATGCAAAGCCTAGCTGTTTTACGGCGTTCTTGCAAGCTATCCCAACCTAGGCTGTCAATCAGTTGGGTCGAGGTGAGTCCACATTCCCTCCTGTAATTATTGGTGACAAAGCGTGCCGCCCTGCGCTGGATCTTTTCGAGGCGATCGATTTCCCTCTGCAGGAGCGGGTCCCAGACAACAGATGCATATTCCAGGCCAGATCGAACCAATGTCAGGTATGCCAGTTCCTCAAGGCGTGATGGAGAGCCCTTGAGGTTTCTTTGTATGAAACCAAGCATTCGACTGCCCTTTTTGGTGATGTTCCCCACATGAGCGTCAAATGTCAGATCTTCAGAAAGTGTGACGCCCAGATATGGGTTTGTACCAACATATTGCAAAATATGGTCATTCAGGGTGTAGAAAAAAGGGATTCCCCCCTTTTCGGTGGAAATTATATAGCACTTTTTGGCATTAAATTTCATACCCCATTCCTCAGCCCAATTTTCAAGTAATTTGAGATCTTTCTGTAGCTGCAAGGAGTCATTTAAAGTTTGAATTTCATTGTACAAAAGGCAGTCATCAGCAAACAGGCGACATTGTGATTTAACAAGGTCGGGCAGGTCATTGATAAAAACCAAGAACAGTATTGGACCCAAGACCGATCCCTGAGGCACCCCTGAGTCTACAGAAATTGTATCTGAACTATAACCATCAATCACGACCTTTTGGTCTCTATTGTTAAGGAAAGATGAAATCCATTTATGGATGTTTCCTCTTATACCATAATGATCTAGTTTAGACATCAGTCTGCGATGAGAGACCATGTCGAATGCCTTGGAGAAATCCAGGATGGCTATATCCATACGGTTCCCCACATCGGCTGATGCCAACAGATCATTTACGGTAGTAATCAACTGGGTTTCGCAAGAGTGACCCTTTCTAAAACCATGCTGCTTGTCTGAAATTATTTTTTTGTCATCAAAATGCCTTAACATGTGTCTTACCAATATATGCTCCATGAGCTTACAACAAACACATGTCAAGGAGACCGGTCGATAGTTTGAGGCCAGGCCCCTATCACCCTTTTTAAAAATTGGGCTAACGTTGGCAGAGAGCCAATCGTCCGGTAAATTTCCAGTTTGCAAAGATTTAGCTAAGAGAGCTGCAAGAACAGAAGCAGACTCTTTCGCTGTCTGTTTTAGAAATATATTGGGGATCTGGTCGGGCCCACTAGCTTTGTTGATATTGAGCGTGGATAGTTGTTTTTCAACACCCTTAGTTGTAATTTTCAGGTCACCAATTGTAGGGGCAGTCGTATCACCCAATTTTGGTACAGGAATTTTGTGGTCTTCTTTGACAAATACAGATTGAAATTGTCTGCTTAAAAGGTTTGCCTTTTGGGTAGGGTCACTATGTAGTTTACCTTCCGCCTTGATAGGGGCCACCCCATTATTGTCATTCCTCAAGGACTTAATGTATGACCAAAATGGTTTTGTATTATTGTTTTCTAAAGCATCAGATAATTTACTATTTACGTGATGTCGATGTGATCTCTTCAAGTGGTGATTTGTGGATTTTTTGACATTCCGGTATTTCTGCCAATCATTTGTGTTACCGGTGAGTTTTGCTCTGTTATATAGTTTTTGCTTAAGTCTAACCAAAGATTTAGCCTTTTTATCAAACCAAGGTAAATTGTGCCTGGTAGATAGCTGCTTAGATGGTACATATTTTGATAACATTGCCTGAACATGATTTTTAAATAAAGTCCAATTTGTATTGACTGATCTTAGTGTGTGGTTTTTCAGATAATCAAAGCTAAATTTTGCTGTGCCCTTTTGGATCTGATCCCAGTTTGCCTTAGAAAAAATGTTAATCTTTCTAGGTTTAGGTCTTGAATAGATAGAACGGATGTCAGTGTCAATCACTGCCATGCCTTCATGATCTGACATGCCTGGGACCACTGCTACACTCTTCACTAGAGAAGGGTTGGTGGTAAGATATATATCTAGGGCTCTACCCCGACGTGTAGCTTGTTGTTGGACATTTGTTAGTGAACAATTATTTGCAAGATCTAGAAGCTTTTGATTAGGAGCACGGTCGTAAGCATCTGGTTTTACTGTGCTAGAGTCCCAATCAACATCACCACAGTTAAAATCCCCAGCAATTACTACATTTTGTCCCGGTTGAGTGATTTTTTCAATGGAATTTTCGAGGTCGCACAATGGGTTCACACCACTACTAGGTGGTCGGTAAAAACTACATATATGGAGTGGCTTCTCACCTGGAAGCTCAACTCTCGCCCAGACCTGCTCAGAGGCTGTGTCAATGTCGACTTTGTTGACAACATAGCCATCTCTAATTGCCATCAGGACCCCCCCCCCCTCCGTGTGACGTTCTGTCCTTGCGGTATGTGTTTGCAACGTATTGTGGAGGTAGGACTTCAGATGTGAAAATTTTCGTCTCACAGCCAATAATCACATCAGGCTGAAGATAATCACAGGCTGATTGCATTGCCGCTTTTTTGTCCCTGAGTCCGTTTATGTTTACTACTAGGGTTCTCCAGTTTTTCTTTTCAGGAGGAGCCGAGGACAAAGATTTACTTTGCGTCGGAGTACCGGTACCACTATTGGTTGAACTTTTTCTTGAATCTGATAAATTATTAGGTGTACTGAAATTTTCAGGAGTGAATACAGAGTCCACAGATGCTATGCTTGAATTTAAAGGTGCAAGTGAGTTGTGAAGTTCAAGGTTATATGATTGAAACAGGGATGATTCTGAATTTGTGAAATTACATCTGTTACATATCCAGGATACATTTGAATCCTGTATGTTTTCAAAAGAACTAGTGTTTAAAGATAAACAAGTTTTGTGGAACCACACCTCGCAATTGTCACAACACACACCCGCCTGTCCCCAGGTGATTCCAGACTCACAATAAGCACATGGATAAATGGATGTATCCCTCACTGTAATTTCTTTGGTTTTGGTTATGCCCTTAGGGCCAGGATTAGCGTGTATATCCCCACTTAGAAGTAGGGCTAACATAACAAGGAGTCGTTTACGACTGACATACTTGCTGTTTGGCTTTATAATTGCAAAATTGTTTTTCACACTGGTGAAAATACTCAGTAGTTGTTTCGTCTGGACCACATCAAAGATGGATAATTTTGTAGGATGAGTCATTTCAGTGTCATTGACAACCCGTGGGTCATGGAAAATGTGATCACTTTTATGCTTAAAAGGAGTATGCAGAAACAGATTTGAAAAATGAGTACTATGATACCAAGCATGGCCACAAAGCCAAAATTGGGTGATGAGGTCATGGTTAGTTACCTTTTTTTTTGTACTTTTTGCAACTGTTTGTCACAGGCCTTGGACTCAAAACAGCGGCGTAGGCCAGTATTTGGTGCAAGGAGATTAAAATATCAGTTTATACAAAAATGGCACGAAAATATATCAGAAGGAGGAAAATGTACAGTTTATCGTATTATTAAAACATCGTTTGGCTTTGAAAATTATTTAAATGAATTACCAGACCTACTCAGTAAATATTACACAGTTTAGATGTCAAAATCATCAATTTTGTGAAACAAATATAGGTGATTAATTGTATTATTTACTTTGTTGTCCTAATTTTAAAGAAGAACGTAAACATTTTATTCATTCAAAATATTACGTAAGACCTTCAAACTTTTACCTACATAAACCAGACGAAGGGTGAAAACCTAAAAAAGCTGGCTATGGTTTGTGAAAATAATAATATGTAAATTTTAATATTGCAAAATGTGAATATTGTGTATACTGTGTCATGTGCCTTCCTGGCTACTCTGTCTTGTCTTCTACTAAAGAGGACCATCATAATAAATTACTTGTTCCTTGTTAGATAGAACCCCCTGTCTAGATGACAAGTGCCCAACAACCACAGTATTTATTTTAGGTTTTGAATAAATGATTGAAAACTTGATTTTTATCAACTAACGGCTATTGAGAAGGAAAGATAAACTTGTATCATATTAACTGTGCACCCTTTATAAATCTTGTGTGTTGACATTTGCTGTGATTCTCGCAAATAAATCTCTACATTATATGAGTTTCACATGGCGTGATTCTCACATAGAAATCTCTACATGGTGAGATTCTCACATAGAAATCTCCACATGGTGAGATTCTCACATAGAAATCTCCACATGGTGATTCTCACATAGAAATCTCCCGCATGCTGTGATTCTCACATATAAATCTGCCTTTAGTCTAATTCTAACATAGAGATCTCCACATGGTGTGATTCTCACATAGGAATCTCCACATGGTTTGATTCTTACATAGAAATCTCCACATGGTGAGATTCTCACATAGAAATCTAAACATGGTGTGATTCTCACATAGAAATCTTGACATGGTGAGATTCTCACATTGAAATCTCTACATGGTGAGATTTTCACATAAAAATCTCAACATGGTGAGATTCCAACATAGAAATCTAAACATGGTAAGTAAGTAAAATATTTGCTTTACTTCACTTTTCGGCCAGTATGGCCATTTAAGTGAGAATTCCAGGTATTACAATATCCCATATTGTATAGTTAAAGTAGTAAAGGAAAGACAAAGCTAATAAAAGCATGTTCGTACTAAAATATTCAATTTAAAGTGTTTGATATGATAAGATGACGATGCTCCTGGCACCTATATGTAACGAGTCTGATGACATGTTGAAGCGCCTGCACTACAACACAGTTTAATGGGTATAAAAATATCAGTATAAATAATGTGAAATATGAAGTGAATTTAAAATGAACGACTTTTCAAGTCACTATATCTCCATAAAATTGGAGTGATTGTGTAAAAACTACAAGTCTAAGTCAAAACAGTGTCATTGTCAAAACAAATATATAATATATACTATAATACCATATACTATAATCAAAAAAATAAACCTATTTAGACATAAATATGAATGACATAAACAATGAACAGAGAAACCATTAAGTAAGTAAGTAAATGTCCTCTTTACTTCACTTTTCGGCCAGTATGGCCAGAGAAATCATGAAACCACAAAAAATTCTCAAAAATTAAAGACTTACAGTGCCCCCACAGTTGGTAATAAGGTCTGTGATATTGGAGGACATCCCAGAGCGATCACAAACCGTGAGGACACCGTAAGTCACCACAGGCTAATTGTACGGCGATGGCTTCTCTATGACATGCTGCATTATCCGCCAGAATGCCACAGAGAAACCTTTAAAACAATAAAGTGGAAAAATAATCATATGGCAATGGCTTCTTTCGGACATCCCGTCCATCGCCAGTATGCCAAAGAGAAACCACTGCAAACACAAAAACCAAATCATAGAGGAATTATGAGTAGACCTACAATGCCCCCACAGCTGGGGATCGGGTCTATCATCGAGAACTAGCACGACAGAGCGATTATAATCCGTGAGAGCACTGTAAGGCACCACAAGTACAATAAAAAAATATATAAAATATATAAATATGAATATATAGAGAATATATAAAGAATTTGAACTAAAAACTATTCGAAAATAAACATAACAACCTCAGTACCACCGGAAAGCAAACACAAAAAACTTCACGTCAAAAAAATAGAAAAACCTGGTTTGATGAAAGGTTTGGGTGTGCTTGGCCTTCTAAGAAGTTGCCCAGGGGGGGACCACGCGGAGGTGACACCCTTCCCCCCCCCCCTCTAAACATGGTGTGATTCTTACATAGAAATCTCCCGCATGCTGTGATTCCCACATAGAAATCTAAACATGGTGAGATTCTCACATAGAAATCTTCACATGGTGAGATTCTCACATAGAAATCTCTACATGGTGTGATTGTCACATAGAAATCTCCATATGGTGTGATTCTCACATACAAATTTCCACATGGTGAGATTCTCACATAGAAATCTCCCCATGGTGTGATTCTCACCAGAAATCTTCACATGTTGTGATTCTCACATAGAAATCTCCCCATGGTGAGATTCTCACATAGAAATCTCCCCATGGTGTGATTCTCACTAGAAATTTACACATGGTCTGATTCTGACATAGAAATCTTCCCATGGTGAGATTCGCACATAGAAATATCCCACATGGTGTGATTCTCACATAGAAATATTCC
Organism: Flabesymbios commensalis; assembly: GCA_964017125.1. Classification (NCBI taxonomy): domain Eukaryota; kingdom Metazoa; phylum Annelida; class Polychaeta; order Terebellida; family Flabelligeridae; genus Flabesymbios; species Flabesymbios commensalis. The sequence goes on from OZ024911.1 coordinate 79,389,991, forward strand.
CATGGTGAGATTCTCACAGAGAAATCTCGACATGGTGTGATTCTCACATAGAAATATCACACATGCTGTGATTCTCACATAGAAATCACCCCATGGTGTGATTCTTACATAGAAATTTCCACATGGTACAAAGTCCAGTTTCTTCCAATAACAGTTGGCGTGATTTCTTACAGCCTGTGATCACACGTGCACATTATATTGAATGTTTTCAAGGGTATTTTTTATCATTCTGGGAACAGTTGTCGAAAATTACATCTCCATATTATAAAAGTGGACTTATAAAAGAAAGATAACAGCGATGTAGTGCTGAGCGTGTAATTTTGTACTTAAGTAAGCGGAGTAAATGGACACGTTTCATTGCCTTAGTTGTTATTTCGTTGATATGATCAGACCATGATAGCGTTTTGTTCAAGACAATGACTAAGTGTGTGTGGCTATCTACTTGTTTTATTACAGTATTGTTTACCAATACTGGCACATAAGGTAATATTTTATTCTGACGTGAAAACAGTATAGTTGCAGATTTGGATGGGCTAAGCGTCAGAAGCCAGTCCTTGCACCACTTGAAACTTTTTGCGTGGTCACGATTCTGTATCTTGGCAGCATTTCGGCAGTTGCTATTCACTTTTTGGAAAAGTGAGCAGTCATCAGCAAAAAGAAATAGGTCAGATTCTATCTAATTACAAATGTCATGTATATCAATTAACCTGGTGCAGTTATAAGCTGCTTCAATTGCATTAAACAATTTCCCATCTACATTAAAAAGCTGATAAAATAATATATTTCTGTCCACTTAATCAAAAACCTTTTCAAAATCAACATATGGTATGAAAGTGGATTGTTTAGCTTTAATTATATTTCTAAGTACAGTAGATAAAGTAAAAGCTTTTTAGCTTTGATTCAAACATGTTCTAGAATTATTGTTGACTTAAAATAAACCCATTTGGAATAAAAAATAATGAGCTATTTGAACCTATTACACACTTTTTGGGTTGGATGTAAAATTTGGGCACTTTTCTTCCAGCCCGAGGAAATTGACAGTGTTTCACATTTTTGCCCAATGAGTACCGGATACCCAAAATAAACAAAATGTACAAACATCTTTGATATCAGTTAAAGTGGATACATAACATTGTATGTCTGTTAAATACGAAATCTACAACAATTAAGCGCTAACTTTGTATTTTATCACTGCATTTGAACAATTTCCAACGTTTTCTTAGTGAATACCAGCAAGACTTCTCGCTCATGTTAACTTTATATGGTGTTATTACTTTAACGTTCTCTGGAGTTATTTTTCAAAAGTTATCTTGACGACTGAAGAAGTGACCACAGCCATTGTTAAAGTTATCTCAACCACTAGTGCTCTTGGCCACTGAAGAAGTGATCATAGTGCAGCAGATATAGAAATAAATTGTGCCTTTTGTGATAAAAGCATGAAATTTGGCACACATATGAAGTATGGTAGTATAAAAAATTTCAGCTACAGGGCCATCGCAAATTTGTCACAAGACGCAAATGGCACCGGTGATTATTTTTCTTTTTATACGGCACTGTTTAAATGTTTTGTGAGTGAAAAATTGGTTTAATTGTTTTTTTTTGTGCATAGATAATGACCTAAATATGTGTTATAAATGTGATCCATGCACATTTATTACAAAACAAACAATTATATCGGATGTGTTCCTGAAATATGCCCGCGTACAGTTACAGTAGATTTTACACAAAAACATTTTGTTTCGATCAATTGTGGATGCAAATCTTTACACTTTATGTGGGTGGATAATGTTTTCAAACACAGTGCTTAATTACTCATTTATTTGTATATAAACATATCTCTTCAAGGGGATAATCCATCGTTTTCTTTAACATTGAACGGCATAATGCTGTCATAGAAAGTCAGGTTTTGGTGACACTTTTATCGCAATTATGTTAAATTAATGTGTCATACCTAAATACTTATTTAGTGTCGAAATTTCATGCACAGAAACACAGTGCAGTACACTTGAGTGCAGCTTTGAGAAATTTACATTGCCCGCAACATCCTCTTTTGCACCCACATCGAAGGGGTTCTCTACATTAAAGCCTCAGTTGCTTCGGGTAAATATGTCCAAAAACATCCCACTTTCCAGTGTTATTCTTGGTCCACCCCCAAACAGATGGAGAGGGCATTTCTGGTGCTGCAATGCACGATTGTGACCAGCAGCACCAGCCTGATATGCAAACCTCTTCACGTGCTGAATCAGAGCAGCCTGAGAAGAGGGTATTAGGTCGATGGCTCTTCCTTTCTGATCAAATAACTCTTTTCGTGTCTGATTCACAGATGTATGGGTAGTTGTACGGTCATATAGCAATACAATAAATTGTTCAATTAGCTCAAAATAATAATAAGGTGCAATTTTTTTAGGTGTTAACCCAAGGTTTTTCCATATAGCCCAAGAAGTTTCTTGTCCTTACCGTGGAAGAAATATACTATAGCACAGCCACTAATACATGAAAGAATGGTAGGGCTCTGCCTTTATTTGGCCCTAATGCTGTTGCAATCTCATGAGGTTCCAGAAACCTAACATGTTTACCAACACCATATGCAATCCACAACTGGATATGACTTTGGGACATTGAGATGCGACTACCACGTCTGTAATAACTGTGCGTATTCTGACTTTGTCGCAGCATTCCTTAATAATGGCTTTCAGATGTAGGAAAATACGAGTGTCCGCCTCTTCTTGTGTGCTTGGGGCTAATCTGGATCTGTCACAAGGCAGATTGCACAGCTCATTATCATGGTATGTGCTTAGGATCATTTTGTAAGTTTTTAAGGGTTTATTTGGCACAATTTGGACAAGAAAAGCGAACAACTCCTTTTCCTTTTCTTTGAGACGGAGAAATTCATACCAGTTTCTGGGACACTTGTGGCTGGCTCCAGACGACGGCAAACTCCTTTGCCTCATTTTAGTCTAGTTTCTGTTTTCAAACTATCTGGACAATATCAATCCTAAATAATATCTACTCTGTTAACATGTTGTAGGTGTGATTATTTATATTAGTAAAAAATTGTTGGTTAGCCAAATCAAATCAATTATGACAGCTTGGACAGCAGGACTGTTGCCAGATGGGCAGCTGCAAGATCTTCCAAGCGGTCTCATAGAACTCATCTTTGACAGAGCTGGGGGATATGATTGATTTTCATGTTGTAAAAAGTCATCCAGATCACCAGTGCGAATTTGTGATGCCAAATACAATCTAGGGAAAAGGGAACAGTCATTTTTTCAGGATGAAATCTGCTGCTGTGATATGAATTTTACTCTGCGTTGGTTTGTTGTGAATAGGGGAATGTTTTTCCTCTTTATTGGGTCAATTATTGAACTGACTTGATCAATAAGCCTTTCGCGCACATATGCATCATACTGCTTCTGTCCAATATTCTGAATGATGTGAATACCATCAGCAATAGTTCTGTCTGCTACATCTCTGGCGTCGAGCACCAGAAGATCACTGCTGTTCTCACAGAAAGGATTACCCATGTCATCTATTGTCGATATTAAATATTTTATATCCCTCAATAATCGTTTCTGTGTGTGTCGTACGTCAGTGTCTTTTCTGGCATCACCAGATGCTGTAAATTCCTCAATAACTGAAACCATCCATCTTTGTAGTGCGTCAGTAGTGCGCCTTTGTAGTGACAGCACTACCATCACCCTTTACTGCACCATTGTTCTATTTCTTGGGCTTGGTCAATAGCTATTGGCGAAAATGCTTCACCAGTTCTCAATACTGTAAATTTCCCCTTTCGAAAATGTTCATATACATCAGAATGTTTTGCATGTAATGATGCTATGTCCCGTATGTGCACAGGTATCCATCTCGTATAATGTGTGTGATCGAGGGAAAAGAACCACGGTACAATATTTCACAAGGCATGTACATAAAGATGAAAATCTGATATCCATATTGCACGTACATAGATCAACATATCAATTCCTAGTTGTAGTATTATGGACCAGATGTGAAAATCTGAACACGTCTTGGCTGTACTTGAACAGCAGTCATTAAAGGAGAGGATATTTGCATATTCAGTCATTTCACTTGTATAAGCCACATAGGCATTCTTAAGAAGACTATACAGAGAGCACAAGCTGTGACCTGGTGGCCATTTCTGGTTCGAGTCACATGTGACGCTTTCAAGAGGGAATCTGCTGCTCCAGTAGAGGCAATAATTATCAGCTTGTACCAGTGCTGCGGTCCATCCACGTCCTTCTAGAAGATCACTGAGTAGGCCTACCTTGAGGATGATCATCTCAATGTGAAGACCACCAAAGATAACTAAAAAATGATTTTCACCATAGGTATCAGGCCAACTCTATTGTATCTGCTTAGCTATTGTGTACAAAGGTTGGGTCTATGGTTATGATTGATACTTGTCCCGGGTTTCCTGACTACATCCATGGATTGGCGAATTATGGCAACTGACTTTGCCTGGCCGTGGAAGAGAGAAAAGAAA
>OZ024911.1:79394691-79459039 GCA_964017125.1 Flabesymbios commensalis
TGATAAAAACATATTTCATAAACAGGCGGCAGGTATTTTTGGATGGACAAACAAGCGGGCGAATAAACAACGTTTTGTCAATACCCCACCTTTACTTGTATTCAATAGGTGGGGGGATATCAGGTGTTAATATGACTAGATGTTGACTCTGTTGATCTCAATAGACCAACCTACTACTTACATGGCCCTTTTCTTCTTGGTGTTCGAAAAATAGCACAATTCCACGAAACTACATTTACATGGCGAGTACATGCTCTTCAAAACGAACATTCATTATTATACAGATAAGCCAAGGAAAGTCAACAGTGATTCTGATCATCCACTATATTTTGCACAGTGAGGATGCATTATATAATATTTTTTTCATTTAATACCGATACAAGAAAAATATTTACCGCACATCTATGTTCAATGGCAGCCATTTTGAAAAATGGCCGCCATTTCTGACCGTAAATGATTTTGAAATGGCCCTGTAGCTAAAAATGCTCAGTGATATATACTCTAGCACTGTACCAAATTTCATGGATTTCATGAATTTTACATCAAACCCAAAAAGTGTGTAATATACTCCAAAAGCTCATTATTGTTTATACCAAATGGGTTTATTTTAATTAACAATAATTCTAGAACATGTTTGAATCAAAACTAATTATCCATTATACACAAAAATTAATTGAGAGAAAAACATTTTGACTATGTACTGGAAAAGTATTAAAAAATAGGTGAAATTAAGTGTTAAAGTACCAGCTTCAAGCTCTCTTGTGCATTTGTCAAAGATTAGACACAAAATATTTTACATCTGTGGCTTGTGCCAGTAGCTTTCTATTGATATCAAATATATTGATACAGCGCAAAATTTGACTACTTATTGGGCAAAACTGTGAGATACATACAATTTTCCTGAGCACAAAGAAAAGCGCGCAAATTGTATGTCTAACCAAAAAAGCATGAAATATGTTCACATAACTCATAATTTTTTATTCCAAATGGGTTTATTTTAAGTCAACGATTGTTCTAGAACATGTTTGAATCAAAACTAAATATTTATTATACACAAAAATCAGCTGAGAAAAAATTATTTTGACTATTTACTGAAAAAGTATGAAAAAAGGTCAAATTACGTGTTAAAATACCAACTTCAAGCTATATTGTGCATTTGACAATGATCAGACACACAATATTTTACATCCATGTGAAGGTCTGTATATAGCTCAAAATTAATCTTATTTTCATGAAACCAAAAGGAAATATGTTATTATGTACTGACAAACGTGAAACGCTCAAGAGCCTGAATGAACAAACAATCATGACTATAGGTGGTATGGCTGTCACTCAAACTATATACATACTGGAAAGTATAAGGCATGCAAAGGGTATGACCAGGCTTTAAGTAAAAACATTCATCGTTATACATCGTTTATGCAGGTGGCAAGAGTCACATTTGCCATCAACAACTTTGAGGAGTCAGGTGGGATAATTATGCATCATCAGGACAGCACTTGATTGTAAAGGATTCTGCATCAATAAAAGTAAAACAAATCTTGTCAAGCTGAAAAAAAAACACATTGATCATTTTCTTGGCAAACAAGGCCATCAGATTGTGCAAAAAGCCTGTTGTCGCTGCTAGCCGCAAAAGTGTTATGATGAATTCTGAGCAGGTTTCATCAACAGGTAATTATTCACACAATTGTACAAACTGAAAACGAAAACGTGGTTGGTGTTTCACGCAAGGCACAGATTGGTGAGTACTAATTCTTCTTAGACTTGCTAAGTTATGGCCACAATCAGGATAGTAGTGTTTCAACTCCTGGCCTACAGAACAAGCTTGTTCTGCGTTTACCTGGTTTTATTTTAATAACGGGTGCAGGTATTACAGGCAGAATCCAAATTGTTTTTAAATCGTTACAGAAGAGCTCACGTTTCGTACTTTTGGTACAGCTTGGTAGTGATATATTACTACTAACTGAAGTCATACTATCTGGTTGCGAACAATTTCTTTGTATGGTTACTAGCTTGTCAAAGCTGTCGCATCTATATTCTAGTGTTCTATCACTGCGATGGAAAAAAATCGGAAATATACTTTTAGTCAACTGTCGGAGCATAGCTCCAGCAAATAAAACAGAGTATACATATATCCAAGCACGGGCCAACTTCTGGGCGCATAACAAGGTTAAAAGCACCCATTGTAGCTGATCCCTGTGTCTTAGTTTAGGTTGAACAGGATGGGCAATATCGGTTGATTTTGTCCGTGATTCCAATTGACCTGAGACAGTCTTAGAGTTACTTAAATGCACCTGTGTGGTTAGTATCTTCTCCAGAAGATGTATATGTAAGTAAAACAATTGTTACTTGTCATACACGAACATGTGTACATGCGGAGTAAATGAAAATTGTATGACTACCCACAGTAACACTCATGAGCAAATACGAGGATGAAAGTACTCAACATGAGTACATTTGGACATCAGTAAGTTATACTTTTTAATTTGGTCTAGCATCTAAATATATAAACAAAATAACCATTAAAATATTATTAATCACACAAAAAAATTGTTTCTTGTCATTGATAGATATGATAAGACTCACGCATAGCAATTGACATTCCGAAGAGAAGCAATTATAAAAATGATGAAATATCGCGAAAAATAGATTGTTTAAATATCAACACAAATGGCCTTAAAGTGATATTTCTAGAAAGAAACGTGAAAAATTGGCGGCGACCGAAAAAAAAGCAGAACAAAATGCCGGCAATGGATTTTGAGTGCTCTGGAATGTATGTCATCCAAAGAAACCAAAAAATCAAACTTGAGCAATTTTTACACCAACAACCAAAACAACTGACATAACCGCCTCAACTATTATATATAGTCTAATGAATAGAATACAAAATGTCAATAGTGCATTTCATCCTCGCGCAAAGTATCCACTATTTATAATCGCCGCTGACCCATTAAATAGGTATTCAAATAAAGTTAGAAAAAGGAACGTATCTTTGTTGAAAAAACTATCAGTCTTATAAGCTAATGGGTCTAAATCCAGTTTCCCAGTAGTAGGCCTTGCAAGAGAATTAAAGTATTTTGAAATGTTATCGTAAACATCAGAATTGGACAATTATTGCCTTGAATATTCATAATCATACCATTTTATGGTATTGAACCCAATGTGAGCCCAAGATTCTTATTGGCGGCATTGATCACACTGTTATCTTCATTAGCGAGGGATCTAGTTTCATTAAGTAAACTTTGTTTAACATTCACATTCATTAATATTAAATGTATCTAAAACATTAGATATATCGCTTAGCTCGTCAAGAACAGTATAAAGTAAAGGGGAATCAGTACATAAAAAACTTAAATTCATATCAGTAAAGTTATCTTGATAATTTTGTGTGACGAAACATTGATTGTTTAAAAGAGCATCACTTAAAACAAGTCATACATCATTTACATCGATAGACAAACATAATGTGAAAATGTATACATCTTCATAAACATTAGTGAGTAGTGCATGAGAAGCTTATGTTTAACACACTGAGCGACTGTCAGCGTGTGATCGACTTACTACAAAGCACAATTACGCTCACAATAATCTTATAAGCCGATGAGCAACATCATTTAATGAATAATGTCGCTTGGCTTCATTAAATGACTTTAAATTTGTAAAGCATGATTTCGCTCAGCTCAAATTTGTGAAGCATTGCTGAAATAAATATTTTGCTTGAGGCAGAGTGTAACAAATAAAGTTCTACAGATATAAAGTGAAATATTTTTTTTTTCAATTCGAAAAATCCAGCCCATTTATAGTGATTAAATGGTGGCCCCTTGACGGCCAAGGACTTTGATTATTGTTGATAGAAATCGTTTTGAGTTGCTGTTCATTGGATGCGTTTGCTGCTGACTGTAGGTCAGCAAGAAAGGACATAACTACTATAGACCTGCATTCTACAAAGACAAACGGCAGTAACTATTTACAAGAGAAGTAAGCATTCACTGCTGTTGGCCTTTGTGTGGTAGTAGTATAATTCAGGTAGACCTACTGATGCATACAATCATCCAGTCATTAATGTCAGTGTCGTGTTGCTCTATGCGTGCTTAGTACACACCCTTAATGATGTATACCAGCCGGTGGTTGTGATGTGTAGCATGTATTTGGTACAGAATATTGACCATATTGTCTGATACATTGATTAAATATTAACTGTGATGCTGCACACATAGATCATTCATGGTGAATACAAGAACAGCGCAAACAAGTGTGTCACTGACTGTGAATATATACAGAGAGAACACACAATTAGCCCGTACTTGGGTTTAAAGGTCAAACTCCACATGTTGAATGTTAGCTGACTTTAAATATAAACAGGACATGAAGCAGGCGATGATTAACAATGAGGGGAGGTATGTGGTCATAATGCACATAGCTGCTATAAACACTGTCATAATCTGATTGATATCATTGTCCATGGATATTACAAGACTGTGACGATGGAGGGAAGTGAAGCAGTCAGCAAGAAACGGAAGACGATGTCACCAACAGATTATGGCTTTCTCAACAAATCAGCAGATTATGGCTCTGTCAACAAAGCAATAAACTATGGCTCTGTCAAGAAAGCAACAGATGACGGATCTGCTAACCAAGCCATTGACTACTCATGTAAGCACATTAAAAAAGACAACCAAGTGTCAGACGTAAAAACATACATTGAAGCGTCAGCTGCGCGGTGTGAACCTGTGGACCTGTGTACACGTGACACGTGTCAAAGGTCAACAGATGACAAAAGGTCATCGGATGATAGGAGTAGGGCGAAGAGGAGTGTTATTGTTGATAATGGAGTATCAGGAGGATGGGTTATGGCTGGTCAGGCTGCTGTACCATACGTGTGGAGACAAGGACAACAACACTTATCATCCTCAGTCCTCAGACGTGGCGTGGGCCTCAAACATCTAGTCCCTAAATATCTGCTGGCTAGCTCCACAAGAACAGAAAGTGAATGTATCAACAGGTTATGTCAAAATGCCAGCATTAAATTCACGTTTAAACCTGACACGGCTCTGATATCATTAAAAGTATTAACAAATAGATATCCCCACCTGACCCCAATGATACAAGCTGTGTCAACGGAAGATAGTATGTGTGATAGGGAAAAATACAGGAAAACCTGACCCCGATGATACAGCTGTGACAGAACAAGAGAGTTTGTGTGATAAGGATAAATACAATAAAACCTCACGCAGATGATACAAGCTGCATCAGAACAGTTTGTGTGATCAGGATAAATACAGGAGAACGTGAACAGTTTATTCACAAATCAATGTGTTGATGAAAAATGTAATAAGTTTGATATTATTGCGGTATGAACATTACAGGAACGCGTTTAAATTGTATTTGTGTCATTATAACGTCATGGCTGGTAATGAGCATCACATGAAATAATTTCACGTTTTATGAAGTGATGAATAGTACAAGAAACATGGGAGTATTTATCAAGTGATGTCATAAGCATTTTACCAGTGATGTCATAAGCATTTTACTAGTGATGTCATAAGCATTTTACTAGTGATGTCACAAGCATTTTACTAGTGATGTCATAACCTTTTTACCAGTGATGTCACAAGCATTTTACTAGTGATGTCATAAGCCTTTCACTAGTGATATCATAAGCATTTTACTGGTGATGTAATGAGCATTTTACTAGTGATGTCATAAGCATTTTACCAGTGATGTCATAAGCATTTTACCAGTGATGTTATAAGCATTTTACTAGTGATGTCACATGCATTTTACTAGTGATGTCATAACCTTTTTACCAGTGATGTCACAAGCATTTTACTAGTGATGTCATAAGCCTTTCACTAGTGATGTCATAAGCATTTTACTGGTGATGTCATGAGCATTTTACTAGTGATGTCACAAGCATTTTACTAGTGATGTCATAAGCATTTTACTAGTGATGTCATAAGCATTTTACTGGTGATGTCATGACCATTTTACTGGTGATGTCATAAGCATTTTACTGGTGATGTTATAAACATTTTACTGGTGATGTCATAAGCATTTTACGGCATCAGTAAAATGCTTATGACATCACCAGTAAAACATGATGACATATATATGATGTCATAAGCATTTTACTGGTGATGTCATAATCATTTTACTGGTGATAATATAAGCATTTTACTGGTGATGTCATAAGCATTTTACTGGTGATGTCATGAGCATTTTACTGGTAATGTCATAAGAATTTTACTGGTGATGTCATGAGCATTTTACTGGTGATGTCATGAGCATTTTACTGGTGATGTCATAAGCATTTTACTGGTGATGTCATAAGCATTTTACTGGTGATGTCGTAAGCATTTTACTGGTAATGTCATGAGCATTTTACTGGTGAAGTCATAAGCATTTTGCTGGTGATGTCATAAGCATTTTACTTGTGATGTCATAAGAATTTTACTGGTGATGTCATAAACATTTTTCTGGTGATGTCATGAGCATTTTACTGGTGATGTCACAAGCATTTTTCTGGTGATGTCATGAGCATTTTACTGGTGATGTCACAAGCATTTTACTGGTGATGTCATGAGCATTTTACTGGTGATGTCATAAGCCTTTTACATGTGATGTCATATAATTTAACCATTTAAGCGCTGAGCACGACTATAGTCGTTTCGAGTTTGTTGTATTAACCGATCAAATCAGTGTTATTGGGAATGGAATGAGTGTTCAAACATCAAGACTTTGTTTTGACCAAAATTTAAAAATATCGAGTAATTATCACCCACTTGAAGATGAGGATCGCAGTAGCTGTACACAACTTGAAGTTGGTGAAAATTTAGGGCATTTAATTTACAACTTTAAGTGTCAGTAAACAGTAATGTAAAGTCAGCATTTGGCATATGACATTATCTATGGTGATGAAAAAGCACGAGGGAATTTTACATTAACGTATATATTTATTGTAATAATGCCCAATTGTATGTAATCCTGCAACTTATGCACAAGTATATGATTCGCGTATAACATGTATGAACTGAAAACGTTAGTATATGTCATAACGCAACACTTGGACTTGACTACATATGTCTTGTTCAACTTATCTTCCAAGCATTCTATTTGAGGGTATTTTACATTTGGCTAGCAAAACGCAATATTGTGTTTACTGCCTTACAAAGCCAAAGGCGGTATAATCTTACTTTACAAGCAGATACTGTTATTGTGCCTTTGCTGAGTAGTGTAGTGTTAAAAGACAATATATTAGATATGTAGAAATAAAGTATTATTTGTTGTTAGAGTTGTAGTTCTAATAACATTGTAATGAAAATGCATTTATTATTTGTTTCACATTTTATATTAACTTAAGTATATGTGTTTTCAATAAATAGTAATTACGCCTAATGAAGGCTTTTTGAGTTCAGCTCTCCTATATTTATTATGCAACCTGTCACTTTTACCAGTGTTAACTCATCTCTCTCACTTTTCCTGGCTAATATAATAGTGATATTGTTCTTGTAATAACAGTTTTACATAACTGATTGATCCGATGAGGTTTAAAATAGGTGAGTCGTTATGTAGTAGTAGTAAATCATTGCTTTATGTCACTTTTCGACAAGTCGTATGATTCACTGATCAACAATATAGTAGGGTGAAAAACCTACTATATTTTTATGACCACTTTCTGGCTAAAATGTTTTGATGATTGATTTGACTTCCTTAAACCTTTCAAAAAATATTTAGCCCCAGTATCCCTCGCAAAAATCCCGGCATTTTTTTCTAGAGGCGTAAATCCAAAATGTCCGCCTGCGCCATTATGAAAAAATAACTTGTGACATATAAAGCTACAATTTATTTATTTATTTATTTATTGAGACATATTTATACAGGGTGGACATTATTAGCAGTCAGGCTATTTTTTATATGTGGCCTGTAGAGATTTTGTTATATGAAAAACAAACATTCAATTATAATACAAGTGAGCTTTATAATACAGTTAAAAATGCCCCAAGGTTAAAACACATAATATAGAAATGTTGCCCGCGCCAAAACCAGAGATAAAAAAACTACATAAATATTATATATTAATATTAATATGAATAGTAGGTAAAATACACTCTGGAAAGCGTAGCAACGTACAAAATTACCTTTTAAAACATGATTTGTTTCCCTTTAAAGAACGTGTTTACTATGAGAACAAGTGAAATATAAATATATATTTACATACATACACACATACATATACATAACATGACGTACTTGTTAGTTTTTTTTAAATATACTTACATTGTTTTACATACATCGCTATAAAACAATTAACACCCTTAGTTTAAACTGTTCCACATATTTTAAGCAGGTGGTTTTGACTTTTGTAATTTCTTCAGCCGAGATTTAAATGTATTGTATGTTGGCGAATGTCTGATGTGCATAGGCAACGAATTCCAGAGATTCGCTCCGGAATAACTGAGCGATGATTTGAATATTGTTAAATCGCTTTTCGGTGTTATTTGTTGAGCCTCTAGTTAATACACTATGATGTTCCGCAACGGAGGAAAACAGATCAGAAATATAATTTGGTGCCAAGTTGTTCCGTGCTTTATACGTGATACAACAAGTTAAGAATTCATATCTTTCTCTAATTGTTTGCCATCCCAGGTTCCTGATAATATTTATACTCGATTCATCCCAGTTAAAGTTTGGGGTTACAATGCGGGCAATATGAATAAATACACTTTTTGGGTTAATTCGACCACAAAGAATAAATTTCTGATGTCAATTTGGTATTGAAACACATTTCTGACCCTACAATCCAAGATGCCCGACAAATTTGGATAGAAAATACATTTTTTAAGCGAAACAGAATTTGATCCCCTTGCAGGGTGGTATGAATGCAACAGTTAATATGCCTATAGATGAATTCATAGCTCTAAATAACAATAAAAAATTACAATTAAAAAAATATAAAATAATAAAATAAAATAAAATAAGTTCAGCACGTATATGTCGCACATAGGCCTCCATATATAATATATGTATTGGATTACACCTCCTGTCAGGCTATGTTCTGAATCCTTAGATTCTGATGAATGTCATGCTATTCTGTTTACCATCATCTGGTTTTATTTTCATGCCAGCTTCGCTTAGCCTTTCTGAGACGAGCCTGAGGTGGTAAATGTGCTCAACAGCTTTTCTGCTGTATATGATTATATCATCAATGGAAACAAAGCAACACTGATCAGTCCATGTATCCCCTGTCCATGGTGCTTTGGGAGAGGCTGATCAGCGCTGGCCAGCTCATACGGCATTCGCTTGAACTCGAATAGGGCACTATGGCAAGTAAAAGTTGTTTTGTAATCTGCCAGTATCCACTTTTGATATCTAAAATCGAAAACAACTTGGCAGTCTTTTACCGTGGCCGCATTAAGCTTACAGTAGTTGATGCAGAAGATCTAGGTATGATTCATCTTTTTGGGGGTCAATGTGACTGCCGCCGCCCATGGTGATGTTGAAATCTAGATTACACCCGCTTTTATCATATCGTTGACCACTTTCCTTATTCAGAGGTGTGTACAGTAGGCCCTCAGTTTAATGGATCAGCAGCCATTCAGTTTGATGGTGAGGGTAATTAGGTTGCAATGACCAATGTTGTAAAGGTCCTCGCCAAAAACGTCTGTATACCCCTTCATTATGTCATTGATACAATGGTGTCAACAGCTCTGAGACAGAGGCTGCGATTCTTATCTGAAGGCAAGCTTACCTACCCCACAGCATGGGCGATGGGTGAAGAGGGTAAAGTAGTCAGCTTCCTGAAAATATTCACTGACAGAACCTTTGCTGGCCACCTGTTGAGAAGTCGATTCCAATCTATAGCGAACAAATTTATACACTCATTAGAAAAACACTCAGAATTATTCAAACTCCAAAAGGATCTACATAATCCGATAAAGAAGAGGGGTAAAGAAGAGGGCCAAAACTACAAGAAACAATATGGAAATGAAAATGGTATGAAGCAATTACAAACAAAAAATCTTCTGCGAGAAAGCATTTCACAATGCTCGTAAACTAAACTCAATTGATAAGACCAATACTTAATATTTAGGACTACGTGGCTTATCATCTATATTACCACAACCTATATTGTCTAGGGGAAAGCTTTTCGCTGTGCCTCTTAAAATTCAGCATCGAGGTTGACGGAGGTAACACTAAAAAGCAACCTTATAACAACAGTTTTTACCTAAATCTCCCTCTGAAAAACTTAGAACACTGTTCATGATCAGACGTTGGGCATTGATACATAGTAAGTGGCATTTCACCTGAGATGTATCTTTAAGTTTAGGGCTAAATTTATTGTTTTAAGTTTAGTGGACCTTTCCCGTCGCCTGTGTTATTGTACCGTGTGGGACCCTAAGAAAATTGTAAGAGCTGCTTTGTCAACTGATGACTCTTTCTTTGAGGTCTGGGAGGTTTTCGCTCCCAGTGTAAATGCTGAATATATGGCAATGTCCATGTCGTGATTGTTAAAACCCAGTGTGAAAACCCTTCCACTCACTAACACAGCCAACCGGGCAGCTGGTGCCATGTATGGGTGGATAAACGGAACTTTCGTCTGTCCGCAACGATCTTGGCAAGTTGCCTTCATTGTATGATATAATACTATTATCAGTCATACAGTGAAGGCATCAGGGAGTTTTATCCGAAGAATTACATCAGATGCTAAAATTCCACAGTTTTACCCTGTCGTGTTGGCTCGGGGACCAACCATTTTACTAAAGCTATCACTGGTAACTCCGAATGACGCTGAAGCGGGTATACATTGTGTTTGACGACGTAATAACTGATATTGAAAAGTAACACCAGGAAAAAACACTATTTTCAGAGCAATGAGACATTATGACAAACTCGACAACTTATTAATTTATCAGAGGTATAGGTCGTAATAAAAGAAATACTCATTAAATGCTAACAGTTGCTAAAAAAAATGCTGAATTGACTACATTTTACAAGCTGGAGGACGACAACAACGGACAACGGACGACACTATATTTGACAACGATATCTAAGTAAAAGTAGAGTTATGAAATTGAACCCAAACATGTAATGGTTGGCTATATGGGGACTACTGTTTATAGTAAGCCCCAATTGTATTAAAACTACTCTCAGCACCTTCGGCGCTAGGGTAAAATCAATCAAGTATTTATTTCTTTAACAGTTTATTTGTTAACTAGCCGAAGTATTTGATATATATTGTTTTAATTATCATGTCAAATATTCTGTAATTGATGTTCTAAAACCCTATTTTGTTTTTTTATTTGAAAGATATAATTAAAAATTACAACGACACTGTCATTTTTAATCAGTTTTACTACAGTCAGTTTCACCAGATCCTGGGAGTAGCCTTTTTTCAAATAACTCGATCGATGTTTATAATTTTTCAACACAATATTTCTCGGATCATTTTTTTATCTTCCCCCAGTATTCCTGAAAATTTGGTTGTTTTTTTGGTTAATATCGAACTTAGATCATTTGGCATGTAATACATTTTCAAAATCACATTTCGCTTTAACATCATTACCGTGAAACAAAAATTATATTACATGTCAAATGGTCTAACTTACAAAATACACAACAAAATGTCACAAAATTTTCAGCGATGTTAGGGGAAGATGAAAAAATTATCCGAGAAAAAATTTGTTGAAATATTTCAAACAACGACCCAGCAAATTGAAAAAAGGCTACTCTCAGGATCTGGTTAAACAGACTGTAGCATGAGAAACAGGTTAAATCTCTATCATTGGAAATAGAATAAATGTTTAAACGTCAAGATTTGACAATGTTTGGTGTCAAATTATACAAACATGTGTAATATTCAAAATTTATTTTGCACTTTAAGGGTTAACTAGACTGAAAGACAGCCCTCTCACACAGCTCGAGGACTGAATATCTTGGAGTTTATTGCGAATAATGGCAGCTTGCCAACTCAAGGTGTTGGCAGGTTGCCAGGTCCACTCAGCGACCAGCATTGGCGTAATCTGAAAAATGCTGAAACTCCCGCCATGGGTTTGATAGAAGGGGAATTCCCGCTGCTCTGGTTTTTCATCAATGCATTATTATCCAAGCGAGAGACGAAGGTTAGCAGTGTCTACACATGGACAGATGACACTTTCTGAAGGAGTGTAAGGGTTTTTCCATGTATTATCAACATTTATCAAGATAAACGATCTACAGCTCCGTAGATAATATTCTATAATATCATATTCTTCATGTGTGTGTTTCCCAGTGGGAGTGAATTTTTAAATGCTTTAAAGTCGCTTTCATACCTTACAGAATGCTTTAAATAGTTATATTAAACAAGTAAAGGTATATTAAGCAAATACAATTATCGGGGCAGACCTTGTTTAAGCGACTTAGTTGCAACGCTGCCAACAAGCCCTCCTCTTAGCTATCTCCCACCTCAGTTACTATGGGGTACACCTGATCGGGATGACGCCTAATCAGAATGGTCTCGTCTAATGGGGAAACGCCTTATTGGAATGATACTGTATCCCGTGCATAAATATTTATGCATTTATAAGTGAAAATCGCATATTTTAGTGATGTTTTATCATTCTTTTATATGCGAATATAAGTGCATGCACTTGAAGTGCATTCACTTGTTTTCGAAAAGTAAGTGCACCCCTCTAAATAGGAATGACGTTACCAAATATGACACCTTAAACGACAAGAAGAAATTAGTCTTCTAACCCACATTATGACAATCACCCCCATAACACCCGTCCCCATTTAGCCAATTATTGTTACGAGGCCCGAGCTCTTAAAAAACATTGGCACTCATCTAAACAGATTATTGTGGAAGACAAAGTTGGCGACAGAAAGAGTGGGAGAGTTGGTATACGTCATGTCAATAGGGAGTGACTCCGAAGCTGGACAAATCTTTAATCTCACCACGTCTTGAGTCTTAGCTCCTATAGGCAGAGGTGTAGACGTAACTGTTGACAATGGTGACAATAGTTGTGACGATGCAAACATGTTAAGACAGTGAGGATTTTTTTTTAGCCTGGCAATTAGACTTGTGATCATATAATAAATGCACATATTTTGAAAGTCGTTTGCTTGAATTAAGCTTATATATCGTGCCATTGGAGATAGGAGGTGCTAAACTGCTACTTTACAAAGTGGCAGTTTAGCACCTCCTTCAAAATCCAAGGGGACGAAATATAGAGCACATCTCGGTGCTAAGATGATAAATTTATAATGATATACTATAATTATTGTTACAAAAAAAAAAAGTTTTCACATTTCAATTTTTTATTTCGAAATATTTGTTATCAAGGTCATCCCATGTTCGAATATTTATCAATATTTGTTGTGCTCGGATATAAATGCACGCATCTGTTTTCGAAAACTAAGTGCATCTTCAAATTAGTAATGCCTGAATCATTGAAAAAAAAAATTAGCCGACAATATAATAACGATCATATGATATTGTTGACAACATCACTTGGATGAACAAGTTCACAAGTTTGTAATAGTAACGTCTGAATCATTTTAATATTAAAGCTATGCTACGCGTAAAATGTTTCCATTCAATATTACAACTGAAGCTATAGTGAACCTCTCATAATGTTGGAACCTAGATGGGTTGTGAATAACTTTACATTTACAAAGTTTTACACCTAAAAATAGCCAAACATGAATAATAATTAGAATACATTCGAATTAGTTTTATTTGATAGTCCAGCTGATATTTTTATTCCCATGATTTATTTTAATTCTGACTTTAATTTCTATTCTTTTTAATATATATACTGCCAATACAGCATCATTTACCATTAAATTGTAAAAAAAAATTGTATATTCTAGATCAGCACCATTTGCAATGAATAAATCTGTTCTGTGCTTAGACCTGTAAATCCATAAAAAAACATCGCTAGCTGGTGAACGATAAGAGGTGAATAAAATGACCACTAGAAGTAGAATCTGTCAGCTATAAATATCGCCATCTAAAAATGGGATCATTTTGTATAAGGTACAGGTGATGAAAGTGTTTTTATCTAGCTCCGAAGATTATGACATCATAGCTTCAGGTGCAATATTGAATCCCAACATTTTACGCAAATGTATAGCTTTTAGTTGTTGGAAATATAGTAACAGTCAAATAATTCCGATATAAATATTGGTGAAAGCATTGCTTGAAGCATTCCTTGCACATCCTCTCATAGCAGGGGATTCCGTAGCCTCCACCCCCTGCCTGATATCAAGCAATCTGATGCTATTTGACCTGTTTTGACCCCACGAATGTGGCAGTGTCTGGATACCCCTTATTTCCATGATCCAATCAAACGCGTTTGTCCTCATTAAGTATTGACCAATGAGAAGCGAGCTTACTCTCACCTTTAACTTCCGGAGTTGAAGATAAACAGACAGAATAAAATGGACGCCGACGTTAGAACTCAAATTTGCGAATTCTTTGATATAAAAAGCTTATTAAAAGAACAAGAAGACGTAATCTGTGCGTTTCAAGAAGGACGGGATGTATTCGTGTGTATACCAACTGGCATGGGAAAGTCACTCACTTTCCAAAGTATTGGATTTTTACGTCCTGAACAGACCGTGTTGGTTTTCAGTCCGCTGGTAAACATTATTGACGAGCAAACTGCGTTTCTAAACTCGAAAGGATTGTCAGCATGCAGTATCAATCAGGTGAGTTTTATTAGCTGATTAGACTTTAAATTATGTTTTGTACATTTTTTCTATCTTGCTATGCCTATGCCATGGCTAGGATCAGGTGATGATACCGATAGCCGGGTCGCTGATATACTATAGTCCTATACTCCCCGCTATAGCCTATACTAGCTATAGTATAGGCCTACTCGCCGTCAAATTAAAAATTATCAACCAGGATCGCATGATTTTCGGCGATTTCTCCGTCAATTTTGAACCGATTTCCTTGAAATTTTGCAGAGGCCATTTTCTATTAAAATCCTAATACGGGTAAAAATTTAGCAAAATTATATTTAATATTTCAAAAGTTAGACCATTTGCTATGTAATAAAATTCCAAAATTAGTTCAATGGGTTTAAAGAGGAACGTCGTAATTTGAATTCTTTACATGTCAAATGGTCTAACTTTTGAAATACGCGATATAATTTTACGAAATTTTCAGGGCTGCTAGGATTTAAATAGAAAATGGCCTTTGCAAAATTTTAAGAAAATCGGTTTAGAATTGACGGAGAAATCGCCAAAAATCATGCGATCCTGGTTAATTTGACGGCGAGTATAAGTGTATAATAGTGTAGTCAGACTCAGAGAGTAGAGTGATTTAGCCCAGGCAGCTAGGCCTAGTCCGTAGACCGTGACGGGACAGCTAGGGCGTGATTCAAGTTTTCAAAAAAGTTACAGTTCATCCTAAAAGTAAAAGGTCCAGGCTAGGCCCAGGGCTAATCTAGACCTCCAGTACAACGTGTAGTGTAGGCCTAGTCTATGTACCGTCTACATGCAGACTGCGGAGGATGGTCCAAAATGAAAGTTAGCTTTTCGGTATCCAGTCAATCACTCAAGCGATTGTCACAAAATTTTCTAACCATAATCAGATGTCATTTGGCAACAACCCTTAAAATTTTGCGAAATTCCATTGCACATTTCAAATGTTAGACCATTTGACATGTAACGCAATTCTGAGAATAAACCGGAATGTCAAATAATAATACTCAAATGGGCTAACTTTCGAACTATAGACTATTTTTTCTCAGCGCATCGGTACCAAGACGCTTCGGTTTCGTCCGTTTCGCTAAAAAAACCTTTAATTCCTAATTTCTTTTGAATTGGCCATGAATTCAGCCACAAAACAGTATCTGGGAAACACTGGATATGCCGAATGACTGGAAAATAGATTATAGGGTTTACAAAATTTCATGAAAATCGCTTGAGAATTGACTGACTTTCATTTTGGACCATCCTGCACCATCGGACAGACTTTAGTCTATTTAGCCCCCCCCCCCCCCACGACGGGAGCTGGTCCAGAATGAAAGTTGGCTTTTCGGTATCTACCATCATTACCATACTCAGTCAAATCTCAAGCGATTTTTATGAATTGTGTAAGCCTTTTTTTCTAGTAATCTGGCATCTATCTTGAAAAAATCATAAAAAAGATCTATAGTTCAAAAGTCAGACCATTTGACATGTAGGCCTAGTGAATTTCTATTTATTAGGCTCCTCTATAATTTTTATAAATCCATACCTTTATTCCGGAAATTTTCAAGGTTGTTGCCAAATGACTAGATAAAAATGGTTACAAAATTTTGTGACAATCCATGCAATCACGTGAAAATTGACTTAGTAGATACCAATATTTTTAAACTAACTTTCCATTTGGACCATCCTCCACCATGGGACAGACTAGCCTGAATGTTAAAAAAATTTCATGAAAATCGGTGGATAATCGTCTGCAAAATCAAATAAAAAATGCGCTACTGGTTACTTCTGGCCACTCTTGTTCTAAACAACCCAAACAACCGTCAAGTTTTCTTAAAAGATATAGGCCTAGCAAAGTTTGACAGTTTGATATATTAAATTAAAGGGACTGGCCAAGGCTAAAATCATAAAAAAAATTGTGATTTTATTTTGGCTTCTTAATATGACCATATGATGTAAACATGTCCATAGACTAGAACTGCAATTTTTTTTTAATTTTTCTGCTGCACATTCACCAGTTAGACTAGATATAGAGACAAAATTCCCGTATTTTTAATGTTTGACATGGTTGTCAATAATTAGAAATCAGGAATTTCGTCTCTATATATCTAGCCTAACTGGTGAATGCGCAGCAGAAAAATTAAAAAACTTTTGCAGTTCTAGTCTATGGACATGTTTACATCATATGGTCATATTAAGAAGCCAAAATAAAATCACCAATTTTTTGATGATTTTAGCCTGGGCCAGTCCCTTTAAATATTGAAGTCCCTCTTTAAGAGTCTATACGGCTCGACTGAATTATAGTGGTAATAGGTTTGGAACAGTAACAGCACCAATTTAAGTTTAATGTTAAAAAGTGTTCATATATTGACTCCTTTCATAGATGTGTTTCCACAACCAGACAGCATAATTTATAATATTTGAGGCAGTAGCTAACCGTACATGAGTTACCGTAGGCCTATGTTACGTATAGCATACTATTCGTACGTTTGTACAACTAAATGACTGTTGATTGGTAATACGTAAGATTAACAGCACATATGTACAGTTAGTCACATACAGATAGACACTCCCATTATTTTAACTTTCATCATATGGTTGGACTAAAATATCATGTCTGTTGTTGGTGCATTTCAGTTGAGCTTACCAAAAAATAATATCACAATCATGCTTATTGCTGATTTATACTTAATTCTTTATCTGTTCTTTTTAGAATTTGTATAATTAATATTCTAAATTTTTATCATAACCTGATTTAAATCTGCACAGACCTTCACCATGTTTACTAAATATTGTATGTGGGAATAACAAAGTGTTCTATTATGTTTTTAGGCTAATTCTGCTGACATGCTAAGTGGCAACTATCGATTTATCTACACAAATGCAGAAGGTGTCATGGATAATCCTGAAAATTTGAAATTAGTGCGAGAACTAGCAAAGAATAAATGTTTAGCTGCCATTGTAGTAGATGAGGCTCATACAGTCATCAACTGGTAAGTTCCTGTATTTTCTATCAATTGAAAAAATATATGAAATAAATCAATATTTTTAAAAATTAACTCATCTTATTCTAATAAGTTAATCCTGTTTCACAAAATAGAGCTGAATTTTTATCCCGATTAAATTTTTCTTTAGTCAAAAAATGCTGTTTTATAATTATCAGGGACCAAAATTGGACCAAATTTCCACTTGTCCAGTCTGATAACTGGCCTAAAAAATTAATAGTCCTTCCCAAAAATATTACGTGTCCTTCCTAATAATTGTCAAGCAGGGCACTCGCCTGCTCAGTGAAACTGAACTTGTCCTTTCTGGATTTTGGTCGTCTCCGACGATCGGACGGGGCCAATTCCGAGTCCTGATTATAATTATATGCATCGTGTGTACTGTACCATACATACTGGAATAAAATCACAACGTTAATTTCTAAACACAATTGACCACATATCATAAAAACCTAATACTGTCCATTTTAAATGATTTCAACCTAACTAGTAATAAAAAAAATCAAATTTCTTATCAATATCAGACATGGATAAATTAAGACATGTTAAACAGTTTTACAGATAATGCTGGAAGAGAAACTATTTCAGTAGTTATAATACAATTCCATCAATGTGGCATTTTTTAAATTGATTTCATATTAATTCCCATGGAAAAAATATTTTGTGGTCATAGGTATAAGTCATACATGTAAAGGCTATAAAATTCTGTCCATTTAACAATTGAAATCAAAATTGATTCCAATAAAATATTAATTTTCAAGAATTAATAAATTTGTTGAAAATGGATAATTTTCTAACTAATTTATCTATTGATTTTTTTTTAAACAAAATTATACACTGAAATCTTCATCCTCTTTTACCATGTTCTCCCCTGCATAATTTGAGACTGTAAATAATATTCATCGACTACCAGTGTGCATGTCAGGCACTCGCCATTTGAAGTGAGTCGAAAAAAAGAACGGGCGAGTCCATATATGTCCACATGTCCTGTTTTCAACATTACAAGTCATTATTTTTTGTCGAATCCCAGCAAACACAACACATTGACCCGGTTTTGATTTTACGTTGCCCAGGCCACTGTCTGCAACGCTGGCCCAACATTAAATCAGCACAGGGTCAATGTGTTTGCTGGGATGCGCGAGTGATGTAATCAGTTAGTTATTCACACTGAACTACTAAGCCGATCAAATCACTATTATTTGGAATGACATCAATTGTTTTCTTCAAACATCCAGATTTTAAACTACATATATTCGGTCTCAAGGTGTGGGTGTGTCTGTGGACATGCTTCCCCATGAAAATAATAAAAAGAGGTCGCCATTTATTGCATTAGGGAGACAGTTATGTCCAAATCCGGACCCTTTTTAAATCTTTGTAGACATAGGCCTACATTTTTTCAATAAATCACACCAAATTCTAACCTTCTCTAAATACAAAATAAAAAGTCATTTGGTTGAGGTAACAACATTCTGTTTTAAAAATAAAATTCTATCCAGAGACAGGCTTATACCAAAAACTTAGAAAAATCCATGGACATCAATTTATATTGCAATGTAAGATCCAATCATGTAATTTACATTAAGAAAAAAATTTATCTGTCCAGAGGCATTTCTACTTGAAAAATTCTACTCATTATTCACAGTTCATTGATCAACGTAAGGTTTACCAGCAGACAATGAAGTCCATTGACCAAATATCAGATTGTCTGCCAAAATTTCATGTTCTCCATAAAAAATATCTGAATATTCACTATCCCATTTCCATACCTTCCAGACTCCAGTTAACTGTAGTAATACCCAGTTAGTCCTGGGGCTGATTCTGGAAATTTACATTTTGCTGCATCCCCAGAAGAACATAGGTTTTATAGTATTTTGTTTCTTTGGTTCACCAGCTTACATAATCCCTTTCAAAAAGTGTCCGAAAGACCTTTTGAGGAACATTTCCTGCTGGCAGTCTTAGTGCTCTGATGGAGATGAGAACATTGCCATTTGTACATTTGTATCTGACAAAAACTATAACAATTATTGCTAATTTGACCTGGTACGTATTTAATATAATTATCTATAAAAAAATATTGCACTGGCAGTGAAGGATTCAAGATCAAATGTTCTCAGGCCATCTGGGTCACTACAATTTATGATTCACAGAACCCAGAAAATTTTGGAAGAAATTTGGTGTTGTCTGAGTGCATTCTGAGGCACTTTGAAACTAAAATTAGATACACATTTAGGCTTCTTTTCAGTTCTCGATGATCTCCGTCCCGCCGGACTGTTGCTAGGGTGTCAATTACTGACCCTGGATACAAATTACCGGTCTGGGGTCGACTTCAAATCATCCACTGATTGCAGTGTAATAATTTACAGAGGCATAAATAAAAATTTAAACTTCTTTTCGAAAAAAAAAGTAATAATTATTTTTTTTCAGACACATTTCTGCAGGGGTACCGGGTAATGTTTTAAAACTAGTTACATGTGTGCCAAATAATGATAAAAAAGTGAGAAACCTATGTTCTTGAGGGGGGGGGGGGTCAAAAATTGTTTGTCCACTAGGAAAACCTCCCAGATTTTGATTGTCTGCCACAAATTCTGGTTGTCTTGAACTTGTAATCGGGAAGGCCTAATTTTAAACGCTGTTAAAAGCGCTGAAATATTTTTGTATAAACCATGGAAACCAAAGGGGTTTTTCGATTTGAAATAATCATAAATGTCTTGGTAAGCTCTTTCTGCTTGCTTTGAATACTGTACCTATGTTATCAGTGGTTATGGGTCTACAGCCATCATAAATACTTTAATTATTATTTCAGTGCGGGGACCGTCTTTTGTCTACAGCTGTCAGATTCTGACGTATAAAGACGGTCCCCGCTTTGAAAGGGTTAACAGACAAAAATACACAGCAAATGTAAAGAAGTCATACAACAAAGGGAAATAAGAAATGACATATTTTTAATTCTTAAATATGTATCAACAAAAAATAGTAGAACAATGTCAAAATAGTTTTACTCCATATATATACCGGTATATATATTATAAAAGTGAAGTAATATTCATGTATGAAGTAAATGAAGTCACAGTAGACCTATAAATATTTTTAAAAATGAAATAATACCATGTAAACCTTTATGTGCACACATATCTATACTGGTACCTTACAAGACAACAATTGTACTGTCAAGCACAGCTGAAAGCATTTTATAAATTTTCAATTTTAAAGTTTACAACAGTTGCTCCGTTTTGGGTTTGTACAGCAGTGTACTTGCAAATGTTTTTTCAGATGAAAATGATACACGAAACACACAATTTGGTAGTAATAATTCAATTTAAACTATCTAAATGAAAAAAATGAACTATTAATTAGAAATTAAATCACATCTACAAAAAAAGTGTCCTAACAATAAACAGCTAAAAATGATATTCTATCCTCCAAAATATTACTGCAATTGGAAGATAAGCAAATACAGAGTATAACTATGCATGGTCCATGATGGGACATATTTTCAAGACTATTGTCACTAATTGTTTGGCAATATAGTACTTAAAAAAGATGTTTGTTTGACATATCACAAATGATTTTTTTTTTTACAGGGGAGAAGCTTCCGATGGGAATGAGGCATTTCGTCCAGCATTTTCAAGGATAGGTGAAGTCAGGTCACATGCTCCAAACGTGCCTATATTAGCACTGACAGCCACAGCTTCATTCACAAACAGAAGGAGGATTAAGAAGAACCTTTGCATGGTTGACTGCTTTGAAATTGTGCGCTGCCCTGACAGACGGAACCTTCTAATGCAGATCAAGAAAGTGAACAACAGGGAAGAGCTGGTGGCTGTTTTTGAATGGTTGCTGTCAGGCATTCGAGAGATGCGCACTTCCTACCCTAGAACAATTGTGTTTTGCAAGAGAAAAGATGACTGTGGACTGATTCGCTCCATGCTTGCATTTCACCTGAAAGATGCTGTGTACAATTCCTCCAAGAGAATGATTATTGAACAACTGCACAGTCAAACTAGGAAACGCATTAGGACTAACATAATAAAAGACATGCAAGATACCAATGGGAACATACGTGTCCTGATTGCAACAAATTCAGCAGGGATGGGGGTAAATTTTGCTTCCATAGACAATGTCATAAATTATGGACCCCCTCAGGACATGGACAGTTTCCTACAGCAGATGGGACGTGCTGGTCGCGATGGACAATCTGGTCATCATGTGCTTTTATGGAAACCAAATCAGCTTAGAAATATTACAGATAAAGGCATGCTACAATATGTAAAGAATCAGGATGGTTGCAGACGTAAAGTTTTGTATTATTGTTATGGTGCTCCACAAGAGCAGTGTGTGCCGTCAAGTCGCTGCTGTGATCAGTGTACTAGTAGTGAGTACTGGCATTCAGCAATGCAAATACAAAATAAACATGAAGTGGAATGTGACAATAGTGAAGAGCTAGATGACCATCAGAAGGCTATACTAAGATTATCCCTTGAACATTATAGGGATGAGCTGGGATGGTCCGATAAAACAGCAGTAATATCCCCTGATGTCACACATGGCTTCTCCAACCAAACAATTGAAAACATTGTCAAGCAGGCTCATAAAATTGTCTCTGCTGATGATGTTATGATATTTTGTAATGTCTGGTCATATGAGCATGCAGAGAGAGTTGTAGATTGTATCAATGATATCACAGGACTATCACAACTAAATTCCAGTGATGATGAGGAATTTAGGAATGCAGATGACTAGGTAAAAGACTATTCATTGACTAGATAAAATATTAATAATTATTGACTATTCATTGACTAGGTAAAAGACTTTTCATTGACTAGATAAAAGACTATCAACTAACTACATAGTTATATCATGGCGATTTACTAAGTTATGGTGTGATTAATAGCATACACATCTTACACATAATAATTAACCCTTGACCTGCTAAGCACGACTGTAGTCATTTTTAGTCTATTTCATTACCCGTTTAAATTACTGTTACTATGGTTTGGATAATGCGAATGAGAATTGTCCTTAAACATCAAGATCTCAAAATTATTGGTTCAAAATTAACAGATATGTTTGTGTATTGTACACCCACTTGAAATTGTGGGTCGCTGTAGCG
The DNA here is from genome assembly GCA_964017125.1 of Flabesymbios commensalis. Taxonomy (NCBI): domain Eukaryota; kingdom Metazoa; phylum Annelida; class Polychaeta; order Terebellida; family Flabelligeridae; genus Flabesymbios; species Flabesymbios commensalis. The sequence goes on from OZ024911.1 coordinate 79,417,486, forward strand.
AGACACAACATCAAGCGAGTGCAAATATAATTTTTTTAAATTCAGGTGTTAAATGTTAACATCATTAGCCATGAAATAATACTGCATTGATGGTACATGTTCATTTTTCAATGTGTAGTTCATAACTTTACTTAAACTTTTAAAATGTGAATAATGTCTGTGTTTTCAAAAGTGGATCAGTATGTTATTATTAGCATATACAGTACTGCTCATATTATGGCACAAAAAGTTGATTTTCTGAGTGAAATTTAGCAATTTTAATTACATCACAAAATTGAAAACCAGATTGAATGTCTGGCTGTCAACTATGTGATGTGTATCAAATCAGGAATTTTCAAAAGAATTAATTACCTTGGTGAAAAAGAATTAATTACCTTGGTAAATAATCAATAGGCCTACCTTCATAGAATATCTTTGTATCGACAGTTATGTACTTTATATATACATGTATTTAATATATATATCAAAAGCATTTAAACCAATAATTATCAACTTGAATACCAGGTATATTCAAGTTAATGAATTATATGGGGCTTTCTTTCATATTTTGAAAAACTATGGCTATAAAGTAAGCATGTGTAAAATTTATATCGTTTTTATGATATCACCAATTGATTATCATATAAATTTGCCACTATAAAATGTCTGTCGTTAACATTAATAACCTCAACATTCTATCTGATTCAAAGCAGTACAGCTCTGGTACCAAATAACGCATTAAAATACAATACTGCCAGAACAATCTATGTTTTACACAAAGATATTAATGTTATCACTCATAAATTTAATATCAATGAAAAGTGTTTTTTTTCAAATGAAGTATGCTGCTTTATTTGATATACATTTCTTGTGTTGCTGATTTTTTTTGTTTGTTAATGAACACATTAAGCTTCGGGTAGTCTACTTTTTGATAAGGGTCCTTGTAATTCTCAAAAGATTTTACTGTGCGCCCTTCCTTATCAAATACCCTTGCCGTCAACAATTCAGCCACAATAACCTTCAAATCTTCCACTGTTTTTGCTTTTGTATGTTTTCCTGATTTCGCAGGAGCCACCGTGCAGATTAGTTCATCCTGCATCTGCATACTTAATGCAGCTTTGCGTGCAGAGTTATAGGAGACATTTGAGCCCTGAGCCTTAAGTTTTTTTTTAATGCTATCAACTTGAAGCTCCACAAGATTATCATTTGCTATGTTCCTGCCCAATCCACCACTGAGATTTACAGTAACGTTCCATATGTACTCCATTGACTGCCTCTGAGACAAAATGGCTTTACTGTATGCCAGTTGGCGCCACATCCAAAGTCTGTACTTATAATGTTTTGTTACATGTGACAACAACAATTGTAGCTTGGCATTTCTTATCAATCTACCACCATCACCGGTCCTATATGCTCTATCTGTATCACGGATGAGTAAGGCTACTTTCATGAACGAGCGAGCTATGGAATTCGTATCATCAGATTCCATAGGTCTATCACTTTCTGCTGTGATATTATGAACAGATGAGAGATGTCTGTCTAACCATCCCTTCTGTCTGTATGTTTTATTGCAGTTAGGGCACACCCATAGTCCATCTCTAAAATTTTGTGGCGTTTGTGATGTTGCAGTTTCAAATTGGTCACCAATAATATTTTCCGAAATGTTTTGTGACATCTCAAGCAACCAACTATATTTTTCATGTGAAGTGTGACAACTGGTCATCGCTTCGTCCTTATCCGTTATCAGTTTGGGAGAGGGACTATCAATTGATTCCATTTCGTAGTAGTTGCAGAAAGCTGCTAGGATGTGTCCATCCAAGACATCTTCTACGAAGTTGAAGTTGGCCCTTTAATAACATGAAAAGGAAAATTATGTTCTTGTTATAAATGTATTTAAGTGAATGTATTTAGTTTTAAACATAGCCTTGTTGATGCTTGTTGGTCAGAAATTATGATGAAATTACATTCACACTGACAGCAATTACATGTATGTGTCAAAATTGGAAGGTGTACATTTATATTGAGATATTGCACATTTTTTTTCATTCACAGTCAGGTGTAAATTTCAAAAGTAAAGCACAGTTGACAGTGAATGAGAATCTCTAGCATTTATCATCTGGTTGCAGTGATTTGAGCCAAAAAAGCAGCGCCCAAAAAATTAAAAAATTTGGTAGCAGTTTAAAAAAAAAAATTACATTTCACCATGCTGTTTGTAGGCTACAATTTACGCTCACATGAAACGCATCATGCCAGATGGATGCTGTTGTGACTACATGTAAGATAACAATTTATTGATTTATGGATCTGACCCCTTCTAAATTCTAATTACAATATAGAGTGTCACATTTCAATATTTTAAAGTGATCAGACTAAATATATTATGTGCTCTTATCTGGAAAAGCTGACTGAAAAATTGAAGAAAAAAATTAGTCAAAAAGTTTTGTCATTTGTCTTTTTCTCATCAATGTAAATTTAAAATATTTTCACTAATGGGAAATATGCTAATGATAACCAACAATTTAAAAGGAGTTACAGTAGACATGTGCAAGAAAGATTTGCAATACATTTATGTCAATGTTTAATTTCAATAAATAGCAGTCACCTGTATGCTTTTTTGACATCATGTCGAGAACCAGAAACATTGGTTCGTCCTAAGACATTCCTCAGCTGTGGTAAGGTGCCTCTTACCCCAGTTGTTTCTAGATTGTACAATTCTTGATACAGGATCTATATTAAAGAAAATGTTGTAATTATTTTATTTGTTTGTCAGTTTACCATGTACAAATATTGATACAGGATTTATATCATTAAATGAAATGTTGCAATGATTTTATTTTTTGTCATTTCTCCAAATACTATAGGTCTGATAATATTAGCAGGGTTTTAATTTTCACGCATTTTGCAAGGAGAACAAATTCGCGAATTCAAGAATCTCAGGAAAATTATCATTATAATAGCCCTACTAAAGAAAAATGAAAATTCGCAAATCCTAAACTTCGTGAAAATTCACAAAATCTGAAATTCGCAAAGATTTAAATATGAATGCGATAATCACCATATTAAAGTCAATTATGGATGCAAAACAGCCGTTTAAAATTTGAACCAGCATATCACTCCCGGAAACCACACCTATGTTTTATCGCTATCACACACATATTTCCAGATATTACGCATATTTAAAAATTATTGTCCATAGTCGGCTATTTTGGCCGCCATGACCTATTTTTTGACTGATGTGCACCTATTTACGAACTAATCCGAGCTATTGGTTGAATTTGATATATGGTATAAATTTTGTAGCGATACATAGTTCTAAAATTGTTGAGTAAGTCGCGTTTAAAAGAAATATGCCGACAGATCAAATGGGAACTCCATCAAGGTTCATTCATAATTGACCTTTATATAAGGTGTAATGTGCATTCCCAGGGTGGCCAAACTGTTGCAATTCACATTTTTTCACGAATATAATGACTAATTTTGCCAATGTAACCCTTACAACGCGAGGATCGACTCTAGTAATCTGACGTCTCAGATGCCGACTTCTAAAGTCTCGTCGAATGACTACAAGAGGCATCTGCTAAACTTTTGACAAAGGCTGTAACATTTCTGTTACCGGTACTGTGTTGCATGAATGCTGATGAATGATTATTTCTGCGACATTTACATATAACATCATGTAAAATTATATGACATAAAATTATTTTTTATCATACTCTTCTCATTGACATTAAATTTTGAAAACTTCCTATGTGTTTACATGCAACACACAGTTTATCATGATTAAAATTCACTTGTCAAAATGTTATTACTGCCTAAAAAACTAGAAAGAGTTGTTCGGAATCGAACACGAAAGCAGCCCTCAGTTATCGCTAGTCAGCCATTTCAAATTTAATATAGATCAGCAAATATTCTCAAGGTTTATTTTATATTAGCCTATCGCTTCAGCTATTATACAACATTTACGAGATAATGAGAAAAAACATTTAAAAATAACCGTCAGTCTGTCATTTTGGATTTTATTTCTGCAAAATTTATCATGGGTTATCCTTGTGTGAGTCCTTACATTTTGTTCTATATGCATGGTCCAGCTATCTTGCTTTGATTTTGAGTTGCATAAATATTACAAAATTACTCAAATTCAAAATAGCTGCTAGACAGCCATTTTAAAATTGTTTGCTCCCAAAAATTGCTGTAGATATTTGCCAAATACAAAAAAAATCTGCAGGAAACTTTTTCCTGAAATGTGCTAACAAATATTTCCTTGTTAGTGGCCCTAGCAATTAAAGGGTTAATAATATGGGAATCAAAATGTCACCTGGTGTTATCTGATGGCTATGTGAAGTATGAGGAAGCAGAAGTTGATCGATCAGCTATCATGCAAGATTTCCGAGATAATGAGAATTTTTTTTAAATGGTCGACTACCGACAATTTTGGATTTTTTAACTGCGAACTTTGTCATGGATTATCCTTTTGTGAGACATTACATTTTGTTTTATATTCATGGTCCAGCTATTTTTAATTTTTTTTAGTTACTGTCGATCTGGTAATTTTCACGTGTTAAAATTTTCTTCGCAAATTTCTTATTTTTGGACTTCTCACGAAGTTTAGAATTCGCGAATTTGTATTTTTCTTTAGTAGCGCTATTATAATAATTTTCGCTAGATTCTTGAATTCGCGAATTTGTCCTCCTCATGGAATTCGCGAAAATTAAAACCTCGCGAATATCACCAGATCTACAGGAAGTAAATATCACAAAATTATTAAAATTCAAAATGGCCACTAAACGGCCATTTTGAAATTGTTTGAGCACCCAAAAGTTAATCATGTCATTGTCTGACATAGCTGAACATATTTGCCAAATTAAAAAAGGATCTGATTGAATTTTTTTCCTGAAACGCGCTAACGAGTTTTTCTTCGTTAGTGGCCATAGTAATTAAAGGGTTGATGATATGGGGATCAAAATGTCAACAAAACAATTCCACAGATGGCTATGTAAAGTATGAGGAAGCAGAAGTTGATAGATTAGAAGCTATCTTAAAAACAAATAACTGCGGCGGCGGTGGAGGCGGCGGCGGACCGTGTGGAATACAGTAAGCAGCCCGCGTAGGCGAGGGCTGCTTAAATATCTATTTAATACTAGGAATTTATCTATTGACTGTGTTTTAAATCATAAATTGCTAATGCACAATTGAAAAGTCTATGAAAATATTATTTAGTCTGGCGTGTTGTCAGTGATGTTAATGATTGAGATTTAATCTGATAATACTGATATGCCATAATATTGATTTGTTGGACAGCAGCTGTTAAAGTAGAAAACATTAGTATTTGTCAGTAATTGAGATGAGTAATGGAGTTAAAATTGAGTTATGGCAATGTGATACTGGTACTTAGGTCCACTATTTTTTTGCTCAAGATGAGCACATGCATTAGATGTTTATTTCGCTGCTCAAGATAACTTTCTAGAAATTTTCTAAAAGTTTTTTTTGGTCGCCCTCTATACTTTTTCCTTTTTTTAATAAATGTTTTTCTCTCCCACCCTAACTAGATTTTGAAGTATTTCTCATCTAAAACATTTTAAAAATAGTGGCCTAAACATACTCTACTGATATTAGCAAGTGATATATCATGAGTGACAGAAGAACATTGCATCCCATTGAAATAGAAATGAAGCGAGCAAGACTACCTCCACCAGATTAAACATTCTATGCAATCCTTCTGGTCTGTGTACGATGCCATGCAATCGCTCGTATCCAGTGGACGAATCATTTGCCATATTCAACTGGGCTGAGTATGCTCTCTCATTCGTTAGAGCATCACCTCCAAAAACAATTTTCTGTAGTGCATGTGGCACATCCTTCAAAATGTGTGGAACAAATCTGTCTTGTATGCGATCTAATATCTCTATCATCTCTGTGTTCTCATTGAGATCCATGAGATCTATCACATGCCAGTCAGATTTCTTGCGGGTGTGTTCCATGTACTCATGGGGGAGGTACTGTGGCACACAGTTTTTTAAGTCCTGTAATATTGGTACATGAGTCACTAATGTTAATGCTATATGATGGTTTATGTCTTCTTTAAATGATGCTGCTTCTTCTCTGGTTTGAAGGAATGTTTTGTTTTCTATATTTTCCATTTCTGCCTGTGGGCCATTGTCATCAAGTTTGGGAAAAAGTAACCTCTTTTTGGTTCCGACTAACAAAAACCAGTGGTGTGTCTGTCTGCTACGATTGAGTGTAGTATGCGTCGGATCTATTTTGATGTCAAAATTATCACCAATTAGTTCATAGTCTACATAATTTGGATTTTCCTCCGTGAAATTACTCAGAAATTCTAATGTCTTGTGATGTTGAGCAACTGACTGTCCTGGATCAGTTTTAATGGTTTGATAATTGTTCAGTGATGACATATTCAAATCGTCAATATAAACTTTATGCTTTTTGAGATATGGGACAGATTCAGTAACCATCACCTCAGCTGCACGACAACAGTTGGTATAAGAAGAATGAGGGTGAGAATATGCAGGCAGTGCCACAGTAGGAGAAAAGACTGGTAGAGAGCGAGAGCAAGCATGAGACAAAGCTGGGAGCGGAGTGGATATTAAGGAATTGTGGGCTGAAACAGTAGAGCATACATACGTATCTGTGTCTTTCATTTTATCCAGGCAAACCTGTGTCTGTATGACATTTTCCACTAATTCTCTTTTAGATGTGTATTCGGATCGGATGCGTTCTTCATGGTGTCGAACTAACTCATTTTTCTTCTTCCATACAGTTGTTGGATCTACTGTCAATCCCAACTTGTTGAGGGTGGATATTGTCTGTTGCAACAAATAAATTGGAACTTTTTAAGTACTCAATGTTATTTAAAACAAGAGGCCTGAAGTCCTATATCATCCCCTTTTTGCAGTCACAAATATTTAAAAAGTAGATTTGTGGTGGCCATTTTAAATTTACGTAAAATCACATGCACATTTCCAGATGGTGGGTTTGTGTGATTGTACAATGTTAATCATTACTGACTTTAATTTTTAAATTCTTGCGCCCACAAAAAAATATGAAGTTTATCAATGGCGGCCATTTGGTATTTCAGTAAAACCTTAAAAAAATCACTTTCACATTTCCACATCGTGGGGAATGTGATAGTAAAATTTGCATAATTTTCGACTTTAGGTTTTTGAGTTTTTGCACCCCCCCCCCCCAAAAATAAAATTAAAGTTGATCTGTGGCGGCCATTTTGAATTTCAGTAAAACCTAGAAAAAGTCACCTGCACATCTCCATATCGTGGGGAATGTGATAGTGAAATTTGAATAATTTCCGACTTTAGGTTTTGTGGTTTTTGCGCACACAAAAAAATTTGGAGTCGACCTCTGGCGGCCATTTTTTATTTTGGTAGCATTTTTAAAAAATCACTTGCACATCCCCAGGGCCATGTTGCGTGGGAATGTGATAGTAAAATTTGAATGATTTTTTACTTCAAGTTTTAGAATTCTTGCGCCCACAAAAAGTTTTAGAGTTGACCTATGGCGGCCATCTTGAATTTTGGAAGAATCTCTACAAAATCTCTTGCACATCCCCATGTTGTTAGGAATGTCGCGCTCACAAGAAAACGTGACGTCGGACAGAATCCTGGCGCGACTAAAATCCACCTTCCCCTACAGCATGTACAGGCGGGGGATAATAAAAAGGGCAGGGTTAAAAACAACAAAGATTAAATAATTATGTTCATCTACATAATTGATAATATTTAAAAAAAAATATATATAACTATTCACTATTAGCGTTCGTGGAGCATGCCATTAAATTGTAAAAATATTAAAAGCAATAATTTCATTTCTCGGATGACAGAATAGAAATTATAATCTGAAACATAGAGCAGTATTTGTTATAACCTCTACAGTATAATTATTGTTCAGCAAGAAAGTGAAACAAAAATATTTAAAAACATAAATATATATAAAAAAAGATAAAATAATGCGTTATTAAAACAAAAATATATATTTAACAAAACATATTATATTGGTAATAGGCAGTGCTGGTGATATGAAGCGTGTGATCACACGCACATGCCATCACATGTAGGAAAAACAGAAGGCCTCGTACAATGTACAGATATAAAGGCAACACTTAGTGGAGTGCAAATCACACTCCTTGATCACACTCCTTGCTCATTCGAGGAGTGTGATTTTCCACACACCACTATTTTTCAAACCAACAGCACTGTAATAGGTGCAGCAGATTCTACATATGCATATTAGTCTATTATATTACATAGTATATATGTTTATTCATATTTGACTTATGAAAGTACAGCTATCTTTTGTCTGATTTTTGAAGCTGTTTTCAGAAATTGTAAAGATGGGGGAGGGTCGATTAAAAAAAGAACAATATTTGTTGTTATTCCCTGATTTTTCTCAGCAAATATACAAGAATTTGACACTCAAAATTAGCTAGGGTAGTGTTTCTAGTTGAAGCACTGACCCAGTGTATCAGAGCACTTGATTTTAAAAGACTGCTATTTTTTATCAATGTTGAGGCACTTTAGTTTTGGAAGGGTGCATCCTGACCCCCCACTCCCCACTCTCCACTGTATCTGTCATAGGATATGCAATTTATGATATCCTAATATCTATGTATGTTGAATGCAAAATGTATTAGTTGCAGTCAGAATGGGGGGAATTAAAGCAGTAGACTAACTTTATCTGTAGCGCCTCCAGTATCCAAGATCTGACCAATAACATGCTTAAATCTGCTCATGTGTAGATTTCTAGCTCCGAGAAGGCAGGAACCGAGGAGGACACCTGTTGGACAAAAAGAAAATGTATATAACTATTTAAATATTTAAGCAAATTTATTCTCTTGAATAGTAATTATACTTGAAAAAAATAATGACAATTTTATTCAGAGATATGATGTACATTGTATGCTGTTTTCATAGCTTTGTTTATTTACCTGATTTTTTTAATGGTGATTCCTTTATAATTGTGGACAGAGCTGATCTAAAATGCGGTCCTCCTTTATTCCAATCTTCTTCTATGTCATCCCATTTCATGAGATTATTGGGATCTGAAAGTCTCAGTGGTGATTTTTGATGGCATAAGGCTTTTGTGTCATTATCCAGAAGCCCCAACATCTCTTTCCAAAGTGGCTCTGCAATATGACAGTCGAAAATAGAACTATGTATGGCTGCCTGTCATTCAATATATTATTCATCTTGTAATTTATATGTAGGCTACTGGTCCCCCAGTATCTATAATTCATTTTGTGAAACTACTATGTGAACAGGATCTTGATGATTGTGCACTGACTTTTTGACCAGAGCATTAACATTCTTAATATCCAAGTGGTTACTTATTCTAATTTAAATATCATAGTAGGTAAAGTTTATTACTATCACAGCATCCGTAATTTAAGATTTAACAATTTTTTTCTGCTTTAATTTTTTTTTTTAATATTACAATAATGCATTTATTATTAAACAATGCAGATCAGAGTGTATAGTATAAATGGCTATAATTATAGTACCTTTGTTATATGTTATGCTGGCATACGTTTGACAGCAGCGTTCAACATTTTCTCCAGTATCAACCAAGACACGGAGAAAATTTTGTAGCTCAGCATCCTTAACTATTCTGGTCTTGGTTTGAGAAGGATACTTCACAACCACCTGAATTAAAATATAATTTTATATACATGAATTAGTTTAATATAAAATGTATAGATATTTACTACAACATATATGCATAATTCAACAGTTGTTCTGCCATGTATTTTAAAAAGTGTGCATAAACTGTAATAAGTATTGGACATACATGAGACCATGTGCCTAACATATTTTATGTGCCCAGTCACCATGATTTTGACTGTAACATGGAGTCGAGTATACATAGCACTGAGTCAGAACTGTGAAGCAAGATAAATCATGTATTATTCATCGATGTAACAAAAGTCAATAGAAGACATTCCATCAAAATCTAACAATTTAAATGTTACTAACTTTTACATCAAAATCAACATTTCTGTAGACTTGTGTCTTTTTATCTTCTCTCTTTATAACCTTCGTTTGTGTTGCAGCATCAGACTCTGTTGGCTGATTTATTGTCTCCAGGGGTAGTGGTGTGATGTCTGCAAACCCTTCAATGTCTTCTTCTTCATTCGATTTTAGGAAATCTAAATAATTCCTGTACTTCTTTCTGAAGTGAATCAGTAGGCGATTTCTCACTGCTGCTCCTTGGGAAATAGAAAATGAAAATCTCAGTTTCAAAAAAATAAATCATAAAATGGTCAAATATTTCCATGTTGTTGTATGTTTATATTGGAATCAATGTAAAAAGTCACAATGTGGATTGATAAAAACATTGGGAATTTAAACTTTGTATTTGGATACAGTAATATTTAAAAATTATGCAAGAAATTATTATATTTCACAAAAGAAATGCATACCAGATCGAATTGTCAATTTTGTAAAGTGGTGTATATTATTGGCTAATTCTTCCCACATCGGGTGTGAAACCTTGTTAGAAGGCCAATCTTTCTCTTGTCTTTCCTTGAAGAAGTTGACGAGAACCTCATCTTCTTCTTGACTCCAATTTGGATTTTTTTTCTTGTGAGGAGTGGACTGTAATAAAATGTTTCTAAGTGTCAATTAATAGGCCTACATGACATAATATGAGAAGGCTATCATGCAATTAGAACATTAACACAAGCTGGAACACATAATTAACATTAATTTCCAAATAGGTCAGGGAACAATTTACAGTTGTGCTAGTATTCAGAAATCTGGAAATAAAGTAAGACTTGGTGCTTACACATATATCATTATATGGGAAGTCTGTCATTTGACAGGTGACCTAGAAAAAAAATTGAAAAATGACCCAAGCGATGCGATTTGTAGTAGGCCTATATTGCTGTTAAATGAACATATGAACAGCTGAAATACATAATATAAATAATAATATAGACTCTATATGTAAAATCATGATCACTCTGAAAATAAAGGGCAGTGCTTGTGTACTCTGAGCATCCCAATAGACATATACCACCTCTGAATTTAGGACACAACATGATAAACAGATGTGCTAAAAGATTGATATAATCAGATAATGAATTAGGGCCTACATTTACACTGGAATGGAACCATGATATTTTAGCAGTTTAGGTGATATTGAATTGATACCATTTGTAGGCTTCAGGATATTTGAAATATAACTCACCGGCCTACAAAATCTTTTCCCGGATGGACTCTTCAATGATGGAGTGCCGGGCGTTCCTACATTCACTCGTCTCCTTTTTTTCTTTTTGGGTGTTATTTGAATTGTCGCCATGGCTATAATATTAAAAAAAAAAAAATTATACAATAGTAATAAAATATAAGTATATGACCTTAACAATGATGTAAAGATAATTTGTTGGAAAAACTGTTTCTCCATATTGAAATAGTGAAAGGCCTACTGAATTTCAGTTAGTATAATTATTAAAATATCATGCAAACAGACATAACACTATATCATGAACAACTGTGAAATCATATATTTGTCGATCAATGTATTTTAATCAATAGGCCTAACGTTACAGTAATTTACAAAGCTGAATGGGGGGGGGGGTGTGATAGAATATAATTAATATAAAAAATTCTGGTCCTAATATTTTTTTTTAATATTAATTTTGCTTGGGTAGCCTAACTGCTTCCTGTAGTGTAGCAGTAGGGGGCCTACTGCCTACTGTAGGCTATAATAGTGTACAACATTTTTTTTGCAGAAATATGAGTAATATTACTTAGTGCAACCGAAAGGTGGAAAAAATAATATCCCCCGGAAGATCTTTCAGGCCCTGTGGTCTTTTAATTGTCGCTCCCTTAATTACGGTACCCCCTTAATTATAGAAACGTCGGTAAAATTAGATAGGCCTGCCGGTATTAACACGAATTTTATTTAGACACCTGAATAATTGATAACAGTATTAGTAAGGTCATATCTTAAAACTAAAACATAATAGCCGACACAGGAAGGTAGACCGGCACAGGTCAGCCACCCAATGTGGAGTATCAGGCTGGAAAGGGGTGGGGGGAGGGTGGCAAACTTAGTTGATTAGATGACTCTTTGAATTATGCAACAGTTTACCCTTGCCTTGGCCTTGCTAAATATCAGGGTGGTCGCCACATGACTAGAAAATAGTGTGTGTTAAATGTCATTAAGATTGTTGAGAATTGACTGAGAAATCATCGTTGGTAGTAGAGAGTGTGGCTCAAGAAGCCAACGCTAATTTTATTTTTGGAACCAGGTAATTTCGCCCCACTAGGTCCAAGTAGGCTAAGTAGCTAGATAGACTTTAGTAAATTAGTAGGCCTATTTGATTTCCCAAGTCAACGTTGTCGTTAGACCATTCGAAATGCAATTTAATTCTGGTATTGAATATTAAAGTATCTGTGTAACTGTTCGCATAAATGATAACCGCCAATTAGAAAAGTCAATCACTGAAGTCATTTATTAGGGTTGACCTTAAGGCTTAATCAGTGATCAGTTGTCTTGTAGCCTACAGTTGTCAGTAATGGCCGCCATCTTCTCCATTTTTTAGTGCCACACCCGTTGTAGAAATACGCTTCGCACAGTAAATAATAGGGGGATTACATTGGAAAATTTGATATCATTACTTTCATAAATTAACAATCTATCACATAAGGGTATTTTTTCCAATGTAATCCCCCTGGAATATGATCACTTTTTATATTTTCTTTAAAAAACCGTCGCAATTTGGACAAATTACACTGAGAATTGGGCTGGTGATAAGAGGAGACGTTCACATTTCATGGCCGATTAATAAACTTTGGACTAATCAGTGGCAATATCGGTGAATATATTTTGAAAGTATAATATATAAGAATGTAAATTAGTGTCATGATTATTCATGTCATTTGATTAAATAGGTGAAATAGACTAGTTTTATTCACTTACCTTCACATTCACATCCTCTCAAAAAGTTCAACAGCACGGCACGAAAACGTGGGCGGAAGTTCCTTGTAAGGCGGCGTGTGATTGGCTTGCTGAACACGTGGTACACTTTTGCCATATATGGTGAATCAGGTCAATTAGGTCGAAATGGCTTGATCGCAGGCAGGGTGTGTGCTCACAACCTGCTATAATGACAGGATGTCCTTGCACTAAGATGGCACAAGTTTAAATTAGTAATGCCTAAATAATTTTAATATTAAGTAGTTGAGAATATAGTAACGCTCGAATAAATCATATAAAAATATTTTTGACAGACAATTTGGTGTTAGAAAACTGTTGAATATGATGTTAGAAAAATGCTGATGACTCAGTTCCTCATATGAATTTAAAAAGATCTTCTCCTTCAACAAACATGAATAATAATTAGAATACATTCGAATTAGTTTTATTTGATAGTCCAGTTATTTGATAGTGTTTTATTTTGAGCTTATCCGATGCTTATCGATGTCAATTAACCACATACACTAGTTTGAATCCAGGTAAATCCCGTTAGAGGATCCACAGACACCAGAATATAAATACAAAGTGAGGACTTGAATGTTCTATAGCAAATATACTATAGACACTTCTGTCATAATTGTCTAAATAACGCATTTATTTAAAATATCTGAAAGATCTCAATACTGAAAGTACCCAAGCATCCGTTCAGTGAATGGAAAACACAATGAAATACATCAAGAGTCTGACTCAGTATTGCGGGGAGCCTCTGTGACCGAGAGGTAGCGTGCTCGTCCTCAGACCGCCAGGGCACGAATTTCTAATCCTGTGGAGGACAGTGTCATCTCATTCATCTCACCATCCTCTGGAGGTTCTCCTGGCCCAGTTTAGCCTATATGTGCACAAAGGTGGCCTAAAGCCCGATTCATTTCATTTTTGCATCAAGAGTCTGATGGAACAGTCAGCTATGTCAGTTCTCTTTTAGAAATATATCATGGAAGGCCTTTTAGAGAGCTGTGTAGGTGGGCGAATTTATGGTAGGAAAACATTTGCATACAATAGCTTTTTACATTTGACCAATTCATCAAATGGAGGTAATCACATTTAAATTGTTTATAACTTGAAACATATCGAAAATGAATAAAGAGCTAGTTTTACTTGCTTACATGCTCACTGTCCCAACGTAGTCATAAAATATAAGATCACTGTTGACAAAGAATGAACTTGAGGGGTCGGACACAAAACATTCACAATAAAAAAATGTATATACACAAAAATACACAAAAATACATAATACACAAAAATACACAATATTTCTATCATAGTTCATTTTTTGTATACTTTTAACCCATTGCTTTGTTTGCAAAGCGTGATAGGTATATGATCTTTTTATGCTTATTTAGCTTTGCAACCAAACCAAACTTGTTTATGCCAGCAATAGGCCTACATCGTGTTCAAGAAAACATCGAAACAATTAGATAGAAGCATTATCTCGGATGGTAAACACCTCAGCACACACCGTTTCTACAATGAGCTCACCACGTTGCAAAATTGTCGTTCTGGGCAAACAAAATAACCTACGCATCACCTTGAATTTCATGAGAAAGCCAAGTGATTAGGGTCCCATTTTAATTCAATTATTGATACGATGTAACGTTTAAATAAAAAAAGGTGTGTAATTAATTGCATTTATCATGAGCCTCAGCTACACTTCTTCACCTGAAAAAGTGGACACATATGTCGCCATAATAACTGTCTAATAGTTGTGTGAGACGATCAGCTACCAGATTGAGATTGCTACCATACCAAATAAAGTTATTGTGACATGTAGAAAAAAAATGATATCAATGACAATTTTCACCTTGTGTGGCACAAAAGGACCCTACTTGGCTCATGGACTAAGTATGACGATGATAACAATATCCGGGATGGGTACTAGTGTATATATGAGGCTAGATGTGTGTCCAAGGGTGAGTGACACTGGTGACAATATCCAGGCTGGACACTAGAGAGAGGATTGTATATCTGATGTCGGGTAACACGGGACAAAAGACAAAAGAGAGCAGTATGGAGTGAAACACTCCTGACAATACGCATCAGCTCATGTATGAGGCCGGGTAGCACAGGAAAATATCCAGGCTACGGGCCAGGGAAGCAGTGTATGTGTGAGGGCAGGTAACACATGACAAAAGATAAAAGACAGCAGTGTGGAGGTTATCACTGCTGAAAGAGCATAACACTGCCGACAATTCCCAGACTAGAGACAGTAGTTTGTGTACTATGTTTACTTCTCAGATACATCTCTCTGTATTGACTTTGTACATGCGGCCTCTTTTATTTCTCAGATAGACATGTCTGTACTAGCTCTGCAAACTGTACCCTCTTTCACTTGTCAGATAGACATGTCTGGCTCTGCACTCTTTTTATTCTTACACAGACCGGTCTGGCTTTGTAAACGTCACCCGCCTTTACTTCTCAGATATACCTACATACCCAGGCAAGAATTCGCCACGTCCTAGTTAAAGAACCCCATTTGTTGAACAACATCAATAATCCCTCTTGTGAGGCAGTGTGCAGGCTGACAACATCTCCGGTTACTGCCTCCTCAGAAAGTGTGTCAGGTAGCTGACTATGTCCTAATTTGGGAAAACAATCCACAGGTTGAGAAAGCCAAAATGGCCCCCTTAGCCACATGTCAGATTTAACAAGTTCCTGAGCATAAAGGCCGTGCGTTGTTAAATCTGCTGGGTTGTCTTTTCCTGGGCAATGAAACCATACTGCAGGGTCAGTCAAGCTCTGAATTTCTATGACCCTATTAGCCACAAATGGCTTCCAATTGTTGGGATTCCTTTTAATCCAAGCTAAACTTACTGTTGAATCGGTCCAGCATTTGTACGGAGTATTAGAAGGTAACTGAAGAGCTTCCAGCGCAAATCTGAGTAAACGAGCTGACATCAAGCTACCTAACAACTCTAAACGTGGTAAAGTGACACGTTTTAAGGGAGCTACCTTTGCCCTTGCAATGGCTAGAGAGGCCACAAAGGTTCCATCGACTTGTGGAATCCTGATATACACCACTGCCCCATAGCCTTTAGTTGAGGCGTCCCCAAAACAATGTAATTCTAAACCCTTAATACTGGTCCAAGGACATGTGCTGTACCGCCTAGGTATATCCCACTGCCTTAGCATTTCAATTCCACTCAGCCACTTAGAAAACCGTTCACCAAGAGTCTGAGGAATTTCTTCGTCCCAATCAAGTCCGAGTTGCCACAATTCCTGGAACAAAATCTTTAATATCAGGACATAAGGAGATAGAAATCCTACTGGGTCAAATAGCCTAGCAATGAAGCTTAGAACTACCCGCTTAGTGGCAACAACATTTTCCGGTAGTGTAATACCCTCATAAGAAAACATGTCAGTATTGGGCGTCCATTTTATGCCAAGAATCTTTAACGATCCTGCCTCCAAGTGCTTGCTATCAAGTTCAGAGTACATCTTATTTGCTAAAATCTCATTATTCGTACTCCACTTGGCTAATGACATGCCTGCATACAACATTAGGCTTCTAGCTTCTAAGAACATGTCACTCGCCTTTGTCTCACTATCAGCACCACTTAGCCAATCATCCACATATAAATTATCTGCTAGCTCCTGAACAACATGTGACTGTCTAACAGATGAGAGATGGTGACGTATTGTAGCGTTTAACAAGAAGGGACTGCTTTTGACCCCAGAAGTAACCCTCAAAAATCTCATCACTCTGATATCCCCATTATGGCTCCACAAAAATCTATGAACGTCCTGATCTTCACGACGAAGTTTTATCTGCAAAAATGCCTTTGTGATGTCTGCAGATATAGCATAGACCCACCGTCTAAAGCGCATAATGATACACACAAGATTTGGTACTAAAGAAGGTCCAGCTTCTAAGCAATCATTTAATGAAACCTGATTCGGACCTGTGGCTGATGCATCAAAAACTGGCCGCACTTTAGTGCTAGTACTACATTCCCGCACTACAGGATGATGAGGGAGATAGAACACTGGAAAAGAAGACTTCAGCTCTGCTCCAGGTACCTCTTCTATAACATTATTTTGTTCCATCTCTTCTAGTGTGCTATTATATGTGGTTTGCAACTGATGGTCCTTATCGAGTCTTCTTGATAGACTTTTCAGCCTCAAGGTTGCTTCCTTTCCATTGGCAATCAACCTAGGTTTATTAGCTTTCCATGGCAATGACACTTCATATCTACCTTCATTAAATGTGATTGACTTATTGAACTGATTAAGAATGTGGGAGTCATCATCATTTTCTTCAGATTTGGGAGATATACCTATAGACTCTAATTCCCAAAAGTTCCTCAAAAATGAGTCTGGGATATCTTCCATACATAAAAGCTGATGAGCAATTTGAGGTTGTACCCCCTGGAATGCTCCTGAGATAACCCGTCCAAAAACAGTGTCTTGTGCAACTAAGCCTGATGGACTGTGTACAAATGCGGGCCTAACTATATCCCAATAATGGTCCATACCCACAAGTATATCAATGGCCGTGGGATTACATTCATGGCGATCTGCTAACCCTAAATCATCAAATGGCTTAAAAGCATCTCTAGGAATTTTAGCTCTCTGAAGAGGTGTACATATTATTGGGACTTCAACCACTAACAGCGATTGAGGTTCATGACCCTTGAAAACCCCTTTTAGATTGATTTTATGCAAATTCCTATTTTGCCTGGTGGATTTACCTCCACCAAACGCAGCATAAGCTAAATTAACTGTAGCTTTTGAAGTTAAGCCCACTTTATTAACAAAATCTGTAGTTATGTAAGATCTGTCTGAACCCCCATCTATTAATAATGTGGCTTCCCTCCTGCATCGCTCGCTAAACACATATACTTTAGCAGTTTGCAACATTGTACATTTACGGCTGCACTGGAAGGCAGCAGATGACAGAACCCCTGCATGCGATGTTTCACTGTTAATGCCATTATCATGATTGCTCTGTGATGATGTCTCTGACAGTTCACCGTCTGGCGGTTTCTTTCGTTCTCCTAATTTATCAAAGCAGCACAACGCGTGATGCTTTCCAGAACAATGTGAACATCGGGCGTTGCATGCTCTAGCCATGTGTCATAGCTGAAGACACCTGAAGCATAATCTGGCCTCCTTAATTCTGTCTTGCTTCTCTTTGATAGTCAAATGTATCACTTCACGACACCTTTCAGGAGGATGACCCTTTTTACAAAACCCACAAGCTGACTGGACATCTGACGTTGTTTTTAGGGCTGAGGCAGTACCTTGATAAACTTTACGCCTTTCTGGATAAGCTTTAATAGGTGGCTTGCTGGTTGGGGTATTGCTAGCCGTAACACCCTTGAAAACTTCAGCCCTTTCTCGGCTCTCTATTTCTTTTGTTAGAAAAGTTAATAACCACTCCAGGTCACTTTCGTGCCCAACCCCGCCGCGACTCCACTCAAGTCTGATATCTGGTGGTAATCTTGATAGTAGCAAAGGAGTTTCGCCTTCCACCTCCAATGCCTCCAGACTTTGTACATGAGTCAAAAGTTCATCTTGAAGTTTCCTCAAGTTCTGCGACTTCGTTCCTAAGGAGCTGACAGTTACCGACAATAACGCCTGTATGTGAGCGAAAATAATCACTTCCTTCTTCCCGAATCTGTCCACTAGCAGTTTACATGCTGTTTTGTAGTTTTCAGTCGTGAGAGATAGTCCTGCTACTGCATCTTTTGCTTCTCCTTGTAGAAGAGATTGTAAATAGGTGAATTTACTGACTGTAGGTATGTCAGATTCATCAACAATGGCTTCAAATTTCTCCCAAAATGCGGGCCACTCTGTTACCACCCCAGAAAACTTGGGTAGTTCTAATGTTGGTAGTTTAACACCTTGTACATTACTGGTACCCTGAGAAATACTGTCACTGTCTAGTTGTACAGGAAATAATTTTACAAAAGCTCTCATGACTTTTTTCAGACATTGTTTAGCTTTATCTCTTATTGCTCCTGCCTGCTCCACATCAGCCTCAATCTCTTCTTCAGGTAACTCTGACTCAACTTTAGACTGGACGTCATCTAGAATTTTAAGTCGCTTATCAAACTCTGACATGGCTTCTTCATAGTCAACTTTATCAGCTGGGTCTTGCATTAATACTGCTTCTAAATTGTTCATGGCACGGGTGATCCACCCACGGGCTGCAATTATTTGCTTCTTAACCTTATCCAAGTTACTCATTTTTATTCATGTAAAAATGTGATCAAATGTTTGTTGTTTAATAAGGCTTAAGCTTTGCCAATGTTCACTATTATTCAGCTTTGATTCACATAATACCGCTCACAAATTCTCACTTATTATTGCTCACTAAGAGCTTCAACATTTTACAGTCAGTTATGCACAAAGTTATCTTCAAAGCATGAATTTAAACAAACAAAGTCTATTACTATTGGGAACATCACATTACAACATGTTCCCGGGTCTGGGCACCATGTTTCGGATTCTGACACAATAATTCAGCTTCCAGAATCCTAGAAATAAAAACAACAAGTTCTCTTCACTGAGTCATTTTACTGCACTGCTATCAAAACCGTTTACAAATCCACGCTATAATGTAATGTTCATAAATCCGCGCTATACTGTCTATTGAACAGGCTGTGGTTAGCCGTGGATGCCAGTACAATCAATGTGTGGGCTGTGGTTAGCCATGGACAGCCCATACAGTCAATGTGTGGGCTGTGGTTAGCCATGGACAGCCCGTACACTTAATGTGTGAGTAGTGGTTAGCCATGGACAGCCCGTACAGTCAGTGTTTGGGCTGTGGTTAGCAGTGGATTGCCCGTACAATCAATGTGTGATCTGTGGTTAGCCGGGGACAGCCTGTACACTCAATGTGTGGGCTGTGGTTAGCCATGGACAGCCCGTACAGTCAATGTGTGGGCTGTGGTTAGCAGTGGACAGCCCGTACACTCAATGTGTGGGCTGTGGTTAGCCGTGGACAGCCCGTACACTCAATGTGTGGGCTGTGGTTAGCCATGGACAGCCCGTACACTCCATGTGTGGGCTGTGGTTAGCCATGGACAGCCCATACACTCAATGTGTGGGCTGTGGTTAGCAGTGGACAGCCCGTACACTCAATGTGTGGGCTGTGGTTAGCCGTGGACAGCCCGTACACTCAATGTGTGAGCTGCGGTTAGCCATGGACAGCCAGTACAGTCAATGTGTGGGCTGTGGTTAGCCATGGACAGCCCATACACTCAATGTGTGGGCTGTGGTTAGCAGTGGACAGCCTGTACACTCAATGTGTGGGCTGTGGTTAGCCATGGACAGCCCTTACACTCAATGTGTGTGCTGTGGTTACCCGTGGACAGCCCGTACACTCAATGTGTGAGCTGTGGTTAGCCATGGACAGCCCGTACACTCAATGTGTGGGCTGTGGTTAGCCATGGACAGCCCATACACTCAATGTGTGGGCTGTGGTTAGCAGTGGACAGCCCGTACACTCAATGTGTGGGCTGTGGTTAGCCATGGACAGCCCGTACACTCAATGTGTGGGCTGTGGTTAGCCATGGACAGCCCGTACACTCAATGTGTGAGCTGTGGTTAGCCATGGACAGCCCGTACACTCAATGTGTGGGCTGTTGTTTGCCGTGGACAGCCCGTACACTCAATGTGTGAGCTGTGGTTAGCCATGGACAGCCCGTACACTCAATGTGTGGGCTGTGGTTAGCCGTGGACAGCCCGTACACTCAATGTGTGAGCTGTGGTTAGCCATGGACAGCCCGTACACTCAATGTGTGGGCTGTGGTTAGCCATGGACAGCCCATACACTCAATGTGTGGGCTGTGGTTAGCAGTGGACAGCCCGTACAATCAATGAGTGATCTGTGGTTAGCCGGGGACAGCCCGTACACTAAATGTGTGGGCTGTGGTTAGCCGGGGACAGCCCGTGCAGTCAATGTGTGAGCTGTGGTTAGCCGTGGACAGCCCCTACATTCATTGTGTGAGCTGTGGTTAGCCATGGACAGCCCGTGCAGTCAATGTGTGAGCTGTGCTTAGCCATGGACAGCCCGTACTGTCAATGTGTGGGCTGTGGTTAGCCGTGGACAGCCTGTACACTCAGTATGACCAGAAAATCATCCAGTCACTCAAAAGCATCCCAAATTTATTTGTACCTAATATATTCGTACTTAATCAGTCATAGATAATACAAGATTATATTTTAAGTTGGTATTTTTACACTCTATCAACCCTGTGCCTAACACAATATAAACTGTCATTTTATATCTTCAGCTGAACATGCTAAACCTTTTTTAATTTCTTACTTTTATGAATTTAGGGCAGACGTAAATGAAACACGCACCTTCTCTATTCGGTTTTGAAATGATGTACACTATGTATTAAAATATGTTCAGTTTCTCAGAAAGAAACACATGCCGCCGCGAAAAAGGTAAGCAGTAGCAACGGCTTAATTGTAAATTAAGGTGTTACTGTTGTTCTACTGTGGTGCTGATATCACAACGAGATGAATACAATAGCAACGGCTGACTTATAAATCAAGCAGTTACTGTTGTCTTAATTTCCACAGCTGACATCACAAGGAGATGAATACAACGAGAGAGACCAGAGAAAATAAACTGCAGTAACTGTTTACTTTTCAAGTGACAGTGAGTAGTTACTGCTGCTAGCTTCGCACGAAAATATCTCTATTATCTAGATAGAAGGAGAGAGATAATCACATGCTTCAGTGTCACTCTGTCACTTTGCTTACAACCTTACATAACAAAGCGGCAGATTACATAAGCCTATCATCTGTAATCTATGCAAAACTATCATAACCTGCAGCAGTGTCGTGTCACATACAACACTGTGACTACAATGTTTCCTGGTACCATGTCACATACAACACTGTGACTACAAGGGGTCCTGGTGTCAAGTCACATACAACACTGTAACCATTTAAAGGGTTTTGTCAAGTTAAATAAATCTAAAAATCCGAGAAAAACTCGTAAGAGGGTGGGTGGGTCAAGTCCCAACTCGGATTTTTATTTATTTTCGAAATTTTGTGTTTTTTTGTGTTCTTTTCGTGTTTCCAAATGTTTCAAAAAAAAAAAAAAGCATAGCAGGGTGGGTGTGTGGTGTTTGACCAATCCGAGTTTTTCTCGGATTTTGGGATTTTTTTCTAACTTGGAAAGACTCCTAACACACACTATTGTTTCCATTATTTGTTATTGCTAACCATTTAACACACACTATTTTATCCATTATTGTTATTGCTAACCATCTAACACAGACTATTTTATTCATTATGTGTTATTGCTAACCATCTAACACACACTATTTTATTCATTATGTGTTATTACTAACCATTTAACACATACTATTTTATCCATTATTTGTTCTTGCTAACCATTTAACAAACACTATTTTATTTATTATATTTTATTTCTAACCATCTAACACAGACTATTTTATACATTATTTGTTCTTGCTAACCATTTAACAAACACTATTTTATTCATTATATGTTATTGCTAACCATCTAACACACACTATTTTATTCATTATTTGTTATTGCTAACCATCTAACACACACTATTTTATCCATTATTTGTTCTTGCTAATCATTTAACAAACACTATTTTATCTGTTATATTTTATTTCTAACCATCTAACACAGACTATTTTATCCATTATTTGTTTTTGCTAACCATTTAACAAACACTATTTTATTCATTATATGTTATTGCTAACCATCTAACACACACTATTTTCTCCATTGTTTGTTCTTGCTAACCATCTAACACACACTTTTTTATCCATTATTTGTTCTTGATAACCATGTAACACACACTATTTTCTCCTTTGTTTGTTCTTGCCAACCATCTAACCATCTAACACACACTATTTTATTCATTATTTGTTATTGCTAACCATCTAACACACACTATTTTATCCATAATTTGTTCTTGCTAACCATCTATCACACACTATTTTATTCATTATATGTTATTGCTAACCATCTAACACACACTATTTTATTCATTATATGTTATTGCTAACCATCTGACACACACTATTTTATTCATTATTTGTTATTGCTAACCATCTAACACACACTATTTTCTCCATTATTTGTTCTTGCTAACCGTCTAACACACACTTTTACTAACCCTTTTAATGATTTTGTAGCTCGGTTTGAAAGCAAACATAAGCGGATGTAACGTGACTGGTGTCATCATCCTGGGAGTGCACACGATCCCTTTGTCTGAAAAATAGAAATCACCGCAATCTCAACGCGGCTGACTGCAGTGCCTGGTTAATGATTTATACCTGTTTTATATCAGTAATACATGCAGTTTGACAGTCCACATCATGCCAAAGCCTCGCAGCTATCATTCAGCATACACGTGTAAACAAAAAAATAAATAGCAGCTTATAAAAAATGTAACGATTGATATGGTCGACATGCGTGGATCAAATCCATCTTTAAACTTGATCTTTTTGTTGATCCAGTTTTCTGGAGATTATCACCATTTGGTCTGATTAAAAAATAGCTTCCACCGGGGTGCGAGAGAGATGCTAGATATTGCAAAAAAGTATAAGATTGCGTCTGACGCTAGGACAACATATAATCAACATTGGGTCAATGTCTCCTGTTTGCTGGGAAAATGGGTGTATATCGGATGAATGCGACCACAGTTAATCAATGCTCAGATATTGAGATAATCACAACTAAAGGTGTTCTAACAATGATTACTAAACAAATCCTCTCCATTCACATTGTATTTAGATACACATAAATTGTGAATGGTACTGTAATAAATTATGTCAAGGAGAAAGACCGAAATTCGATAGATTCGTAGATCTGAATCTACGAGGGGCGAAGTGCCGAGTATATTCGGATCTACGAATCTATTGTAATTGAGTTATTTCTTAGACTTAAAATGTACTTACTATGTGCAGATGTTCCAAGATTTAATATAGAAAACCCTCAATTTCATTGTCAGTATGGCTAAACAATGAAATATTAACATGCAGTTTCATAGTTAAACCCGTATATTCAGCCCGACCTGACCAGTACAAAATAACAGTAGATTCGTAGATCCTAGTCTACTGTTTTAGCAATAGACTGACGTCACGGGTGTATTTCAATTGGAGATAAGATATTTATCCCTAAATGACACCACTCGATGGGGCGGGGAACTAGTGTAGCGATCAGCGCTGTCGTCTGTCACGTCTGAGCTCGCGGGTTAGTCTCCCACTATGACTAGTGTAGTGGTCAGCGCTGTTGTCCGTCACGCCTGAGCTCTAAGCTAGTCCCCCGCTATGACTAGTGTGGTGATCAGCGCTGCCGTCTGTCACGCCTCAGCTCGCGGTTTAGTCCTCCGCTATGACTAGTGTAGTGGTCAGCGCTGTCGTCTGTCTCGCCTGAGCTCGCGGGTTAGTCCCCGCTATGACTAGTGTAGTGATCAGCGCTGTCGTCTGTCACGCCTCAGCTCGCGGGTTAGTCCCCCGCTATGACTAGTGTAGTGGTCAGCGCTGTCGTCTGTCACGCCTCAGCTCGCGGGTTAGTCCCCGCTATGACTAGTGTAGTGATCAGCGCTGTCGTCTGTCACGCCTGAGCTCGCGGGTTAGTCTCCCGCTATGACTAGTGTAGTGGTCAGCGCTGTCGTCTGTCACGCCTCAGCTCGCGGGTTAGTCCCCGCTATGACTAGTGTAGTGATCAGCGCTGTCGTCTGTCATGCCTGAGCTCGCGGGTTAGTCTCCCACTATGACTAGTG
Organism: Flabesymbios commensalis; assembly: GCA_964017125.1. Classification (NCBI taxonomy): domain Eukaryota; kingdom Metazoa; phylum Annelida; class Polychaeta; order Terebellida; family Flabelligeridae; genus Flabesymbios; species Flabesymbios commensalis. The sequence continues at coordinate 79,442,201 of OZ024911.1, forward strand.
CAGTGGTCAGCGCTGTTGTCCGTCACGCCTGAGCTCTAAGTTAGTCCCCCGCTATGACTAGTGTAGTGATCAGCGCTGTCGTCTGTCACGCCTCAGCTCGCGGGTTAGTCCCCACTATGACTAGTGTAGTGGTCAGCACTGCGGTCTGTCACGCCTGAGCTCGCGGGTTAGTACTCGCTATGACTAGTGTGGTGATCAGCGCTGTTGTCCGTCACGCCTGAGCTCTAAGTTAGTCCCCCGCTATGACTAGTGTAGTGATCAGCGCTGTCGTCTGTCACGCCTCAGCTCGCGGGCTAGTCCCCCTCTATGACTAGTGTAGTGATCAGCGCTGTCGTCTGTCACGCCTCAGCTCGCGGGCTAGTCCTCCGCTATGACTAGTGTAGAGATCAGCGCTGTCGTCTGTCACGCCTCAGCTGGCGGGCTAGTCCCCCGCTATGACTAGTGTAGTGATCAGCGCTGTCGTCTGTCACGCCTCAGCTCGCGGGCTAGTCCTCCGCTATGACTAGTGTAGAGATCAGCGCTGTCGTCTGTCACGCCTCAGCTGGCGGGCTAGTCCCCCTCTATGACTAGTGTAGTGATCAGCGCTGTCGTCTGTCACGCCTCAGCTCGCGGGCTAGTCCCCCGCTATGACTAGTGTAGAGATCAGCGCTGTCGTCTGTCACGCCTCAGCTCGCGGGCTAGTCCCCGCTATGACTAGTGTAGTGATCAGCGCTGTCATCTGTCACGCCTCAGCTCGCGGGCTAGTCCCCCGCTATGACTAGTGTAGTGATCAGCGCTGTCGTCTGTCACGCCTCAGCTGGCGGGCTAGTCCCCCGCTATGACTAGTGTAGTGATCAGCGCTGTCGTCTGTCACGCCTCAGCTCGCGGGCTAGTCCCCCGCTATGACTAGTGTAGAGATCAGCGCTGTCGTCTGTCACGCCTCAGCTCGCGGGCTAGTCCCCGCTATGACTAGTGTAGTGATCAGCGCTGTCGTCTGTCACGCCTCAGCTCGCGGGCTAGTCCTCCGCTATGACTAGTGTAGAGATCAGCGCTGTCGTCTGTCACGCCTCAGCTGGCGGGCTAGTCCCCCGCTATGACTAGTGTAGTGATCAGCGCTGTCGTCTGTCACGCCTCAGCTCGCGGGCTAGTCCCCCGCTATGACTAGTGTAGAGATCAGCGCTGTCGTCTGTCACGCCTCAGCTGGCGGGCTAGTCCCCCGCTATGACTAGTGTAGTGATCAGCGCTGTCGTCTGTCACGCCTCAGCTCGCGGGCTAGTCCCCCGCTATGACTAGTGTAGAGATCAGCGCTGTCGTCTGTCACGCCTCAGCTGGCGGGCTAGTCCCCCGCTATGACTAGTGTAGAGATCAGCGCTGTCGTCTGTCACGCCTCAGCTGGCGGGCTAGTCCCCCGCTATGACTAGTGCAGTGATCAGCGCTGTAAAAAACTCGTAAAAAATCAGCATTGTGGGGAGACTCCATGGCCGAGAGGTAGCATGCTCGACCTCAGATCGCCACAGCTCAAACTGTTAATCTGTGTCTGGAGGGCAGTGATATCTGATTCATTTCACCTCCATCTCATCTCCATCTCGCGATTACTGACTAACACCCTTAAACATAAAACAGATAGATTACTTTGTTCATTTCCAGTGCTATGTTCTAAATACATAGTATATGCTATAGCGACCTAAAACTTGTTTAATTGCTTATATTTTAGAGAAAAATGTTACCAACCTTACCGACATGAGGCATAAAATACGTCTAAGATATTTTTTTTGTTTAGTGCGAACAGAAAGTTGAAAACACGACGAAGTCGAGACGAGAACTCTGTTCTGAATACAAAGTATATAATATAGCGACCTGAAACTTATGTTTAATTGCTTATATCTTAGAGAAAAATGTTACCAGCCTTACCGACATGAGGCATACAATACGTCTAAGATATGTTTTTTTGTTTAGTGCGAACAGAAAGTTGAAAACACGACAAAGTTCGAGACGAGAACGTACAAAATAGCTTAAATAAGATTTTATCACGATTATTCAACATGTGTCTTTTCTTTGCGCCAAGAAGACTATTTTTGTGGTCTTTCTACACCTAGAATATTTGACGTTCTGTTATTTTGCTCTCTCCACATATAATGTTTGACGTTCTGTTATTTATCTTTCCAGGCGTATAATGTTTGACGTTATACGTTCTGTTATTTTGTCTTCTCACATGTAGCATGTTCACGTTCTGTTATTTGTCTTTACACACTTATGTTTGACGTTCTGTTATTTTGCTTTCCACAAGTGGAATGTTTGTCGTTCTCTTAGTGGGATACTCAATGTATAAATAAAGAGAATATCTGCTGAATAATATTACACAAAAGATGCGATCATAAATTATTCATTTCGGAAGTGAAGGTTGAATGTTAACATAAGATCATGAATAGCGAAGTTGAAGCTGTCACGGCGCAATGACCGAGTCAAAAAGAAGAACTAAACAGTAATATTGATATACTGTACACATATTGTTTCTGTAATATCGATATAGTCGTTGATGCACATTGTTTTTGTATAATATTGACATAGCTGATGTACAATGTTTCAGTAATATTGATATAGTTGATGTAAATTGTTTCTGTAATATTGATAGAACTATTCAGTAACATTGGCATTGATATAATTGATGCAAAATGTTTCAGTGATACTGATACAGTTGATGCACATAATTATTGCTAATACTGTTGATGTATGATAATTCACTAATAGGGATATTAAAATGCTTGATTGCGTATAATATATTCTGGTAAAGTACATACAGAAAAAAATACACATCAGTAATATTGCCGGTACGCTTACAATATTTGGCACAAAACACCCAGTCTACGTTGCGCAAAAAAAATTCACATTTCAAATGATTGACTCAGCTACACTTTTCACATAGGAGAGGGGTGTAGTGCAGGCTTCTACACCGCCCAGTTGACACACTACATTGGCCCTATGTTAGCCCAATGTTGAGCTAGCGTCGCAGAAGGTAACTAATTCCAACAAGTAAATAGTGGAGGGTATAATTTTATATTCACTTGATAAATGATGATAAATTACGTACTTTTAACCCCTGCATTTCCTCATCAATGTTGTGCCGTTGTTTGCAATGATATTTTGATAGGCCTACAGCTTTAGTGTGAAAGCCAGAAAGCAGTAACTGCTTACTTCACAATGGATGAGCTCCTTTTTTTTGGCTTTGCACAGCAGTATCTCTTAGCCAATCAAATTGATCTTTCAGCGTCACCTGGTGGGCGACATTAGCATTATGCCAGGATCAATTGGGACTTACTAATGGACTGCGGCGCCACGGCACGGGAGGTCTGGAACGACAGAATATGAATTGCAAAGGCAGGCAGAATTTCCTGCTGTGTAGATCATCACCACAAAGGCAGACAGCAGTAAATGCTCAATTTTCAATTAAGCAGTTATTGCTGCGAGCCTTTATCTGCTTATGCAAAGGCAAACAATAGTAACTGATTATGTCTGAAGTAAACTGTTACTTTTGTTTGCCTTTGTACTGCATTGTGGATGAATGATTGATTGATTGATTGAATGAATGAATGAATGAATGAATGAATGAATGAATGAATGAATGAATGAATGAATGAATGAATGAATGAATGAATGAATGAATGAATGAAGAAAAAAGTTATTGAGTAAATGAAACACAGAATTCGAAATTCAAATCCTGGCAATCTTTGTGTAGTAGATGCTTGTCTCAATTGATCCCTGAGGTCAGGTAGACTGGACCAGTTCATGTAATCGGGCCGCCAGTACCCCCCTCTCCCCCCCCCCCCTGTCCGGCTACCCCGGAGGCTCGTCGCTAGACACGGCGGCAACACATAACAAGCTCTCCTCCCAGACAGGAAGTCAGACAGTGAGAGAAAAGTAGGACCGCGCTGTCACGCTCTCTCACGCTGAGTTGTTCAGATCAGCCCCACTTGCTCTTCTCCACGGGTGCTGTAGAGTCAGCGCTAGTCAGCACAATCATTGACTCCTCGACCAGTCAGCCAGTCAGTCAATCAGCCTGCCAACCACTCAGTGAGTCAGTCAGTGAGTCAGTGAGTCAGTCAGTCAATCAGTCAGTCAGTCAATCTGTGAGACAGTCAACAGCCTGCAAACCACTCAGTGAGTCAGTGAGTTAGTCAGTCAGTGAGTCAGTGAGTCAGTCAATCAGTCAGTGATTGAGTGATTGAGTGATTGAGTGAGTGAGTGAGTGAGTGAGTGAGTGAGTGAGTGAGTGAGTGAGTCAGTCAGTCAGTCAGTCAGTCAGTCAGTCAGTCAGTCAGTCAGTCAGTCAGTCAGTCAGTCAGTCAGTCAATCAATCAGTCAGTCAGTCAGTCAGTCAGTCAGTCAGTCAGTCAGTCAGTCAGTCAGTCAATCAGAGAGTAACTAGATCAGCCGAGATGGATCAGCCCTGGTGGATCATCAGCCCTGGTAGATCATCAGCCCTGATAGATTTTCAGCCCTGGCAGATCATCGGCCCTGGTAGATCATCACCCCTGGTAGATCATTAGCCCTGGTAGATCATCAGCCCTGGTAGATCATCAGCCCTGGCAGATCACCAGCCCTGGTAGATCATCAGCCCTGGCAGATCATTAGCCCTGGTAGATCATCAGCCCTGGTAGATCATCAGCCCTGGTAGATCACTAGCCCTGGTAGATCATAAGCCCTAATAGATCATCAGTCCTGGTGGATCATCAGCCCTGGTAGATCATCAGCCCTGGTAGATCATCAGCCCTGGTGGATCATCAGCCCTGGTAGATCACCAGCCCTGGTAGATCATCAGCCCTGGTGGATCATCAGCCCAGGTAGATCATGAACCCTGGTATATCACTAGCCCTGGTAGATCATCAGCCCTGGTAGATCATAAGCACTGATGGATCACTAGCCCTGGTAGATCACTAGCCCTGGCAGATCATCAGCCCTGGTAGATCATCAGCCCTGGTAGATCATCAACCCTGGTGGACCATCAACCCTGGTAGATCATCAACCCTGGTAGATCATCAGCCCTGGTGGATCATCAGCCCTGGTTGATCATTAGCCCTGTAGATCATCAGCCCTGGTAGATCATCAGCTCTGGTAGATCATCAGGCCTGGTAGATCATCAGCCCTGGCAGATCACTAGCCCTGGCAGATCATCAGCCCTGGTAGATCATCAGCCCTGGTAGATCATCAACCCTGGTAGATCATCAGCCCTGGCAGATCATTAGCCCTGGTAGATCATCAGCCCTAGTAGATCATCAGCCCTGGTAGATCATCAGCTCTGGTAGATCATCAGGCCTGGTATATCATCAGCCCTGGTAGATCATCAGCCCTGGTAGATCATCAACTCTGGTAGATCATCAGCCCTGGTGGATCACTAGCCCTGGTAGATCATCAGCCCTGGTAGATCATCAGCCCTGGTAGATCATCAACTCTGGTAGATCATCAGCCCTGGTGGATCACTAGCCCTGGCAGATCATCAGCCCTGGTAGATCATCAGCCCTGGTAGATCATCAACCCTGGTAGATCATCAGCCCTGGCAGATCATCAGCCCTGGTAGATCATCAGCCCTGGTAGATCATCAACCCTGGTAGATCATCAGCCCTGGCAGATCATTAGCCCTGGTAGATCACCAGCCCTGGTAGATCATCAGCCCTGGTAGATCATCAACCCTGGTAGATCATCAGCCCTGGTAGATGATCAGCCCTGGTAGATTATCAGCCCTGGTAGATCATCAACCCTGGTAGATCATCAGCCCTGGTAGATCATCAGCCCTGGTGGATCATCAACCCTGGTACATCATCAGCCCTGGTAGATCATCAGCCCTGGTAGATCATCAGCCCTGGTAGATCATCAGCCCTGGTGGATCATCAGCCCTGGTAGATCATCAGCCCAGGTAGATCATGAACCCTGGTAGATCACTAGCCCTGGTAGATCATCAGCCCTGGTAGATCATAAGCACTGATGGATCACTAGCCCTGGTAGATCACTAGCCCTGGCAGATCATCAGCCTTGGTAGATCATCAGCCCTGGTGGATCATCAGCCCTGGTTGATCATTAGCCCTGTAGATCATCAGCCCTGGTAGATCATCAGCTCTGGTAGATCACCAGCCCTGGTAGATCATCAGCCCTGGTGGATCATCAGCCCAGGTAGATCATGAACCCTGGTAGATCACTAGCCCTGGTAGATCATCAGCCCTGGTAGATCATAAGCACTGATGGATCACTAGCCCTGGTAGATCACTAGCCCTGGCAGATCATCAGCCTTGGTAGATCATCAGCCCTGGTGGATCATCAGCCCTGGTTGATCATTAGCCCTGTAGATCATCAGCCCTGGTAGATCATCAGCTCTGGTAGATCATCAGGCCTGGTAGATCATCAGCCCTGGTAGATCATCAGCCCTGGTAGATCATCAACCCTGGTAGATCATCAGCCCTGGTGGATCACTAGCCCTGGCAGATCATCAGCCCTGGTAGATCATCAGCCCTGGTAGATCATCAACCCTGGTAGATCATCAGCCCTGGTGGATCATCAGCCCTGGTGGATCACTAGGCCTGGCAGATTATCAGCCCTGGTATATCATCACACCTGGTAGATCATCAGCCCTGGTGGATCATCAGCCCTGGTAGATCATCAGCCCTGGTAGATCATCAGCCCTGGTGGATCATTAGCCCTGGTAGATCATCAGCCCTGGTAGATCATCAGCCCTGGTACAACATAAGCACTGATGGATCATCAGCCCTGGTGGATCATCAGCCCTGGTAGATCATCAGCCCTGGTAGATCATCAACCCTGGTAGATCATCAGCCCTGGTAGATCACTAGCCCTGGTAGATCATCAGCCCTGGTGGATCATCAGACCTGGCAGATCATCAGCCCTGGTGGATCATCAGCCCTGGTGGATCATTAGCCCTGGTAGATCATCAGCCCTGGTAGATCATCAGCCCTGGTAGATCATAAGCACTGATGGATCATCAGCCCTGGTAGATCATCACCCCTGGTAGATCATCAACCCTGGTAGATCATCAGCCCTGGTAGATCATCAGCCCTGGTAGATCATCAGCCCTGGTGGATCATTAGCCCTGGTAGATCATCAGCCCTGGTAGATCATCAGCCCTGGTAGATCATAAGCACTGATGGATCACTAGCCCTGGTAGATCACTAGCTCTGGCAGATCATCAGCCTGGTAGATCATCAGCCCCGGTAGATCATCAGTCCTGGTAGATCATCAGCCCTGGTAGATCATCAGTCCTGGTAGATCATCGGGCCTGGTGGATCATCACCCCTGGTAGATCATCAGTCCTGGTGTATCATCAGCCTGGTAGATCATCAGCCCTGGTAGATCATCAGTCCTGGTAGATCATCAGCCCTGGTAGATCATCAGTCCTGGTAGATCATCAGCCCTGGTAGATCATCAGCCCTGGTGGATCATCAACCCTGGTAGATCATCAACCCTGGTGGACCATCAACCCTGGTAGATCATCAGCCCTGATAGATCATCAGCCCTGGTTAATCATTAGCCCTGTAGATCATCAGCCCTGGTAGATCATCAGCCCTGGTAGATCATCAGCCCTGGTAGATCATCAGTCCTGGTAGATCATCAGCCCTGGTAGATCATCAACCCTGGTAGATCATCAGCCCTGGTTGATCATTAGCCCTGTAGATCATCAGCCCTGGTAGATCATCAGCCCTGGTAGATTATCAACCCTGGTGGATCATCAGCCCTGGTAGATCATCAGCCCTGGTAGATCATTAGCCCTGTAGATCATCAACCCTGGTAGATCACTAGCCCTGGTAGATCATAAGCCCCAATAGATCATCAGCCCTGGTAGATCATCAGCCCTGGTAGATCATCAGCCCTGGTAGATCATCAGTCCTGGTAGATCATCAGCCCTGGTAGATCATCAACCCTGGTAGATCATCAGCCCTGGTAGATCATCAGCCCTGGTTGATCATTAGCCCTGTAGATCATCAGCCCTGGTAGATCATCAGCCCTGGTAGATCACCAGCCCTGGTAGATCATCAGTCCTGGTAGATCATTAGCCCTGGTAGATCATCAACCCTGGTAGATCATCAGCCCTGGTAGATCATCAGCCCTGGTTGATCATTAGCCCTGTAGATCATCAGCCCTGGTAGATCATCAGCCCTGGTAGATTATCAACCCTGGTGGATCATCAGCCCTGGTAGATCATCAGCCCTGGTAGATCATTAGCCCTGTAGATCATCAACCCTGGTAGATCACTAGCCCTGGTAGATCATAAGCCCCAATAGATCATCAGCCCTGGTAGATCATCAGCCCTGGTAGATCATCGGCCCTGGTAGATTATCAGCCCTGGTAGATCATCAGCCCTGGCAGATCATCAGCCCTTGTAGATCATCAGCCCTGGTAGATCACTAGCCCTGGTAGACCATAAGCCCTGGTAGATCATCAGCCCTGGTAGATTATAAGCCCTGGTAGATCATCAGCCCTGGTGGATCATCAGCCCAGGTAGATCATGAACCCTGGTAGATCATCAGCCCTGGTAGATCATCAGCCCTGGTAGATCATAAGCACTGATGGATCCCTAGCCCTGGTAGATCACTAGCCCTGGTAGATCATCAGCCCTGGTGGATCATCGGCCCTGGTAGATCATCAGCCCTGGTAGATCATCAGCCCTGGTAGATCATCAGCCCTGGTGGATCATCAGCCCAGGTAGATCATGAACCCTGGTAGATCACTAGCCCTCGTAGATCATCAGCCCTCGTAGATCATCAGCCCTGGTAGATCATAAGCACTGATGGATCACTAGCCCTGGTAGATCATCAGCCCTGGTAGATCATCAGCCCTGGTAGATCATCAGCCCTGGTGGATCATCAGCCCTGGTAGATCATCAGCCCTGGTAGATCATCAGCCCTGGTGGATCATCAGCCCTGGTGGATCATCAGCCCTGGTAGATCATCAGCCCTGGTAGATCATCAGCCCTGGTGGATCATCAGCCCTGGTAGATCATCAGCCCTGGTAGATCATCAGCCCTGGTGGATCATCAACCCAGGTAGATCATGAACCCTGGTAGATCACTAGCCCTCGTAGATCATCAGCCCTCGTAGATCATCAGCCCTGGTGGATCATCAGCCCTGGTAGATCATCAGCCCTGGTAGATCATCAGCCCTGGTGGATCATTAGCCCTGGTAGATCATCAGCCCTGGTAGATCATCAGCCCTGGTACAACATAAGCACTGATGGATCATCAGCCCTGGTGAATCATCAGCCCTGGTAGATCACTAGCCCTGGTAGATCATCAGCCCTGGTGGATCATCAGCCCTGGCAGATCATCAGCCCTGGTGAATCACTAGCCCTGGCAGATCATCAGCCCTGGTAGATCATCAGCCCTGGTAGATCATCAGCCCTGGTGGATCATTAGCCCTGGTAGATCATCAGCCCTGGTACATCATCAGCCCTGGTAGATCATAAGCACTGATGGATCACTAGCCCTGGTAGATCACTAGCTCTGGCAGATCATCAGCCTGGTAGATCATCAGCCCTGGCAGATCATCAGTCCTGGTAGATCATCAGCCCTGGTAGATCATCAGTCCTGGTAGATCATCGGCCCTGGTAGATCATCACCCCTGGTAGATCATCAGTCCTGGTGAATCATCAGCCTGGTAGATCATCAGCCCTGGGTAGATCATCAGTCCTGGTAGATCATCAGACCTGGTAGATCATCAGCCCTGGTAGATCATCAGCCCTGGTAGATCATCAGCCCTGGTAGATCATCAGCCCTGGTGGATCATCAACCCTGGTAGATCATCAACCCTGGTGGACCATCAACCCTGGTAGATCATCAGCCCTGATAGATCATCAGCCCTGGTTGATCATTAGCCCTGTAGATCATCAGCCCTGGTAGATAATCAGCCCTGGTAGATCATCAGCCCTGGTAGATCATCAGTCCTGGTAGATCATCAGCCCTGGTAGATCATCAGCCCTGGTAGATCATCAACCCTGGTAGATCATCAGCCCTGGTAGATCATCAGCCCTGGTTGATCATTAGCCCTGTAGATCATCAGCCCTGGTAGATCATCAGCCCTGGCAGATTATCAACCCTGGTGGATCATCAGCCCTGGTAGATCACCAGCCCTGGTAGATCATAAGCCCTAATAGATCATCAGCCCTGGTAGATCATCAGCCCTGGTAGATCATCAGCCCTGGTAGATTATCAGCCCTGGTAGATCATTAGCCCTGGCAGATCATTAGCCCTGCAGATCATCAGCCCTGGTAGATCACTAGCCCTGGTAGACCATAAGCCCTGGTAGATCATCAGCCCTGGTAGATTATAAGCCCTGGTAGATCATCAGCCCTGGTGGATCATCAGCCCAGGTAGATCATGAACCCTGCTAGGTCACTAGCCCTGGTAGATCATCAGCCCTCGTAGATCATCAGCCCTGGTAGATCATAAGCACTGATGGATCACTAGCCCTGATAGATCACTAGCCCTGGTAGATCATCAGCCCTGGTGGATCATCAGCCCTTGTAGATCAACAGCCCTGGTAGATCATCAGCCCTGGTAGATCATCAGCCCTGGTGGATCATCAGCCCAGGTAGATCATGAACCCTGGTAGATCACTAGCCCTCGTAGATCATCAGCCCTCGTAGATCATCAGCCCTGGTAGATCATAAGCACTGATGGATCACTAACCCTGGTAGATCACCAGCCCTGGTAGATAATCAGCCCTGTTAGATCATCAGCCCTGGTAGATCATCAGCCCTGGTGGATCATCAGCCCTGGTAGATCATCAGCCCTGGTAGATCATCAGCCCTGGTGGATCATCAGCCCTGGTAGATCATCAGCCCTGGTAGATCATCAGCCCTGGTGGATCATCAACCCAGGTAGATCATGAACCCTGGTAGATCACCAGCCCTGGTAGATCATCAGCCCTGGTGGATCATCAGCCCTGGTTGATCATTAGCCCTGTAGATCATCAGCCCTGGTAGATCATCAGCCCTGGTAGATCATCAGCCCTTGCAGATCATCAGGCCTGGTAGATCATCAGCCCTGGTAGATCATCAGCCCTGGCAGATCATCAGGCCTGGTAGATCATCAGCCCTGGTAGATCATCAGCCCTGGCAGATCATCAGCCCTGGTAAATCATCAGCCCTGGTAGATCATCAACCCTGGTAGATCATCAGCTCTGGTGGATCATCAGCCCTGGTGGATCACTAGCCCTGGCAGATCATCAGCCCTGGTAGATCATCAACCCTGGTAGATCATCAGCCCTGGTAGATCATCAGCCCTGGCAGATCATCAGCCCTGGTAGATCATCACCCCTGGTAGATCATCAGCCCTGGCAGATCATCAGCCCTGGTAAATCATCAGCCCTGGTAGATCATCAACCCTGGTAGATCATCAGCTCTGGTGGATCATCAGCCCTGGTGGATCACTAGCCCTGGCAGATCATCAGCCCTGGTAGATCATCAACCCTGGTAGATCATCAGCCCTGGTAGATCATCAGCCCTGGCAGATCATCAGCCCTGGTGGATCATCACCCCTGGTTGATCATCAGCCCTAGTAGATCATCAGCCCTGGTAGATCATCAACCCTGGTAGATCATCAGCCCTCGTACAACATAAGCACTGATGGATCATCAGCCCTGGTACAACATAAGCACTGATGGATCATCAGCCCTGGTGGATCATCAGCCCTGGTAGATCATCAGCCCTGGTGGATCATCAGCCCTGGTTGATCATCAGCCCTGGTGGATCATCAGCCCTGGTGGATCATCACCCCTGGTGGCTCATCAGCCCTGGTAGATCATCAGCCCTGGTAGATCATCAGCCCTGGTGGATCATCAGCCCTGGTGGATCATCAGCCCTGGTAGATTACCAGCCGAGATGGATCAGGCATGAGAGATCATCAGCCCTGGTAGATCATCAGCCCTGGTAGAACATCAGCCCTGGTAGATCATCAGCCCTGGTGGATCATCAGTCCTGGTAGATCATCAGCCCTGGAAGATCATCACCCCTGGTAGATCATCAACCCTGGTAGATCATCAGCCCTGGTAGATCATCAGCCCTGTTAGATCATCAGCCCTGGTGGATCATCAGCCCTGGTGGATCATCAGCCCTGGTAGATCATCAGCCCTGGTGGATCATTAGCCCTGGTAGATCATCAGCCCTGGTAGATCATCAGCCCTGGTAGATCATAAGCACTGATGGATCACTAGCCCTGGTAGATCATCAGCCCTGGTAGATCACTAGCCCTGGCAGATTATCAGCCTGGTAGATCATCAGCCCTGGTAGATCATCAGCCCTTGTGGATCATCAACCCTGGTAGATCATCTACCCTGGTGGATCATCAGCCCTGGTTGATCATCAACCCTGGTAGATCATCAGCCTGGTAGATCATAAACCCTGGTGGATCATCAGCCCTGGTAGATCATCAGCCCTGGTAGATCATTAGCCCTGCAGATCATCAACCCGGCAGATCACTAGCCCTGGTAGATCATCAGCCCTGGTAGATCATAAGCACTGATGGATCACTAGCCCTGGTAGATCACTAGCCCTGGCAGATCATCAGCCTGGTAGATCATCAGCCCTAGTGGATCATCAGTCCTGGTAGATCATCAGCCCTGGTAGATCATCAGCCCTGGTAGATCATCAACCCTGGTAGATCATCAGCCCTCGTACAACATAAGCACTGATGGATCATCAGCCCTGGTGGATCATCAGCCCTGGTAGATCATCAGCCCTGGGTGGATCATCAGCCCTGGTGGATCATCAGCCCTGGTAGATCATCAGCCCTGGTGGATCATCAACCCTGGTAGATCATCAGCCCTGGTAGATTACCAGCCGAGATGGATCAGGCATGAGAGATCATCAGCCCTGGTAGATCATCCAGCCCTGGTAGAAAATCAGCCCTGGTAGATCATCAGCCCTGGTAGATCATCAACCCTGGTGGATCATCATCCCTGGTAGATCATCAGCCCTGGTAGATCATCACCCCTGGTAGATCATCAACCCTGGTAGATCATCAGCCCTGGTAGATCATCAGCCCTGGTAGATCATCAGCCCTGGTGGATCATCAGCCCTGGTGGATCATCAGCCCTGGTAGATCATCAGCCCTGGTGGATCATTCGCCCTGGTAGATCATCAGCCCTGGTAGATCATCAGCCCTGGTAGATCATAAGCACTAATGGATCACTAGCCCTGGTAGATCATCAGCCCTGGTAGATCACTAGCCCTGGCAGATTATCAGCCTGGTAGATCATCAGCCCTGGTAGATCATCAGCCCTGGTGGATCATCAACCCTGGTAGATCATCAACCCTGGTGGACCATCAACCCTGGTAGATCATCAGCCCTAATAGATCATCAGCCCTGGTTGATCATCAGCCCTGGTAGATCATCAGTCCTGGTAGATCATCAGCCCTGGTAGATCATCAACCCTGGTGGATCATCAGCCCTGGTAGATCATCAGCCCTGGTAGATCATTAGCCCTGCAGATCATCAACCCGGCAGATCACTAGCCCTGGTAGATCATCAGCCCTGGTAGATCATAAGCACTGATGGATCACTAGCCCTGGTAGATCACTAGCCCTGGCAGATCATCAGCCTGGTAGATAATCAGCCCTGGTGGATCATCAACCCTGGTAGATCATCAACCCTGGTGGACCATCAACCCTTGTAGATCATCAGCCCTGATAGATCATCAGCCCTGGTTGATCATTAGCCCTGTAGATCATCAGCCCTGGTAGATCATCAGCCCTGGTAGATCATCAGCCCTGGTAGATCATCAGTCCTGGTAGATCATTAGCCCTGCAGATCATCAACCCGGCAGATCACTAGCCCTGGTAGATCATCAGCCCTGGTAGATCATCAACCCCGGTAGATCATCAGCCCTGGTGGATCATTAGCCCTGGTAGATCACTAGCCCTGGCATATCATCAGCCCTGGTAGATCATCAGCCCTGGTAGATTATCAACCCTGGTAGATCATCAGCCCTGGTGGATCATCAGCCCTGGTGGATCACTAGGCCTGGCAGATTATCAGCCCTGGTATATCATCAACCCTGGTAGATCATCAGCCCTGGTGGATTATCAACCCTGGTAGATCATCAGCCCTGGTGGATCATCAGCCCTGGTAGATCATCAGCCCTGGTAGATCATCAGCCTGGTAGATCATCAGCCCTGGTAGATCATCAGCCCTGGTAGATTATCAACCCTGGTAGATCATCAGCCCTGGTGGATCATCAGCCCTGGTAGATCATCAGCCCTGGTAGATCATCAGACCTGGTAGATCATCAACCCTGGTAGATCATCAGCCCTGGTGGATCATCAGCCCTGGTGGATCATCAGCCCTGGTAGATTACCAGCCGAGATGGATCAGGCATGAGAGATCATCAGCCCTGGTAGATCATCAGCCCTGGTAGAAAATCAGCCCTGGTAGATCATCAGCCCTGGTAGATCATCAACCCTGGTGGATCATCATCCCTGGTAGATCATCAGCCCTGGTAGATCATCACCCCTGGTAGATCATCAACCCTGGTAGATCATCAGCCCTGGTAGATCATCAGCCCTGGTAGATCATCAGCCCTGGTGGATCATCAGCCCTGGTGGATCATCAGCCCTGGTAGATCATCAGCCCTGGTGGATCATTCGCCCTGGTAGATCATCAGCCCTGGTAGATCATCAGCCCTGGTAGATCATAAGCACTAATGGATCACTAGCCCTGGTAGATCATCAGCCCTGGTAGATCACTAGCCCTGGCAGATTATCAGCCTGGTAGATCATCAGCCCTGGTAGATCATCAGCCCTGGTGGATCATCAACCCTGGTAGATCATCAACCCTGGTGGACCATCAACCCTGGTAGATCATCAGCCCTAATAGATCATCAGCCCTGGTTGATCATCAGCCCTGGTAGATCATCAGTCCTGGTAGATCATCAGCCCTGGTAGATCATCAACCCTGGTGGATCATCAGCCCTGGTAGATCATCAGCCCTGGTAGATCATTAGCCCTGCAGATCATCAACCCGGCAGATCACTAGCCCTGGTAGATCATCAGCCCTGGTAGATCATAAGCACTGATGGATCACTAGCCCTGGTAGATCACTAGCCCTGGCAGATCATCAGCCTGGTAGATAATCAGCCCTGGTGGATCATCAACCCTGGTAGATCATCAACCCTGGTGGACCATCAACCCTTGTAGATCATCAGCCCTGATAGATCATCAGCCCTGGTTGATCATTAGCCCTGTAGATCATCAGCCCTGGTAGATCATCAGCCCTGGTAGATCATCAGCCCTGGTAGATCATCAGTCCTGGTAGATCATTAGCCCTGCAGATCATCAACCCGGCAGATCACTAGCCCTGGTAGATCATCAGCCCTGGTAGATCATCAACCCCGGTAGATCATCAGCCCTGGTGGATCATTAGCCCTGGTAGATCACTAGCCCTGGCATATCATCAGCCCTGGTAGATCATCAGCCCTGGTAGATTATCAACCCTGGTAGATCATCAGCCCTGGTGGATCATCAGCCCTGGTGGATCACTAGGCCTGGCAGATTATCAGCCCTGGTATATCATCAACCCTGGTAGATCATCAGCCCTGGTGGATTATCAACCCTGGTAGATCATCAGCCCTGGTGGATCATCAGCCCTGGTAGATCATCAGCCCTGGTAGATCATCAGCCTGGTAGATCATCAGCCCTGGTAGATCATCAGCCCTGGTAGATTATCAACCCTGGTAGATCATCAGCCCTGGTGGATCATCAGCCCTGGTAGATCATCAGCCCTGGTAGATCATCAGACCTGGTAGATCATCAACCCTGGTAGATCATCAGCCCTGGTGGATCATCAGCCCTGGTGGATCATCAGCCCTGGTAGATTACCAGCCGAGATGGATCAGGCATGGGAGATTATCAGCCCTGGTAGATCATTAACCCTAGTGGATCATCAGCCCTGGTTGATCATCAGCCCTGGTGGATCATACTCACCAGTCACCTGTGATTTAGGATCAGCACTGACATTTCCGTGATAATGGCTGTACGTTACCGTAGACCAATCATATCGGGTGTAACACAGAAGTCAATCAATGAATCTCAGTCGTCCTTTGCCTGGCGAGCCCGGCCAATTTCATTTATACATACATACATACATACATACATACATACATACATACATACATACATACATACATACATACATACATACATACATACATACATACATACATACATACATACATACATACATACATACATACATACATACATACATACATACATACATACATACATACATACATACATACATACATACATACATACATACATACATACATACATACATACATACATACATACATACATACATACATACATACATACATATATATACATAGATGCATACATACATACATACATACATACATACATACATACATACATACATACATACATACATACATACATACATACATACATACATACATACATACATACATACATACATACATACATACATACATACATACATACATACATACATACATACATACATACATACATACATACATACATACATACATACATACATACATACATACATACATACATACATACATACATACATACATACATGAAGCTCGGCCACGCCGCATAGTGTGACTCTGGGAACCAGAGTAAGTCGTCCTCCCCTCTATTTTACACAGGCCTTCTGTGAGTGTGTTAGTCGGGCTGGTGCTACACACACACATTGGACCAAGCCGTGGTAGTCATTGCTTACCGGATTACTAGAGCCAGCCTGTGTAAAAAAAGCCTGTCTATAACGAATGGGGTTATAGACCACCTGTGCAGATATAGGCTAAACTGGTCCAGGAG
>OZ024911.1:79459239-79484715 GCA_964017125.1 Flabesymbios commensalis
GCTTAAGTTGTACAATTTTATTTGTTCTAACAAGATTTTATTGTCCACCATATCAAACGCTTTGCAAAAATCAATGAACATTACTCCGACCATATCACCATCATGAATAGAATTCAACCAATCATCTATGATGAGGTTTAGGGCTGTTTTACATGAATGATTGCGTCTGAAGCCAAACTGTCGAGATGATAATAAATCGTTGCATGAGAGAAATTCATGAAAGTGATTAAAAACACGTCTCTCCAACACTTTCGAGAGTATTGGCAATACTGATATTGGCCTGTAATTGCCGGGATCATCCGTCGCACCTTTCTTAAAAAGAGGAGATACTATTCCCGTTTTCCACTGTTGTGGGAAATACTGGATTTTATACTTTGATTACACATTTTAGTAATTATAGGTGTTATATGTTGCGCAGACAGTTTTAAAATATGCGCTGTGATGTCATCTACACCAGTTGAATTTTTAATTTCAATAGAAGATATAAAATTAAAAACCGTTTCTTCAGAAATATTGGGTATTACAAATACATTGCCAGGCGGAAGTTTTTTTTGTAATAAATGCTTTCAATGGCTGTAGATTCGGTGCAACATCTAGCTCTATTTTGTCGACATATGTGTCTTCAATTTTTATGAAATGATTATTAAACGCATTTGCTATGTCACTATCATTCTTTTTTAGCTCACCAATAATATATAAGTTAGCTGTAACAGTTTTCCTGGTTTTATGTGAGAGTTCATTTAAAATTTCTGAAATAGTTCTGGGGTTGTGTTTATTTTTGCTCTGAATGTAATACATTTGTTTCGCAAGTCTTATTTATCTGGTTGGGTGATTTATCCAGAATTTATAAGAATTGTGATATTTGTTTTTATTTTTATGCCCATAGTTGTCTCTTATTTTTATTGGCTTTCTTATTTTATCGGTTATCCAGCATTGTTGTTTTTCACGCTCAACACGTTTCTCAATTAAAGGTATATGCTTATCCACTACCTTTGAAAAATTGCATACAAATAATGAAAGAATATCATTTACTTCTTCGTCTATTACTTCGGGTCATGTGATACCTGCTAAATTGTTAGAAAAAATCAATAAAATTAAGTTTTTAAAAATCGGGATATAATATTTTGGTATGCATTCTACACAGCAATGACTTATATTGGTTTCACTTGAAACATATATATGATCAATTAAACTCCGAGTTTGCTCAGCTACTCTGGTGGGTTCTAGAACAATTTGATTGAGATTGTAATTGGATAATGATCGTAATCCGGTTACTGGATCCGTATCATAGCTGGGATCATCCCAGATCATAATGGATTGGTCCTTGACCCGAGACGTGGGATCCGGATGGTGATCCACCTTGTGGTGAACATTGCCATTTACATTTCTAAACATAACTATAATCATGTTCAATTTAGTATTTTTAATGAAATGATTGTTTAAACATCACGATTTGCTAATGTTTAGTCTTAAATTAAACAACTATGAGTCATTCTCATCCACTTGAAGTTGTGAATCGCAGTAGTGAGACACAACCTCAAGGGGGGGGCGGAATTAAAATAAGCTAACTTATATCGCTTCAAGGGTCAAAAAGGTACACCAACAGTATATGGTTTACTATATTGTTTCTTCTGGACCAGTCTAGCCTAGATGTGCACAAAAGTGGCTTAATAACCCATCCATTCATTTATTTCTTCAATCATTCATTCCTTCATTCATTCATTTACCAGGTTGTGAATAGTCTTGCTTTTGCAATTCTATTTATTTATTCAATGCATATGTAATCGGAATTATTAATAAATACATCGTAAATATATAGCAGTTTTTAGGTCGAATTTAATTTAAAACTTAAAACTCTATTGGTGTACAGAACATAGCTATAATTCAATTGCATATAAACATGTCTATGTAAATGGGAATAATTCGAGGCATTGGTGAATAACAGCACGCTCTGGAATAATTTCCTCGTTTTCTGGGCAAATATAAACAAAATGAATGTTACTCATAGATAATATTGGATAAAACGGAAATTATAACTTGATTCAATCAAACTAGAAGATTTGTCCTAGTCTCTGACATGAAAAAAAATGAAAAACTTCTAATGCGCCTAAATTCTTGGTGTCCCGAGCTCAGAGGCAAATAAATGAATGAATGAATGAATGAATGAATGAATGATTGAATGAATGAATGAATGAATGAATGAATGAATGAATGGATGAATGAATGAATGAATGGAATGAGTTGAATGAATATGCTCAGAATATACTGTGGTTGTAAGGAAATCTTAATCATCAATTGCTAATAAACAAAATTAATTTAAAAAAAAGGTTTACTATGCCCAAAGACACACTTTAACAATGATCGCATGTAATAATTTTGTAAAGGAAAATAAAATATGTGAGGAAAGAATGACATTTTTCCTCGCCTTTCTGATATCCGCGTAATATGATGACATGAGTTAGAGATATGAGTTGGGACTACGATATGATCTTCACCCACGATGTGATGCATTCGTCCTAATTAGGATGCGAACCCTATGTCCGGCAAATGAGGTCACAAACGAACGTGATGAGCTATAGATAAGAAGTCACCTTGCCACCGTGCCCCTGGGCAAATCACTGTTATTGGGATCGAAATGTGTGTTTAAACATACACATTTATAGGCTTCTGAGACGAGCGACAAGGGTTAAGGCATGGGACCGTCTTTATACGTCAGAATCTGACGTCATCTGACGTCTATGGACGTCAGATTGTGACGTATAAAGACGGTCCCATTTATAGGCTTCTGAGACGAGCGTCAAAAACAATGACGTATTTGTTCAATCTCTTCTACTCTATGACAGATTAAATCTATTAGGATTGCTCCAGGTCAACAATTATTGCAGACCTTCGATTTATCACAGAACCTCCTGACATCGATGAGATGTGTATGTGAGTAAACCACATTAAAAAACAAATGTATTTGATTAATTTAATGTTTGCAAATCCAGACGTCCTTACAGACTATTTACTGGATCGTTACAGTTTAGATAATTATGTTATAAGTTACCTAAGTCTTAATTGTTTCATCGAATGTGGTGTTTTTTACATTATGTAAAGCCTAGTTTTGACGGTGTGCATAGCGAAATAATACTGCGTAGAAAACCATATTAAATTAGTAACACTTTGAATGGTTTTATCGTATTTGGTGATCCTTACAGATCAGGGGCGTATCCAGAGGGGTGCTCAGGGTGCTCGAGCACCCCCTTTAATTTCCAGAGTGGTGATTTTCCAACTCAATAATTTCCTATAAAATTATTCATCCAGTGTCCGACATATTGGTACCAGACCCCTCCACACTCCATTTGAGGGCTGGTGTCTGGGATGCATCATTGGCGCCATTTGAGAATCAGCGTAGACAATGGACTGTTACGGGGTGGGCAAATGCTCGTCACATCGCCACATGTGGAGACAGAAGCAAAATATTTGCAATGCAAATCTCTAAAATTGACCATTCAGAGCACCTAAATGTACGATTTTGTTTCGACTGGTCTCGTTTTTCCTGCCCACCTTTAATGTGAGATAGACACATTTTACAACCATTCACTCATTTTTTTAAAAAAGAATGTCTAAAATATATCAACTTTGTGTCAGTCTTGGTCAATAATTGAAACGTTGAGCCTAACTTGAAACAAAATAATATAATAAGATTGATGGTAATTAGGCTATCATAGACTACCTTGAAACAACGTTGTTCCAAACTAAATATGCTAAGATTGATAGTAATTATCACAGACTACCCTATACCCTATGATAATTATAACACACCACAAGCACAATCCACAGTACTACTGTGGATTGTGCTTGTCGTTGTTTTAAGCGATCCCCATAGCCTACTGTGACAGTAGGCTATAGGGATCGCTTAAAACAACGACTTAGAGTTGGACGTGTTGCTCTCCCAATCATAAAATAAAGAGAACAAGTACCACGAGATAAAGATTATTCACTTATTACCATGATTTTTTCACCTTTGTGATGGCGAATTTATTTCTGAGTCTCAGTCTTGAGAAAAAATGGATAATTTTCTAAATTTAATTTTAAAAATATTATGTTTGCGCATAAACTTTGAATTTGTTTTTAGAACCTACTTAAAATCGTCGAATTTTCTCAGTGCAATATATAGACCTCCATTATGGCCACTGACATGAATTAATTCAGATACAGCTGGGAGATGAAATCAAGGATAATAATTGAAAATGGGCAGTAAAGTTGTTTTAAAGTACAACCAATATTATCAAGAATATCTGATATAGTCCTAACTAATGATGAACTGGAAGATAATATTTGCATTAAAAAATATTCTGCCATAGGAGATGGTGGCAAATTAATAAAGGTGAAATAAAAATAAATATCTCAGGAATTTTAAGTGATCATAGTGAACGTTGTAAACAGTTTAATGGTCCACACATTTTTCAATGACATGTT
Source organism: Flabesymbios commensalis (assembly GCA_964017125.1). Lineage (NCBI taxonomy): Eukaryota > Metazoa > Annelida > Polychaeta > Terebellida > Flabelligeridae > Flabesymbios > Flabesymbios commensalis. Next base: position 79,463,704 of record OZ024911.1, read on the forward strand.
ATCACTTTTAATAGAGGGTTATTGCATAATTAATATTAGTGCAGTAAAAGTAGTGGTTTAACCTGGAATAAATTGTTAACAGAGATATTTTTGGTGTTTATGTCTCAGAGGGGCCTGCTGAATAAATTATAAGTAGCAACCACCTGGAAACCATTTTTATCATATGCTAATTAGCATAATTAGCCTTATTTGCATAAATTATGGGGAAAAAATTTGTGTCTACACCCATGTTTTCTATCCCGTAGAATTCGAATGAGTCGGTATTGAACACCCCAGACCTTTCTAATTAGCATAAATCAGCATACATTTATATAATTAATCATGAAATTGCTATTTTTTATAATTTATTAAATTTTTCACTCCAAATGGTGATTTTATTATCTGGACCGATATTTCTCACCTACTTGAATTCTGTAAAAATATTTAGAATACCCTAGAGCCGTTAGATTAGCATATATTAGCATTTTCATTATATGCTCATTAGCATAATTAGCCTAATTTTCACGATTAATTGGGAAAAACTTGAAAATGCTATAACTTTTGAAATAATTTTAAAATTAGAAAGCTATTTTTTTGTGTCTACATCCTTGTTTTCAATCCCGTAGAATTAAAATAAGTCGGCATTGAATACTCCAGACCTTCCTAATTAGCATAAATTAGCATAAATTAGCATAATTAATCAAAAAATTGCTCAAAATTTTATAATTTATCAAATAGTTCAATTTAAATATTTATTTTGTTGTCGGCATCTATATTAATCATGAAATTGCTAAAAAAATTAAAATTTATTAAATATTTAAATTTAAATGTTGCTTTTGTTGTCTGGACCGATATTTCTCACCTGCTTGAATTCTGTAAAAAATTTTGAATACCCTGGGGCCGTCTGATTAGCATAATTTATCATTTTAATCATATGCTTATTAGCTTAATTACCCTAAAATAATTTATGAAAAACTTGAAAATGAAATAACTTTTGAAATAATTTTAAACTTAGAAAGCTAATTTCTGTGTCTAAATCTATGTTTTTCACCCCGTAGAATTCTAATAAGTCGGTATTGAATACTCCAGACCTTCCTAGTTAGGCTATATTGGCATAAATTTGCATAATTATTCATGAAATTGCAAAAAAATCGATAATTTATCAAATAGCTCACTTCATTTGTTCCACGTTCACTTGGAAAGTTTTATAAGCCTACAGTCATGTATTCCATCCTGCTAAGTTCGTTCAAGTTCATAATGAACTTCCCAAGGTAACATTGGAAATTCTGAGCAGCAGGTTCCTTGTATCAATCTGATATGCCAATTAGCGAAATGTGTCTAATTTGCATAATTAATTAAGAACAACTTGAAAAAGCTCTAGCTTTGCTAATTTAATAAACTTGTCCAGCCCGTATAATTTAATTAAGTTGATATTAAATACTCCAATTTTTTCTAATTAGCATACATGTGCATAATTAATATTGTTAAAAATTATATAATATTTTAAATAAGTTCACTTAAATGTTGATTTTGATGTCTTGACATTATCATATATTTATCACTCCGCTAAATCCCTTCAAAGTACCCTGAATCTGTCTAATTATAATAAACTAGCTTTAACCCATGCTCCGCACGGTCAAAGCTAGTAAGTAACAAACACTGACATAATTGAAACAATGCAGCCTGTGCACAAATAACATGAATATTCTCAGGGGTCATACCAGAAATGCATAAAATATTGTCTGACATCGGCTTAAAAAATGATGTCGGATGAAAAAAACGAATTCTATGCGTTTCACAATGACACCTCCGTAAAAGGTTGATTTCACTACAGTCACACCTGTTTTTGATAACATAAAATAAAAATATAGATATTGACAATGTATAAGAAACTGAATCAGTGAGTTAGTAACATGTTTTCCATCCGATGTTAATATTTTTGCCAGGCCCCAAAAGCCACTGTGTGAATAATTAAACATTGGCATATAAACCTGTGTAGCTAGGGCCTGATACAGAAGAGTTTATGAATCACAAACATGATAATAGAGCCTATACCTGATAAATATACTAACGTTTTTTTCTGTCTTATACAACAACATGTGTATACAGCGACATGCATGTGCAAGGTGTGAATTGTAAAAACATCATTCAATTATCAAGGGGAGGGGGGGGGGGGGGCTGGAGTATTTTTGAAATAAATATTTTGGGACGGAATTTTTATGAAATAAATAATTGTCTGACGGACATGTTGTAAAAAAATATCTAATAACACTTGAAAAAAAATCTCCTTGCTTCGTCGGCAACATTAAATGACTCTTACATTTGTGAAGCCTCGCTTCGCTTGTCTCTTTAACCCCTACATCAATGCTAAGCCAAGTTTGGGATCCAATTTTGTGCTAGTGCCATTGCTTGCACCTCTTCCCAGATTTTAACCCAACCCTGGGATTGAATACCTCGTGGTTTTGGAGCGCTGAAGACAACCTACAACCTTCACCGGCACAGCTCCCTGCTGGTGGACACACTGTGTGGCACAATGCTGGATCGAGGTTGTACCGACGTTAAACAAGCATTGGTTCAATGACTGGTGCTGGGTGTTTCTATCACTGGCACAACATTGAGCTGACATTGCTTCAGTGTATCGTGTGTACATGGCGCATTGTAACGTTAGTCACGCTGCACCTATAGCCAGCAAAATGCACTGCCAAGTGGATGTTGGCCAGCGCTGCAGATTGTGGTCTAGCATTGACCTGGCATTGGGTTTTTATTGTGCTGACTTGTAGTGGACGGAAACATTATCTGAAAATTGTGATGAAAATTGAATAAAAGCCAAATAACGGTACAAAAAAATCTCCTAAGGCGTTATTACATACGTTGCAACCCAGGCTAATAGTCAAAGCTGTGTGCGAGGTATATATAGTGGGTGCCGTGACGAAAATATATATGTGTCCAGGGTGCACGTTCAACGAAGGACGAAACCTAAAAACTCGTGTTCTATTAAGTATATATTAGCATAATTTAGTAAAAAGACACATTTTAAGCACCTTTTAAACTTGATACAAACTCACTTGGAAGCAAATTAATTGTAATTGCACGGTAGTTCAAAACACTCTATCCTTATCAATTATTTAATTCACTGAGAACCTGAACCAGGAAATTTAATCAAATTCACTTTGAGGCCTTTAACAATGACATTTTAAATTCTGATTTACTAAATAAGCCCTAGCATGATCTGAATTGCTTATGTGAGTAATTTAAATTCGAGGCTCCTACAACGGCATAATCCCACAACACATGTAATTCACGTTACAGGGCACAGCGTAATGGACTGTTTTCAAAGGATATATCTGAGTACTACAATAAAACCATATAAATTACAGCTTGACACCCTTACATCAATAGGCCCCTATTTCGGAAATATAGAAGACAGATTTATTTGCCTCGTGCTTTCCAACTTAGTAGGCCTATTAGTAAATCAGGCATTACGTTGCTTATCAAATGACGACTGATAATAGAGAATATTTTGTTTGTGGAAAGGTTTTGAGGTGCCTATGAGAGATATCAGACCCGAAATTGGCTAGGAATTTAAATAATAATAATAATAGTTTATTAGCATTAGACATTACAGTCTGTGAGCATACAATACAAAAATAATAATAATACAAACACTGTTATATGTACAAACGAAGTACCCGTCCAGAAGACGACAGGTATTAAAACTACAAATACATAGAACAGCCCGTTCTATATATTTGTGAGAATTGAAGAAAAAAAGAGCATAGTAAATTATAGTAGGATAACATTTAAAAAGATAATAATAAATCACAAAGAATATAGAGGGTCTACTAAAAACAAAAAAATAGCTAGTTTTCTCACTGTTGGTCCATGAGTGGATGTAAATAAAGTTAATAGTTTAAACATGTTTGGCCGAATTACAAAATGTTTGGGTAAAATATGTCTAAATCTCTCAGATTTCGGTCATTCAAAAATACAATGGTATTCGTCGCCAATGACGCTACAGGTACTACATAAACGTGCGTTATACACTAACCTGTTTTTCCCTCTACTTAATAAAACATTGGGAAGGCTGTGGTTTATTGTACGAAATTTTGTAAGTGTAATTCTGTGTTTAAGTGGCACAGTTATATTTAAATACTCAGAAATATATATATATATTGCCAATTGCCTTTAATTAAGTCATGAAAAAACGAAATTTTCCATGTCTACCCTCACGTTTTTGTCACATCAGATACCCTTGATCACGAATATGGAGAGACAATTTAGGGATATTTCATGCACACGAAAACCTACCAGCCTATGGATCAGTTCTGGTATTGCTTTATAGATGTGAACACTTCCGAAAACATGGGTAGAGACACAAAAAATAACATTCCAACTTAATTATTTTTGAGGTTTTAGCTATTTTACTTTTTCCTCATTAAATATGCAAATTTTGCTAAGTATGCTAATTGGTATATAATTAAAATGGTTGCCAGGTGGTTGCTGCTCAGAATTTGATAAATATACTACATACGAATAAAGAGGCGTAGAAAATATAGGTTTACACGCAAAAATCAACTTCTCAAGTAAACTCATTTAAAAGCTATGGACATTTTTTTTACATTTTTTTATGAATTATGCAAATTTATGCAAATTAGGACAATTTGAGGTATTCAATATCAACTTAATCTAATTCTACGGGGTGGAAAACATGGGTGTAGACACACAAATTACCTATCTAGCTTAATTATTTTACGCGGCTCAGAATTTGATAAATATACTTTAAACGAATAAAGAGGGGTAGAAAATGCAGCTTCAGACGCAAAAATCAAGTAAACTCAAGTAAACTGATTCAAAACTTTTTTTTTTTCATTTTTTTGAATTAATTATGCAAATTTCTGCTAATTAGGAAGCTGTGAGGAATTCAATATCAACTTAATCGAATTCTGCGGTGTGGAAAACATGGGTGTAGACACAAAAATTACCTTTCTAAGTGTTTGCTGCGCAGAATTTGCTAAAAATACTCCAATCAAATAAAGAGAGGTAGAAAATATAAGTTCAGACGCAAAAATCAACTTGTCAAGTAAACTGATTCAAAAGCTATGTCATTTTTTTCAAATATTTGAATTAATTATACACATTTATGCTAATTAGGTAGTTTTTAGAAATTTAATATCAACTTAATCGAATTCTACGGGGTCGAAAACATAGGTGTAGACACAAAAATTAATTTTCTAGCTTGATTATTTTTGAAGTTATTGCGATTTTACGTTTTCCTCATTAATTATGTAAATTATACAAATTATGCTAATTAGCATATGATTAAAATGGTTGCCAGGTGGTTGCTGCTCAGAATTGATGCACCAGGGTCTTCTGAACCATAAAAACCCGAAATACAATAACAAATAATAACAACTAACAATTTATTCCAATTTGAGCTAATTTTGAGGCTAGATTTCCTGGACTAATATTACAATAAGGGTGATCCAACGTTTGTTTAAAATTAATGTCCAATAATGCGACGCTGGTCCAACATTAACACAAGATTGGGTCAACTTGTTGATGTCGATCTAGCTCAATTAATATACCTCGTAGTTCGCGCTCGCTATTAAATGAGCTAATTTTGATCAGGTTTATGGTTTATGCATTGTGTTTTCGTGTTTGCTTAAATAGTTGTACTACTCAGTTTAAGTTGTAATACATCTGTCATTAAGTTCATTAAGAAACTGACATTTCGGTCAGACTACATTTCAGTCAGACTAGCAGCTTCTTTTCACGCAAAGATACCATGAAATCGTATAACTAAATGTTTATTTTTTTTCAAAATTTTTCAGAGTGTATGTTCTCTCCCCCCTAGGCCCCTGCTGTTATTATAAATGTTTTGTTTTAATCTGAGCACCCCCCTAATTTATTTCTGGATACGCCACTGCAGATTTCAAGCCCAGCTGTCACCCGTGTGTTGTCGTAGTTTGTACTAATTATTATAAGCTCTGTCGTTTTGGAATATTACGCGCCGAATCGATTCATAATACCACAAATAACCCACGGGGCCACAGAAGACACCACGCGGGTTCAGCGCTGGAGCTAAATCTGAACACCAAGGTCACCTTGTGAAATGAGAAGACAAGCAGCAGTAACTTCTTACCTTAAAACTAGGCAGTTACTGCTGTTTACCTTGTCATGGCATTAATACAGAGATAGGAGGCTAAGGCTGGCACCCATGTCCTGATCAATAGATGTAAATGACGGACACTGGGGTGTTGCGTGTCTCACAGCCATCATTCTAACAGCTACTTGGCTTGTTGACGTTGAAAATGTGAATATTTGATGTCTGCGGGTGTCTGTAATTAGTTAATGAATAGATGCAGTGTGCTCCTGTCGACGGTAATTATAAACAAAAATACTCATGTTACTCATTACATAAGTCCTCTTTTGTAGAATACTTGTATTATGATGTCCTCTTTTGTGAAACGTGTGTATTACCGTTAATATTATGTGTCAAAATACAGCAAGTGATAATAAAAGTTCAAGCCTGTTTATTTTTCCATTTGAAATGTAGAAAGGTAAAGGTGCAGGTTTATAGTCTAATATCAAGTCTGCAGACTTATCAGCCGACTTTACCATTTTAACCCCTGGTCACTGGACCTGCTCGTTCGTCTGCTATTTAAATTTCACGGACAGCATATATTTCTGGGCCATTTCGGGGTAAGAAACTTATCGTATACATTGCCATCTCTGACCATCTCTATCTTACGGATAGGATAAAGCCCTCAGGGGAGTATCCAGGGGGGTGCTCAGGGTGCTTGACACCCCCCCCCCTTAATTTCCATAGTGGTAATTTTCCAACCATTAATTTTATATACAATTAATCCACTAGTGTCCGACATGTTGGTTCCAGCCCCCTCCACACCTAAATATATACCCCTTCCGATTTAAAGGGCTGGTGTCTGGGATGCATCATTGGCGCGATTAACAGATTAACGACTCAGATTAGACAATAAACTGGCAAAACAGGGTGTTCTATTCAAATTACCTCTGTGCAAGACTGTTCAGTTCCAATGTACTTATTTTTATCGCACTGCTCACTTATGGAACACCTTACCTTTTGTTATCCGAGATGCTAGTAGCTTGCAGATTTTTTAGAAGAACCTGAATGAATTATATCTCACCATGGTAAACTTAGTTGATGTGAATCATCGATGTACCTGGAGCCTGGCTTGTGCTTGTGTATATTGTCGAATATAGCGGGACATTTTGTGTCTTAAACTACCTGTGCAATTTGAATCGGCTGTGAGACGGCTATTTGAGCTGTCACCAGCCACGCATGACTAGGGACAGAGGGCTCCGTTGTCTATACTCATGTGTTGGCAGCTGACGAACCGCCCCGCCTAACTTATACTAGTGTATTGAATATATATCTATACATTCAGCACAAATGGCACCTTAAGTGATCGACCTATGAACGATAATCTGCGAATGTTGCATTGTGTTGTTTGCCTGGCTCGAATTCAGGCCGGAGACAGTCTCTGATACTGTTCAGAGCAGACCGACATCACTCTGCGAGATCACGCTTGTCATGATCTGACTTAGAGTATTACCACATGGCATGGATGGCTGTTCCCCTCAAAATTCTTATTTGTTTTTTTTTCAGTTTTATTTTTAGGTTTAGTGATTTTTCAGTCGCATTTGTTTTCAGACGAAGTGGGTCCTTACGGTGAATTTCAAAGATCTCTAATCAACTGATTTACTCCTTGAGTTTGGGATTGTTTTTCCTACAGTCTAATATCGCATAATTATGTGGTACTACTCAGCATATTTCGGCAGCGCGACGGCTATATGAGCTGACGTCAGTAGATGCATTCTAGGTTTATAGTATTACTTTTATTTAGGGATGTATGCAGGCCTATGTTAAAATTAAGAGTATCATTAGTTTTTACTATTTTTCCTTTACACATACCCTAGTTGTCTGTCCTTTTATATAATAAACAACTAAAAGATTTAGAGGTTTTAATTAAGTTCCTACGCTTTCCAGAGTGTCCTTTTTTGCTACACTGTTTAGAGCACAGTGTAGATATTTTATCTCTGGTTTTGGTGCGGGAAACAGATGACAGACAATTGTCGGTTATTTTATTTTATGTGTACATATCGCAAAATGTATAATCTATACTATGTATGTACATTTTTAAATAGCATGTACACAAAAGCATTGCTATTTTAAACACTGGATATGATGCTGCCTTACATGATAAGTATGGCAACACCTAGAGCCAGTGAACAGTTGGTTTTATATTATACTGTCATATTATTTTATTATATAATTTTAATTCACTAATATGGTTGACAGGCATTGTAGAGGTCGTCTCGACCTGTTCCCGTCAACCAAAGGTAATAATATTTTAAAAAAAATACCAAATTAATAGTAATGATAATGTACCATTTCTGCATGTTTTTAAATGGAAGTCAAATAAATGATAGCCACATAGCCCCTATGTGGCGACAGAGCACCTAAAAATAGGAATATTTTGCGAATGGTTTTCTTTCTCCTGTCCACCCTTAATTAGTGTGAGATAGACATATTTTTCAAACATTCAGTAAAATATATCAACTTTGTGTTAGTCTTGATCAATAATTGAAACGTTGAGCGAAACTTGAAAGAACGTTATGGAGATTACATATGCTAAGATTCATGATAATTATCATAGAATACCTTGAAACGACGTTGTTCCAAAGTAGATATGTTAAGATTGATAGTAATTATCATAGACTATCCTACACTATGATAGTAATACCCTAAAATAACGGGATAAAGATAATTTCCTCAATTATCAAGATTCTTTCACCTGGGTGATGGCGAATTTATTTCTCGAGAGATATCATCTCTGAGACTCAGTCTTGAAAACAAATGAATAAAAAACAGGGTCGATTTTTCAATTTTCAAAATTTAATTGTTTTAGTGCCTATTTGAATTTTTCGTATTTTCTCAGTGCAATATATAGACCTCCAGTATAGCCACAGACACGAAATAATTCAGACACAGCTGGGACTCAACAGTTTTTTTTTACCAGAGACGAAATCAAAAATAAGAATTGAAAATTGGCAGTAAAGTTGTTTTAAAAATGTGGAACTACAACCAATACTAACACAAATATCTGATATAGGTCTAACTGATGATGAACTGGAATATAACATTTGCATTAAAAAATATTCTGCCATAGGGGACGGTGGCAAATTAATAAGGGTGAAATAAAAATAAATATCTCAGGAATTTTAAGTGATCATTAGTAAACGTTGTAAGCATTTTGATGGTTCACAACTTTTTTCAATGACACGTTATCACTTTTAATAGATGATTCTTGCATAATTAGGCCGTACATAATTGCATACTCGGCATTCCACACACAAGGTTGCATAATTATTATCACAATGAGGGTGGCCCAACATTTTATTAATATTATTGTTGTTCCACCGTCTGCTACGCTGGCCAAACATTAACGCAACATTGGATCGACAGCTGTTTATTTTTATCTAGCTCATTTATGTGCCTAGTAGTTCGCACTCGCTATTACATGAGCTAATGATCATGTTTACGTGTTTTTTTTCATTGTGTGGTTGTGTTAGCTTAAATATTTGGACTAGAGTAGGCTAGGTTAATCTGTCATTTAGTTGAGACTGACATTTCAGCCAGTATCTCATATCTTCGTTTTACAGCAAAGATACCACGAAATCGCACTATTTGATGTTTATTTTTTCAAAATTTTGCAAAGGCATGTCCCTGCTGTTGAATGGTTTCTTTGAAATCTGAGCACCCCCCTTAATTTATTTCTGGATACACCACTGGCCCGAGGAGCTCTACATACTCCACATAGCTGTGAAAAGGGTCGAGGCCGATCGAGACCGAAGGCCGAGGCCTTTTTCACAGCTAAGAATGTACAGCTCCGAGGGTTGTAACTGACTTAAAACACATCCGACCATAATGAAGACCCCTCATAATCAACAGCTCGGTTACACCTGACTGATTATATAATACCATAATAAGCCTACCATGATAATTGGTCTGTACTTGGTCGACAAAAACTCTCCATTCCCGGCTTATAATGTAGTGGCCGGACAAAGAAAATAATCATGTATAGTGATGTGTTTTACCATATACTCATTTTACAATTTAGCCGATATAACCATGTAGGCCTACGGGTGAAGTTCCTTGCCCAATGACACAAACAAAGAAACGATATGTTTCGAGTCAAATGAAGGGGGGAAACATAATTTTTCTTTAAAAAAAATACCCCAATCGTCGTTTGAACCAGCAGCGACAATTGCGAAAGGCCACGCTCTGACCATTGCGCCTCTTAGCGGAAAATAAATAATCCGAATTGCATTATTTTATCTGTGCTGACGAAAACGTTTTGTTGACACTTTATTTTTATGGGAATCCTAAATCGCCCAAGTAAATTTTATTGGGTGCATTATGGGCGTCTCCGCCGCCCCCCGTATAGTATGTGGTTACTCAGTCAATCATATCTATATTATCATTATCTATTTATAACGTGTGTGATTGTGTGACGTAAAAATAGGGCAATATTATTGTAAGACAGTATATTTAGTGCTTATAATATTATCAGTCAAGCATGAGCGATAAAACTCGTGCTGTTTGTCTTTATCACCCAGACTAATATGTTAAAGATGTGTCAGTTATGTTGTTTTCTCTATTACTGAGTGTCATCTATTATATTACTATGCTTGGTTACGGATGTTATGAATACACATCTGGATGCCGGGATTTGTACCCAGTGCCACATATTGCTATCTGTATATTGTTATCTGTTAATCAAGTGTCAGTTATGTTTTCACTCTTGTGTGATTTATCATTATGGCCGGCTACGGATGTTATGAATACACATCTGGATGCCGGGATTTGATAAGATGACTGTACCTATAATCATGCTATTGCGCGCGTATAAATGGAGCATAGATAATACCGGGATGATCATTGTTGTGTAGTAATGACTTTTGTAGTCACAGAGCTGAAGATGTGAAGAATAGCTGTAACCGTCTATTCTTTCACAATCACCCCTTGTTATAATCAGGTTATATAGATTTGGTCCGAACAGTACGACAAACAGTACGGGTGAATAGGTAGATATTTTGAATACCGGTAACATTATGTGAGACCATGTTCAAATAATTACATTACAATATTGGGCTTTTATGCCAAAAGTTGACATTTCAAAATGCTCGCTGGCAGCTTTTTTTCTCCCGTGGTCGAATTTTGGAACACTGGGGATTCTGATGTCCCAAATGTCGATATAAAACCTATATGTACCTGACTACATAGACATATACCTACATGTATGTATTTCACAAAAGCAAACATTGGGTAACTACTTAACTGCTTACACAACAATACTATGATATTCGAAATAGGACTGAATCTTTGTATATATACATCTATACGTCCTGCTTTTATAAACTCTGTATTTCATTTGTATTTGCAGATTATTAAGATGGCTGGATTACAGAAACAGTGGACCACAGACGATGACGTTATTAACAAGTGACGGCCTGTCTAAGATCGGACGTTAGAATGGGGACAACGGGAATGGGACGTTAGAATGGCGTCTGTGACTACGACAGTTTTAAACACCTGTCTAACTCTACCCATGATTCGGAGGTCCGTAGAACGATGTGTACGATGACGCTATGACAGACGACATGTCTATCTACATGTAGCTGGTTGTTAGGACGTTAGAATGATGTCTGTGACTACGGCAGTTAGCATCCTGTCTAACTTGACCAATGATTCTATCTACATGTAGCTGGTGATTGAGACGTTAGAGTGATGTCTGTGACTACGGCAGTTAGTACAATGATTCTGAGTTCCAGATTGACGATGTGCATGATGACGCTATAACAGGTGACATGTCTATCTACATGTAGCTGGTTATTAGGATGTTAGAATGATGTCCGTGTTAGCAGTTAGCAGCCTGTGTAATTTGACCAATGACTCTGAAGTCCAGAGTTACGATGAGTATTATGACGCTATGACAGATGACATGTCTATCTACATGTAGCTGGTTATTGAACGTTAGAATAATGTCTGTGACTACGGCAGTTAGCATCCTGTCTAACTTGACCAATGATTCTGAGGTCCAGAGTGACGATGAGTATTATGACGTTATGACAGATGACATGAGGGTGTCAGATGTCATACGTCATGTCATTCTGCCCATCATCTGTGCCTGTGGCATACTGGGTATCATCCTCACCATCATCGTGTTAAGCCATAAGAACATGTCTACGTCCACCAACTGCTACCTGATGGCTCTGGCTATAGCTGACCTTATCTTCTTGGTGCTCCTCATACCTCGCCTGGTGGAGACTCACCTGCGGGTCCACACTCCGGCATATTACACGTATCAAATCGTGACAACTTACCTGGCGGCCAAGCTGTGTACTGTGCCCCGGGCACGGGTTCTAATCCTCCTCATCTACAGCGCCGCTGTGCTGGTGAGGATGGTTAACTTCTGGCAGCACCGTGTGAACTCTGCCTTCCATATCACCTCTAACAGCACCATACACTACATACAACCATCTGAGTTCGCCTACCATCACTTCTGGTTTGTCTATGCTTGGCTTGTGGATGTCTTCATGGCCTCCATCCTCCCTTTCTCTCTGCTTCTCATAATGAACACGCTGCTGATCAGGGCCGTCAAGAGGTCCACTAGGTATATCCAGAGGAACCAGCTGGCCACACGTCGCCGCTCCAGCAGCACTGTACAGCGAGAGGAGCTCCAAGTTAGCACCATGCTGATCAGCGTCATTATCGTGTTCTTTGTCTGTCAGGCGCCCTATGTGGTCTATATAGCCCTAACCACTACAGGCCTGGTTCATCTCACAACCACAGGCTTCTTCCTGTTTAGAGACGTCACAATGCTTCTGTTGACGCTGAAGTCAGCCGTGAACTTCATCCTGTATTGCTGGTTCAGTGAGAGGTTCAGGGTCACCTTGAGACACACTGTGTGCGTCAAGCAATGTCTGGATGCCGTCAATAAAAACACACAGAGCTCTGAATACTTCAGTTTACATCGCATGTCTATCAGTCAGACACACCAAGCTGCCCTTTAAAATTTGCAAAATCGGCAAATGTTTGCTTAACCCTCACAGCGCGGGGATCGACTTTAGTCAACAAAATCTGACGTCTGTAGACGTCAGATTCTGACGACTAAAGTCGATCCCCGCGCTGTTAGAATCAATATATTGCTAATGACCGGAAACCCATAACATAGGTATTCAAATGAATCAGAAAAAGCTAACTAAGACATTTATGATGATTTCAAATTGAAAAAAACACTTTGGTTGCGATGTTTTTTTTTACAAATTATTTCAGCGCTTTAACCCTTTCATGTCTGAGTTTACCATTGTCATATTCATCCACTACAAGCCACGAATTGCTGTAGCAATTCTCGACTTGTAGTGGACGAAGATGACTTCAAGTGGGTGAAAAATTAAAGAAAATTGCCATGCATTGGTGATTCAGTTTCATGGGGATTTTCATTCTAAAACCCTTAGTTGTGGGGAAATGTAATATGTTCACAGCGATTTAAAATGATGCTTCAATGCATCGTGAGGGCTTAAAGGGTTAAGGGTTACATTTACACATGTAAGTCATTTTACTCACCTAAATATTGTGCGTAGCGGTAGCTGATCCGGCGCACGATCCGGATCCTGGATCCGGATTACCATCATTAATTTCGTCGAGGTTTTATTCCGACTCTAGTATACAAACCGGATACGCAATGCCAAACAGCAGTAACTGATTACTAGAAAGGAGATATTTACTGTTGTTTGATTCATACAGGGCAGTGATGAGGTAAAGGGTTTTGTCAAGTTTAAAAAAATCAAAAAATCCGAGAAAAACTCGGAAGTTGGTGGGTGGGTCAAGCCCCAACTCGGATTCTTTTTTGTTGTTGATTTTTTGTGTTTTTGGGTGTGTTTTTTTCCCAAAGAGCATGGAAAAATGTTTAGGGGGTGGGTGGGTTTGGCCTTACTAATTCGAGTTTTTCTCGGAATTTTGAAAAAATATTTAACTTGACAAGTCCTTTAGAGCAGTGTTCATTTTTTACACTCTGTGCAATATTTTTGCTATATATGGGTATCAGCCCATATCGCACTCTAGATGTAGTTTCAACTGTACTGTAATTTGAAATTCACGGACAATCAAAATAGATTGAAATTTACAGAGAAACAGAATAGGTTGAAATTCACAGAAATTTAAAATAGATTGAAATTCACATAAAATAGTTTTAATATGACAACTCACAGAGAATCGTGATAGGTCGAGCTGTATGGCAGTCATGTGTGATGCAATGATGTGAGAGAAGACAAACATTGCTCATTTTTCGCGTGATATTGGGAAATACAGCACGTATCCAAAAAACAATGTTCATTGGACGAGTGCTGACTGTATCCCCATATCTCACTCAGATGAACACCGTTTGCATATCTTACCATCCATTATTAGCACAATAGCCATTGTTTATTTACGCGGACAAAAAGTATGTATAGTATGATACACATTTGTAAAAAAGGTTACTTTATTGAAATAATAAATGTTTCACTACCTAAAGTAAGATTGTTGTTTAGTTATACCCAGATTCATATTAGTCAGGGTGAATGAATTTCACTGATCTCGATGTCAATTTTCAAACAATTTTCCTGAAATTTTACACACACTATTTTTAGTCATGCGACGACTACCATGAACACTTCGCGAATGTTGTATAGGTATTTCACAAGTTAGACCATTTGACATGTACTGGAATTCTGAGACGAAGGTAATGCGACATTTTGCCACATTTATTACATGTTAAATGGACTAATTTTTAAATGTTTTTTTCAGGGAAGTTGCATCATCACTCGAAAATAATGCTTGTAAAAATTCAAGACAATTGGTTAAGAATTGACTGAGAAATCTGCGACAATCATTCACCACGGTTAATGTGAATCCTACTATGTTATCCTAATGACATCACATAGCAGTAAGTGGCATTCCTTTGCATCTGAGAAGAAGTCCTTCTCTTTATCAAATGTCGACATTTTTGCGAGCTTTTATCACAAACGAGGCTTGTTTTATCTGAGATAAAACAATACTGGTCTAAATCTTATGATACTATTCTCTCTAAATAACACGAACAGCTCATAATCTTTGCTGACAACACTCCTTCACAACTTGAGATATTATGTTTGCTTCCATATTATATGCCCAGTGAACACACAGCATTTGCATAGCATTTATACAATGTTGGGCCAACGTCAAAGACGTTGGGTCGAAGTTTTATAAATGTTATACATATGTTTTGTGTTTACTGGGTGGGCCGTGCAATAACTGCTGACACAATTTATATGTCGAAAAAAACATTGACAGTTAAACCGTTTAAGCCCGAGGACCATCTTTAGTCCAAAGATGGTACTCGCGCTAAAAGACCCATAACATAGGTATACAAATGAAGCGGAAAGACATAGCTAAGACATGTATGATGATTCTAATTGAAAATAACCCTTTGGTCTCGATGTTTTAAGTAAGCATATGTTATCGTTGTAAGGGTAAAGTTTACGTACTACTGTGCTCATTTGTTACAATAACTATTTATTTCTCAGTAAGCAGTAACTGCTATACGTAATTGTAACTGTCCGCTTGCAGGCGGATTATGTGGATCATTTACCTGAGGGCAACGGGAAGACCTAAACCAGTCACTCCTTATAACATGTTACAATAAGCAAATCACAATGCAATACGTGACATAAATAATTAAGAGGAAGACCCCAATCAAGCATTACGATGCGCGAAGCAACGAATATATTCAGATCTACGAATCTATTGTAATTAAGTTCTTTCTTCGACCTAAAATACATCTGTAACGTCAACCTATTTAATTGTTGAAACAGTAAATTCGGATCTACGCATCTACAGTTATTGTTCATACTACATACGAGGTTCACAATATTCCAAGATACGAACACGATTCGTGCGTTCTTGACTGCCCCTTTGGTATTGACGCTTATTGAGTTTTTTTGTTTATGATATATATATATATATATATATATATTATGATATATATATATATATATTTGTAAAAATATGAAAACATCAGTTAGAGATAGATATAGCCCCAATTGAGGCTTCCAATTTTGTGTCATAAACGGAATGGGTTTGCTAACAAATGTTTCATGTCTGTGGATGTGGATGGGTGGTCAAATCCAATACGAGCAAAGTTCGTATTTTTTATCAGTGCGAACTTCAGTGACGACTCCTAAATTGACCACGATATTGAGTTTATATATATATATATATATATATATATATATATATATATATATATATATATATATACACATAAACATACATGTATATTAAGCACAGCGTCAATGATATGCCAGTTGATCGAAAAATATATATGTATAGACAAATACACACAAAAATGTATAAATATCAGCATGTATATGTGCGCTCGCATACTAATAGATACACCTATTTAGGTATAAAATTACATACATTCAGCGATTTTGTTGACAAACATAGCATAAAGGTATAGAGCATTGATTTGTATAATTGTCTAGAAATTGATATTTTGCATACAGTACAAATGATGCAAAACTATGGGTGTTTATTTATGTTTTTATTAGTAGAATTCATTAAGGACGGGATAGAGAAACGAATACATTTTTCACCAAAAACATGATAAACTCTATTTCTGTGTATGTCTCCATTGTTGCGGGTGTTATATGAATGAGTTTCCTGGTGCCTGAAAATCTGTATCGATTTAAAATATGCAGGTAAATTAATATTTAATAGTCTAAAGCAAAACTTTAATTGATTTATTAAAAATATATCTTCAATTTTTAAAATACCCAGGCATTTGAAAATAGGTTTGGTGTGTGATATATAATTGCTAAGCGTTATTGCCCGGATGGCTTTTTTTTGTAAAATAAATATTCAGCCAGCCGCCAGTCAGCCGTCAGTTTGCCGCCAGCCAGCCGCCAGCTTTATTTGTAAAACTTTATCGAAATGTATAGACCTTTACTAACTTTACTTACTTAGAGTAAAAAAATCAATAAAATTTGCCAAATATTCTTAAAGCCCGCAAGCCAAGTAATTTTGCTGTTGCTTCAGTGATCTACAATATGTTAGATACTGAAGCAACTCCCACTAAACTCCCCCAAAACGTCTCTGTTAGAATTCTCCCCAATTTCTCTCTGAATTTCCTCTCGAAGGCTGTGGGCGCCTCCCTTTATAGCGGATCCCGACGGGTGCGGTCACTTCCTGTGGTGAAATGACTTCTCCACCAATCAGGATCCTCACTTTGATATACATTGACATTCCTGGGCTGTTTCTCAGAAACAACTCACACAGGCCCCCAGAACTAGGGGGCCTCCTGTGTGACAATTAGTACTTGTCGCAGTACCGTCTCCACCAGGTGGTTCACATGTAAACAGCCCAGGACAGTTTTTTCTGTCCTGTTTATTCCACCCCTTAATTACAGAAACCCCAATTTAGACACCTGTTACTTGACATTGTTACACTTTACTAACTTCCGTTAGGGTGAAAAAATAAGGAAAATTGCTAAATATTCTTAAAGCCGCCAGCCAAACGGCAGCCAGACAGCCAGCCAGCCTTAAAGCCCGCCTTTGAAAATAAAACCTTTACTAATTTTTGGCTTATTGTGCAGCAGTGTACATTAATTTGACCTTTGAAAAGTAAGCCTTTACTAATTGCCGGCTTACTGTGCAACAGTGTACATTGATTTGTACCTTTCTTTTGACAAGTTTAGAATAAATGATTACAGGAGTGATACTTCTCATAGTCTTTCGTTTTCTAATATATTCCCCAACCCTTTCAAGCCTGAATTTACCATTTAAATCGTTATCCACTACAAGCCAGCCACCCGCCATTTAGCCAGCCGCCAGCCAGCCGCCAGCAAGCCGCCAGCCACCTGCCAGCCAGCCGCCAGCCAGATGCAGCCAGCCACCAGTCAGCCGCCAGTCTGCCACCAGCCAGCCGCCAGCCGCGAAATTTAAGCCTTTACTAACTTCGGTTAGGGTGAAAAAATAAAGAAAATTGCAAAATATTCTCAAAGTACGCCAGCCAACCGCCAGAAAGACATGCAGCCAGCCAGCATTCAGCTAGCCAGCCAGCTATCCAGCCAGCCTTAAGTCAGCCGCCAGCCAGCCGCCAGCCAGCCGCCAGCCAGCCACAAGCTGCCGTTAGGGTAAAAAAAATAGGAAAATCGCCAAATATTTTTAAAGCCCACCAGCCAGAAAGCCAGCCAGCCTTCAACCAGTCAGCCAGCTATCCAGCCAACTACCCTTCAGTCAGTCGCCAGCCAGCCGCCAGCCAGTAGTTAGCCAGCCGCGAGCCAGCCGTTAGCCAGCCGACAGCCAGCCGCAAGCCAGCCGCCAGCTAGCCACCAGCCAGTCGCAAGCCAGTTGCAAGCCAGCCGCAAGCGAACCGCCAGCCAGTCGCCAGTCAGCCGCCAGTCTGCCGACAGCCAACCGCCAGCTTTATTTATAAAACTTTATTGAAATGTATAAGCCTTTTCTAACTTCCGTCAGGGTAAAAAATAAAGAAAATTGCCAAATATTCTTAAAGCCCGCCAGCTAGACAGCCAGCCAGCCTTCAACCAGCCAGCCACTTATCCAGCCAACCAGCCTTCAGTCAGCCCCTAACGGAAGTTAGTCAAGGCTTATACATTTCAATAAAGCTATCCAGCTATCCAGCCAACCAGCCTTTAGCCAGCCGCCAGCCAGGTGGCTGGCTGGCAGGGGGCTGGTTGTCTGGCTGGATGCTGGCTGGCGAGCTTTAAGAATATTTGGCTTTCTTTTCCACATTCTTCAAGACATCTTTATCATGCGATTTTAGATATACAATCTACATGTGAATAAAAAATGTTTTATTATCAAAAAGCTAACAAATAATCACCCTAACAGCAGTTAGGAAAGGCTTACATTTCAATTAGTACTTGTCGCAGTACCGTCTCCACCAGGTGGTTCTCATGTAAACAGCCCAGGACAGAATGTTTATTCCACCCCTAATTACAGAAACCCCAATTTAGACACCTGTTACTTAACATTGTTACACTTTACTAATTTCTGTTAGGGTGAAAAATTAAGGAAAATTGCCAAATATTCTTGAAGCCCGCCAGCAAGACAGCAAGCCAGCCTTCAACCAGCCGGTTAGCTATCCAGCCAACCAGCATTTAGTCAGCCGCCAGCCAGCCACCAGCCAGCCGCCAGCTAGCTGCCAGCCGGCCGCCAGCCCGCCGTTAGCCAGCCACCATACAGCCGCCAGCCAGCCGCCAGCCGGCCAATAGCCAGCCGCCAGTCAGCCGCCAGTCTGCCGCCATCCAGCCGCGAGCTTTATTTAAAAAACGTTATCGAAATGTATAAGCCTTTACTAAATTCCGTTAGGGTAAAAAAAAAAAGAAAATAGCCAAATATTCTTAAAGTCCGCCAGCCAGACATACCGCCATACAGCCAGCCAGCCTCCAACCAGCCAGCCAGCTATCCAGCCAACCAGCCTTTAGTCAGTCGCCAGCCAGCCATTAGCCAGCCGCTAGCCAAACGCCATAAAAGTAAGCCTCTACTAACTTCTGGCTTTGTACAACAATGCTTTGAATAATCCCAACAACAAAAGTGATTATTTGCTAACGTTTTTGAAATAACATATTTTTAATTCACATAAATCGCATAATAAAGATGTCTTGAAAAGGGTTAAAAAAAATTGCGATACATTCTTAAAGCTCGCCAGCCAGCCAGCCAGCCAGCCAGCCAGCCAGCCAGCCAGCCAGCCAGCCAGCCAGCCAGCCAGCCAGCCAGCCAGCCAGCCAACCAGTAGCTCACCAGCCAGAGCCAGCCAGCCTCGAGCCAAAAGCCATCCAGCTGCTAGCCAGCCGTTGGCCAGCCGCCAGCCAGCCGCCAGCCAGTCGCAAGCCAGCCGCCAGCCAGCCGCTAGTCAGCCGCCAGTCTGCCGCCAGTCTGCCGCCAGCCAGCCACCAGCTTTATTTGTAAAACTTTATCGAAATATAAAAGATTTTCCTAACTTCCGTTAGAGTATAAAAATAAAGATAATTGCCAAAAATTCTTAAGCCCACCAGCCAGACAGCCAGCCAGGCTTCAACCAGCCTGCCAGTTATCCAGCCAACCAGCCTTCAATCAGCCGCCAGCCAGCCATCAAAAAAGTAAGCCTTTACTAACTTCTGGCTTTGTACAACAGTGCTTTGAATAATCCCAACAACAAAAGTGATTATTTGTTAACGTTTTTATAATAACACATTTTTTATTCCCATGTAAATTGTGTATATAAAATCGTATGATAAAGATGTCTTGAAGAGGGTTAAAAAAAATTGCCATACATTCCTAAAGCTTGCCAGCCAGCCAACCAGCAGCCTACCAGCCAGCGCCAGCCTCGAGCCAGCCGCCAGCCAGCCGCCAGCCGGCCGCCAACCAGCCGCTAGTCAGCCGCCAGTGTGCCGTCAGCCAGCCGCCGGCTTTATTTGTAAAACTTTGTCCAAATGTATAAGCCTTTACTAACTTCCGTTAGGGTAAAAAAATAAAGAAAATTGCCAAATATTCTTGAAGCCCGCCAGCCAGACAGCCAGCCAGCCTTCAACCAGCCGGCCAGCTATCCAGCCAACCAGCCTTTAGTCAGCCGCCAGTCAGCCACCAGCCAGCCGCTAGCTAGCCACCAGCCCGCCGTTAGCCAGCCGCCATACAGCCGCCAGCCAGCCATTAGCCAACCGCCAGTCAGCCGCCAGTCTGCCGCCATCCAGCCGCCAGTTTTTTTGAAAAACGTTATTGAAATGTATAAGCCTTCACTAACTTTCGTTAAGGTAAAAAAATAAAGAAAATTGCCAAATATTCTTAAAGTCCGCCAACCAGACAGACCGCCAGACAGCCATCCAGCCTTCAACCAGCCAGCCAGCTATCCAGCCAACCAGCCTTTAGTCAGTCGCCAGCCAGCCGCTAGCCAGCCGCTAGCCAGAC